>JAGDQO010000043.1:0-1200000 GCA_018342035.1 Solanum appendiculatum | reverse complement strand
TAACTTAAAATAAGTTTAAAATGACTTTAAAAGAGTTAAAAGTCAAAAGTAGGACTCTCTCTACTTTTTATTTTTTGACTTAAAAGTCATTTAAGTTTGACGAAAAATATTTCTTTTAAAAAGCTACTTTTTAAGCCAATCCAAACGGGCTCTTAGTTTGACAACCAATTAGCTGGTGCATATTGTCTGAAAATGATGGTAGAGAAGTAGGTGTGTGTCTTGTAGCCATGTAGAACTTTTTGGTTTAATTTGCTGTAGTACCTATTTTATGGCTAATTTTGTTTGCATCAAACCATTAATGTATGGTGGAAGGCTTTAAGCTTTGCTCGAATACCTCGTCTTATAGGTTATATCTATTGCTGATCAAGTTTTTAAATTCCACCTAACAGGGTATTCCTGAGGCAGCAGAGGTCCCTCCTGTTGGCGGAAGTCCACCCAGCGTGCAGGCAGGTAATCAACCGGCTCAGCCTCAACCTGCAGCACAACCAGCACCTGTTCCTGCAGGCGGACCCAATGCAGATCCCTTGAATCTCTTTCCTCAGGTAGACCGTTTAATTCATGTTTTTATTCTCTTCTTTTGAGGGGGAGGGGTTGGGCAAATTATTTCGGGGCAGGCTTTTGACATGCTGTTCACGCAGGGTCTTCCCAGTGTGGGATCTAATACTGCTGGTACGAACACCTTAGACTTCCTAAGGAACAGTCAGCAGGTATGCGTGTGACATTTCCTGACCTTCACTACCTGCATTTTCCTTCCTCTATTTCATTCTGGAAAGTCCATTTTAGTGAAGTTTATCTTAATTATTGTCATTCTCAGTTCCAAGCTTTACGGGCAATGGTTCAGGCCAATCCACAAATTTTGCAGGTTTCACTTCTTACAGAAATAATCTGTCTTTTGAGTTCCTCTCTAGTTTGGACCATTTGTAAAAAAAATTGTGTAGGTTCTCTTTTCATCGTTTCCATTGTTGGCAGCCCATGCTTCAGGAGCTAGGCAAGCAGAATCCCCACCTAATGAGGCTTATACAGGAGCACCAAGCTGATTTTCTTCGCCTTATCAATGAGCCTGTTGAAGGAGGAGAAGGGTATGTTCACTCTTCTACATTCAATGATTTTGATACAAGGTTATATTTAGTACTAATTCGTGTTTCCCTATTTTGATATCAGCAACAACGTATTGGGCCAGCTTGCAGCAGCAATGCCGCAGGCTATATCTGTTACACCCGAAGAGCGTGAAGCCATAGAACGTGTAAGTGATCGCTGACATGGTGGTGGTGTATTTTCGTACCTATATGCTGTCGTTCCTTTATTTTTGGACTGATTTGTATTGCTTTCCCTCTTTTTGCAGCTCGAGCAAATGGGCTTTGATCATGACCTTGTACTGGAGGTTTTCTTTGCCTGCAACAAAAATGAGGAGCTCGCTGCTAACTACCTCTTAGATCACATGCACGAGTTTGAAGAGTGAAATGGGGGGTTGGATGGCTCTTTTGTGTAGCTTCCCTTGCCACCCTTTCTTTGCCCCACAGCAAACATCAGTTTCATATATGGTGTGGGTTCTACGCTATTCGAGTGCTGGAGAGGGGTGAACTGGAAAAAACGTAACTAGTTATCCTGTTTTTTTCTCTTCTCCCAGCATCGGCTTGGACCCCATTAGGATTGTCTTTATACATAGTTTGTCAATTCCTCCCCCCTCTACCCCGAAAAAAAGAAAATGCTTCCCTTTGTTGAAACTCGAATGTTTGATTAACCTTTTTAATGTGGACAGTCCAAATCTATTGGTATTTGCATGCATTTCCATTTTCAATTCTGAGGCTTTCTGGTTTTTGTTGCATGATGATCACCATCTTGTGTGTGTGTGTGTATTTCGATCTCTTCCGAAAATAAATAAGATATGGAAGAGACTGAAAATACAAATGACTGGAACTATAAGTAGTGAAATGAAGCTGGACTAGTTAATAGTTTTTACTCTTTTAAGATTTCTGGGCAAGTTGTTAGTATATATTGCGATATCATTCTTAGGGGTCGTTTGGTATTGCGATGTATAAGGAAAATAATCATAGTATATAAATTACTACAACTTGTATTCACCGTTTGGTTGTAATTTGAAACATGTATTAGAGGATCACCTTTTCAAGAATTAAAAGATCTCTCTCTATATATAACATGGATCTTTTAATTCTTGAAATGGTGATCATTCTCATTTTCTCCAAAAATTATTAAATCCTCATAAATATTGAATTGGAATGGAGTTGTCTTTAAAAATCTTCAAAGAATAGCTGACATTATGGAGAATATGAAAATTATTAAAGAAAACTATAATTTTGATCAAGTTATTTATGTTTGCTATTATAAAAGTAATATAATATTTCATAGAAAAAGATTTTTCTGCATAATTATTTTTAGTATTTGATTGGTGAAATGATAATATTAACAAATCATAGAATATTTTAATTTGACAAACCTTTTAAGTAATAAATATTAGGTAAAACATGTCTCAATGTTAGTTGGAGCAAATAAAATAAATTTTAAAGTTAATTAAGATAATTTCAATTTAGAAATTACTTCCCCCACAAGTGAAAGTAGTTATTTTCCTTTGTTGAAGCCAGAGGTTTTCCTTGGAATATATATGGTAATCAGACAACATTAAACAACATTTTTATGAAGATCATTTTGGTGAAAAATAACTTTTATACTACCAAATACACTTAAATATATAAAATTGATTGAGAGAGAGAGAAAGAGAAAGAGAAAGAGAAAGAGAAAGAGAAAGAGAGAGAGTGAAAAATGTATGTTACCCTCGTTATTATTCAAACTAACAATCGAATTAATTTTTACAATTTCACCTTCATGAATTTCAAATTGGTTGATAACACGACTTATGGAGGGTATATGATGTATATTTGTATAAAATATAAAAAATTAAGTGTCCTCCACACTTTATCTCTATTAAAGCAATCAATTCTCCTCTCACAATCATATTTCACTTCTTCTTGAATTAGCAATTATATATTGTGAAAAGAAAATAAGGAAAAATATTTAGAACTCGTAATCTTTATATAGATTTCAATTGAATGTGAGAAGCTAGCTAGTAAAATACATTATCCATCACATATCTGCATCACATATTTATTACTAACAATGTTAACTCGTTTGTGTTTGATTAGATTTTAGTTTAGATAGAAATAATTAAGTGGACACACTCAATTTATTATACTTTTAGGATTTGGCTCACCTCAATTACCAAATTTCTCCATTTTCCTAAATTTGAAATTTTAACATGTGTATCTTCAATAATCAAGAGGATCAAATTTATTTGATTGACACGTGTTTCTTTTAAGTGGTCACTCAATTAATTAATTTTTTATATCAGGATTTGGCTCACCTCCTGTACCCAGGGTGTGTTAGGTATGAAGACATATATTTTCTTAGAAATTTTTTTGAAAAATAAATAAATTTCTAATTTATTTTCTTGTGTTCAGTATATAAGTAAAAAATATTATTCTTCAAGCATTTATATATAATTTCAACAAATAATATGGGAGGTGAGATGAAGGCTACGAGTGGTGGGGGTGAAGATGAGGTGAGTTAGAGGGTGAGGAAGACATAATCAATGTGAAATATCACTTGTAGGACGTAAATGACTCAAAAATGTCCTTGAACTATGTGAAATTGAAAAAAATGTCTTCCATTAATACCCAATTCAAGGAAGGATTTTGAGGTGTCTTCAGTTTTTTTTTCGTACTCAATTGTTCATGTAGCCCATTGGTTCAAAATATATTACAATAGTGAAAGAACTATACATCTCCAACACATCTCTTTCAATAACCAACGGAGTCAAGCTTTGAAGGGGTTATTTATGAAAAAAATATAGAACCGGCAGAGAAAACAACTAAGGAAGATTGAACAAGATAAGTCTTGCACGAGTGAAGAACTGATATACAATTTGGGTGGGGGAGGGGTTGGGGATTTGGGCGTGGGGGGTGCTGGAGAAGATAATCTAGGGTGGGCTGTGTGTTAATTTTTTTTTTTTTGTTGAATTATTTGTGTTTAAAAAATGACACATGTTATTGACCGATTGACCGTTTTTTTCCTACTAAAAAATCATTATTTAAAAATTATTTTCAATATATATGCCACGTGTCTTAATTTAAATCGCCACTTTGACACGTCGTCATCGGCAAGTGTGTTACACACACTTTACACATTTGGCTGATTATCAAAAAAGTGTCAAAATGACACAATAGGGCATGATATGAGGTGTCTAAAATGAACAAAACTTAGTTTAGGTGTGCAAGTGAAAATTAGTGCTAATTTTAGGTAACCGCCGATGGGTTGACCCTATATTTTAGGACTCCTTAATTTAAATATTATAAAAATAATTAATTGATAATTTGAGGAATAATAAATAGCATTTTCATCTATTACGGAGTTTTTTTAATAAAGGTTAAAAAGTTCAACCAATTATTTTTCATATTTTTCAATTTATAATTTTTGTAAATTTATGAATAGACCCTAATTATTTGATATAGTTAGATTTGTATAAAAACTTAATAATAGGTTGGTTTTAGTCGATTTGGTCTGTTTTTAAAGATCCATTGAGATACTTGCAATGTAATAAATAATCAATTACTTTGCACATTGTTATTTAGACTTAAAACTTAAAAGCATATTAAAATACATCAAGTTCTGTAGCCTCAATCATTGCGATCATACTACATGGACCATAATTTTGATGAATATCTGAACTAATTAAAATATATTCCGTCTGTCCAACAATAGTTGCCCACTATTGACTTGGCAGTTGACACACTCCTTAAAAAACAATAAATAATATGGGTAAAATTACTACATTATCCTTTGATTTTATTAAATTAAATGCTTTGAGAAATGTGTTAGATGATAAATAGTATTTAATAGCAAGGGTAAAATAGACACAAAAGGTAAATTATCTCTTGATTTTCTAAATTAGACTAGTATTGTTGGATAACTATTTTTAGTATAGTGGACAACTATTGTTGGACGGAGTATATTTTTATATACAGAATTCCAAATTGATATGAAAACTCATTCGAGACTTTCGATTCTCAATTCAAACCATGCTAAGAAATCTCAAATGGCATTCTTGACTAATAAAAGTTCTCAAAACATAATTTGAAGCTTTAAAAATAAAAGAGAGCTTGAATTATTTTAATTAATAAGTGCGTAATATCAAAAATATATTGACTATTGTAAATATATCCATAGAAATGGATTGACATATAAAATATAATATTCAAACACAATAATATTTATTTTACACGATGGCTAAAACTTGCCAATTATTCATCATACAAACACAATAATATTTATTTTACACGATGGCTAAAACTTGCCAATTATTCATCATACAAACACAGATTAGATTATGTATGTGTAAAAACACACGCACAACAAACTTTATATATATATATCCCTAGTTCTTGAGAAGGTGACGCTCCATATCCTTATTCATGTCAAGAAGAAAACTCAATTCAGTGAGGGGCTCTGGGGTGTCTTCTGTTTTTTTTTCATACTCAATTGTCCATATAGACCACTGGGATTCAAAAGATGTTGTAATCGTAAAAGAATTATACATCTCCAACACATCTCCTTCAATAATTTTCCAACGGCTTGATTTCTTGTGTGGATCGATGGCTTCAATAACTTGCTTCATAAATTTTTTCTGTCCAGCTGTAATCATTAAAATTATATAAGAGATGTTACTCCAAAAATTCTTTAATGTTCATGAATATTGGATTGTCTATTTTTTTTGGGAATAAAGTTATATTTCAAATTGTCAAAAGAAGAGCTGGCATTGTGGAGAATAAGAAAATTATATAATTTTGATTTAATTATTTATGTTTGATATAACAAAAGTAATATTTCGCGAAAAAAAAAAAGATTTTTCTACAAAAACAGTTTTAGTATTTGATTGGTGAAATGATATATTACTTAAAACATACACTATATTAAAGACTAATAATAATATTAGTTTAATTTGACAAATCTTTAAAGTAACTAAATATTAGTAAATAATGTCTTAGTGTTAGTTGGAGCAAATAATAAATTTTAAAGTTAAGGTAATTTAAATTTTAAAAATTCTATATCCCACAAGTGAAAGAAGTTATTTTCTTTGGTTGAAGCAAAAGGCTTTCGGTGAAATATATGTGGTAATCAAACATCATGAAATAATTTTTTTTTATGAAAATATCATTTTCGTGAAAAATAACTTTTATACTACCAAATACACGTAAATATAAAAAATTAATGCAAGTAAATCATATTGATTGATTGTGTATGTGAGAGAGAATGTAAAAAAAATGTGTGTTACCATCATTATAATTCCAGCTTACAATCGAACCAATCTTTATGGTTTCACCTTCATTAATCTCAAATTGATTGATAATTCGACAAATAGTTGGTACATAATGTGTATTGGTGTGAATTATATCATGAATCGAGTATCCTCCACACTTTGCCTCCATTGCAGCAATCAACTTTCCTTTCAAACCCATATTTTCTTCTTCTCAAAATAGTAATTATAAGTTGTGAAAAGAAAGTGGTGAGAAAATGTTTAGAATTTGGAGTCTTTATATAGATTTTAATTAGATATGAGAAGCTAGCTAGTACTATAAAACATTATCCACCACATATTTGTATCACATATTATTAACAGTGTTAATTCATTTGTGTTTAATTAGATTTTAATTTAGTTATAAATTTATCTTTTACGATAAAATTTTGCATACTCATGCAAATTAAAAGACGAACAAGATAGGGAAAATGTATATGTGGACCCTCAATTTATTACACTTTTAGGATTAGGCTAACCTCAAATACCAAATTTCTCCATTTTCCTAAATTTGAAATTTTAACATGTGTCTCTTTAATAATCAAGAGGATCATATTTATTTGATTGACACGTGTTATCTTTTAAGTGGTCTCTTAATTAATTAATATTTTTAGGATTTGGCTCACCTCTAATACTCGAGATGTGTTAGATATGAAGACATATATTTTGTTAGAATATGTTTTTTTTTAAAGTAAATAGATTTCTTATCTTGTGTTCGGTATATACGTAGAAAATATTATTCTTCAAGCATTTGTATATAATTTAGATAAATAATATGGGAGGTGGGGATGAAGGCTATGAGTGGTAGGGTGAAGATGAGGTGTGTTAGAAAGTGGGAAAAATACAATCAATGTGAAATGTCACTTGTAGAACGTAAATGGATCAAAAATGTCCTTAAACTAGATGAAATTTAACAAAAATGTCTTCCGTTAATATCCAATTCAAAAAGGGGTTTTGAGGTGTCTTCAGTTTTCTTTTCATATTCACTCATTCAAGTAGCCCATTGCCCATTGGGGTTCAAAATATGTAACAATTTTAAAAGAACTATACATCTCTAACATATCTATTTCCATAACCAACTGAGTCAAGCTTTGAAGGGGTAGTTTTAAATTATAAAGATACTATTACTATATTTTCCCCTTCATACCATATATTTTAGGATTCTTTCAGTTAAATATTATAAAAATAACTATTTAATAATTTGAGGAATAGTAAATGATATTTTTATCTATTACATGTGTCATTATATTGGAAAATATTAGGTCATTATCAGTAAATTAGAAGATATTGGGTCATTACATGTATAAACACACAAGTAAAAAGATATTAATCAAATTGAAATTTAAGAATAGATTATATTAGAAGATTATGTAGTCACGAAAAGAAATCTAAATAATAAGAGAGGAAATATACATGATAACTTATGGCTTCTAATTACTCCAGATCGCTGATATATTTTGGGATTTATTACTTAAGATATTTGAACTAATTTATTTTTAATAAGTATAGAAGTGGAGATTCTTGGTATTAACTACTCCCTCCGTCCCTAATTACTTGTCCACTTTTGAATTGTCACACCTATTAAGAAACTCAAGAAAGCAATGAATGACATAGTGAGTTTACCATTTTACCTCTATTAATTATGAAGTAGGTGAATTAAAAATTTAAGATTTTCAAGAAGTTCATTAATTAATTGAGGGTATAATAGGTAAAAAAAAATTGTCCTTTCTTGATTTGTTAAAATGGACAAGTAAAAAGGGACAACTAAAAATGGAAAAGTGGACAAGTGATTAGGGAGAGTATTAATTACTTGTTGGCTCGTAGGTGTTTCCATAATTCCACGGCCAAGAAAAGATACTCACTCTGTCCAACAATAGTTGCCCACTATTGACTTGGCACACTCCTTAAGAAACAATAAATAATAAGGGTAGTATTACTATATTATCCTTTGACTTTATTAAATTTAATGTTTTAAGAAATGTGTAAGATGATAAATAATATTTAATAGCAAGGGTAAAATAGACACAAAAGGTAAATTATTTCTTGATTTTTTAAATTGGACAAGTATTGTTAGACAACTATTTTTAGTATAGTGGACAATTATTGTTGAACTGAGGGAGTAATATTTTGTTATTTTTAGACTTACGATAAATGACTAATTATAATATGCATTTTTATAGAGTTCCAAAATGACCAGTGTCTTCAATTTTCTTTTCGTACTCAATTGTCCATGTAGCCCACTGAGGTTCACAAGATACTACAATAGTAAAAGAATTATACATCTCCAACACATCTCCTTCAATGATTTTCCAACGGATTGATTTCTTATGAGGATCAATGTCTTCAATAATTTGCTTCGTAAACTTCTTTTGTCCACCTATAATCATTATAATTAAAAAACACAAGAGATGTGTTACACTTAGTACATCTAAATATAGAAAACTGATGCAAGTAAATCTTATTGTGTGGGCTAGTGAGAGAGAAAGAGTTGAAAAATGTGTGTTACCTTCATTATAATTTCAGTTAATAATTGAACCACTTTTTACGATTTCATCTTCATGAATCTAAAATTGATTGAAAGCACGACTTATAGTGGGTATATGATGCGCATTGGTGTGAAACATACCATGAATCGAGTGTCCTCCACACTTCACTTCTATTGAAGCAATTAACTTACCTTTTAGGCCCATATTTTTTTTTCTCAGAATGAAAATTATAAGTTGTGAAAAGAAAGTGGTGAAAAAATGTTGAGAACTTGTAATCTTTATATAGATTTCAATTAAATGTGAGAAGCAAGTTAATATAAAACTTTATCCACCACATATTTGTATGATGACATATTACTAATATGTTAATTCATTTGTGTAATTAGGTTTTAGCTTTAGTTATAAGTTTGTCTTTTAGAATAAAATTTTACGTACTCATACAAAATTAAAAGACAATGAAGATACATTAACAAGTAATGAGGTGTAGAGAAAATGTATATTTTGCATCTGAATATATATTCGAGCTAAAAATCAAATTAAATTGACATGTGCTATTTTTTAAGTGAACACTCAATTTATTCAACTTTTAGGATTTGGCTCACCTCAAGGACCTAATTTTTCCATTTTTTCAAATTTGAAATTTTAAATGTGCCTATTTAATAATCAAGAGGACCAGATTTATAGATTGAAATTTGTTATAATTTAAATGGACACTCAACTAATTAATTTTCTTAGGATTTGACTCACTTTCAATACCCAGGGTGTGTTAAGTATGAAGAAAAATATTTTTATAGAATTTTTTTTTAGGAAAATAAGTAGGCTCTTACTTATTTGTGTTTGGTATATAAGTAAAAAATATTATCATAAAAATATTAGTATATAATCTAAGCAAATAGTATGGAAAGTGGAGTGGGTGGAGTGGTGGAGATGGGGGCTACAAGTGGTGAGTTAAAGATGAGGTCAGAGGTGTGTTTGAGAGTGAAGAAGACTCAATTAATATGAAATATCACTTGCAGACTTTGTTTTCTCCATTTTCATTTAGCGAAGTCATTTTATTTATTTTTAAGGAACTTACTTTCCTAGTGAAAATATTTTTCAAAAGTTTTAACAAATTGAACATGAGAACAAACCTCTAGTCTCTTCATTTCTCATAATCAGTCGCGTACACATAATTTTTGTAAGTGGTGCCGATGTTTAGACGATGCAATATCATAAAAATTTATTTGAAGAAAATTGTGATTTTGTAGTAACAAACCATTTTGAAGATACGCTCTTCTTATTGCATCACAAATATATGGATCATATTTTCAAATTACT
The DNA here is from genome assembly GCA_018342035.1 of Solanum appendiculatum. NCBI lineage: Eukaryota > Viridiplantae > Streptophyta > Magnoliopsida > Solanales > Solanaceae > Solanum > Solanum appendiculatum. The sequence continues at coordinate 1,189,833 of JAGDQO010000043.1, read as the reverse complement.
ATTTTTTTTCCGGGAGTAGATTTTAAGAAATTAAAATCTACAAGGAAATAATTTTCTCGAACTAAAAACTAAGAGGATTAAAGATAAAAACAATATAACTAAGAATTTGTTTGGATTGATTTTTGACTTTTAAGTTAAAATTCTAACTTACTTTTGACATTTTAGCTTTAAAACAAGTGTTTATAAGCACTTTACTTTTTTATTACCTCATCTCCGCTCTAACAACACATAATAGCAATCTCCAATCATTCAAACTCCATGTCCGAAAGCCTAAACATGCAATCTCCGAGTACTACAAGATATAGAATACGGTAAAAACTAGTCTAACTATTCAATTGCAAGAAACATAGCCTACCTAGGCGCCAAACAACAACTGATGAACCTTACCCATGATTATGACTCCGCAGAAGCAACCTTTGGCGAAAGAGCATAGGGAAATCCATGGACTTTCACCTCCCTTGCACAGTAATTCTCCCTTTTTCATTGTTTCCTTGCCCCGGGTGCCTTTGAAGAATTTTTGGAGCAGCCCTCGTCTATTTTCTTCTCTTAAAAGTGGAGGAAAATAAAAGACGACGCATAATTAGGTTGCAGATTTTTTGACGTCCTGCTACAGCGAGACTCAGACCGCTATAGCGGCAGTGCCATAGCGGGAAGCCTCTTGCAATGACGGATTGACGTCAGCTTGATCCAAAATTTTCATTTGGCCCAAATCATCATATGCTCAAATTTTAAAAATTCTTGCATCACACTTTTAGATTTTTAGGACTCCACACGAGGTACCCATTAGTAACGACGGATTAGATCGTTACCTGAAAAAACATTTTCCTAGTTGCGCGTGAGAGCTACGAACAAATTCGAGCTAAAAATCAAATTAAATTGACACGAGTTATTTTTTAAGTGGACACTAAATTTATTTATTTTTTAGAATTTGGCTCACCTCCACTTCAATAGTGTGTTCGGTAGAAAGAAAAATATATATATTTCTTAGAAAAATAAGTGTACTTTTTATTTATATATATTATTGTGTCCGATGTATAAGAAAAAAAATATTATCCTAAAAATATTTGCATATAATCTAAATAAACAATATGATAAATTAGGTGGTGTGGTTGGGGTGTGGGGTGGTGGAGATGGAGATGGAGGCTACGAATGATGGGATGAAGATGAGGTATATTAGAGGATGGGAAAGATACCATCAATGTGATATGTCACTTGTAGAATGTCAAAGGGTAAAAAATGTCAAATTGAACAAAAATGTCCTCCGTTAATAGTTTTATCCAAAAATATCTCTGCTGTCAACACTTTGTATGAAAATGCCCCTATTTTTATTTTTGGGTCAAGAATGTCCTTTTTCTAATAAACATATCGTTTCTTATATTTTTTAAACATATTCTTTTCTTAATACAAGATAGAGGTAAAATATGCATACACTTCTCGCTTTTCAAATCGCATTTTAAAGAATTTCACTTAATATATTATTCTGGTATACAATTATCAAATGAGGTACCAACATCAATAATTACCGTTGCTAGTTCTTTTTAGTGTCATCTATTTTTTTTAATTATTGAGTTTTCTTTAAGAAATCTGAATACCTTTATAATTATACAAAATACTTATATTTAAGTTTGTATGTATAAGAAGCTAAAAACTTTATATTTCATAAATAGTATTACTAAATAAAAAAATAATATGTAAAAATATCAGTAACGTGTGAAAGAGTATCAATGCAATAATTTGTAGATATTACGTAATTAGAATTAGTAGGTTATTTTTCAATTTAAGTTGCAATTTCGTTTACGTGGAATATTTTGCACGAACATAGAGTTTTTATGTAATAAAAGTATGAAAATAAATATTGATCGACAAAAATATCCTTTAAATATTGAATAAGCTTTATGCCCTATGAAAATTAAATATTCCTTCATATAGATAACTGAGATCAAATAAGATTATAATTTTATTTAAGTTTTATTGATTTGATTGCGTGAGAATTCTGAGTTCTATCGAAACAATGACTTCCAACTAACATTTATGAGTTCAAATAAAGTAATTTTGAAAGTTAGAAACCAAATAGATCACATCACTGATATGCAAATTGTTATATTATTATGTTTATATATAATGTAGTTTGTTTTTTCTTACATTATTATTTAAAGTGTGCTTTCGTATATCAATACTAAAATTTTGTCACAATATTTAATTTTGCCTTTTTTTTTCTTCAAAAATTTTCTCCTAGAGTATTCATCGAATAAGGTTTGCTAGATTGAAAACCAAATTGTGTATCTAATCTTGCAACAAACCGTCATTGCTATAATTATTTGGTCCCCCTAATCATTAAGTTAGAAGATATTGGGTTGTTACATGTAAAAACGTACATATGAAAAGATATTAATCAAATTGGGGTTTAAGAATAGATTATATGAGAAGATTATGTCGTAGACATTGAAATTTTGTGGAACTCTACAAGACGTGTTTAATTCGAGTTACTAGCGGCCCTCGAATCATGGAGAAATCTAAAGAGAGAGAAGAATCAAGGGATCAACTGATTTGTACCTATATTGTTTTATCAATACGAAATTCTTGTTTCTTCATATTTTATTTATGATTGATTTATTTTTCATATATTTAAAGTTTGTTTCAAACCTATGCATCCATGTAAAGAAATCTAAATAATAAGAGTGGAAATATATGATAACTTACGTATTTTTAAAATCGTTGGAATATCTTGTGATTTTTTATTCCAAATTGTTGGAATATCTTGTGATTTATTTTTCAAGATGATGAAACTAATTTAGTTTCGATAAAAGTAGCACAATAGGTATGGGAGTGGAGACTTTGGGTATTAAATACATGTTAACTTGTAGGTGTTTTCATAACTTCAATACCATTCTAGAATTTTGAAATTAAATTTTGCACATATCCATAATTAAAAAATAATAATTTTGACTTAAAAACATGTCAAAATAGTTCAAGTTTTGTAGCCTCATTCATTAAGATCAAACTACATGGACAATCATTGTGATGAATATAATTTGAAATGGTGTTGTTGACTAATACAAGGTCTCAAACATAATTTGAAGCTTTAAAATAATAAAAGCGGGCTTTAATTATTATAACAAAGTGCAATATCTTACATATATTCTTCAAACATAACATTATTTATTTCACACGCTAGCTAAAACTTGTTAATATTATCGGTTATTCACCATACAAACACATAGATATGTATGTGTGTAAAGACATACACACACTTATATATATATATATATATATATATATATATATATATTAATTCTTGAGAAGGTGATCCTCTATATCCTTGTTCAAGTCAAATATAAGACCCAATTCATTGAGGGGTTCTGGGGTGTCTTCAGTTTTCTTTTCGTACTCAATTGTCCATGTAGCCCACTGAGGTTCACAGTATGTTACAATAATAAAAGAACTATACATCTCCAACACATCTCCTTCAATAAATTTCCAACGGATTAATTTCTTGTGAGGATCGATGGCTTCAATAATTTGCTTGGAACTTTTTTTTTGTCCACCTATAATGATTATAACAAAAAAAATACAAGAGAGTTACTCTTTGGTCAACAGCTTAATTCCTCATGAAAGACTTAAACATTTACAAAATAATATTTTTTACTCGTTTTTCATTCTCATTTGCTTCAAAAATTATTTAATGCTCATTAATATTTGAATTTTCTATTTTTTATGAATTGAGTTATCTTTAAAAATCTCGAAAAAGAAGAGCTGACATTGTGGAGATCTGGAGGATATGAAAATTAGTAAGGAAAATTATAATTTTGATTTAATTATTTATGTTTGGTATAACAAAAGTAATATTCCACGGAAAATTAAAAAGTCTTTTTCTGCAAAATATTTTTTAGTATTTAATTGGTGGAATGATATATCATCTAAAGCATATATACACTATTAAAGACTAATAATAACATTAAGAAATCATAGAATATTTTCAATTTGACGAACGCTTTAAGTAACTAAATATTAGGAGTAATAAATAATGTCTTAGTGTTAGTTGGAGCAGATAAAATAAATTTTAAAGTAAAGATAATTTAAATCAAGATATTACTTGAAAAAAAAATTCCTTTCTTGAAGCAAAAGGCTTCCCTTGGAATATACATGCATGGTAATCAAACATCATTAAATAACTTTTTTATGAAAATCATTTTCGAGAAAAATAACTTTTATACTATCAAATACACCTAAATATAGAAAATTGATTCAAGTAAATTATACTGTGTATGTGTGAGAGACAGAAAGAATTAAAAAAATGTGTGTTACCCTCATTATAATTCCAGCTAACAATTGAACCAATTTTTACGATTTCATCTTCATGAATCTCAAATTGGTTGACAGAACGACTTATAGTGGGTACATGATGCATACTGGTGTGAAGAATATCATGAACCGAGTGTCCTCCACACTTCACTTCTATTGAAGCAATTAACTTACCTTTTAGGCCCATAATTCTTTTTTCTCAGAATGACAATTATAAGTTGTGAAAAGAAAGTGGTGAAAAAATGTTGAGAACTTGTAGTCTTTATATAGATTTCAATTAAATGTGAGAAGCTAGCTAATATAAAACATTATCCACCACATATTTGTATGATGACATATTACTAATATGTTAATTCATTTGTGTTTAATTAGGTTTTAGTTTAGTTATAAATTTGTCTTTCAGTATAAAATTTTACGTACTCATGCAAAATTTAAAAATAATGAAGATACATTTACAATTAATGAGGTATAGGGAAAATGTATATTTTGCATCTGAATATACATTCGAGCTAAATATCAAATTAAATTAACACGTGTTATTTTTTAAGTGGACACTCAATTTATTAAACTTTTAGGATTTGGCTCACCTCAAGTACCTAATTTCTCCATTTTCCCAAATTTGAAATTTTAACATGTGTCTATTCATTAATCAAGAGGATTAGATTTATAGATTGACATGTGTTATAATTTAAATAGACACTCAATTAATTAATTTTCTTAGGATTTGTCTCACCTTCATACCTAGGGTGTGTTAGGTATGAAGAAAAATGGAGTATTTTCATAGAATTCGTTTTTAGGAAAATAAGTGGGCTTTTCCTTATAGTGTTTGGTATATAAGCAAAAATTATTATCATAAAAATATTTGTATATAATCTAAACAAATAATATGAAAAGCAGGAGTGGGTTGGGCGGAGAAGACACAATTAATATGAAATATCACTCGGAAATAAATATTTTAAAAAAAGGTATCAACGTGTGTAGTTATGCACCACGTGTCTTACGGGCCCACCTCTGCATCCTCTAGAACGGAAAGTTTTATCTCACTTCACTTTAAAAACTCCGGCCCAAAACTTCTTACAGAAGCCATTTTCCGGCGAACTTCAGAAATGCCGGCGGCAACTCTGCTATGCACAAAGACTTTCATATACGGAAATCAAACTGTTATCCATGGCAGACAGGAGTATAACTCCGCATTTAGCCAAAATGTGAAATTGTCCGAGACAAGTGGACGGTTAGGGTTGAAGCTTAAAGTGAAGAAGAGTATACAATTAGGTCGAAGGAGACCGGTTTTTACCACTAGAGCTGGTGATGGCGGTCGCGGTGGTGGAGGAGTGGATTCAATTATTGAAAGGGATGATAAATTGAGGAAATTAACTCAGGCTATACTGTGGACCGCTGAAGGCGTTTATGTATTGTGGCTCTTTTTACTTCCTTATGCACCTGTACGTAATTCATCTCTCTCATTTCATATTACAGTATTTCTTCCGTTTCGAAATAATTGTCATATTTAGCTTGTTCTCGAGAGTCAAATTGACTAATCTTCGAAGCTAAGTGAGACATGTAGTGCGTGGTTTACAAACTTCAATTTGCTGATAACTTCATACTACATGTTAGTGTAGATGCCACAAACTATTGAAAATAAAATGACAAAAATGAATAAAAAAGTATTTAGGCTTAGGCGCGGATATCTAACTACTGAAAATATGTTGATATATAATGCAGGGAGATCCTGTGTGGGCAATTAGTTCAGAAACCGTCAATGATTTGGTTGGTCTCTCCCTCAATTTCTTCTTCATCCTGCCTCTTCTGAATGCTGGTATGTTGAAATATCTTTAGTTATATCAGATTAATTTTACGCAAAATTTTTAGCAATGAGTGGCATAATTTGGCACTCATAGAAGTGTTGTCAAAGGCGCGCTTAAGACCTGAAGCGAGACTCAAAACGTGTTGAGCGCTTCGCCTCGCTTAATGTGTGGTTCAGTGTCGTTATCAAGGTTTTAAGACATACTTTTCCTTGTCAATGAGCCTCTTCGGAAGAGCCGACACTAAACCGTTGATATTTCACTTTATCGTAAAAAATAATCAATTTTTTTGTTCATATATTTGTCATTCATGCGTGCTTATAATTATTAGTCCTGGATTAAATATATATATTTGTATTTCTTTTTGCCTTGTGCTTTTTTCATTAAAGCCCAGACTTTATTTGTGCTTTACGCTTACCCCAACGGACCTTAGAGCTTTTTTGCGCTTTTTGCTTTTGATAACACTGACTCATAGTCAATTAGCTTCATTCTTGAGCATATACTCCCTCCATTTCAATTTGTTTGTCCTACTTTTCTTTTTAGTGCGTTTCAGAAAGAATGTCTCTTTCCTTTTTTAACAACTTTTTAATTTCAATTTTCCACATGGCATGTTTAAAATCTCGAGATTAAAGGGAATTTTGGTACATTTGACATATCTTTAATTTAAGACTACAAGATTCTAAAGTCTTCTTTAGTTTCTTAAACTCTGTGTCAAGTCAAAATAGTACAAACAAACTGAAATGGAGGGAGTATTATTTTCTTTATATTTGCTTGTGAAATTTCTAACTCTGATTAACTGCTGAACTTCCCTTTGGTTTAGTCATTAATAAACCTCTTTTATCATCTACATTTCTCAATATTGAAACATATCCTAACCAGAAATGTTCGATTGTTAAACAATGACTGTGTCTTGGCCCTCCACCATGATTATTTGTTCTTTCAAAGGTCGACTTAATTGGGTGTTGTGTTTCTACTTTCACATCTTTTTAATTTGTTTGCTTGTGCCATTCAAAATTTAATATGCATATTGAATACCATTCTTTTTCTGGTCTAGAGACATGACTTCAAGGACCCTTTCTCCATGCACTGGCAATGTTGAATTTTTGATTTTCCACTGCGTGTCAACTTGATCACTTGTTTTAGATGCATAAAATTTTGTGGATTAAGCAGTTACTTATATACTTTCAGTTCAGAGGTTTCATTTCAATTTTCCATCCGTCTCTTACCATAAATTTGATATTGAACTTTAAACAATGAATCATTTGGAAGAGTAGGGGGCATCCACTTGATAGAGGCACCAGTGCTTCATCCAGTAAGTACTTTGTAAAATACAAATTTATTCGTTGCGTGGATCTCATTTTTGACATTCGGCTCTGATTTTTATTCCAGATGTCTGAAGGACTGTTTAATTTTGTAATTGGCTGGACGTTCATGTTTGCACCTTTACTGTTCAGTGATCGTAAGAAAGACAGATTCAAGGGATCACTAGATCTTCTATGGGGCTTTCAAATGTTCCTCACAAACAGTATGCACTTTTCTCAAATACTTACTTTTGATTGTGCTAGGTTGTGGATAAACATAGCGTCCTCCATCCCGATGGAACTCTCAGTAAGTGTCCTGTCAAAAAATAGGATGGCAAACGGTATCCGTATATTAATGATTTCCTGATTATACCGGAGTTGCTTCGATTATAATTGCTCAGTAGCTGACGTGAAGACTCTATTAGTGACTAGGAGCTAGCACTGAATGAGAATGACTTAGGTGGTTAAGATGGCATGACTTTTAACTATTTGCATTTACTTTTTCTAAAGCTTCTCTTATTCGAGTTATTCTGCCACTGATTTTTTTGTCCATTGTTATTGGATCTTCTCTTTTGCTTTTGCTGGCTTCGATTTCTGGCCCTTTCAAGCTAAGTTGCTCGGACTCTTCACTTTTGGTGCCGCATCCGTGTCGACACGACATGGGTATGGGTGTGGGATCCGTGTCCGATTTGGTCAACGGATTTTGGGTACTTTGACCAAAATTGATAGGTAAAGTCTCGACAATTTTAATGACTCCTATAATCAATACAAAAGCTAAGGTGAAATTGAAGAAAATGGAATACCTTTTATATAGAAATTTCTATGTCACTCCTTTTCCTTTAATCTCCTTCCAAGATTCTCCTCAAGTTCTTCACATAATATCTCATAATTTAGGTTTTATAACTCTATTTTTAGATTTTAAAACTATTTTTAGGCGAATCCCCGCACCCGTATCCATACATGGATCCATACCCCCGAATCTTAAAAATTAGACCATGAAGGATCCGACCTCTAGATCCGCACCCGTATCGGACACCCGCACCCGAGTCCGAGCAACTTAGATTTCAAGCATAACTCCATCCTTTACTACAAATTATTTTTGGTTTGACAAGAGACTTATTAATGAGCCTTTTGGAATTCGATGCAGCATTTTTAATTCCATACATGGCTATTCGGCTAAATAAGGGTGACTCAGAGTACCCTCCAAGAGAAACCTCTCAACTTGGTTCGATCATGACTCGTGGTGCATCTGTTGTTGGACTGGTTGGTGGAGCTGCCTGTTTGCTTTCGACATTTTGGGCCTTTTATGGGAGAGGAGATGGTGATTTTGGGAGTATATCTGATAGATGGGAGTTCTTGCTCAGCTATCTATCCTCTGAAAGACTTGCTTATGCCTTCATCTGGGATATTTGTCTCTACATTATTTTCCAACCTTGGTTGATAGGAGATAACTTGCAAAACATCCAGGAAGATGAGGTTGGAATAATGAGATATCTCAGATATGTTCCAGTTGTTGGCTTAGTTGCTTACTGCCTTTGTTTGGATCTTGAAGATGAATACTAGCTAATTTTGCTTCCAGCGGAGACAAAAAACACTAGGTGGTTCTTCCCATCTGTCCTAGCCTTGGTGGACCTGGTGGGAGGTGGTAGGTATACGGTGGAATTAGTTGAGGTGCATGAAAGCTGGTTCGGATACGACTAGTCATACAAAAAAATATTTTGATGACTTAATTCATGTAATTAATACCTATAATTTTCATGTTCAGATTAATCCTCTCTTGTTTTCTCACCAAATTCTCTTTTCCCTCATCACTTTTTTTTAATGTATGAAAGAATTATTAATTTAGTCATTCATATATATCATATAATTGAAATAATTCTTAATATGTGAAAAACGTAATTATTTTTGTCCTTCATATATATCTCATAATGAAAATAGTCTTTAATGTATGAAAAATTCATCATTCTAGTTATAAACCTTAAAAATTAACATAACAATTAAGAACATTTATTAAGTTTAACTAGCAACTTAGGTGAACGATATAAAACATATAAAATAGGAGTGCAATCGTTCAACTATAACCAAATCTTATATAACGATTAAAAAAATCAACTTTTACTATCTTCAATAAAAAATTTAACCAATAATCAATATATTTTTTTTGTCTTTTGAATCATAATTATATTATTTATTTATATTTTATTATATAACATATTAAATAAGGATTATTTGAATTAAGAGCCTATTTGGATCAACTTATATTAAAATATTTTTATAATTTTGAAATAAAATATAAAAATATTTTTAAACACTTATTTTTAAGCTCGAAAAATATATATATACATGTTCTAGATTGTTGTACGTGAGAAGGAACAAAATCCAACTCTTGTACATTAAGCAACATTTTGATCATTTTTGTCTGCTCAGTCCAAACACTTTTCATTTCATTGAATTCAACGAAGGCAACAAAACCCCTCTCTTGAATTCGCCGAAGATCAAAGGCTTTTAGTCTCCGGCAGCCGGCGGGCGGCGAGACACATTTCCGGTAATCCTCTCGTCTGCCTCTTGTCCACAAGTTAATCAAAATCATTTTTTGCCGGCTAAAACTGAAACAATGTGATCGAACTTGGTGATTTTGTTGCAATAAAATGATAACGTAGTTGATTTGTTTAGTTTTGGAAAACGAAGTTGAGCTCATTTCTAGTATCTAGGGATTTTTTCCTTTAACAATTTGAGCTTCAGGGTGATTGTTTTGCTTCCTTTATATCTTCTTTGATTAAATGCTAGTGTTTAGTTCAGATCATCATATTTAGATTCATTCATTTCATGAATATCTCATTTTTCAGAGAACTTGCAGAATGGACTTTCATGCTTCTTAAGTGAGAATTAAAAAAAAAACCAAAATATCTTAAAATTTTGATTTGTTACCTTTTTTTTAGCAGGAAAAAGGTTTAAGTTTACCTCCAAAATTGCTCAATTTAACCTCTGTTATGGTTTGGGTCCTCTCATACCTTAGCCCTGCGTGAATGTATCATATTTGCCTGGCTATTTGTGGACCTCCAACTTAAAATGGGTGAACTCCATGTGTCAAAATAACTTGAGGGAGAAGGTCTAAATATACCCCTTAACAATAAAAAGAAAGGCCTAAAGTTACCTCATTGTTCTTTAGGTTGGAGCTCCATTAGGGGTCGAGGGTAAAAAAATGAGACTTTTTCCTAACGGCAGGGGTAAGATTAGACTCTAAGTATGACCAAGGGAAAAGTTGCTCAATTTCGGATAGTACTGGGTCAAATCTGACCCTTTTCCCTTTTAGTAATGATGGTGGTGTGTGCACCAACTTGTTTGTTGCCTATTTCATTATTGATTAATCCAGTGGGCTACCTGCCACAGCCCACATGCACAGTTGCCAGGTAAACCTTCCATGAAAGCTGAACTTACACTGAAGATTGTAGCAGGGATCGGAATCTGGGATATTGAAACTCTTCTTTTACACCTGAATAACTTTGACATTCCCTTATGAACTAAAATTTTGAGTTTATAATTATGGACAAGCTCCTTTTTGGCCGCAAAACCAAAGCTTTTTATCATTCTCTCGTTCAGATTCAAACTCCATACAAACCACTCTCTTGGAATGTATTCCTCTCTTGTGCAATTACTCTCTGTTTGTTACTCTTCATTCCTCTTTCTTTCCTTTTTGCATTGTGTTTATCTTTTCATTCCATCTGGGGGGTGGAGAAGGATTCTTGCTCAGATTGATTTGTGATTTCTCAGCAGTCAAGACAGCGTATGGCAGTAATGAAAAATCTGGTCAAATTTCTTTCTTTCACCATTGATTCATTTTGCTTGTAGTAGTTCTCAATCATATATCTTTCCAATTGCAGCTGTAAGGGAAACACAATATACTTGGCAATGACACATCTGCTATTGTACCCAATATCTTTGGTAATAGATGAGCTGAAGAATGATGACATTCAATTGAGGTTGAAGTCTATTAGGAGGTTATCTTCTATTGCATGTGAACTTGGTGAAGAAAGAACTAGGAGGGAGTTGATCCCATTTTTGTGCAGAAACACCGACGACGAAGATGAGGTGCTACTTGCCATGTCAGAAGAGTTAGGCGGTTTTATTCCTTATGTTGGAGGAGTTGAGCATGCTCATGTGTTACTCCCTCTTCTGGGAACCCTTTGCACTGTGGAGGAGACCTGTGTGAGGGACAAAGCTGTGGAGTCATTGTGTAGAATTGGATCCCAGATGAGGGAGAGTGATTTGATTGATTGGTTTGTCTCTCTTGTGAAGGTTTGCCCCACACTTTTACTGTTTATTTTAACTCTCATCACTTGTTATAAGGAATGCTATTATTCATGATTTTAGAGGTCATAGTCAGAAAAACTTACAAAGACCATTTAGTTGCAAGTATTTAGTGCCTTGCAATCTGGAAATTCATAGTAACATTTAAACTCAGTATTGCGCGCCAAAACTTCATCTGTATCCTGTTATATTTTGTCATGGCCAATCACAACATACAGTATTTAAATCAACCTTTTACATTTTTTCCTATGTCTTCCTTTTTCACAATCATTAGAGGATGGCAGCTGGTGAGTGGTTCACGGCTAGAGTTTCTGCTTGTGGACTATTTCACATTGCTTACCCAAGTTCCCCTGAGATGTTAAAGGCAGAGTTCCGGTCCATATATAGCCAGTTGTCTCAAGATGACATGCCTATGGTGAGAAGGTCAGCTGCAGCAAACTTGGGGAAGTTTGCTGCTACCATTGAACCAGCTTACCTCAAGACTGACATCATGACAATGTTTCAAGATCTTACACAGGATGGTAATATTTTAACTCATAAGTTGCCCCGTATGATTATAACTATTCAGTCTAGTCATTCACAGTTTAAGACATCTATGGTTCAACTTGTCTGGTACCCGCTACTTGTAGCAGTAAATAGCCCTGCAGCTCTTCTAATTAATTTCTATACGATTGATATATCAACTTGAGTGTTGTGGTGACTCTGTTGTGTCTTGATTTCAGATCAAGATTCTGTACGCTTACTAGCAGTTGAGGGCTGTGCTGCTCTAGGCAAGTTGCTGGAGCCCCAGGATTGTGTTGCACATATTCTTCCTGTCATTGTCAACTTCTCTCAGGTTAGATTGTGTTTGAAATCATGCTACTTGGGCACTCACAGATTCTTTAAATCTTTCATGCCTGTTCAGATTCGTGCATTTGTTTTTAGTCTTAGGATCAAATCCTGCATATAATCGGTTACCTTTTCAGTTGTTTAGTGAGCTGTTGGAGTGATTTTAGCAACTTAATTTATCGCAATATTTGTATCTCTCATCATATCTTTAAGTCTATATATTGGTTTACTACCTATTAGTATGGTTCTGACTTCAGATGTATTTGGGATCTTGTAAATTAAGATATCACACTTTAAGATCAAATCATAACCACTTCATCAGAGAAGCTTTGTCATAGCGGGAAATAGTGAGTTTTTGGGCTCGATTGTCTAGGTTATGGTAATGGTTATTACTTTCTGTTTGAGAAATCTCTACTATAGTTTATACAAATCTAGCAAGGTAGTGGAATGTAAAAGGAACACGAATTAGTGGCTTGAAGACTCCTGATTAAATGCGGTCCTTACTGCAAGATCGTGGTGGTTTGAATGACACTTCGGAAGTTCTCTGGATCTAATTCTGATCATGCACCAAAACTAAGGCGAAGTTACTTCAGAATAGCTTCATAGACTGATATGATTGATTGTTGGTGTAGTCATATACTTGTTAAATGCTTTTGCTAGTGCTTTTTATAAGTCCAAATGCTTTTACTAGTTTTATACAATACAAAAACCATGACAGGGTAATGCCTGTTTGGCCAAGCTTCTGGAAAGTTAAAAGTGTTTTTTGTTTGTTTTAAAAGGTGTTTGACATCTTTTAGGAAAAAATAAGTGCTTTTGAGTTGTAGCAGAAATTGAAAAAAGTAGTTATTTCCCTGGAGCACTTTTGGAACTTTGGCCAAGCAGAAATTTCTGCTCTTGTATTGGCAAAAGTGCGTTTCAAATTGATCATCCGAACACAAACTACTACTCTCCGGGCAACCTTTTTTCGAACCAAAAGTATTCTTTTCGAAAAACACTTCTGACAAAAGCACTTCTCTAATTAAGCAGCTTTTAAAAGCTTAGTCAAACTTGCTATAGAACTTGTAAAAACATGATGTTGGAAAGCTGGGATTCTCTTGCCAATAGTTGATACTCGATAGTGAAAATAGGATCAGTCTTTAGCTTATGTAGTGGATGAATTAGTTGGGGAATTGATGGGACTTAGTGCTGGATTTTTATGGCAGGTAGGCAGGACTGAAATTGAGGAAGAGCAGGACAGATTAAACAGTATTTTGGGACTATAATATGTGGATGAACAATGACAACAGGAGAACAAGAAAGGTGGAAAATAGTATGGAATCGGAAGGTGCTCTAAAGGTGTCGCTAGTAGATATAATTTCTAAGAGGAATCCACAACGGGTACATCCGAAAGCATCAATGGAAGCTTTTTCTATCTCCTAATTATGGATAGCTAGATGTAAGCATCTCATCCTTGGCTGGAAAAGGTTGTTAGCATCTCATCCTTGGCTGGAAAAGGTTGTTCAAATGATCTATTCCAGAAACTAATACTGTTTGGTTGCACAAAATTTTAGGTTCACCACAATGAAAATCTGATCAGTGATCTCCAGCAATAACTATGTTCAATTAGGGGTTTTGATTTAAGTTTGTTACTTCTTTATTATTGATCAGGAAACCTTGTTTACCCTTGTACTTTGTCCTGATTTATATCGAATCACAACTTGTTTACACAAAACTACTCGTTTGTCGGAATTCCATTTGATTGCTTTTAGCAGCTTAATATATATGTTTGTTTGCATATATATGTAGATGTATATATATATATATATTTGAGTTTCTTTTACATGTGTTTCTTTCTCAAAGTCACTATGAGTTTATTTCTCAAAATGACCAGGATAAGTCTTGGCGTGTACGGTACATGTTTGCAAACCAGTTGTATGAGCTGTGTGAAGCTCTGGGACCTGAGACGACCAGGTACCAAACTCATATATTTTACTTTGTGAAATCTACTCTTATGACATTTATCTAATTTTTATTTGTGCTGTTTTTCTTTCATTTATAACGACTTTATCAGCATATCTTTATGTCTTCAATTTTTTGCTTTATGTGATTCTTGGTGTCTTTTGTAAGCAAAATCATAATATATCAACATGCACCAAGATCACTCTTAAATGTAGTGGTATGTGGTTGGGTTTACCAAATACTTGTTTACTCTCACATGTCTGTTATACGTGTAAAATTAGTTCATTGAAATAATTTCTATCTCGTAAGTGCGTTCTGTGTTACTAAGTCATATTCTAGAGAAGATTGCACTGAACGCTTTCTCTAGTTCCTGATTTACAATCAGTGTCTCTATTATCATAAGAAATTCAGGATCTGACTTGGTTTTGAATGTCAAATTTTCTATTTGGAGACTACGTAACCAACTCTCCCTCCCCCTTATCCAAAAAAAACCCTGTGTCATTCAATCGATTTGAATCCTTTACATATTATATGTGTAGATTGTGCCTGTGGTTGAGTGGGCCTAAGTGCCTACCTATCATATTCAGTATTTATCTGAAGGCTTCTTTCAGGGGTTTGAAAAACGGGGGGTGGGGTGGGTTGGGGTGTGTGTATGTGATGAATCAAGTGGTAGTTGTTGGAATGCATACATTCAATGTTGACAGAAATGTTTTTCTTCTTTAGATGGGATCAACCAAGGATTAATTTTCATAAAATGATGCAGTATTTATATCAGAAACAAAGAATTAACGTCAAGTCACTAGAATATACTAATAGACTTGAAAGTACTGTTCATCTAAATTGCTTGGACTCGGGTGCGGGGGTCCGATACGGATCCGGATCTAGAGGTTGGATCCTCTATGATCTAAATTTTAAGATTTGGGGATATGGATCCAAATATGGATACGGGTGTGGGGATTCGGCTAAAAAAAATTCAAATATCTAAAAATAGAGTTATAAAGCCTAAATTATGAGATATTATGTGGAAAACTTGAGAAAAAAAATATTGATCAAGAGGAGAATCCTGGAAGGAGATAAAAGAAAAGGGAGTGACAACATAAATTTGTATATACAAGGTATTCAAAATTTTCTTCAATTTCACCTTAGTTTTTGTCCTGATTTCAGAAATCATTGAATCTGTCCAGAATTCTCCCTTGAATTTGGTCAAATAATCCAAAACTGGTTGACCAGATCGGGTATGGATCCCACACCCACATCCACACCCATGTCGTGTCGACAAGGGTGCGGCACCGAAAGTGGAGTTCAAGCAACTTAATTACTCATCATTGTTCGGTGTCCCGCATTGGTTGAATTGAGGGTTTCAGAGTCCTTTTTTTGCTGTACGTATTTACAACATCTTGGTGCATAGTAATGAAATCTCTACCTTCCTATTAAAAAATTGTCGCACGTTGGTTGAGGGAATGTGTTATTGCATTCTTACCCTCACTCACCTCATTAGCTAGCTTTTGTGGTTGAATTAGATTCAATATCAATGTTCTTAACATGGTACCAGAGTTAGACTTAGACTTAGACCTATCCCAATTCTTGTTTTACCCAATGTTGGGCCCCCATTTATATTGTCTAAAGTCCAGAAATCCAGCCCCAGGCGTATGAGGGGTGTTAAGGGTACCACATTGGTTGAGCAACTCTCACCTCATGATCTAGCTTGCGAGGTTGAGTTAGACGCATTACCATTTTCTCAACATTCATGATAGGTGACGTGGTCAATGTCAACTCAGTAGAGGATACTGCGTTACTAGGAGTCTATGCATTTGTTTCTCTACCAATGACTCTGTTAGCTTGCTTACCATACGGAGAAATAGTAATTTTTGCTCTGTGATATCGGATTGTTGGTGATCATGACTTAAGGACGGACTTGGTTCCTGCTTATGTGCGTTTGCTGCGGGATAATGAAGCGGAAGTGCGTATAGCTGCTGCAGGGAAAGCCACCAAATTCAGTCAGATTATTAGTCCTGAGCTTTCTATACAGCATATTCTTCCGTGTGTGAAGGTAAATACATCTTAGTTTACCTGTTAAGGAACTTCTAATTACAGCTTTTGTTCCAACTGTTCCTAATATGTAATTGAGTTTTTAAATGTTATAGGAATTGTCATCCGACTCATCGCAGCATGTTAGATCTTCTTTGGCTTCTGTTATAATGGGGATGGCTCCTGTCTTGGGAAAGGTGATCAAACATTTTCTTGATTTTTGTCGTTGAATTCAGACAAGAATATATTAATCACGTATTTATGTATGCTACATATGTTGATATACACAGCATTTTCAAGTTGTAGAACTTACCGTGAAACTTGTTGGATTTGTTGCAACTAAGAACTTTCGTTACTTGCAATATGCACTGCTGTAGATGACAGCGTTTGCATTTAAGTTAACTTTTGGAAGCTTTTGCATTCTACTGCTCTAGCTAACATAAATACGTTTTGACCTTTTAAAAGAATCAATTTTTCGGAGGACAAAAAAGACCAGTATGATCTGGGAGGTCAAATTCACTGATGAGATCTAAGTAGGTTCTGCTCTTTATTTGTATGATGCAATTTGTATATATATCCTTTATTTTTTTCTGGCTCTGCGATACAATCATACAACATATTTCTATAAATCATCTTATCACACACAATGTTTAATGGGTCTATTAAGCTTGAATGTGCACAGTTGGATGCATCAACCCGGTTCTCATTTTTCTTCACTTTCCTTATGATGCTTTCTCTTCTTCTTATGAGCCAGTTTGGCCGAACTTCTTGAAAATTAGAAGTGATTCTTTTGAAGTGCTTATCTTGGAGATTTATGGTGTTTAACTAAGTTTCTGGGAAAAAGTTCTTTAAGTGATTTTGCCAAACACAAACGTAGTACACTCCCAAGTGCTTTTTCTTTTTACTATTTGACAAAAACTGCTTATCAAAATAAGCAGATTTAAAGAGCTTGGCAAACAAACTATTTAGGCAATGCATCTTCTATACATTTCGGATTTTGATTGGTAAGTTCCGCTACCTTATCATAATATAACATGTGCGGTCAAAGAGATTTTTGTGTTTGGTTTCTTCCCTAGTTTGTCTACCTTCTTTTGATCTTTGACAATGAAATTATCGAATTCATTTTAGATTTCATGCAGGATGCAACCATTGAACATCTTCTTCCAATTTTTCTTTCCCTTCTGAAGGATGAGTTTCCTGATGTGCGCCTCAACATCATTAGCAAACTTGATCAAGTCAATCAGGTTGGTTGTATTTTCAAGCCTTGTTCTTTCTAGCTCCTTTTGGTTCATGCTTTCTGTTCGTTATGAGTGTTTCTTTGTGACTGATAAGCTCCCAGAGGAAGAAGGAAATTGAAGATCAGTGAAGTCGTGAAGTCAACCTAGTATAGTGGGATGCCACTTTGCCTTCTTGTTCCTATAAAATTTCCTTGATCATCTTTCAGATCTAGGATATAGATATCAAGATGCATTCTTATCTCTATTACCGAGACGAGTTGGGGAAGACCAGACTGGTTCAGGATCTATAGATGAATTTTGTTTTCAGGCTATTCATTTCATGAGTCTATTGTGGAGATTAGTGGTGGCAAATGGGCGAGTTGGGTCAAATTTGGGTGGGTTGAAAACGGGTCAACATAAAATGGGTAATAATTCAACCCGCGCATATTTCACAAGGGTAAAAGTAGGTTAGCGGACAAACGGGTTGGGTAAAAAACAATTGACCCATATTTACCCATTTCCACGAGTAAATGGTGCTCAACTTTATAATTTTCATCATTCTCCTATCTCAGAATAGACTTCTCCTAGAGTCTCTTCTTGATCGAGAATATTCATTTTTTTGCCATGCTTATTTTCTTAATTCTTTAATTTTCTTTCAATCTAAATATGTACAGACTTCAGTACCAGAGTGAATTTTCATTCTATGATATGATATTCTCACTAGTATAGTTTCTATGATTCTATCTATGAAGCCTTGCTAGCCTTTGTATCTTAAACAATCTGATAAGTCAATATTAGCCAAATTATGCGCTTTTTACCGAACTTTGTATTAATGTTAGCCAAATTAATTTTCTGCATTTTCAATAATATTGTCACTATTTCAACAACAACAAGATACTAGTGTATTCCTACACATTAGGGTCTGGGGAGGGTAGAGTGTATGCTGACCTTACCTCTTTATGCTCATTCATTCTATCTATTGGTTCTTTGCAATTCTTTTGCACCTTCTTCAGGACTAAATCTAAGTTGCTTCCAATTTTACAGGTGATTGGAATTGATTTATTATCCCAATCTCTGTTGCCAGCTATTGTTGAGCTGGCAGAGGATAGGCATTGGCGAGTTCGTCTGGCTATAATAGAATGCATACCTCTGTTGGCCAGTCAGTTGGGTGTAGGATTTTTCGATGATAAGCTTGGCACCCTTTGCATGCAGTGGTTACAGGACGAGGTTGGTATGTGATAAGCTAGTGACTAGATATGGAACCTTTCTTTTCAATTTATAACACAAACATTAGATATGTAATCTAGAAAATGAGAAGCATAGATACTTTGCTTTTGTTAGGTGAGTGCATCTCTTTCACTTTCTCTTTCATTGTCAGTGGCAAGGAGGAGGCATTTCTTCTTTTGGATCAAACTAGCTGCAATTTCTGTCTTAGGCCTCATTTTCTTTTATTAAGATGAATAAGACTGTCTGAATCTAAATATTAAGATGTGCATTAAGATTTAGATGTTTGGATATGAATACACATCTAAATATTAAAATGTTGCATTAACATATGAATATTGAATAATTAGGACTATCTATTTTTTCAACATCTGAATATATTAATTGTCTTTATTTAAAAATTATAAATATAAATTTAATAAAATACTAAATCAATCTAATATTAGATCAATAAAATATTTTATAAGTTATATGATGGTTGTTGATGGTGAAGGCTAGCGGTGGTGTTTTTGGTTGTTGATTAGGGATTGTGTTGGCTAATGGTGGTATTTTGTGTAGTAGCTAGTGGTGATGGTGGTTGACAGTAGTGGTTGATGGTGGAGGTGGTTGATAGTTGTGGTGGATGATAAAGATATTAATGGTGGTGGTAAATGATGATGGTGGTCAGCGATATATAGTGGCTTATGAGTGGTAATGTCGGTAGTGATGATTGTAAATGGTGGGTAATGGTGGTGACAATTGATTGTAGTGATTGACAACGATGGTAGTTTTCTGTGGGTGGTGGTTGTGGGTGGTGGTAGTTGATAATGGTAGGTGGCAATGATAGCCGTTGATAATGGTGGGCGGCGGCAATAGAAGTGAATGGACGGAATTGGTGATTGCCATCTTTGTAGAAATTTTTGAATTAAAATCTTAATGATATTAAGACTTCGTTACAAATTTTATCATTCAAATCTATTCAGACTCATTAAGTGGTTGTTAAAGAAACGCTCTTAATGATTAAGATTCAAACATTAACAACAAACTTAATGACTGAGATCTGAATGATTAAGACCTTCATTAAATTGCTTGCATCAAGCATTCGGTTCTCCCTTACTGATTTGCATATGTGGTTCAGGTTTATTCAATCAGAGACGCTGCAGCTAATAACTTAAAGCGCCTTGCGGAAGAATTTGGTCCAGAGTGGGCAATGCAGCATATAATTCCTCAGGTTTGTTTGATGATTTTTCAAAGCTGAAGTGCTGGTTATCTTGCATAATTTCCAAATAAAAGTCTCGTGAGAATTTTTTTTGCTGTTGATGCATGGTTATTAAGCAGAATGGTAAGGAGGGGTGAGTTGATTTCTCTTTTGATTATCATTCTCGAAGTATCCCCCAAGGATTGATTTCTCTTTAGATAACCATTCCAATTCCTTTATCAACTGTGTATCCACTATGACACCCCCTCCCAAAAGTAAAAGGCAAAAGAAAGAGAAAAATGAAAATTGTCAGGTTGAAGGGTTAATACTGGATTTTGTGGATACTTGAAACTGTTGTAATGATTTATCATGGCCAACCTTAGTTTCAGAGACTAGGTTTGATCATGTATGTTATCTGCTTGTTATCTGTTTCTCTCAGGTCAAGACATGGTCATTTGTTTGCAGTTCCTGGATAGGATTAATATTCTACGTTATTCGTTCTCTTGGTTTGACCATGTCTGATATCAAGCTTGTTTCTGTTTCTAGTGATTTACACATGTCATATCTTTGCAGGTCTTGGATGTGATTAATAGTCCACATTATTTATACCGGATGACAATACTTAGGGCAATTTCTTTACTTGCTCCTGTGATGGGTTCTGAGATAACATGTTCTAAATTGCTGCCAGTGGTTATTACGGCAGCAAAGGACAGGTGGTTTTGCTTTTCAATTCTTGTTAAAGCCATTATATGCATCAGTTCCTAGAGCTAATGGTCCAATTTCATTTCTTCCACAGAGTGCCCAACATCAAATTTAATGTTGCAAAGGTGTTGCAGTCCCTTATCCCTGTTGTTGACCAATCAGTGAGAACTCTCATCTACCTTCTCTTCTTGGATTGGTTACATGGTTTAGTTGAAAAAACGATTGAGCTTACTTAGGTTTGTTTGTTGCATATCCTCGCTATACCTTAGTGCTGACTTTCTAAGCCTCTTATAATTGCCAGGTAGCAGAGAAAACGATTCGCCCTAGTTTAGTAGAGCTAGCTGAGGACCCTGATGTCGATGTCCGTTTTTATGCAAGTCAAGCACTTCAGTCAATTGATGATGTCATGATGTCAAGCTAGAGATACTTATCTGTTGGGGGTTCGATACCAGAAATCTGTCGCCAAATCCTCTTTGGACGTCTGGGATTATGCCGTCACACCAGGAAACAGTTAAGGGAAGGCAGAAAGTGAAATACATCTGTTTGAGATCTGGGAGTCTTATTAATACTAATATATATTTTAGGATGTATCAATATGAAATGCTTCCTACAGTAAGCTCAAGTATTTACATGTAAATTGGCTGTTAGACTAACTAATTAATATCTTTGAGTGGATGGTTTCTCTTATTAGATTCTTTCTAGTTACTAAAGGCTGTTATATTTGGTGCTTTGTATAGTAGACCATAGTCCAGTGTACATGAGTTGAAGGTTCCTATTGAAATTTTGATTTCAATACAGGAGTTTTAGAGAAGATTCTTATCATTGTGCATTCTAATAATAAGACATAATACATAAATCTGCATTTCAACTTGGCCTCAATTGACATATATACCCTCCAATTTTGAGTGTGCACAAGTCGATACTTAAAATATTCAAAAGTTGAACAATTAAACACATGAGTGGCGTCTTACATGGTAGTTTTGCGTCCTACATGGCATCCTGTGTGTATTATGTCACATAGGATGCGTGTGTCTACTTGTTTAACTTTTTGGATATGGCATCTTGTGTGTATTATGTCACATAGGACGTGTGTGTCTACTTGTTTAACTTTTTGGCCTATTTGCTGTAGGATTGTTTTCTCTATTTAGTGGTCAGTATTCCAGGCTCATTTTTTTGCTGTAATTATTAGATCAGAGATTGTCTGTCTTGAAATGAATATTAATCTTATTTAAACTCAAAAGATTAAGAGGGTTTCCATGAAATTTACTTTTTGAAATGAATGCTATTTTTCACTAAATTGACGTTTGGTGATGCTCTTAGAAAACCAAAAAGTCATTAGAGAAGACTTGGATCTAGTCATTTAGGAAAAAGGAAAAACAACAACTTGAGATAAACAAAGAGAGGCAGGTAGACTTTTAGCTCCATTCCTTGTAAGCCATTTATTTCTTCCAAATATTTTAACACTTTTCAAATTATTAACAAAAATACTTTTCAAATTATATATCCAAATGCAAATTTGCTACTCTATCAAATTATTTTTTTTAGATAAGTATTGAAAACACTCATAAACTTGACGTGAATTATTAGTTTCATTCCTGAACTATGGATACCCTCTATTTGACTAACTCAACTTAAATATACACCCAATCTGCCTCATGACATAGCAAGTGGTATCAAACTCTTGTAAGAGTGTGAAACTCTTAATTAAAAATCGAGAGAAGTGTTGAAAATACCCCTAAACTTGACGAGAATTCAGAAGTGTATTTCATTCATATCACAAGATCAGGGGTGTATCTAAGTTCAGTTAGTCAAGTAAATGAGTTTTCAATATTTTTTTCTCAAAATATATTGATTTCGATAGCTTGACCCAAAGGCTATTGCTCTCTTTTCCATTTTGTTTACATTCACTAAAACAACTATTTTCTCTATTTTCATTTTGCTTACTCCAAAGAAAGAAGATGGCAGATCAAGCTGTGACTATAGCTGCACGTTTTCTGCTAGAGAACTTGTTGCACCTGATAACTAAAAATGCAAAGTTGATTGCAGGTGCTCAACAACGCGGAACCAATATTTGAAATTTCATAATCTACTACGTAAAATAGTTTATCAGAACTCATAAACTAAAAATCTTGATTCTTTTGTTTGTCTCTCAGGAGCTGAGGGAGATTTTCAACAATTGTTGGAAGAAGTTCAACGCCTGATTGCGTTCCTAGAAGATGCAGCTAAATACCACAGCAGTGACATGAGCAGTAAATGGAAACAATTGGTGAAGGACGTTCGTATTATAGTACATAGAGCTGAGGATGTACTTGACAAATTTGTTGTCCAAACGAAGCTGCATGAAGAGAAAAATGTTCTGGGAAAATTCTTACATCAGTTTGGTGGGTGCCATGTCAAAAAAGTTAGGGAGCTAGCAAAGGAGATCAAAGGCATTCATGAGAAGGTGAAAGAAATTCGACAAAACAATCAACAAGCTTTCCAGACAAGCCCATTGCTTGATCTATCGAAAAAAGATGCAAGAGAGCCTCAGGTAATTATACCTGAATCGCCAAAATATATTTATGTGACGGTGTTTGACTGAGCATGAAGTTTGATTGACATATGTATAGTACATACTCCCTCTGTTCTAATTTATGTAAAGGTGTTTGACTGAGCATGAAGTTTGATTGACATACGTATAGTACATACTCCCTCTGTTCTAATTTATGTGAAGGTTTTTGACTGAGCACGGAATTTAAGAAAGAAAAGAAAATTTTGAAACTTATGATCTAAAATAAGTCATAGATATTTATGTAGTAAAATGATCCCTTTAAAGGGTTAGCTGAGTTGGTTGAGCGTGTGATTTCCCACATGGGAGACTTGGGGGATTGATTCCCTCTCACCAACGGTTTTACTCGATCAGAGCTCATCGCACTAGGCTTGCCTAGTGTAGTTTACATATTTTGTTTGCGATTTATTGCACAGGAGCGGGTTTACCCTTTGAATTTGTGGTCTTAAATGTGTTATGACATTTCTATGGCTATAAGATCATGTCATTAAAGATAAGTGAATTTGTGGTTTCAATAACAAGAAGTTTTTCTTCGTTATGGTGAACTGATTGTTTTTTTTTTCTGGTGGATTTCTGGAACACTAATAAGTATAATCAAACGATTAATTTGACCATTTGATCATCTTAA
The DNA here is from genome assembly GCA_018342035.1 of Solanum appendiculatum. Lineage (NCBI taxonomy): Eukaryota > Viridiplantae > Streptophyta > Magnoliopsida > Solanales > Solanaceae > Solanum > Solanum appendiculatum. The sequence goes on along the minus strand of JAGDQO010000043.1, from coordinate 1,165,830 downwards.
TAGGATCCTTTGTTGGACGATAACGAAGTGATTGGCTTTGATTTGGAAGCGGAAATATTGATCAACCGACTTATTAAAGGATCAGAGGATTTGTGTGTTGTCCCTATTCTGGGAATGGCTGGTTTGGGCAAAACAACTCTGGCAAGAAAAGTGTACAGTGATCTCAATGTTTCAACTGAATTTTCCAACAACATTTGGATTTATGTCGGTCCGTCATACAAACTAAAGGATGTCCTTTTGAAGATTCTCATACGGTTCACAGAACAGATTGAACAGTACCAATCTAAGGATGTGAATGAAATAGCTAAAGTGATACGTGGTTTTATGGCTAAAGAAGATAAGTGTCTCATTGTCTTGGATGATGTGTCCGCGATAGAAGTTGTTGATTATGTCAAAAGAGTTTTCCTCAAAAACAACAGAGGTCATCGAATCATGATGACCGCTACTGACAGATACATTGCTTCGTATGCCAATGCAAATCCTCATAGTCTGAAGTATTTAACGAAAGAAGAAAGTTTTCTGTTACTGGAAAAAAGAGTTTTCGGCTGTGGGACTTGTCCTGATGAGTTAGTAGAACATGGAAAAAATATTGCAGGGAAATGTACTGGATTACCACTTGCATTACTTGTAATTTCCGGAGCTTTGAGAGTTCGTCCCAGCAAGAAAAATTGGGCAAGGATTGAGAAAAATATTGGACAACATCTTGTAATAAGGGATGACCCTTCAAGTTGTTGGAAAATTGTGGAAATGAGTTACAATAGCTTGTCACAGGAAATGAAAGCGTGTTTCCTCTATTGCTTCGCCTTTCCTCGAGGACATTATATCCCTGCGTGGAAATTAATTTGTTTGTGGATAGCTGAGGGATTAATAAAGTCTAGTCCAGTGTACACCCTTGAGGAGATAGCAGAGAGTTACTTAGAGGAGTTTGAGGAAAGGAACCTAGTGACAGTGATGCGCAAGAGTTATGATGGTCAAATAAAAGAACTCAAATTTAGCGATATATATTACGAGTTCTATAAGATGGAGGCCACAAAGGAAAGTGTTTTTCAAGAAGTATGTCTAACACCTGATCTCATGCTTCCTACAATACAAGATCCAGCTACCTCTCGTCGATTGTGTATTGAATCATCTACTCTGTTAGACCTTATCTCCACCAAGCCCTATGCAGAACATGTTAGATCATTTTTATGTTTTTCCACAGAAGAAAAACAAGGTGAGTTGTCTTCTCTCGACGTCCAACTCATCCTGAAAGCATTTCCACTTATCAGGGTCTTGGAAATTGAATCTCTCAAATTTTCCTTCTCTAAGTACTTTAACCATCTATTTCATTTGACGTATATCGCTATCTCAGGCGATTTCAAGGAACTTCCCACATCTTTTGGTAAGTTCTGGAATTTACAAACTCTTATAGTTAACACAACAAGTACATTGGAGACCACTCTTAACATAAAAGCAAACATATGGAACATGTCACGGTTGAGGCATCTACACACCAACATCCCTGCAAAATTGCCTCCTCCTCCTACTCCGATAAGTAAAGGTTCTTACTTGCAAACTCTTTCTAAGGTTGTATCGGAAAGTTGCAACAAAGATGTCTTTGCTAAGGCTTGTAATCTAAAAAAGTTGAGTATTCAAGGGGAAATGGTATCTTTCCTTGAAACTAACAAGGGTGGATTCAGTGATTTGCAAGGGTTAGAGCGTTTGGAAAATTTGAAACTATTGAATAATGCGCATTACCTGAGCAAAGCCCTTTACCTTCCTCAGGCATTATTCAGGTTTCTACGCACGCTGAAGAAGTTAACTTTGTCAAACACAAGGTTTGGTTGGAGTGAGGCAAATAAATTGGGGCAACTAGAATGCCTTGAGTACTTAAAGTTGAAAGAATATGCGATCATAGGGAAGTCGTGGAAGCCAGAGATAGGAGGTTTTAGCCAACTCCAGGTCTTGTGGATTGAAACGACTGACCTCGAGTGTTGGGAGGCTTCAAGACTTCACTTCCCAAAACTCAGGAACCTTGTCCTTCTCCACTGTGATATGCTTAGGCATGTGCCTGATGAGCTGCATATTGTATTGAGAGGCAGGACATCGCGGAATTGATCATGGGCTAAACCAGTCAAACAATGTCCCTCTTGATAATGATATTAAGGTTAGTCGAATTCATTTTGTTCATAAATTAATTTAAGTCTCTACTATACACTATTGGGGGATATTTCTTCTTAAACATATGGTTCAACAATGCATGATCAATAGTCTTTTAGTACTAGTATATCTTTTTATTCTAACTTCATACAACTTTTATGGTACAATAGGCCTAAGTTGCTCCAAAGTTGTTGTTGCACCCGTGTCGGATCCTCCAAAGAATGCACTACTTTTGGAGGATCCGCCACACATCATTGTTGCAAAGTCCGAGCAACATAGCTATAGGCTAGATGGGAGTATTTTGAATGAATGAAGTAATTTCTTCCAAACCACAGAGAGAATATTCTCTTTGACAAAATAAATCTATATGCACCACCTCTTTTACTTGTTTTCCTCATTTTGCAGATGATATACTTTGAACTGACATTGCTGAGAGCCTGGATCATGGACAAATACTGGGATATTCTTTGATAAGAATTCACCATATTTCATCTCTGTTTTTGCAGTCTTTGCTGTCCATTAATCCGAAAAACTTGTTCGGATTATAGGCTTATATCTAATAGGTGGTGGTGAATGATGTCAGTAATTAGTACTTATATATAGTAGTGACTGATGGAGATGATTGTCGATAGTAATTATTGGTTGTTATGTAGTGGTGGTTAATAATAATGATCGTAAATGTGGTTAGTGACCATGACAGTTGATTATAGTAATTTACAGCATTAGTAGTGAGGTGTAATTGTTTAGCTCTAAAGCTGCCAGTTTTCTCCTATCAAAACAAATAAGCAATAAATGGCATTTTCTTAATTTAGTATAAAAATTGTCTATATCAAAAGAAAGAAAACATTAACAAACCAGAGGAAGGTTCTCGGTTGGTAAGCATCCTTCACCTTCAATCCTAAAGTAGAGGGTTCGAGCCATTAAGGGAACAAAATGAGTAGGAGCTAAGTCGACACAGATCTGTTTTCACGCATTCAACTGGCATTGACTTAGTTATGTATAATTAATTTCCAACACCATGTTTAAATACAAAAGAGTAGTACATTATTTGATATCTTGAATTACATCCTCTCTACTCCAAAGATTATTTTTGTTTTAATTCCTCTCCATATTGACTTGATGGCAACTTATACTGCTGTAATTTCTCTTCTTCAAACTCTTGATCAACCAAATGTTTCAGAACTCTTTTATGGTCACACAGCTGAAACGCTCGATTCTCTTCGTGCTACAGCTGAATGTTTTCAAGATGTTCTTGAAAACACTAGCAATGAGAAAATCAAATCTTTGGAGGAAGAAATTAGAGTTGTTGTTAGTGAGGCAGAGGATGTTGTTGAAATTAAAATTTCTGAAATCATCAAAGGCGAAAGCTGGAGATTTGGAATTTTACAACACCAGGATATGCTACCAGTTGTTGAAAAAATGGATACAACAAAGAAACAAGTGATGGAGATTATTCTTTCTGATCAAGATGCTGATCAAATTCCTGAATTATCCGGGGATTTCTCGAGTGGCAGTACTTCTACGAGTTATCGAATGCTGTCAAATCAGTTGGAAGGTGATATCGTGCAGGGACTTGATGGTGACTTGGAGATGATAGATAAAAGATAGAGAGGATGAGAGTCGAGTCTAGACGTTGTCACCATATCAGGTATGGGTGGCATTGGCAAAACAACACTTGCCAAAAAAGCTTATGATCATCTTCCAATCAGGTATCACATTGACATTTTTGTTTGGGTTACAATTTCTCAAGAATTTCGATATAGAAATGTATTGTTAGAAGCTTTACATTGCATTTCAAAGCAAAATGCAAAAGATTACGATAAGATGAATGACAATGAGTTAGCTGACCTGGTGCAAAAGAGTCTAAAGGGTCCTAGATACCTTGTTGTTGTTGATGATATTTGGAGTGGGGATGTTTGGGATAGCATATCACAAATATTTCCTAATCGCAACAATGGGAGTCGAGTTTTATTGACTACTAGGGAAACTGATGTAGCAATATATGCAAATACTAGTAGCCCTCATAAGATGAACCTTTTGGATTTAGATAATAGTTGGAAGTTACTTCGTGATAAGGTGTTTGGACTAGAATACGATCATCCTCCTGAGTTGGAAGAAATTGGAAAAAAAATAGCAGGAAAATGCCAAGGACTTCCCTTAATAATTTCAGTGATTGCAGGGCATCTCTCTAAAACGGTGCCCAAGACATTAGAAAGTTGGAAGTATGTTTCCCAAACCTTAAGTGAAATCATTGCTAGTAATCAAAATAAATGCTTAGGAGTGCTCGGTTTGAGTTACCATCACCTGCCTAATCGACTCAAACCATGCTTTCTTTCTATGGGTGATTTCCCAGAGGATTTTCAAGTTGAAACTTAGAGATTGATCCAATTATGGATTGCAGAAGGTTTCACAAGGACGTCTTCCGGAAGTCGTGAAAGCTTGGAGGAAGTGGCTGAACATTATTTGGAGAATCTTATCAGCAGGAACTTGATAATGGCAAGAAAAAAGAGATTCGATGGTGAGGTAAAAGTATGCGGAATACATGATCTGCTGCGTGAGTTCTGTTTGATAGAAGCTGCAATGACAAAGTTTATGCATGTTGTGAGAACTCCTTATTCACCAGGACTAAAGCATAATGGTCATCGCTTCAGTTTTCAAGAGGAAAATACAGTATGGTTTAATGATTATAAGCTACTACCCCCTGTTGCCAGATCTACGTACTTCTTTTCTCAAGTGTATCTACCTTATGAACACCATATTAAGCTTCTCGGGATATTGCCCATCTACCGTCATGATCCTATAATACATGGATTTTTCTCTAGTTTCAACCTTCTCAGGGTATTGGTCATCTTCAAGACATTCGAATGGTTAGACTCATTTCCACTTGTGATTACTAAATTATTTCATTTGAGATATCTCCAAGTTCCATTTCAAGGTAATATTCCTGAATCAATCTCAGAGCTTCTGAATTTGCAAACTCTAATTACTGATGGTCATTTTTCTTTTAATAACATTTTATGTGGGAAGACAATATGGATGATGAAGAACTTGAGGTATATACGTTTAAGGGGACCGACTTATTTACCAAGTCCTAGAATAGAAAGTATTCTAAATAAGAATCTTGTGACAGGGATGCCAAATCTAGAGGAAATTGTTGGTCTTTGTTCGGTTAGTTGTACAAATGAAGTCTTTTCTGCCATTCCCAATCTAAAGAGATTGATCATTCATGTACCTTACAAAACAGAAGATCGTTTCCCCTCTCAGCTCATGGATATGTCCAGCTTGAGAAAACTCGAGGCAATCAAGTTTAAACTCGAGGCATTCAAGTATTACTGGAGACTTTCTTTGAAAAACCCCATCAAGATATTTGTTTTTCCAACATCACTTAGGAGGTTGTCTTTAGCTCTGTGTAGTAATTTTATTTGGGAAGACATATCATCAACTTTTATCATGTTGCCAAATCTTGAAGATCTCAAACTTAAATATTGTCCAGCTGATGATGATGTATGAAGATTGAGAGACAAAGACATATTCAAAAGCTTGAAGTTGTTGTTACTGAGCGAGCTAAATCTTAAGCGTTGGGAAGCTAGCAGTGATAACTTCCCTAATCTAAAACGCCTTGTTCTGAAGAAATGCAAGGACCTGCAAAAAATTCCAACAGATTTTGGGGAAATTTGTACTTTGGAATCGATTGAGTTACATGATTGCACCACTACTGCTGAAGATTCTGCCAGAAATATCGAATAAGAACAAGAGGAAATGGGAAATAATATCCTTAAGGTCTACATCCATAACAGCCACAGTAAGTTATATTTCTCTCTGAAAAGTTCTTCGATTCTTCACATTATTAATTACCCCATTTTTATTAAATTTACCTCTTTGAATTAGATGAAGACTTCTACTTTTTACTTTCATATGCAGGGAATGGAAGCTTATTTTGAGGGACCATCTAATGCTATCTTCCGAATTCAGAACCTTGTAGTTCATATTTTTGTTTTTATATTCTGATCGTTTGTTAAATGCATGTTTTAGTAATAAACATGTTTAATACATGTCTCGGCCAATTGTGTTTTTGTATTTTGTAAACGGTAACTATTGATGTACTGTAATATCTATTTTGTGTTTGAAATGAATAAGCATGTTCAATCTATTATGTATTCCTATGGAGTACAATAATCACTGGTTTCATAGTTTGAATCTGTTTTCCTCTGTTCATGTGTAACATGTTTTTCGTTGATGGACGGTGCTTTATGTGATTTGAGATGCTGGATATCGATAACATTTCTCGTGGATGGTACTTGGTAGTAACAGTATGTAATCTATCTTCTGATAGGAAATGTCAAAGAGTAGAAATAAGTAGACGATGAATGAGATTCTTTTACTTTTTATGAACTTTGACTTCTTTTTTATCATGTACAATTGATGTTGAGTAATATCATGCGCTTTCAACCAAGTTTGTCGTTGGTTATGGATTCTTTCTCAACTTCCATCGAAGCAGATATCTCGAAATGTACACACTGGCGTAAAGAAGTTCTTGACTATAGTTCAATACAAGTTCAAGAAGGGAAGATGGCTTATAGACTTGGATTTGATGAATTGTGTTAAAGGGCATAGATGTCAGACGAGGCTAAGTTAAAGGGCAACGTCAAGGAGCACTTGCAGGCGTTGAACTTCTTCCAACAAATTGTTGAATTCGTCATTTATGCCTTTAATCAGCCCCACATTTTCACTTAATAGCTGGAACAAGTTCTCCACCAGAAAGTTCACAACTGCATCTGCCATCTCTCTTTGTTGGTTAAGAAATGTGTGAGTATATTTTAGCTATGAGAAGTTCACTTTACCAGTATAGAAATCACCAGGAGCTTCACTTTTTAAAAAATTGTCAACAAATATGAATTGAAATTTGTCACAGTTTGTTTTATATCCCGATTTCTTTCATCACGTACGATCATAATCTACCTTTTAATTTGTGATCATGGAGAAATTTGATCCTTTCAGTCAACTCCTCGTTAATACTACGCAGATGATTCATCCCAATTTACTTCCAAAAGGAGCATATTTATTTTTTTGGAGGATGCAGTAGTGTCTGAAACCTTCCAATTCAAAAATGATCAACTATAATTCATCTGAAAGCTAAGATACCAAGTTAATAAGACTTGCAATAGCTCCTTTGTTGGGAGTAACGTGTCTTTCAACAAAAACAATGGTAGATTAAAACAACAGTTTTACACGAATGAAACAAAGCAAATACAAAGATAACAGAATAGGAAAGATGCAAACAGTTTCACAACTGAGAAAAAAAAAACAATCCACACGAAGGGGAGCTCGAAGTGCAGCAGACCTAGCCTTATTTCAAAATGACAGTACTCATCTATTTGTCTGATTACCCCTTGCTTCCAGCAAGCTCAGTGTCCAAGTCCTCTCCTGCAGAAAGGAGGAAAATTATGTTAGAAATAAACAAATGGTATTTTGTATTCCAAATCATGGTCGAGCCATATATACACACACACGTAAGAGCAGACTGCAATTCATAATGTAAGGAAAGAATTGGTTAGTTCTGGTATTCACCAACAGGACCATTGGTGTAGATTTAATCATTTCAGTATAAATGAATTCAACTGACCTTTCAATATCACTGTGCAACCTTGGATTCATTTTCAGGAGGAAATATGCTTAGCTTGAATTTCTCGCTTTTAGATGTCTTGCTTTCCTGAACATCTTTTGCGGATTTTACTGCTTTTCTTGTGTTCTCCAGCCTCATCTCTTGAAGACTAGGTATATCAGCCAGCTCAAGTGGCACAGCATCAAGCTTATCACAAGAGATAAGAACTAGGTTCCTAAGCATGGGGAAGTTATGATCTGAAGCCTCCCAAGATTCTAATTCTGACCTTTCAATCCACAAGACTTGGAGTGCGCTAAATCCACTCTTTGGCTTCCAAAAATCACCCGCGAATGCATTTTCTTTAAACTTTAGGACCTCAAGAGATTCCAACGTCCCCAATTTATCCGCCTCACTCCAAGCAAACCTTGTGTTTGTGAGAGTTAACTTCTTCACTGTACGTACCAGTTTGGAGAATGTTGGTGGAAGGTGAAGCGTTTTATTCATGAAAAGAACATCATTCAACAAGTTCAAATGTTCCAGACACTTTAGCTCTTCAAGATTGTTGATACCACCCTTGTAAGCACCAAGAAAAGCCGCCATTTGCCCTCGAATGCTCAATTTTTTTACTTGACACGCCTTTGCTAGCACATCTTTCTCACAACTTTCTGGCGCAACCATAGAAAGAGTTTGTAGACAAGAAGGTTTACCTGTCGTGGTAGTAGGGGATGGCAATTTTGCAGGTATGTTGGTGTGGAGATGCCTCAACTGTAACAAGTTCCATATGTCTGCTTTTACTTCAAGGGTGGGCTCTAAGGTACTTGTATTAAGTATTAGAGTTTGTAAATTCCAGAATTTACCAAAGGTGAGAGGGAGGGCCTTAAAATCACCTGAGATAGCAATATACCTTAAATGAAATAATTGGTTAAACTCTCTGGAGAAAATAAATTTGAGAGATTCAACATCCAAGACCCTGATAAGTGGAAATGCTTTGTGAATGAGTTTGATGTCATTAGGAGACAAGTCAATTGGTTTTTGTTTTGAGGAAAAACAATAGAAAGATCTGACATGTTCTGCAGAAGGTGTTGTGGAGAGAAAGTCAGAGAGAGTAGATGGTTGAATACACAATCGACGGCAAGTATCTGGGTCCAGTTTAGAAGGAATAGATGGATCAGGTTCTTGAAAAAGCCATTTGTTACTAGCCTCCTTTTTGCAGAACTGATACAACATGTCGTGAAGACGACAAGTTTTTATTTGACCATCAGACCTCTTTTGCATTATTATTACTAAACTTCTGTTGAGAAGATCGTTCAAATAAAACTCTGCTATCTCCTCTAGAGTGAACTTAGGCTGCGGCTTTATCAACCCCTCTGCTATCCACAAACGAATCAATTTCCAACAAGGGATATCAAAGCCTCGAGGAAAGACACCACAATACAAGAAGCACATCTGCACTTCTTGGGGCAAATGATCATAACTCATCTTCACAAATTTCAGGCAGCTATCTTCAGTATCCTTACCATAATGTTGCACCACATTTTTGTCAACTCTTTCCCAATCTTTTTTATCCGGACGACCTCTTAATGCTCCTGCAATTACCACTACTGCAAGTGGTACTCCACCACATTTTTCTGCAATTTTTTTCCCAATTACCACTAATTCATTTGGACAACTTCCCTTTCCAAAAACTCTCATTACCAACAACTCAAAACTTTCGTTTGTCTCCAAGAATTTCAGCTCATGAGGTTCTGGATTGGCATATTTAGCAACACATAAGTCACGTGTGGTCATCATAATCCGATGACCTTTTTTGTTTTCTGCGAAAACTTTCTTTACGTGATCAATAACTTCGTCTTCCCACACATCATCTAAAACAATGAGACATCTACCTCCTTTCTTGACATAACCACCTATTGCCTTAGCCAATGTGTCCACATCATCATTGAGATGATCTTCTATGTGTTTTTTAAAGAATTTAAGAATCCTAAGATAAATATCCTTTGTTTTGTATTCCTGACCGACGTAAACCCAAAGAATGCTGTAAAATTCATATGAAAGCTTAGTATCATTATAGATTTTTCTTGCCAGTGTAGTTTTTCCAAGTCCTGGCATTCCCACCACTGGGATAATATCCAGACTTTCCGCTGGTCCTTCAACAAGTCTCTTGATCACTTTCTTAGCTTCCTCATCAAACCCGACCACTTCATCATTCTCCAAAGAAGGACCCTTTTTAACATATGAATCACATCACAAAACAGAATGGCTAAAGTAGTACATCTAAAGTAAGTGACAGAGGTTTAAAATATGCATTTAAAAGTTTTGTTATTAAAACATAAAAATGTACCGTTCTTTTTGGAACTGACTAAAAAGATAAGGAAATCTTAACTTCTCTCCACTTATAGTGGACAGTTCATTTTTAGAATACTTATTTCTCTTAATAACTTATTAAGTCTTCTTTGCAATATGAAAAGGTTTTTGGATAGGTGCTTCCGTTGCTTCAGACTGTGTTTTCTCTTCTTAGTTCATTCAATCAACAATACAAAAATTATTTGAAAACAAACTTTGATCCATATACCATCATATATACTCCAATTTATTTAAATAATATTCAAAGTCGATAGTATCAAAGATATTTGAACTTTCTTTCAAAAAAATAAATCTTAGATTTTAAAAACTTGTTTTAAAAAATAAAAAGAAAAAGAGAAGTTGAAAAATCATTAATCATTTAAATGTAAAAGTATAATAATTAAATTAAAATAATCAGTATTTTTAAAAATGAATTTGATGGTGCAATTTTCTTGTCCACTATTAGTGGAGGAAGTTAACACAGATGAAGTATAAATTTGATTAGCTAAATTGTCAATTGAAATATAATTATTAGGAAAAAAAAATTATATGAAAAAGGAAAAAAGGTCAAATATATCCATCAAATTTGCCATCTAGAGCTGATATATCCATTATTATGAAAGTGACTCATATATACCCCTATTGTTACACAAATGACTCACATATATCCGTTTCCACTACAAAAGTAAAAAACATAATTAACCAACAATGATTATGGTGGAGTGGTAAGTACTCATCCTTAACCAAAATGTCTTGAGTTTGAGTCCCCTTAGGTACAGAGTCATCTTTGTTAGGAAGCGAATTTTGAATTAAAATAATTATCCATGTAGGGGTATATTTAATTATACACACACATTTTTATTTTATTTTATTTTACTTTTTTTATTCACACTAATTTAAATTTATTATGTTAATGGTCAAATTTATTTTTTCATCCATTTTCTTATAAAATTTATTACATATGCCCAAAAAAAATTTATGTATACAAAATCTAAATTACAATAGAGCCAAAAATAAATTATTTTTATGTTGTTCTCTTTTTTCATTCACACTTATTTCTTTTTATTTCTCTTATCTTTACACTAAAGAATGAAAGAAAAAAATGAAACAAAATATAAGAAACTCAAATAATGATGTCAAAGAAGTCAAAAAATAATTTGTGGAAAAAAAGATCATATATATCCCTACATAAATTTTTAAAAAGTTAAAAATTAAAATTACGTTTTTTACTTCCGTGGATGAAAATGATATGTGTGAATCATTTTTGTAAGAAATAAGTAGTGAAAACATCTGTTAATTTGGCGTAAATTATTACTTTAATCTCCTAACTATTGACAGTCTTAAAAACACTCTTCTACTTGATTAAGTAATTTTAAAACACCCTTCTTATGTTACATGTCATCCACCCACGCATATATATGAAATTTTCTGTTGATGTAGCGTACACGTAAATGTGTATAGTAAAAAAAATATTTAAATAATTAAATACTAAAATTTAGCAATTAAGGAAGAGAAGAACTTTTTAAAAAAATTAAATATTTTTTTAAAAAAATATTCTTACCCCACACCATTGCCTAGCCCAACTTCCCCCACCCCCCACCCTAAAAAAAAATTAAAATACTTTTAAAATAAAATTATTTTTTTCTTACCCCATCTTCACACCCTACCCTACCCCATTCCCAAAAGAATTTAAAAGAATTTTTTTTGTGGTGGGTGTGTATTAAGGTGTGGGGTTGGCTACTAGGTAGAGTGTAATGGGGGTAGTAAAGAAATTGTTGTTTTTAAAAGAAAAAATGTTTTTTTCTTCTTTAATTGTCAAATTCTTAGTATTTAATTATTTAAATATTTTTAAAATATTTATTTTATCATATATATCTATATATACGTCATATCATTAGAAAATTTCACATATATACTTAGGTGGATGACATGGTGTTTTTAAGGCTGTCGATAGGAGTTTTTTTTGTAGCAATAGGAGTATATGTGAAACAAGGGTATATGAGATCTCAAATTTTGACTTTAGGCCACAAATTAGGTGTTTACAGACAAGTTTGAATTATACCTGAGCTACTTGAGCATCTTTTTTAGGGAGCTGAAGAACAGGGGTGGCCTGAAGTGCTTGATTGTTATTACGAAGTTCTTTGACTTGATCATGTATGCCTTTAATCTCAGCAGCAAGATTCCTAACTTTAATGAGATTTTTCGGCCAATCGAAAATCCTTCCCATTTTGTTTTTTTCTTGATGCAGCTTTGCTTGAACCAGAAACTTATCAATTGCATCTTCAGCTCTGTGCACAGTTTTATGTATTTCTACCACCAAAACTTTCCACTGGTCGCTGTTGCTGTGTCCATATTTAGCAGCATCATCTAAAAATGCTTTGAGTTGTTGAGCAACTTTAAGTAGATTTTCCAAATCTCCTTTTGCACCTCCAATCAGCTTCACATTTTCACTTAATAGCAGCAACAAGTTCTCTACCAGAAAATTCACCACTGCATCTGCCATATCTCCTTTCAATTGGTTATTACAAATGTCACAAGATATTTTTCTTTTTTTCAAGTATTAGCTAGTAATGAGATCTTCACATCACCACAGCTGTTATATGTATAATGTAGTGGAATATGTTACCAACCAGGATTGTGGTGGAGTGGTAAGTACTTTTTCATCTTTAATCAAAAGGTCTCGAGTTCGAGCCCCCTTGGGTACGCAGTCGCCTTTGCCTTTTATAGGTACCCCAATATGAGACTTCCTGGCGTGAATTCTAATTTAATTAGACTCCAATGTGGATACTGGACACTGAATAGGATAAAAAAATGTTGTTTTAAGTTGACCCATACTTCTTTTTACAAGTCTTTGTTTTATATTCTTATTTTAAAATGTAATTGACTGAGGTTTTAGTTAAGTCTTCGTTCTATAGTCTTATTTTAAATGCAAATAGGCTAGTGTACTATTCTTTGATAGAAAATTGAACCTGAGTTATAGTGTACTATTCTTTGGTAAAATTGAACATGATCAATATCATTAGTAACTGTATCATCATGTTCATATTCCGTGAATGTTTCATCACTCGTTTGGTATTCACGCAAAAAAAGATATACAAATATGAAATGGTGGATTTTTCTTTTATAAAATATAAACTTGTGGGTTAATTTTTATATTTAAAAAATGTAAAATCATGATATGAAATTCTCAAATCAAGTTTTTTTAAAAATAAAATTGGACCTAATAATTTGAAATTACGAGATGAAATCACTTATACAAAGGCATAATACGTAAATATGTCCTTTAACTTGGATTCAGCTGACATCTGTGCCCTCCAACTTTGGGTGTGCACAAGTAGACACTTAAACTTGTATATATATATAAAATCTAGTATTAGTATAAACTAAAAATCTAGTATAAACTAAAAAATATTTAGAAGTTGAAACTTTGACTATTCCATTTTGATTGAAATGTATTTTAAATGTAATTGATTAACAAAAGGAGTTGTTTGTACTTTCTTTTAAATATATATTTCTACATGTGTAATGTGTTACTATGATACAGTTGAGACCTTTTCTGAATTGTTGAAGTCATAATACTCTATTATACGAGTATATATTAGTCGAAGTTGAACAAACTATGGTTACCGATCTATCATATCACAAAATATCAAAATCGAACTTCAAAAGACTGAACCATACCAAATTAAATTGATATTGTAATAATATAATATTTTTAAAAAACAGAATACCAAAATTACCGTACCGAAATTTCAAATATCATACCCTATCATACTATGTCCACCCTACGCTCCACACCTTTCTTGGAAAAAAAATATAAGTGCAAAGCTTGTATTTTTAACTTACAAAGTTCTTATCTAATTTTCAATAAATCTACGCCTAAATTGTACCTAGCATTTTTTAAAAATGTTCCTAAAGATTATAGTGACATTGAATCCAATTTCAATTAACTAATATTAATAAAAAATTTAACACTTTTTATTAATGTGTATATTTATTACTATTAAAAATTATTTTTGTTATAATTTAGGAACTATCAATGGTAGGTAGAGTTATTAAATTGATTGTGCTTGAAGATTAAAATGCAAAAGTTGACCTAGTCTTTGTCGAAGTCTTAGTCCTCGCTATATATTAAAATAGTGGTAGCAGGAGTACTTTCTTGTTACTGATTATACGTGTGATTTGCTCTTAAATTAATGATTTTCATTTATATTTTTTATTTGGATACATATAATTAAATGTATCTGTTTAGTATGTATTCGAGATATATTTATTTGGACACCTTAAGTATATGTATTTAGAGACCAAAATAGGATAGAAATTGTAATGTTAAAAATTCATGAAAAAAAAAAATTAGTCCCTAAACTAATGAAATTTGTGTTGTTTATCCTTCTTATATATATATATATATTGAAAAATTGGCAACAAATACGAATTGAAATTCAATGTCATTGTTCGTTTTGTGACTAAGAAAATCATTGAAATCAATTTTTCGAACTTAAAAAAAAACATCTTAAAAAATTAGCTAAAGATCAATTCAATTTACAACCAAATAGTAATATTTTTTATTTTTTTTTATGTCCAAAGGACTTGTAATATTTCGTTGTTTTGCACTTATATTTTTCTTCCAAGACTTAAAAGTGATTTTGTTTGAGCATCTCTAGTTATTGCTAATCCTAATCATTGCTAATCCTAATCATATCGAATCCCTTTTTCTTCAATCATATCCTTTGGAGGTCCCTTAAATCACTAGTGAAGGAAAATACCACTTGGGGACAATAATCGAGTCAACGATTATTTAAGTGATTTCTCAATTTTTTAGTTTTATATCATATTGAATAAAGTTTAATATTCTCTTCGTACTAATTTATGTGACACCTTTTAAATTTTGAGATTCAAATAAATTCTTCTTTAATCATAATTTTTTATATCTTTTAAGGCCTTCCTATCTAAGCCATGCTCTGTTGTTCTTATAGTTAGTTGAAGTCGCATATCCTATCTAATTATCTTCCCTAGTTCTTCGGCCTATGACTACCTCCTAACTCAACCTCTCACACCTTCTCAGCAGTGGCGTATCCTCATACTTCCTCTTCACATGTTTAAAATATCTTAGTCTCGCTTTCCCCATTTGTCCGCCATGAGGGTCATTCCCACTTTGTCCCATATAACTTTGTTCTTAATTTATGTCTACACATTCATCTAAGCATTTTCAGAACGTGGACATTCTTGACTGACCAATATTCAGTCTCATACAATAGTGCTAGTCTAACCATCACATGGAACCCCATATGTGAGCCTTTTTTTCAACAGTGTGTGACATTATCGTCAATTAGCCCATCTCTTTGAATTATGAACTCAAAATACTTTAAGCTTTCTCCCTTTAATATGGATAGTGCACCGATCTTAACTTTCACCTCCACATCACGTGTTACGTAACTGATCTTTCATTTTATGTACTTTGTTTTTGTCCTATTAACCTGAAACTTTTATATTCTAGGGTCTTTTTGCAAACTTATAACTTATCATTAACTCCTACGTGCATCTCATCAATCAAACTAAAAGTTGATCTCTACTATAACCCCATCACAATCAGAAAGTGTTCCAACAAATTTTAGCTACATTATACATGTCCTTAAAAACTCCTACTCAAATTTTAACTAAATCTATATCCAAACTCCAACTAAAGGTTTGGGCTCGTAATTTGGTAGTTGGATAAGAAACACGTTATTTATTTTCATATAATTTATGCAACATTTGATAGATAGATACGAAATAAGTTATTCATATATAAAACTAATATGACATTTGGTTGACAATTCCAAATAACTAATACATGTATAAGTTATGAGAGAATCTATGTATTATTTTATACATAATAAGAGATGGAATAATTAATACATGTATATCTAATACATGAATAATTAAACCTTGCATAGTTAACTAATATTAATATAAAATAATATATAAATTCACTTATAACTAATCTCTACATTACTAATACCTACATAACTCTAGTCACCTACGTACCAAACGATCACTAAGAATTAAGATGTATCACTTGGTTTAGCAATTTAGAAACTTTGGGATTATCACACCTGTATAATCAACGATTATCACAAAGTTAACCTAGTAGGCCCTTCTCTCCATTATTTCAAGTTTTTTTCCTTGTTATAAATTAAAGGCACGATACATAAATTTACTTTTTAACTTGGCTTTAACTGACATTTATATCTTCCAATTTTGAATGTGCACAAGTAAACATTTAAAACTTATATAAAATTGAACAAGTAGACACACACGTCCTACGTGGCATAATACACATAGGACAGAAAATTATCATGAAGGATGCATCGTAGGACGAATCTGTCTATTTATTTAATTTTATACAAGTTTATGTGTTTACTTGTGCACACTCAAAATTGAAGAACATAGATACCAACTGAAACCAAATTAAAAGGCATATTTATGTATTATACCTAAATTAAAATAATACCAGCAGGAATACTTTGTTTTTACTATTATCGGATGTGAAAAGCAGCTTGCCAACTAACAAGGGTTGTCCGTGGTGAAACGTTAAGTACTCATTCATCTTTAATCAGAGTTCTTGGATTCGAGTTTCCTTGGATACGGAGTCGCCTTTGTTAGAGAGCATTTTACCTCTTTATATGGGACTCCTCGACACGAATTCAGATTTAATCGAACTCCAATATAAATTTCGAACTCCCATTAGGAAACCAAAAAAAAAAGAAAAACAACTTGCCAGATTCAGTACACACTAGTTGCAAGTAAAGTTCCATAAGACTTGTAAAGTTTCTTATATTATTGGGTCAACTAATAAAACAATAGACAGAGTCCACAGAAATATATAAGTATACTTTATATACATATCGAAATCGCAAAGAAACTACCTTAACATCGGAAGGCCATCAACCACTAGACTAACGGTATCCATGAAATTACCTCCACATTGAGGACATGATATACCCTTCAATTTTGTGATTTAAAAATGACTTACATATTATTTCTATTCTAACGAAATGTAATGAAAGTGAAAAAAAAAAATTTAAAATTGATTTTATTGATTTTTATAAAAAAAAAAATGAATATATTTAATCCTTCCTACACATGAATTCATTTTTTTTTTTTTTTGACATCATTTGTATAACAATAAAAAGAATAGAGGGAAAAAGTTCAAATATATCATTAATTAAAAGTTTATTTCATCTATGTCATTTCTGTTTGAGAAAAGGCTTATACATGTCATTATTTGTCAACTGAAAACAATTTCGATTTTGCAAAGCCATTTTTTACACGTGATCAATTACGATTCAACCTCATCATTAATGAAATCTTCTTTTTTAAAAGGGAAAATGTTCAAATATATGTCATCAAATTTTGAGAAAAGACTCATATCTATGCCATTTCAGTCAATAAATAATGTCATTTTAGTCAACAAATTAAATAACATATTTGATTATTTTCTTAAAAAATATATGTGATCTACTTTTATAACAAGAATATATTATAGAGGAAATTTCATAAATAGCCACTAAAATAAACTTAATTAGGCTCCATAACTATAGTTTGATAATTATGATTCGTAGCTACATGTTAGAGGGAGGAAAGAGGCGAGCGAGATTGGGAGAGAGAAGAGAGAGGCGAGCGAGAGAGTGCAGAGAGTGGAGAAAGGCGAATTGTATATGTATATCTATCGAATTGTATATGTATATCTGTTAGATAATTGTATATATGTAACTTGTATACATATATATATATATATTTGTATATCTGACAAGCAAGATTGTGAGAGAGAGGAGATATGCGAGCGAGATTGGGAGAGGGAGGAGAGAGGCGAGCGGGAGAGGGCAGAGAGTGCGTGGAGAGAGGCGAATTGTCTTTGTATATTTGTCATATAATTGTATATGTATATGTATAAGAGAGGAGAGAGGCAAGAGAGAGGAAGAGAGGACAGAGGTGGACGTAATCATAGCAAAATTAAGCTACGAGTGGTAACTAATGGAAACTATAGCTATGTTAGCTAATTAACTAGTATATATTTGCTTATCCTCATAATTTCCCCTATATTAAATCATACCCTTTAGATTATTTTTTTTTTTTGGTTTCTCATCAGATGTCCGGAGCCCACGTTGGAGCTCCGACTAAATTCGTATCGCACACTACAGGATTCATTCGGGGTGACGCTCACAACAGAACAGAATAACCACAAAGACTTGTGAAACAACTCAGTCAACTATTAAAAAAAAAAAAATCCTTTCCGCGTATTGTTTCTTTAAAAAACAAAAAAACTTGTCCTCTTTAAAATTACCCTCTCGCATTTCTTAATCAACAAGGAAAAAAATGGCAGATACAGTAGTGAACTTTCTGGTGGAGAATTTACTGCAACTATTAAGCGAAAACGTGGCGTTAATTAAAGGCGTTGATGATGAATTCAACAATTTATTGGAAGAAGTTCAACGCCTGAAAGCGTTCCTTGACGATGCTTCGAAATATCACAGCGATAGCAAACAATGGGATCAATTGGTGAAAGATATTCAAAAAACGGTACATAAAGCTGAAGATGTAATTGATAAATTTCTGGTTCAATCGAAATTGCATCGAGAAAAGGATAAAGTTGGAAGATTTTTGTATAAAATGAGTCATATTACTGTTGTTAGAAGTCTTGCAACTGAGATTAAAGGGATTCATGATAAGGTGAAAAAGCTTAGAGAAAATAATCAACAAGCTTTTCAGCCTAGACCAGTTCTTGAGCTGCCTAAAAAAGGTGTCCAGGAGCAGGTATTATTCTCGTTTCTTTTTAATTAGTGAGTGTATAATTTTTTTTTTGAAATTATGAGACCCCTTTAGCTACATTCGTTAATTTTAAATTTATGGAGTATTTTTTAGTTATAGCTTTATTATTTTAGATATTGCTGATATTTGTGTAAATTTTATAATTATTTTGAGTGAAAAGTCGATAATCACTGAAAACAATACCTCAATTATAGACATTCTAATGGTCCCCTTCGTATTTCAAAAAAAGAAAAAGAAATGAGATTTACGAATCTTAATAATATTTATCAGATATTTATTTTATTTTAAATTAAAATTTAAAATTATTTAATTAATACTATTTAAAAAAATTGTGAATAGATACTGAATACACATCATTTTTCCTAACTTAAATAATAATAAACTTTGGATTTACTTTTTTTTTTTAAAAAAAAAACAGAAATTTTAAAATACTAGTGCCAATAATTGTGGGATTCAAAATATTCCCTCACTCACCCCAAAAAGATTAGGCAATCATTGTATCCACAAATCTCATTTATTCACATTGGTATCAGTCGACACAAAACAAGAGTTGGACTATATTAAGTAATAACTAGGAAATAATAATAATTATTATATTCTCTATTTGCGTTTATTCAAAATAATTTAAAGGCATAATAAAAAAAAGGGTGACCTTTAACTTGGCTTCTGTGGATAACTATGCCCTCTAACTTTGAGTGTGCACAAGTAGACACTTAAACTTGTATAAAATTGAACAAGTAGATACATGAATCCAACATGGAATAATACACGTAGGACACAAAATTGTCGTGTAAGGTGCCATGTAGGATGAATGTGTTTATTTGTTCAATTTTATACAAGTTTAAGTGTCTACTTGTGCACACCCAAAGTTAAAGGTCATAGTTGCCCGCTGACGTCAAGTTAAGGATCATGTTTATGTATTACGCCATTTGCATCCTATGTGTATTATGTGTGTTTACTTGTTCAATTTTATACAAGTTTAAGTGTCTACTTGTGCACATCGAAAGTTGGATGTGCACAAGTAGACACTTAAACTTATATAAAATTGAACTGGTAGACACACACATAGGATGCAAATTGTCCACATAGGATGCCACATAGGACTCATATGTTTACTTGTTCAACTTT
Source organism: Solanum appendiculatum (assembly GCA_018342035.1). Classification (NCBI taxonomy): domain Eukaryota; kingdom Viridiplantae; phylum Streptophyta; class Magnoliopsida; order Solanales; family Solanaceae; genus Solanum; species Solanum appendiculatum. The sequence goes on along the minus strand of JAGDQO010000043.1, from coordinate 1,145,807 downwards.
ATAAAAGTTTAAGTATCTATTTGGGTACAACCAAAGTTGGAGAGCATATATGTAAGCTCAAGCCAAGTTAAAAGACACATTTATCTTATGACTTAATACACAAATATTCCCTTTAACTTGGCCTCAACACACATTTATGCCCTTAAACTTTGAGTGTGCACAAGTGGACACTTAAACTTGTATAAAGTTGAACAAATAGACACACACGTCCTACGTGGCATCCTACATGGCAATTTGAACCCTATGTGGTGTCCTACGTGTATTATGTCACGTAGGACTCATATATATGTCTACTTATTCAACTTTATACAAGTTTAAGTGTCTATTTGTGCATAACTAAAGTGGAGGACATAAATATAAAATGAGGACAAGTTAAATAACACATTTATGTATTATGCCTTATTATGACTTTTCTAGATGAAAAAAAGAAAAGTAAGAAGTACTAATTTAATATATAAATTAATGATGCTTAGGAAAATTAATTTTATCAAATAGTTATCAAAACTTTTATACATATTTATACTAAGTCATGAAAATAACATGCAACAGTAATTTAATAAACATATTCCAATGCAGGTAACATAACAATTACTTCCTCTGTCTCAACGTTGTTTGACTTGATATAAAGTTTAAGAAATAAAGAAAGATTTTTGAAATGTATGATCTAAAACAAGTGATAGATGTTCGTGTGGTTATAAATCATCATCATCATCTCATTAAGGATAAAACGAGCATTTTAATATGTTATATACAACTTGTGAAGATCAGCCATTCTGTTTTCTGATGTGATTCATATGTTAAAAAAGGGTCCTTCTTTGGAGAATGATGAAGTGGTCGGGTTTGATGAGGAAGCTAACAAAGTGATCAAGAGACTTTTTGAAGGACCAGCGGAAAGTCTGGATATTATCCCAGTGGTGGGAATGCCAGGACTTGGAAAAACTACACTGGCAAGAAAAATTTATAATGATCCTAAGCTTTCATATGAATTTTTCAGCATCCCTTGGGTTTACGTCGGTCAGGAATACAAAATAAAGGATATTTATCTTAGGATTCTCAAATTCTTCAAAAAAAGCATAGAAGATCATCTGAATGATGATGTGGACACATTAGCTAAGGTAATAAGTGATTTTATGAATAAAGGAGGAAGATGTCTCATTGTTTTAGATGATGTGTGGGTAGCAGAAGTCATTGATCATGTAAAGAAAGTTTTCGCAGAAAACAAGAAGGGTCATCGAATCATGATGACCACGCGTGATAGATATCTAGCTACTTATGCCAATACAGAACCTCATGATCTGAAATTCTTGAATGGAAAAGAAAGTTTTGAACTGTTGGAAAAGAGAGTTTTTGGCAAGGGAGGTTGTCCTGATGAATTAGTTGAACTTGGAAAAAGAATTGCAGGAAACTGTGGTGGAGTACCACTTGCTGTAGTGGTAATTGCAGGAGCATTAAGAGGTCGTCCGAATACAAATGATTGGCTAAGAGTTCAGAAAAATGTGGCAGAACATCTATATAAAAATACTCAAGAGGGCTGCTTGAAATTTGTAGAGATGAGTTACAATCGTTTGCCTCAAGAAGTACAGACGTGCTTTTTATATTGCGGTGTCTTTCCTCGAGGCTTTGATATCCCTTGTTGGAAATTGATTCGTTTGTGGATAGCGGAAGGGTTAATAAAGCCCCAACAGACATACACTCCTGAGGAGATTGCTGAGTTTTATTTGAATGATCTTGTCAATAGAAATTTAGTGATATTGATGAAAAAGAAGTCTGATGGTCAAATAAAAATATGTCGTCTTCACGACATGCTGCATGAGTTCTGCAGAACTGAGGCTAGTAACAAATGGCTTTTTCAGCAAATGCGTCTAACATCTGATCAAGCTATTCCTTCCATTCAAGACAAAGATATTTGTCGTCGGTTGTGCATTCAGCCCTCTATTCTGAATCAGTTTCTCCTCGATAAGCCTATTGCAGAACATGTCAGATCTTTCTATTGTTTTTCCTCAGAACAAAAACCAATTGACTTGCCTCCTAATGACATCAAACACATCCACAAAGCATTTACACTTATCAGGGTCTTGGACGTTGAGCCCGTCAAATTTCTTTTCTCCAAAGATTTTAACCAGTTATATCATTTGAGGTATATTGCCATCTCAGGTGATTTCAAGTCCCTTCCTCCATCCTTCGGTAAATTTTGGAATTTACAAACTCTGGTAATCAATACAAGTACCTCAGAGTCCACCCTTGAAGTAAAAGCTGACATATGGAACTTGTTACAGTTAAGGCATTTCCACACCAACATACCTGCAAAATTACCATCACCTGCTACCACGACCGGTAAAACTTCTTGTTTACAAACTCTTTCTATGGTCGCGCCAGAAAGTTGCAAGAAAGATGTACTAGCAAAGGCTAGTCTTCTGAAAAAATTGAGCATTCGAGGGCAAATGGCATCTTTTCTTGAATCCAAGGGTGGAATCAGCAATCTTGAAGAGCTAAAATGCCTGGAACATTTGAAGCTGTTAAATGATGTTCTTTACATAAATAAAACAATTCACCTTCCTCCAGCATTCTTCAGACTCGTAAGGACAGTGAAGAAGTTAACTTTGGTAAACACAAGGTTTTCTTGGAGCGATGCGAATAAATTGGCACAGTTGGAATACCTGGAAGTGCTAAAGTTGAAAGAAAATGCATTCATAAGTGACTCTTGGGAGCCGGAGATAGGAGGTTTTAGCGCGCTCCAGGTTCTGTGGATTGAAAGGTCAGACTTAGAATCTTGGAAGGCATCAAGTCTTAATTTCCCAATACTTCGACACCTTGTTCTTATCTCGTGTGATAAACTCAAGGCTGTGCCACTTGGATTGGCTGATATACATAACTTTCAAGAAATGAGACTGGACAATAGCAAAGAAGCAGTCAAATCTGCAAAAGAGATCGAAAGCAAGAAACCGAAATTCAAGCTCACCATATTCCCTCCTGAAAATGATTCTAAGGACACAAAGTGAAGGTTGAAAGGTTAGTCAAATTCATTTTATATTGACATGATTAAATCTCTATTAGTCGTGTCAATAAAAACTTTAATTCATCTGAATTGCACTCTGTTCTTACTTGTGTGAATGGTTCAACCAGGATTCAGACTTAGAAAATACTGTTCTTTTTATTCCAATATAAATTTATTTACGATTTTCCTCATTTCTGCAGGAGAGATCGAGATGTTGACCTTGTTGGGAGCCTGGTTTCATGTATATGGAGTGTGTGTTTTTTCAGTTGTATAATTGTTTGCACCTTTATTCTGTTTTTGTTGTATTTGCTTTGTTTCAGTTTTGTGAAAGTGTTGCTTTCATGGGTCATTGTTGTATAATTGTTTGCGCCTTTATGGCTCATGTGTTGAAAGACTGTTATTCTATGTTGCTCGGACTCTCCAAAAATGTTGACAGATGCGTGTTGGATTCTCTAAAAGTAATGTATTTTTGGAGAATCTGACGCGGATGCAGCATCAAAAGTGAAGAGTCTGCAAAACTTATTTGTTATTCTGAACAAATAAAATGTTTGCCTTATTTCCCACTTGGAATCTTTATGAGTTCTAGTTAATTATACTATTTTTGAATTAGAAGTTGTGAAGTTCAAATTATGAATCCATACAAAAAATTGGTTTTTGATGAATTTGTCTTTCACTCACAAAAAACTTCAAAACAAAATTTCAAGTGAAATGCATGTTCTTGTAATAACCCGACCCTGCATTTTTAGTATTTGTGTTCTCTGTGACTTTCTCTCCACAAAACCTTTTGCAGAACATGTCAGATCTTTCTATTGTTTTTCCTCAAAACAAAAACAAATTGACTTGTCTCCTAATGACATCAAACTCATTCACAAAGCATTTCCACTTATCAGGGTCTTGGATGTTGAATCCCTCAATTTTCTTTTCTCCAAAGACTAACAATTTATTTCATTTGAGGTATATTGCTATCTCAGGTGACTTTAAGGCCCTTCCTCCGACTTTAGGTAAACTCTGGAATTTACAAACTCTTACTCAATACAAGTACAGCCCATCCTTGACGTAAAAGCAGACACATGGAACATGTTACAGTTGAGGCATCTGCACACCAACATACCTGCAAAATTGCCATCCCCTACTACCACGACAGGCAAAGCTTCTTGTCTACAAACTCTTTCTATGGTTGCACCAGAAAGTTGTGAGAAAGATGTGCTTGCGAAGGGCAGCTTTTCTTGGTGCTTACAAGGGTGGTATCAGCAATCTTGAAGAGCTAAAATGTCTGGAACATTTGAAATTGTTGAATGATGTTCTAATCATGAATAGAGCGCTTCAACTTCCACCAACGTTCTCCAAACTGGTACGTACAGTGAAGAAGTTAACTTTGACAAACACAAGGTTTGCTTGGAGTGAGGCGGATAAATTGGGGACGTTGGAATCCCTTGAGGTCCTAAAGTTTAAAGAAAATGCATTTGCCGGTGATTCCTGGAAGCCAAAGAGTGGATTTAGCCCACTCCAAGTCTTGTGGATTGAAAGGTCAGAATTAGAATCTTGGGAGGCTTCGTATCTTAACTTCCCCATGCTTAGGCACCTTGTTCTTATCTCTTGTGATAAGCTCGACGCTGTGCCACTTGAGCTGGCTGATATACCTAAGCTTCAAGAGATAAGGCTGGAGAACACTGTTTGCATCTTTCCTATTCTGTTATGGTTGTATTTGCTTTGTTTCATTTGTGTAAAACTGTTGTTTTCATCTATCATTGTTTTTATTGAAAGACAAGTTACTCTCAACAAAGGCACTATTGCAAGTCTTATTTACTTGGTATCTTAACTTTCAGATGAATTCTAGTTAATTATTTTTGAATCAGAAGGTTTCAAGTTCAGATTATGAATTCATACTACTCAGACACTGCTACATCCTCAAAAAAAAAAAAACTTCTCCTTTTGAAAGTTGGAAACAAAACAAGAATGGTAAATGCACAAGAATTTTCTTTTGTTGAATCTTGGGAGAAACACATATACTGGGTGAAATTTCCTTGAGGACAGTGTTATTGACATGCCTCATGCTATAAAGAATTCTCTACAGGTTTTATTGTTGAAGTATTTTTCGTAAGATTTCCAACAGGACTACTACCCCCCCACAATTTATCAGCCTTGAAGTGAGTAAAATACCAATAGTTAAGTGACTTTTAAGTTATAAAACAAAGAAAAACGTGACCATCTGAGATATAACTCTCTTCTAATATTGGCCTGACATTCTGGATCTTCTATAATCACCAAATGATGAACAACACTTGAGAGTGTTGAGGTATGAGGTTATACCACATAGCGATATATCTCGTTGAACCCTCTCATAATCAATTTATTCTTGTAATATCAGTCACTTGAGGTTCAGACTGCAACTGGACGTCTCTAGACTACAACTAAATTGGAATGACACGAGCCTATAGGCTCTGATACCATGTAACCAAATGGAAGATCTAAGCACAAGAACTAAAATACATTTTGCAAAAATATGGTTTTGTATTTTGAACTCGAAACCTTCCAATTCAAAAATAACTAGAATTCATCTGAAGATTCCAAGTTGTAAACAAAACATACAACACTTTATTGAAAGATAAAAGCAACAGTTTTACACTAAAACAAACCAAATACAACAAAACAGTAAAATAAGCAAACAGGCTTACAATCGAAAAAGAAAACACTCCACATGATCAGAAACTTGAAAAAACCAACTCCAGGGAGTACATACTCCATTTATTTAACATATTACAAATCACAAAAGACAAACAGGTTTTCTTTATTGGAACAATCTTATCAGATGACTGGACGACAGAAAACATAAAATGCCTCGACATCATACACATGACCCCAGATCCAAGGCCCGATGCTCTACTGCAGAATGGAGGAAAATTAGTTTAAGAATTACAGGAAACCAAAGAGAGGAAAAGTGTTACAGATATGTTTAGAAAGGCCACCAAATAACTCAAAGTAATCCATGTAGTACACTATCATAGAATTCAATTTACATTAGAATAGAAAGAAGAGCAGAGTGCATTCGGAATGTAAGGAAAAGAATTAGTGTTCTACAAGTTGTTATGTATAATAGAAGAATGAAATAATTACAAAAGATGTAGTTTTACGGCATATTCTACTAAATGAGACATGTATAGAGATAGATGGAGTCACGGAAAATGTATGCCAAATGGAAACAAAGATAAATAGCCGTACTATAATACAAATGAATTTGACTAACCTTTCAACTTCACTGTGTTGCCTTGGATTCAGCTTCAGGAGGGAATATGCTAAGCTTGAATATTATGTTTTGAGATTTCTTACGTTCCAGTATATCTTTTGCCGATTTGACCGCTTTGATTGTGTTCTCCAACTTCATCTCATGAAGGTTAGGTATATCAGCCAGCTCAAGTGGCACAGCATTGAGCTTATCACACGAGACAAGAACAAGGTTCCTAAGGATGGGGAAGTTAAGATTCGACGCCTCCCAAGTTTCTAATTCTGCTCTTTCAATCCACAATACCCGGAGTTTGCTAAATCCTCCAACCTCCGGCTTCCAAGTCTCACCCATGAATGTATTTTCTTTCAACTTTAGAACCTCAAGGGATTCCAATTGTGCTAATTTTTCCGCCTCACTCCATGCAAACCTTGTGTTTGTCAAAGTTAATTTCTTAACTGTACGTACAAGTCTGAAAAATGCAGCAGGAAGTTGAACTGTTTTATTCATGTAAAGAACATCATTCAGCAGTTTCAAACGTTCCAGGCACTTTAGCTCTTCAAGATTGCTGATTCCACTTCCACTCCTGGATTCAAGAAAAGGTTCCATTTGCCCTCGAATGCTCAATTTTTTAAGATGACACGCCTTTGCTAGCACATCTTTCTTGCAACTTTCTGGTGCAACCATAGAAAGAGTTTGTAGACAAGAAGCTTTACCTGTCGTGATAGTCGGGGATGGCAATTTTGCAGATTTGTTGGTGTGGAGATGCCTCAACTGTAACATGTTCCATATGTCTGCTTTTACGTCAAGGGTGGGCTCTGAGGTACTTGTATTGAGTATAAGAGTTTGTAAATTCCAGAATTCACCGAAGGGCAGAGGAAGGGCCTTAATGTCACCCGAGATAGCAATATACCTCAAATGAAATAATTGGTTAAAGTCTTTGGAGAAAAGAAATTTGAGAGATTCAACATCCAAGACTCTCATAAGAGGAAATGCTTTGTGAAGGAGTTTGATTTCATTACGAGACAATTCAGTTTGTTTTTGTTTTGAGGAAAAACAATAGAAAGATCGGACATGTTCTGCATAAGGTTTTGTGGAGAGAAAGTCACACAGAGTAGATGGTTGAATAGACAATCGACGGCAAGCATCTGGGTCCTGTATAGAAGGGGGAGAGTTATCAGTTGTTGTACATATTTCTTGAAAAAGCCATTTGTTAGCAGCCTTTGTTCTGCAAAACTCGTACATCATGGCGTGAAGACGACATGTCTTTGTTTGACCATCAGACCTCTTTTGCAACAATATCACTAAATGCCTATTAACAAGATCGTTCAAATGATGCTCTGCTATCTCCTCAAGTGTGTATGACTGCTGGGGCTTTATTAACCCTTCCGCAATCCACATGCGAATCAATTTCCAAGCAGGAATAACAAAGTCCCGAGGAAAGATACCACAATATAAAAAGCACGTCTGCAATTCTTGTGACAAACGATCGTAACTCATCTCTACAAATACACCACAATTTATATTATAATTGCTATAAAGATGTGTTGCCATATTTTTCTCTACTCTTAGCCAATCATTTGTAGTCGAACGACCTCTTAATGCTCCTGCAATTACCATTACAACAAGTGGTACTCCACAACATCTTGTTGCAATTTCTTGTCCAATTTCTACTAATTCCACAGGACAACTTCCCTTGCCAAAAACTCTCCTTACCAACAATTCAAAACTTTCTTTTACAGTCAAGAATTTCAGATGATGAGGATCTGGATTGGCATAAGTAGCTAGATATCCGTCACGCGTGGTCATCACGATTCGATGCCCCCTTTTGTTTTCTGCGAAAACTTTCTTTACGTAATCAATGACATTTGCGTCCCGCACATCATCCAAAATAATGAGACATCTACCTCGTTTACTCATAAAACCACTTATCACCTTGGCTAATGTGTCCACATCCTCATTGAGATGATCTTCTATGCGTTTTTTGAAGAATTTGAGAATCCTATGATAAATATCCTTTATTTTGTATTCCTGACCGACGTAAACCCAAAGGATGCTAAGAAATTCAAATGAAAGCTTAGGATCATTGTAGATTTTTCTTGCCAGTGTAGATTTTCCAAGTCCGGGCATACCCACTATTGAGATAACATCCAGTGATTCTTCCTGTCCTTCAATAAGTCGCTTGATCACTTTGTTAGCTTCCACATCAAACCCGACCGCTTCATCATATTCCAAGGAAGGACCCTTTTTGACATAATAATCAAACAGATTGCATCAAAAAACAGTCCGGATGATTTTTACAATTATAACTATAAAAATTCTGAAGTTCGTGCAATGCCACCATAACCATAAGATATAACTCTTCTCAAACATGACTGTAAAAAGGATTTCTTGAACTTGTTGTAGTGTGTGAGAGCCAGGGGCGGCTCAAATAAATCGGTGGCCTAAAGCCAAATCTGAATGGAGGCCTTAAATTCTAATATATATTTTTTATGAAGTTTATTATAGTAAATTATTTAATATTTCTTGAGATATAGTGATCAAGATTTGTCAAACTTCTATTACTTTTTTTCTTCTTATATAAAAAGTTTATATTTTCTACAAATAATATTCGATATTAAAAAAAAAAAACTTATAACCAATTATTTTTTTTAAAAATGAGGCCCCTCAAATTTGGGGGCCTAAGGCATTTGCGTTTTTTTCAAAGCTATAGAGCCGCCCCTGGTGAGAGCTAAAACATAAACTAAAATGACAATTTATGAGGCATTTTATATTTATTTTTATTTGTTACTCCCTCTGTCTCAGTTTATATGACTTACTTTTCTTTTTAGTCAGTCCCAAAAAGAATGACGCGTTTTTATATTAAGTAACAATTTGACTTTAAAATGTCCATTTTACCCTTAATTCAATGATTTATAACCACACAAATTTCTATCATTAATTTTATACCACAAGTTTTAAAAGTTTTCCTTTCTTTCTTAAACTCCGTGCCGAGTCAAACTAATTCACATAAAATGGGACTGTTGAAGTGTGTAATCATCTCATCTAAAAGATTAAGTTATTAGAGAGAGCACACTTTTATTAGTTAATGATATTCTCAACACGCCCTCTCATGTGTCTGCTCTGATACCATGTTGAAGTGTGTAATCATCTCATCTAAAAGCTTAAACTGTTAGGAAGAACACACTTTTAATTGTTAATGATATTCTCAACAAGAGCGAGTATTTTATTTTTCTTTCTGGTATACTCAGTCAAAAAGACAACACTTGCACACAATATTTATTTCAAATATATTTTAATATTCAAACTTTTTTCAATTCAATTTATCATTACAACAACAAGTTGCAAAAGGCCAATAACGTGTTTTCGTTCGCAATAGCAGCAAATTGTAAGTTGTTGAACCGGTCATTCACTTCTATAAATAAAATTAGAATATTTGACTAGTGTAGTAGTGTTATAGTAGATGTTTAAAATAAAGAGGGTTGTTTTCATTAAGTATGGTGCAGTCTTTTGAGACTATCAAGTTGTAATATTTCTTATTAATTATAGTGGTATTGTATTGCTTATCTTCTGCATTATATTTTCTCCACATTAAAATATTTGGTACCCTTGTTTCCTTTGTTCTTCCTATTTAGCATGGATATTCCTAGATGGCATTATCAATTTTTAACAATTATTGTCATAAATAAAAAATTATTGAATTTGAAGAAGAAGAAGACGAAGAAATCAATAAACTTAGATAATGCAAGAAGAAAAAACAAATAGGAAACAATTTATTTTAAACAGAAAAAGATTATATTTACTCTTGTACTCTCACAAAAAGGTTATAGTTGATCGTCGTTATATTTTTTCAACATATTTGCCCTTATCATCTAACTTTGGGCTCATATACATACCCTTCATCTGCTAATTAATTCCATCTCAACTTAAAATTATCCAGGTTGTTATAAAATAAAATATTAGAAATTAAGTAACAAAGAAAAAGAGAGAAAGAGTAGTAATGTTTTTCGTTCAATAATTCAATATCTGTGTGTCTTTATTTCTACAAATAAGATGAATATATACATAAGATAGGTGTGTATTTGTATCTTTCAAAGTCATAAAAAAAATCTCTAAAGTCTTACCTAAATATCCAAAATCTTACCTAAATCCCAAAAGTTTTAAAATGTGGCATAAATCCATATCCAAAATTTTAAAGTGTGGATTTGCTACCTGACATCCAACTTCATTATTTACAACACAGGTGACATTTTTTTTAATTAAAAAACAGCCATCCCTTTTCATGGCTTTCTTATAGAAAGATCTAACCATGATAGAACCACACCATAGCTTGAAGATTTTGGGAATGAATTCTGATTTCGAATAACAAAGTCCTCTGCAAACATCAATGAGTCAAAAACAGAGGAAATTTTTTTTGTCTTGGGCGATTTCTTTCACTCGTGGATGAGGGTATATATGAGTCCAAAGTTGGATCACAAGAACAAATATGTTGAAAAAGTATAACGACTATAGAGCACTAAAACTTAAAATATTTAAAAGAGATGTAAACAAATTCTGGTAAGCATACCTGGGTTATTTCATGCCCTCTTTTAGGAAGCTCAAGAACTGGTCTGGGCTGGAATGCTTGTTGATTGTTTTCTCGAAGTTTCTTAACTTTCTCACAGATCTGTTTGATCTCATCTGCAAGAGCCCTAATTGTTTCGAGATGACTCAAACCGAAGAATGTTCCAACTTTATTCTCTTCTCTGTGCAACTTCGACTGAACTAGAAACTTATCAATTACATCTTCAGCTTTGTGTATCATTTTTTGCATATCTTTCATCAATTGATCCCATAAACTGCTCTCGCTGTGATATTTAAAAGCATCGTCAAGGAATGCTTTCAGGCATTGCACTTGATCCAACAAATTTTTGAATTCGTCCCCTTCGCCTTTTATTAGCAACACATTTTCACTCAACAGCTGCAACAAATTCACAACCAAAATGTTCACCGCTGCATCTGCCATCGGATCGATTCCTTTCTAAATTGGTTAACAAATGCCAGAGGAGGATGAAGAGGAGGAAGTTAATAAATGAAAAATTAAGTAGACTTTTTTCTGAATTATTTAATCAAGTCTTTTTTTAATTCTAATTTTAAAAATGCACTGGCCAGGTAACAATAATTTAAACAAATCTAAATTAGTAAACTGGACACCATTAATTAGTCTTGATTAAAAAATGACTTTGCCTTAATAATTTATCCAAGTCCATGATTGATATATTGTATTAATTATAAATGACATCATTATTTGCAATTTATTAATTATACTTACGGCTAGAACTGGATCTAACCGGCTGCCCTTTCACATTGCAAGTTGTATGATAACTAGTTTCTGGACACACGCGTTGTGTGTGCTTCGAATGACTGGATATAAAATTTTAAAAATTACATAAATACTACGAACATCCCTGTATGATTATATAAATTATTTGTAAGGTATAAATTTCTATAACATGATGGGTGTATTTTCCATAAGTTTCCTAACCTACAGGTAAAATGAAAACTATATTTAAATTTTTTTTCTCAAATTTTTGTGCACAATTAAGAAAGAAAAGTTAAAAAGAAATATGTGTCAAATTTTAACAATTTAAAAACGGATGGCGAAGCTTAAAAAAAACAATTAATATTGAATGTGTTAAATTTACTCGACGCTTTGCTTGAAAAATAATTTATAGTCAAATTATGGTATGCCTTTTACCAGTAACAATTCATGTTATGTTGTTAATTTTAAATGGATTACTGATCTCGAATATCTTTACTAATATAAGTTCGTGCTGTGCTCATTATCTTTTATTCATTCAACTTGAAACTTCACAGAGAAACTAAAAGCACTTTTATAGTTTATACATTACCTTCACCAATCACCACTTCAAACAAAAGCTATGTATGCTAGAAAAGCCAAATAAACATTCTAGCTGTGCTCATTGCATATATATATATATGCAATGGACATTTTGATGGAAGAGATATGTAGAAAACGCAAGTTGCATACAATCTTGAAAGAAAGATCAACATTTAATTCTATATTAAGAGATATATACAAGATTATTTTGGAATTAGGAGGTGTTTTATTGTCGAAGTATTTTCCGCAGGATTTCCAACAGGACTATCACCTCCCCCACCCACACACACAAAAAATTAATCAGTCTTGAAGTGAGTAAGATATCAATATTTAAGTGACTTTTAAGTTATAAAACAAAGAAAAACGTGACCATCTGAGATATAACTCTCTTCTAATATTGGCCTGACATTCTTAAATTAGTCTGGATCTTCTATAATCACCAAATGATGAACAGCACTTGAGAGTGTTGAGGTATGAGGTTATACCACATAGCGATATATCTCGTTGAACACTATCATAATCAATTTATTCTTGTAATGTCAGTCACTTGAGGTTCAACTGCAACTGAACGTCTCTAGACTACAACTAAATTGGAATGACACGAGCCTATAGGCTCTGATACCATGTAACCGAATGGAAGATCTAAGGATAAGAACTAAAATTTATTTTGCAAATATATGGTATTGTATTTTGAACTTGAAACCTTCCGATTAAAAAATAACTAGAATTCATCTGAAGATTCCAAGTTGTAAACAAAACATACAACACTTTATTGAAAGATAAAAGCAACTGTTTTACACTGAAACAAATCAAATACAACAAAATAGTGAAAGAAGCAAACAGGCTTACAATTGAAAAAGAAAACACTCCATATGATCAGAAACGCGAAAAAACAACAACTCCAGGGAGTACATACTCCATTTATTTAATCTCATCAGATGACCGGACGACAGAAAACATGAAATGCCACGACATCATACACATGACCCCAGATCGAAGTCCTGATGCTCTACTGCAGAATGGAGGAAAATTAGTTTAAGAATTACAGGAAAACAAAGAGAGGAAAAGTGTTGCAGATAGGTTTAGAAAGGCCACCAAATAACTCAAAGTAATCCATGTAGTACACTATCATAGAATTCAATTTACATTAGAATAGAAAGAAGAGCAGAGTGCATTCAGAATGCAAGGAAAAGAATTAGTGTTCTACAAATTGTTATGTGTAATAGAAGAATGAAATAATTACAAAAGATGTAGTTTTACGGCATATTCTACTAAATGAGACATGTATAGAAATAAATGGAGTCACGGAAAATGTATGTCAAATGGAAACAAAGACATATAGCCGTACTATAATACCAAATGAATTTGACTAACCTTTCAACTTTACTGTGCGGCCTTGGATTCAGCTTCAGGAGGGAATATGCTAAGCTTGAATATTATGTTTTTAGATTTTTTACGTTCCAGTATATCTTTTGCCGATTTGACCGCTTTGATTGTGTTCTCCAACTTCATCTCGCGAAGGTTAGGTATATCAGCCAGCTCAAATGGCACAGCGTTGAGCTTATCACACGAGACAAGAACAAGGTTCCTAAGGATGGGGTAGTTAAGATTCGACGCCTCCCAAGTTTCTAATTCTGCCCTCTCGATCCACAATACCCGGAGTTTGCTAAAACCTCCTACCTCCGGCTTCCAAGTATCACCCATGAATGCATTTTCTTTCAACTTTAGAACCTCAAGGGATTCCAATTGCGCTAATTTTTCCGCCTCACTCCATTGAAACCTTGTGTTTGCCAAAGTTAACTTCTTAACTGTACGTACAAGTCTGAAGAATGCTGCAGGAAGTTGAACTGTTTTATTCATGTAAAGAACATCATTCAATAGTTTCAAATGTTCCAGGCACTTTAACTCTTCAAGATTGCTGATTCCACCCCTGGATTCAAGAAAAGCCGCCATTTGCCCTCGAATGCTCAATTTTTTAAGATGACACGCCTTTGCCAGCACATCTTTCTTGCAACTTTCTGGTGCAACCATAGAAAGAGTTTGTAGACAAGAAGCTTTACCTGTTGTGACAGTCGGGGATGGCAATTTTGCAGGTATGCTGGTGTGCAGATGCCTCAACTGTAACATGTTCCATATGTCTGCTTTTACGTCAAGGGTGGGATCTGAGGTACTTGTATTGATTATTAGAGTTTGTAAATTCCAGAATTTACTAAAGGTTGGAGGGAGGGCCTTAAAGTCACCTGAGATAGCAATATACCTCAAATGAAATAATTGGTTAAAGTCTTTGGAGAAAAGAAATTTGAGAGATTCAACATCCAAGACTCTCATAAGTGGAAATGCTTTGTGAATGAGTTTGATGTCATTAGGATACAAGTCAACTTGTTTTTGTTTTGAGGAAAAACAATAGAAAGATCTGACATGTTCTGCAGAAGGTTTTGTGGAGAGAAAATCTTTCAGAGTAGATGGTTGAATACACAATCGACGGCCAGTATCTGGGCCCTGTATAGAAGGAACAGAGTTATCAGCTGTTGTACATATTTCTTGAAAAAGCCATTTGTTAGCAGCCTTTGTTCTGCAAAACTCGTGTAACATGTCGTGAAGACGACATGTCTTTATTTGACCATCAGACCTCTTTTGCAACAGTATCACTAAATTCCTATGAACAAGATCATTCAAATGAAGCTCTGCTATCTCCTCAAGAGTGGATGATTGCTGGGGCTTTATTAACCCTTCCGCAATCCACAAGCGAATCAATTTCCAAGCAGGGATATCAAAGCCCCGAGGAAAGACACCAGAATATAAAAAGCACGTCTGCAATTCTTGTGACAAGCGATCGTAACTCATCTCTACAAATACACCACAATCTTTATTCTTTATATAAAGATGTTGTCCCACATTTCTCTCAACTATTTGCCAATCATTTGTATTTGAACGACCTGCTAATGCTCCTGCAATTACCACTACAACAAGTGGCACTCCACCACAGTGTGCTGCAATTTTTTGTCCAACTTCTTTTAATTCATCAGGGCAACTTCCCTTGCCAAAAACTCTCTTTACCAACAACTCAAAACTTTCTTCTGGAGTCAAGAATTTCAGATTATGAGGTTCTGGATTGGCATAAGCAGCTACATATCCTTCACGCGTGCTCATCATAATTCGATGCCCCTTTTTGTTTTCGGGGAAAACTTTCTTTACATGATCAATGACATTTTTTTCCCACACATCATCTAAAACAATGAGACATTTTCCTCCTTTACTAATAAAACCACTTATTACCTTAGCTAATGTGCCCTCATCCTCATTGAGATGCTCGTCTATGTTTTTCTTGAAACATTTGAGAATCCTATGATAAATATCCTTTATTTTGTATTCCTGACCTACGTAAACCCAAAGGATGCTGAAAAATTCAAATGAAAGCGTAGTATCATTGTAGATTTTTCTTGCCAGTGTTGTTTTTCCAAGTCCGGGCATACCCACCACTGGGATAATATCCAGACTTTCCGCCGGTCCTTCAACAAGTCGCTTGATCACTTTCTTAGCTTCCTCATCAAACCCAACCACTTCATCATCATCCAAAGAAGGACCCTTTTTAACATAATAATCAAACTGATTGCATTAGAAACAAGAGCGGATAATATTCCTAATTTTTGCATTTGTAACTATAAAATTCTAAACTTCATGCAATTTCATGATAAGATATAACTCTTCGCAAACATGACAATCAGTAATGGATTTCATGGAACCTAAATGACTGTAATGTCAAGTGGCATGAAGAGTAGCCTATCTTTTGAAGTGTGTGAGAGCTAACACAAAATCTAAAAAGAAAGTCATTCTAAGCTCTCAAAATGTTTGGAAAATTGTAGACAACGGGTATCAAAACCCACCAATGAGAAAATTATGTCTCAAAATGAAAAAGGCATAATACATAAATTTCAAACTCTAAGAGCTTATTTTGAAGTTCTAAAAATAATAGAATTCAAATTTTGTTCGAACTTATGTTCAAGAGTGATGGCTAGCTATTGTGAACCAGTATAAGAAGGTACGAGGAAGAAGTAAACAATGTGTATGGTAGAAAAAAATCATTCGCTCTTTAACACCTAAATTTGATTATGTGGTGTGTGTAATATTAAGGAGTCTAAAGATTTAGTCTTGATGATGATGGAGCAAGTGGAGGGTTCTTTACAAGCCCTTTCTAAGGTGCTACTAGTTAAATTTAAATTATCAAATCAATGGAAGAACATAATTAATACTTTTCTTATCATTAAAAAAGAAGAAGGTGCTAGTAGTTAAATTTAAATTTTCAAAACATAATTAATAAAACTAATTTAGTAAAATAAATCTTTAATACAAACATATTTAAATTTATATATAAAAAAAATTGACATCATTTTTCACCTAAACTAATATTCGTACTGTGTAAACACATGTAGCTATACACTTAAAGTTGACATCATTTTAATTTTTCTTTTTGAGAATGTTATATTGGAAATTTTCTCATGAAAAAACTTTCCACAAATTTTCTAACATTGGATTTGTTTTCAATTTTCTAAGAGATAAATATTGAAAACACTCTTAAACTTGGCGTGAATTATTACTTTACTCCCACAACTATTGACAGCCTTAAAAACACCGCTCTACTTAATTGAATTTAAAAACACCCTCTTATGCCACATGTGCATATATGTGGAATTTTCTGCTGACCTGGCGTACACATAGATATATGTAATAGAAAAAATATTTAAAAAACATTTAAACAATTAAATGCTAAGAATTTAACAATTTAAGAAGATAAAAGAACTTTTTTTCTTTTTAAAAATTTAATTTTTCTCTTCACCCCACCCCATCCTCTACCCAGTACCCCAACCTCACACCTCACACCTCACACCTCACTACCTATCCACTCCCAAAAAAAAAGTTCTTTTAAACTTCTTTTTTTTTTGCAGGGAGTGGAGGAGTTTATTTTAAAAGTATTTAATTTTTTTTGGGGGGGGGGGGGTCGGAATACTCGGTGGTGTTGGATAAAAAAAAATTTTAGAAAAACTTTTAAAATTTTTTGGGGGGGTGAGGGGGTGGAGTGGGTGGTGGAGTTAGGGTAATATATCTATGAGTATGCCACATCAGCAGAAAATTCCACATATACGTATAGGTGGACGCTATGTGGCATAAGAGGAGTGTTTTTAAATTCACTTAATCAAGTAGAGTGGTGTTTTTAAGACTGTCAATAATTGAGGGACTAAAGTAATAATTCACGCCAAGTTTAGGGGTGTTTTCAATACTTATCTCATTTTCTAACATTTAAAATATGACTACTAGTAGTGTAGTTACTTATTATTATTATTATTATTATTATTAATAATAATAATTAGAATATAAGTAGTTACTTTTAATTTGTTAAACAGATAAAATAAAAAATATATTTAGCGGACCAAATAAAAACAAAACTATGAGATTAACAAAATTGGTTTTAAAATAGAGAAAAAAAAAAAGAGGGAAGAGAAGAGAAACTGAGTTGATTGGTGGATCTCACAAGCAACATTATAATTCTAATTAAAAAGTTCTTCACACCACTAGTAGTAGTTGACTAGTTGTGCTTCACCCAAAGTCGAAGGAAATCAAATTAAATGACATATTTATATATTTGTCTTTAAATTATAATCATGAACTCCAATATGTAAACTTTAAGTCTTGCAAAATAAAATTTCTACATTTAAAACTATATAAAAAAAACCACTATAAATCCATAACTACTCTCCCGTTTCAATTTGATCAGCATGTTTGTCATGTTTGTCAAATAAGCAAATCTAATATTCACGGACTAAAAAGAAAATAGTGTCACATAAATTGACGGGGCGATTTTAGCATACCTGGCTTACTTCGTGCCCTTTTTTAGGAATGTCAAGAATTGGTTTAGGCCTGAAAGAGTCTTTGTTATCTTCTCGAAGTTTCTTCACCTTCTCATGGATCCCTTTAATTTCAGCTGCAAGAGCCCTAACCGTAGCCAAATGACCCACATCGAAGAATCTTCCAACTTTATTTTTATCTCGATGCAGCTTTGCCTGAACCAGAAATTTATCAATTACATCTTCAGCTTTATGTATCATTTTTTGAATATCTTTCACCAATTGATCCCATAAACTGCTATCGCTGTGGAATTTAGCAGCATCGTCAAGGAATGCTTTCAGGCGTTGAACTTCTTCCAATAAATTTTTGAATTCGTCGTCTACGCCTTTAATCAGATCTATATTTTCGCTTAACAGCTGTAATAAGTTCTCTACGAGAAAGTTTACTACAGCATCCGCCATTGGATCGATGTTTACAAAATTGGATTACAAATGAGAGAAGAGAAGATGATGATAGTTTTAAGAATGAGAGGTTCACTGGTATATGAAAAAGGTATAAAGTGAAAAAATAAATTGACTTTTTTTTGAATTATTTTAAGTCAAGTCTTTCTTAATTCTAATTTTAAATGCACCTGCCAGTAACAATAATGTAACAAGTTTAATATAATGTTAGTTGTTTGCCCATAATTTCATAAATATATTTTCAAGTGGACACTATTAATTTGTCTCTCATCAATTCGATTTTTATAAGGTAGTTTCTTGGCAATTTGGGTATATTTTAGTTCTTTTAAGGAAGAATGGTCTAAGCTATATTATTAATTAAGGAGATAATCCATCTCATTTCACGTTACGCTCAACGCTGAATATATAATGTGTCTTTAATTTAATTTGGGAATCCATTAATAAAAAAATAATTGAGATGAATTTTGATTTGATACTAGGTAAGAAATATATCTATTAACTTTTAAAGGTGTTGGAATTTATACTGTTAATCATGTGTTTAGACGGAGTATTTAGTATACTAGAAAGTGAGAAATACTTGAAATAATCATTGACTCAATTATTGTGCCCGATTGAAGGATATGACTAGGACTACCAATATTTAACTAATGCAAACAAAAACACTTTCAAGTCTTACGGAGAAAAATATAAGTGCAAAGCAACGGAACTATTAGTCGTTTGGACATAAAAAATAATAATAAGTGCAAAGCAACGAAATATATATATGTTAGTTGTTTGGAGATTAAAAAAAATTATTATTTGGTTATACATTGAATTGATTTTTAGCTAATTTTCAAAGATGAGTTTTCTAAGTTTAAAAAAATGATTATTATGATTTTTTTAGTCACAAAAAAAAAACAAATTCTTAAAAGTGAAATACATATCCATGTAATAATTCAACCCTTCATTTTTAGTATTTACGTTCTAATTCATATTTTAAGATTTGGTTAAGTTGGTATAATTATTTAATTTGGAACTTGTTGAGATCCGAGGAGCTCAGGGTGGTATCGGACTAGTTGAAACATTTCATCAATTGTTGCACATTTTTTTTTTTTTGCTATTTAGTGCGATTTCTTTCGATGTTTGGTTGGTCAAAATATTCTACCAAAATAAGTTTTTTTAAAATGAAGAAAAAATGAGTTTTTTAATAGAAGTAGGAAAAAAAAATTCCCAACATCCATCTCTTTGACCATTCCAATCCCCTCCACCCCCGTCCTCACGACCCCACCCTATCCCACTCTTGTAGTATTTTACTAGCTTACGTATAAATATTTTTGAATATTATTTTTTTACTTATTTACTTATCAAACACTAAAAAAATAAGTAACAGAATATTAATTTTCTAGGAAAACTTTTTCCTTCGTATCAAACATTCCCAGAATAGAGGAATATATATATATATATAAATTTATGTTCCGCCCCTCTTTAAAATATTGAATTCATATGACCCCTAGAGGCTTAAACAAATCGTTGGTTCGAGCAGCTAATTCACGGGAATGACTTAATTATAAAAAATAACTTTGTCTTAATAATTGAATTAAGTCCATGATTGGATATATATTATATATATTAATTAATTATAAATGGTATGATCATTTGCAATTTATTAATTTTACTTACCGCTAGAACTGGATCTGACAAGCTGCCTTTCACATTGCCAGTTTTATGATAATATTAACAAAGTACTGCTAATTGCACTATTTTATTTTAAGGAGACTTGAGAACGTGTGAAATAATGGGGACAAGGAGGACTAGGTCAACTTTGTGATGATCATGGGTTATACTTGTGAGTATGAATTATGATCATCCATAAAATAATAATAAGCTGACCAATAATTTGTCATTTAGCATTTAAACTCATGTTGATTCCTTCTTTTGTCGAAATTTGACATAGTTTCGTCTATTTAATAATATATATATTTTTTAGGAATGACATTTGGATCGAGACATCATCAGAATTTGTGATGAAGGCGCATAGAATGGGCGTGACAGGAGGCACCATACGGTGTTGCATGTAGTAGGCTAGGGGGGAGAAAGAGACTAATAGAATTTAGAGTGATAGGAATGATGAATGCAAATTGCAATCGTATCTGCACAGACTCATCGAATCCCCTCCTTTTGTCGAAATTCAGCATAGTTTCGTCGGCATAATACATAAATATGTCCTTTAACTTGGCTTCAGCGGACATTTATGCACTCTAACTTTGGGAGTGCACAACTAAACACTTTAAACTTGTATAAAATTGAACAAGTAGACACACACGTTCTATGTGGCACAATACATGTAGGACGCCACATAGGATACTAAATTCTCATGTAGGACGCCATGTAGGACAAATGTGTCTATTTGTTCAATTTTATACAAGTTTAAGTGTCTACTTGTGTACACTCAAAGTTAGAGGACATAAATGTCAGCTAAAACCAAGTTAAATGGCATATTTATGTATTATGCCTAGTTTCGTCTATGCAACAAACGACAATTAAACAACTCTAAGGGTGTGTTCAGTAGGTTGGATGAATATAAATGAGTTTCCTATACTACATTAGCAACGGATAAAATTTCATAGTATCTCATGCTAATTCCATTTAGCAACGGGTTGTAAGAATATTCAATTAGCTAGAAGCGATTTAGCCACAGATTAGTCAGGAATTCGAATTATCGACAAATTTCATAACTAATTTCATATTTTCTTGTAGTTTATTTATAAACTTGTGTTCGTGCGGTATGCTGGCAAAAAAGGATAGGAAAAACATAATCAATGTAAAATATTGACCAACTGAACATGAAAAAAAATTAAACCAATAACAATTTAACAACTCTAAGGGTGTGTTTGGCAAGTTGGAATAAGTTTTTCACGAATATAAATAAGTTTCCTATACTACTAGAAAACAAGGTATTAGCAACAGATAAAATTTTGTAGCTAAACAATAAATTTCTCATACTAATTGCATTTAACTACGAATTAGCGATGAATTATAAAAGAAATTTAATTAGCTAGGAGCGTTTTAACGATGGATTAGTCATAAATTATCGACAAATTCTATAGCTAATTCAATAAAAAATTTTCCCACTAGACTGGCGTTGTTTGTAGTAATGAAGTTTACCTACCGCTAGTACGTACTGAATCTGCCAAAACTGTTTATTTCACATTTGAGTTATTTTTACTATAACGAGTATAAAAAGACTTGAAATAATATAAGGTCAACTGTGTGATAGTCATCGATTATACTGGCCAGGTGTGATCTTCCCCAAATAGCACTGTTAGTGTGTGGCATTTTAATATTCTAAAATGTTTGCATCTTTGCATTGCCACATATTGATTGGTTTCCGACTTCTCATATGTTACAAAATAGTGGTGGTCTTTATTTGGTTTATACACAAGAATATATAGAGTGCATAAAAGTTAGTCAAAAAGAGAGTTCTTATTCTCTTAGTTGAAGGGAGGTGTTTCTTTTTTTTTGTGGAGCTTTGGACTCAACTCTTGTCCAGAGTTTGTTGAGTTATACTTGTGATTAGGCTGTTGTATCCTAGAGGGGACAAGTCAACAGGACTACTGCTGGACCGGTGAAAAGACTTGCTACAGTGAGCTTGAATCTCCTTAAAGAGAGAGAGATATCCGTGCCTCAGCCTGAAGAGATTTTATTTCTTCATTTTATTTTTCAATTGTAATCTTTTAATCTTGTAATTTTCACCAACAAGCACCATCAATTTAATAACTCTACCTAGTTTGGTCTCATTATTTTCAGTGTTGTATTCGTGTTGACACAGTATGAGTGTGGGTGTGGATGTGAAATTTGTATCCGATCTGATCAATCAATTTTGGGTACGTTGATCAAATTCAAGAGAGAAATTCTGGACAGATTCAATGATTTAGGGGTGTGTATTGATCGGTTCAGTTCGGTCTTGAAGTTTATCAGTTTGACTTATTAGTTATCGTTTTGTAGACATGTTAAACCATTAAAATATTGACTTATCGGTTATTGATCGTTATTGGTTTCACCGTTAAGATTTGACACAAAAAACACATAATTGAAAATCATTTAGAAACAAGATGACAAATCAAATGAACAAAGCACATGAGTTCACACATTGCATATTGCTCAAAAGCAAACACTTTTACTTTGTAGAATAACCAAGAGTTTGAGACAACCAGAAATAAAAGTAGGAAACTAAACTCTAAGTCAAGGACTTTATATACAAAATGGTATTAATATAATTATTTCATTTACTATGGGGTTATTGGTTAACCCGCTGTTAAGAAACGATAATCTGATAACAAAAAAAAATCTAAACCATTATCAAAATCGCGAAATCAATAACTCATTACTGATAAATCAATAACTTTTTTTCGTACTTTTTTCATCGACACTTCTTTCTTTTTATTTTTCACAGCTTCACACTGGATAATGAAAGAAAAAAAGATGAAATAAAAATAAGAAACTCAAATAATGACAAGCAAATAGATCTGTAAGGGAGACATTTAAAATTTAAATTAGTCGTTGAATCCAAGAAGTCAAAAACATAATTACGTGTGAGAAGGATCAAATATACCCCTACATGAATTTTTCTTAATAAAAACTCAAAAAATAAATTAATATTAATTTTTTCACTTCTGTTAAACGAAAAGGCATATCTTGGCCATTTGTGTAACAGTAGGAGTATATGTGAGTCACTTTTGTAACAAGGGTGTATCAACTCCAAGTCGGAAAGTTGAGAGATATATCAAGCCTTTTTTTCTACTTTTAATACACGAAATCAACCATTGCATGAAAAATAATCTCAACATAACTAACGTAAGTATTGTTAATGCCAGCATTACTAATACACCATGTATACATATACTAAGAGAGAAAGAATTAAAAATAAGGATATTCAAGACATGGTGGGAGTGACTTTGGTGGAAGACAATGCGGGAAGCAAGGTTGAAATGCTTCATACACGTGATGAGGAGATGCACAGATGCCCTCGTGTGGAAGTATGAGAGATTCGTAATAGATGAATTCAGGAGAGGTATAGGTAGACCGAAGAAGTATTGGGGAGAGGTGATTAAAAAGGACATGGCACAGTTGCAGTTTACCAAAGACATGACCTTAGATAGGAAGGTGTGAAAGACACGAATTAGGGTAGAGAGTTAGTAGGTAGGAGTGCGTCCATATACAAGTAGGTAGGAGTGTTTTGTCTTGTTGCTCTTACTAGTAGTCGTGGACTACTCTTATAGTTTCTTGTTCTGTGATTTCTATTACTATCTATTATTTCATGTAATTCGTTTGTAGTATTATTTTGTTGTGCTACTGTGTTGTTACTATAGGTTGTTTTTGTTACTATTTATTGTCTCCTATACTTTCATTATGTCTTTTTCTAAACTTTTTTGTTTTGAGCTGGGGTCTATAAGGAAACAATCTCTCTACCTCAATTTTAAGGTAGAGGTAAGATCTGCATATACTCTACCCTCCCCAGACTCCACTAAACGTGGAACTACATTGGGTATGTTGTTGTTGATGATGACGACTTTATTTGAGCAGTACATGAAGATGCAGGTCAAGATTTATCTCTTGTGCATTATCATTCTTGTTCTGTTTCCAACTCTCAAAAGGAGCAATTATTTTAAGAATGCAGCAGTGTCTGAATAGTATGGATTCATAATCTGAACTTGAAACCTTCCAATTCAAAAATAACTAATTAACTAGAATTCATCTGAAAGCTAAGATACCATGTTAATAAAACTTGCAAATTGCAACAACACATTTATTTTCGGAGTGACGTGTCTTACAACAAAAACAATGACAGATGAAAACAACAGTCTTACATGAATGAAACAAAGCAAATACAACCATAACAGAATAGGAAAGATGCAACTTTTGCGGAATTTACAGCTTTGCTTGTGTTCTCCAACCTCATCTCTTGAAGGTTAGATAAATGAGCCAGCTCAAGTGGCACAGCATCGAGCTTATCACTAGAGATAAGAACAAGTTGGATAAGCATGGGGAAGTTATGATGCAAAGCCTCCCATGATTCTAAATCTGACCTTTCAATCCACAAGACTTGGAGTGCACTAAATACAGTCTTTGGCTTCCTGGAATCACCCGCGAATGCATTTTCCTTAAACTTTAGGACCTCAAGGGATTCCAACGTCCCCAATTTCTCCGCCTCACTCCAAGCAAACCTTGTGTTTGTCAAAGTTAACTTCTTCACCGTACGTGCAAGTTTGGAGAATGTTGGTGGAAGTTGAAGTGTTTTATTCAACAGTTTCAACTGTTCCAGACACTTTAGTTGTTCAAGATTGCTGATTCCACCATTGGATTCAAGAAAAGCCGCCATTTTCCCTCGAATGCTCAATTTTTTTTTTAGATGACACATCTTTCTTGCAACCATAGAAAGAGTTAGTAGACAAGAAGCTTTACCTGTCGTGATAGTTGGGGATGGCAATTTTGCAGGTATGTTGGTGTGGAGAGGCCTCAACTGTACATATGTCTGCTTTTACATCAGGGGTGGGCTCTGAGGTAGTTGTATTAATTATAAGAGTTTGTAAATTCCAGAATTTTTCTCATATGAAAGTTGAGAATCCTTATAGATTTTTCTTGCCAGTGTAGTTTTTCCAAGGCGGGGCATGTCCACCACTGGGATAATATCCAGACTTTCCGCCGGTCCTTCAACAAGTCGCTTGATAACTTTGTTAGCTTCTTCATCATCATCCAAAGAAAGACTCTTTGTAAAACACACACACAAAAAATTGATTGCATCAGAAAAACCAGAGTGGATAATCTTCACAACAAGGTATCTAGGTATAAAAAAAATCTTGCGCTATTAGTACAACATATTGGTTAATCTGTGATATGAATCAATACTTGCCTAAATGAACAATTTGTTCTTTGGCACAAATATATGTGCTTGAAAACATAATAGTCATCTGATATTGGTATTTTAGACTTATTTTTCAAATTAAAAGTGTTAAAGGCAAAATAGTATAAGTAGAAGATATACTTTAGTTAATTTATTAAGGGATAAAGCATAATTAAGTACCCCTAAACTATGACCAAAATCTCAGCGACAGACCTTAATTTGACTAGGATCTTATTTACCCCTCTCCCCCGATCTCATTTTTTCTGTATTTTCGTGCACCTTTTGTGCTGACGTGGCACCTAGCGTGACTACACTTGGTTGAGGCGTGGGGGAACTTTTTTGAGGCAACATTTACCAATAAACTTTGTTGGTTGGGTCATGCGTTGGTGGGAAGGAGACAATAAACTTGGAACGTCACTTATACAACTTGTTTTACCTAGCTACTTCCATTAGAAAAGTTATTTTCCTCATTTTTAAGGAGCTTGTTCCAAACATAGAAAAATTGGAAAACATTTCCCGTGTTTCGAATGATTAAGCTTCAAATCTTGAAAACAAAGAGACTTAATTAATGACTGAGATCTGAATGATTCAGATTAAGACTTTTATTAAGTGCAAACAAATGATGTTTTAAAATTTGACTTTAGGGCACACAAGCACTAGTTGTTGTAGAGAAACTACCTTATCAATTGAAAATATAATTATTAGAAAAAATCAATTATAAAAAAATTACTATTAAGTATACAAAAAGTATCTCAAAGGGGCACAAACAAACTAGTTACGGTAGAAAAACTACACTATCAATTGAAATATAATTATTAGAAACAATCAATTAAGCTTCAATAATATTTCAAAATTTGACTTTAGACCACTCATTAGCTGTTGTAGAGAAGTTTGACTATATATACCTGTGTTACGTCGTGGACACCTTTTTCAGAGAGCGGAAGATGAGGGGTACTGGCCTGAAGAGCTTGATTGGTATGACGAAGTTCCTTGACTTGATTATGAATGCTTTTGATCTCACCAGCAAGACTCTTAACAATAGCGAGATTGTGTGGCCAGTCGAACAACCCTCCCATTTAGCTTTTTTCTTGATGCAACTTTGCTTTAACGACCAACTTATCAATTGCATCTTCAGCTTAATGTACAGTTTTATGTATCTCTTCCACCAAAACTTTCCACTTCTCATTGTTGCTGTTTCGATATTTCTTGATTTAAATTACAACAAGTTTATCATGTGTTCTAGCATGATTAATGTATGTGTTCTCTATTGTTCAGGTATGTAATATATTTTTGAAATGCTTCCGTTGAGCATTTTTTTTCCAACAAAAGGGAGAAGACTCATCCCCTTTTTTGTCTGATTTTAACTTGATATGGAGTTTAAGAAAGTAAAGAAAATTTTAGAATTTTATGGACTTGAACTAATAATATGTAGAATGTATCAAAATGTGTTTTAATCTTATGGTCTTAGACATGTTATTTGGAAAATCGAAATTAAAAGCTGTTAAAATGAAGAAGAAAGAGACTTCTTTTTAAACGTAAATCTCTTTAGTACTTCTCCTTCTGTAACAGTCTTCACTAGAACGTAGGAATCGTCCTTCCTCGAGATTTAGAAGGAACATGTTCTGATACCAATTGATGGTTTGTATGAATCCATCACTAGTCAAGGGACCAAGTCCTTGACTAAGAACAGAGGATACAGACTACACGATAGAAAGTAAATCAACATATGATGTTTACGTGAAAATCTTTTTGCTCAAGGAAGGAAAAATCACGACCAACCACATAGGATTTCACCAAATGACTTCACTAAAATACGAGCAAAGTTTAGATTACAAACTCTTGCAATCTAGGAATTAACCTCTTAATCTCTTTCCCCCTTGTAAAAACTCCATTACAAGATTCGAGCGCAATAACTCTATTACACTCTCACCTCATCAACTAGCTCTAGTTGATACAAACTCCAAACAACAACAATGAAACCTATAAGATAAGAGAAAATAAGATACCTACACCAGCTTCACTAACAAGTGTAATTGTAAGATTATACATGCTAAATACTTGAGATTCATAAAATGTCTTTGAACAACTAGTAGACCACATTTATTTAACAAAATCATAGAGAGACTTATTCAATTACAAGATGACTGGATTACAGAAAATATGCATGAGACGCAGTTACATGACCACAATAAAGAGCATTCTAGCTATCTGTACATGATCCCGGGCTCCCAGCAAAGTGTCCTGCAATAAAAAGGAGAAGTGTTTCAGATAAGTTTTAATACTACCGCCTAATTCTTTATTTTAATGGACAGGAAGTCTCTGTGAATACGATACTTGGACTCATAATCCTATATTACTTGTATGACGGTGTGCACTTGTGTGTGCGTTTGGACGCAACAGGAGCCAAGTAAAATGAAATGGAAAGAGCATGTACAATGGAGATTTATAATCATTTCAAGACAAAATAAATTCAGCTGACCTTTTAACTTCACTGAGTGGCCCTAGGATAAGCTTCACGGCGGAGAAATACAAATGAGCTAAGAATTGATGCTTTTCGGAGCATATAATTAACTCTACTGCTGAAACTGAGATAGTTCAACTGGCACACTGTCAAGCTTAGGACACTTAAGAACAAGTACCCTAAGCTCGGGGAAGTGATATCCTGAAGCCTTCCAAAACTGAAGGTCATCGCTATGAATCAACAAGACCTGCAGTTTTCGAAAATCACCTTCCTCCGGCTTCCATGACTTCCCTGTGAATGCATCAGTTTTCAACTTTAGGACCTCCAGGCATTCCAGTTGCCCCAGTTTAGTCGCCTCTTTCCAATCAAACATTGTATTTGACAAAGTTAACTTCTTAAGGTTGAGTAGAAATCTGAATGTTGCTTTCGGAAGCTGAAAAGCATTACTTTGGCAAGGAACATCACTTATCAGTTTCAAATTTTCTAGGCACTTAAACTTTTCAAAAGTTTGAAACCCTTCAAAGGTGCTGAATCGGTCGCTGTTAGTTTTAAGGGAATCTTCTATTTTCCCTTGAATACTCAATTTTTTGAGGTTCTTCGAAGCCTCTCCTAGCACAGCTTTGTTGCATGTTTCAGGGGAAATCTTAGAAAGAGTTTGCAGGGAGGAGGAACCTTTATCCTTTTTGGTTGAAGGGAGAGGCAATTTAGCAGGTTTGTTGGTCTGCAAATGCATCAACTTTGACATGTTCCATATATTTGCTTTTATGTTGAGAGTGGGCTCCGATGTACTCGTATTAATTATAATAGATTGTAAACTCCAAAACTTACTAAAGAATGCAGGAAGTTCCTTGAAATTACCTGAGATAGAAATGTACCTCAGATGAAATAGTTGGTTAAGATTCTTCAAGGAGGGAATGTTGATTGATTCAATTTTCAAAACCCTGAGAAGTGGAAATGCTTTCGGGATGAGTTGAATGTCAACATGAGAGGATAAGTTGGTTTGTTGGTCTAGATCTTCCGAGGAAAAACATAAGAAAGATCTAACATGTTCTGCACTAGGATTTTTGGAGATAAAATTTAACAGATCACATGATTCAATGTGCAATCGACGAGAAATATCTGGATCACTTATGGATGGAAGATCAGATGTTAGACGTAGTTCTTGAAAAACACTTTCTTTAGTCACCTCCATCTTGTAGAACTCATAGAATATGTCATTACATCTGACCCTTTTTATCGAACCAGTAATCTCTCTCGATACTATCACAAGGTCCAAATTCTCAAACTCCATCAAATAATTCTCTGCTTTGTCCTTAGAGGAAGAGAAATTTATTGGACTTGACTCTATTAGCCCCTCCGCGATCCACAAGGAAATCAACATCTGAACAGGGATATCATAGCCTTTAGGAAAGGCTACGCAATACAAGAAGCACGCCTTCATTTCAGAGGACAAACTTTCATAACTGGCTTCCACAATTTTCCAGCAGCTTGTTGTGTCATTCTCTTTCACAACGTACTGCCAAAAATTGTTCTTGATCCTTTCCCAGTCATATACGGTCTGATTAACTTTTAAAGATCTAGCAATTACCACTAATGCAAGTGGTAATCCGCCACATTTACTAGCAATACTCTTTCCAAGCTCTACTAACTCATTTCGACACCTCCCATAGTCGAAACCTCTCTTTTCCAGCAACCGAAAACTGTCTTCTTGATTGAGAAACTTCAGATGATAAGGTTTTTCACTTGCACAGCTAGCCACATCTCTGCGACGAGTGGTCATCAAGATCCTATGGCCTTTCTTGTTTTCTGGGAGAACATTTTTGAAAAAATCCACAAGTCCACTCGCACACACATCGTCCAACACAATGAGACACCTGTGTTGTTCAGTCACAAAACTAGCTATTAATTTAGTTAATTCATTCTCACCATTACAGCGAAATTCTTCATTGGGTTCCGTAGATGATTTGAGAATCACAAAAAAGATATGCTTTTGTTCGCTGGGCTGTCCGACAGAAACCCAAATGTTCTTGGAAAATTCGTTTGTAATCTGAGAATCACTCCATACTTTTCTTGCCAGTGTGGTTTTGCCAAGTCCAGTCATACCCACAATAGGGATGCATTCTACCTCCTCTGTTCCTCCAACAAGCCGCTTGATCACTTCATTTGCTTCTTCATTGAACCCAACAATTTGTTTAACCTCCAAGAATGTATCCTACACATATTAAGATTGGATATGTCAAAAAATAGAGCTGAAATTTTTTTCATTTTTGCAATTACAACTAAAACCATCATATAAGTAAAATGCGAAAAATAGTTTAGCAACTTGAAGAAATCTCATAAGGATAAAAAGTTGAATACTTAATCCCCCAAAAGAGAATAACTATGATCATGTTCTAAAACAAGGTTAACTACTCCCTCAGTCCCTCTAGTCCATATTAGTGTGTTTGGTAGGGAGGAAAACACGTAAATGCTTTTTAGTTTTCTCATGTTTGGTTGTCTTAAATATTTTCCAAACCAACTTATTTTTTCTCAAATTTAAGGAAAATGACTTACCTTCAAAAAATAAGGAAAACATTTTTCAACTTCACACCTCAATTTTCTACGCTAACTCCAGTCTTGAG
This sequence comes from Solanum appendiculatum, assembly GCA_018342035.1. Taxonomy (NCBI): domain Eukaryota; kingdom Viridiplantae; phylum Streptophyta; class Magnoliopsida; order Solanales; family Solanaceae; genus Solanum; species Solanum appendiculatum. The sequence continues at coordinate 1,115,447 of JAGDQO010000043.1, read as the reverse complement.
TTTCACTTTCCTATACTAATCCGGGATCCGACTCCAAATTCTAGATTTGGAACCCGTCTCTTGACCTCGATTTAAGATCCAACTCCCAGGTCCCGAATTGGGTCAGGGTCGGATTTCATTTGGGTGTTAGGTCCCGAGATAAGATTTGAGGTTGAATTCCAGATCGAGTCTCGAGTTATGTGTCAGGATGGGGTCCCGAGTCGGGTTGAGAGTTGAGGTCGGGTCCTAAGTCAAGTGTCAGGTTCAGGTCCTATCAGTTGTTGAGTCGAGTTTCATTTCGAAAGTTGGGTCCTAAGTCGAGTCTCAAGTCAGGTGTCGAGGTGGGGATTTAGTTCAAAAGTCGGGTCTCGGGTCAGGAGTTGGAGTCGGGTTCCGATTTGGAGTTGGGTCGAGAGTCGGGGTCGAGTCCCTAGTTAAGTGTCAGGTTCTGGTCTTGGTTTGAAAGTCGGATCCCACGTCGAATGTCGGAGTCAGATCCTAGTTTAGAAGTCGAGTTTCTATTCGGGCGTCGAGTTTCAGGTCAGGGTCAGATCTAGAGTCTAGTGTCAGGATTATGTCCTAGATTGGTCATTTGGGTCGGGTGTCGGTGTCGGGGTCGAGATCGGGGTCCAGTTCAAATGTTGGGTTTTGGGTCGAGAATTTGGGTCAAGTCTCGGGTTGGGTGTCGGGGTCGAGATCGGGTCCAGTTCAAATGTTGGGTTGGTCGAGAGTCTGGGTCAAGTCTCGGGTTGGGTGTTGGGGTCGAGATCGGGTCCAGTTCAAATGTTGGGTTCCGGGTCGAGAGTCTGGGTCAAGTCTCGGGTTGGGTGTCGGGGTCGAATCTCAAATCGATCATCAGGGTCATGTCTAGGTTCAAATGCCAGGGTCAGGGTTGGGTCTGAGTTTGAAATTCGAGTCCCAAGTTGGGAGTCGGGAGTCGGGGTCAGGTCAGGTCTTGGGCTGGGTCTCGGGGTCGTATGTTGTATTAGTCGTCGGGGTCATGTACCTATTCGGGTGTTAGGATCGCATGTCAGGGTCATGTCCTATTTTGGGTGTCAAGGTCGGATCCTAAATCGGTTATCGAGGTTGGTTTCCTGGTCAAAAAGTATTTTCCACTCTCTGGCCAAAAATAAATGATATTTTCTGGAAAATATTTTTCATTCACTAACCAAACACAAGAAAATATTTTGCAGAAAATTATTTCCACTCACCAACCAAACATGAGAAAATAAGTTAGAAACCAACTTGTTTTTCAAGAAAATATTTCCCTTCGAAAATATTTTCCTTCATACCATACATAGTTAATTGAATTGTTAAAAAAAATCGTAGTTCAAAGTAAGCGAATAGTTTGAGAATAATTAAAAGGACAATAGTGAAAAATAGTCTTAAATATGTGTCATTAAATATTTTTCTTAAATAGATATGCTAAATCTCAATATAATTCACTTAATAGGGATGCAAGAGGATATCATTCTCTCTAAGCAAAAAGTTTATGAAACTCAAATTAGTGCACAAATAACATGGAAAAAATTCTACCTTAAATGAGTAACAGTTAGTAAGAGCCATTAGACAAGAGAGAAATACATCATCATGACTACATGTCAAGAATATGAATGTTTTATGTTAAATATAAAAACCCAAGGGATGAATGTGGAACTTTTGGTTAAAATTGTTACTCCATTCGTTCATTTGTATTTGTCTACTATTTTAAATAGATTTTTACTTTTTTGTTACTTTTAATATATTAAGAAGAAATAATTAATTTTTTTCATGTTTTATTTTTTGCATTAATTATTTATTTTTAAATTATTTTTTAAGATATAATACTAAACATCATTAATATAGTCATTATGAGAAGAAGAAGAAAATGCAGCGAGAGAGAAGACAAAGAAAGAGGAACAAAGATAATGTCAAAATTTCAAAATTTAAAATTAAAATTGGGAAGGAAGACTTTTCAAAATTTTGGAAATGTTAAAATACACCCAAAATTGTTAATTACTCTAATTCATATCCACTTTTCATTTAATTCTATTTGATCAAGTTAATATCACCAATTTTAATTTTAAAAACACTTTCTACTCATTTCTCTCTTCAAACTAGCAAGAACTTTAATTACAAGATGAGTCCAATTTCAAGTTTGGATTCTTTGAAATTATTTTACTCTAAATTATATATAAGTACTCATGGTTCTTATATAAAAAAGAAAAGATAATATAAAATTTCATAAATTCATGGAATATTGACAAAAAGATCAAAGATGTAGTCGAACCCTTGTTGGCAACAATATACTTTAAGAGCATTTATAGAATACGTCACTAACGTCACAGAGAAGAGAAATCAAGATTACCTGAGGCTCCCGCGCAACTCTTTTGGGTAAATTCAGCTTTGGTCTGGGCTGGAGAACCTGTGGATTATTTTGGCGAATATCTTTCACCTTGTCACGGATATCTTTGATACCTTTTGCAAGATTGTTAATTCTCTTGAGATGGCGAAAAATATCAAAAAACTTTTTGAATATATTTTTCTCTTGACGCAGCTTCGCCTCAATTACAAATTTGTCAATAGCGTCATCAGCTTTATGTGCTTGTATACGGATATTCTTGACAAAATTTTTCCATAAATTGCTGTTGCTATCTTGTCGATCAGCATCGTCAAGGAACGCTTTCAATATTTTAATTTCTTGCAGCAGATTATCCAACTCATCCTCTGCACCTAAAATCAGCTCCATTTTATCAGTTATTAATTGACACAAACTCTCCACTAGCAAATTCATTACTGCATCTGCCATATTCTCTATTTCTTGTGTAACCAAAAATGTATGTAAATGGAGTACTGGAGATACCTCTATATAAGCAGATTGTATATTATGGGAGTTTCAACATCAAGTTTGCATAAATATGTTTAATTTAAGACATGTACAGCTATATATACATTTATCTTAAGTTGACTTTTTTTTTAAATTATTTAGATACAAATTAGTTTGCAATATTACCAGATTTTGATGCACATGTATCTCGGGATACATGAGGTAGGTGTAATTTGTTCTAATATATCTAAGTGGATTCGCATGTACGTGAGATATATAGACAAATTCGCTCGTCTTCCTTCTGTTCTCGCTCGCTTCTCTCCCTATTCTAGCGTATAGGTGTATCTGACTTGAAATCTTATAGAGAAAATGGTCTAAAACCCCTCCAATCTATACCCGAAATCCCAACTACACACTCCAACTTCACGGGTGTCCTATCACCCCCTTAAACTATTTTAAAGCGAAATTATTTGCTCCCTAAATGCTGAGGTGGCAAAGAAGGTGTAGTTCACTCTCTTTGAGAGAGTGAGAGGCAAAAATTAATTGCAACTTTAATTTTATTAATATCTCTTTTATTTCATATTAAGTTTTTTATTTTTTTTGAATAAATAAATATTTCCTTTTATTCTTATTTCTTTTTTTCTTTCTTTACCTTCTTTCTTCTCTCTTTTGCTCTTCAACAGCTAGGGCGTTTTTCTCTTAAACAGACCCAATGACATTGGTGGCGGCTCACCTGTACCACCAGGTCCCCGCCTTCATTAGTTTTCCACTACTAAGTCAATTCTCATATTCAAATTACACACTTCTTCCAATTTGACAATTTATCAGTGATTCAAAATTAAAATCAAAATTGAATGTTAGGAGGATCAAACTTTGTCACCATTAACGAAGAAGAGTTCATTGGGTAACAGATCCAATTAATGGAGAAGAATTCATTAATAAAATTGTTGTGTAACAGACCCATTTATTAAAATTATTGTAAGTATTAATCGAATTTCTCATGTTAACATTATCAAATCGAAATCAACACTAGTTCCTCCGTTATCCCGATACCTTCATCCCGACCAATCGATATCATTTACTAGAGATTCTCCTAAGAATTCTCCACTGGTTAATACTATAGCAGCGAAAGAAGAAGCAGTTCCTCCGGTGCAATTTTCCATTCGCAGAGAATATTCAGATTCTGATGTTGCTTAGAAGTTCGATGAAAGTAGAAGAGTAGATTCCGATATTGCTTAGAAGTTCGATGAAAGTAGAAAAGTGTGTGGTAGCCATGGATGGTATCTCCTCTTTGATCTGCAAAGCAAAGAAAAAGAGGAATAGGAAAGGAAAGAGAAAAAGAGAGAAGGGAAATATAAAAAGAAAAGAATAGCAGATAATAATTAATTATTTTATATATTAAAAAAAAAATATTACGTGGCAGGGCGAGTGTAGATCACAGCCTAATACAAAGTTGGGTGTGGGTTTGTAAGGGGGTATTTATTTCACTTTTATAAGGTTCAAGGGAGTTATAGGACCCCCGTGAAGTATAAGTGTGTAGTTGAGAATCCGACAATAGATTGAGGGGGTATTAGACCACTTTCTCTTTTTCAAGACTTAAAGATAGTGTGATAAGACAATCATGTCAATAATTGTTTTCTTAATGGATGTGTCAAGTTCAAATATAATAAGTAAAGTGAATAGAGGAATTATTTGAAAAAAGACATAAAGTGACACATAAAGTTGTTCCGAATTTTCAAAAAAACACATTAACTATGCGGACGTCCAATTACCCCCTAAACAATTTCGAACTAATATTATTACATCATTTTTTGTTCACCTGACAAAGAGAGTGCATGCACTCTCTTAAAAAGCGTGGACAACCTAAAATAATGAATATAATTTTATTTTTACAAGTATTTTGTATATTTTCTTGTTTTTCTTATTATTTTAACTTTTTTTCCTTATTATTTTTTCTTTTTCTTTCTTCTTCAAAAAACGTTTGTCATCTCTATTGAAACTCCTCACTTTCAATGTCACAATTTTTACCACTACTCCACCCTCCTTCTTTTACTACTATTAGTTTAACTGTCTTCAATTTTAAAACTTTATCTAAATATTTTTTTACATTTCGAACAATTTGATAAACCCATTAGATTTCAAGATGATTAAGAGGGATCATTTAGCTTCTTCTTTTTTTCTTCTGAATTTCAATCAAGCTCTTTCAATTTTTGGAAAATTCATTTATTCTTTCAAAATTATCATTTCTATTTTTGAAATTGTGTGAAAAAGAGATATATTAATTGATGATACCTTCAAAATTTTGAATTTTCTTAGAAAATAATTAGTTTTGTCATTAATAACTCAACAAAGTCTAGAAAATAGTTTAATTTTTTATTAAAAAATTCATTGAGAAGAAAGGAAGTTGAAGGAAGAGGAAGAAAAAATGGGGGAGGGGCTCAGCTTGAACATGGGGGGTCGGGGTGAAGAAGAAGAAAGAAAGAAAATGGGGTGAGGGTGTCCGCTTGAATGTGGGGAGGGCGGGGGTGGGTGGTGAAGTGGATTTTAAGGTGAATTCAAAATGAAAGTAAGAAAAATAAGTCAAAAAGTAAGAGAGAAAAAAAATAAAGAAAAAAAGGATAAAGAAAAACTTAAAATGAAAAAAAAATTATATTTTAAATTAAATTAACACGTGTCACGTAATGGTTGATGCGTGATAACACTTGCTTTATAAAATTTAGGACTAGTCGAAAAATGATGTAATAATATCAGTTCAAAATTGTCTAGGGGGATAATAGGACTCCCGCATACTTAAGATGTCTTTTTGAAAATTCGGAACAACTTCAGGTGTTACTTTATGTCTTTACTCTCTTGAAAAATATATAATTAATAGTAAGGATAAAACATGAAATTAAATAATTGTCTTTTCTAAAAATATTAGAAATAAAAAGTAAAAGTGAAAATTTATTTTTGAAATAATGAACAAGTAAAAATAAACAGAGCGAGTAACATAAATTACTCAATTATACAAAAACACGGGAGTTATTCAAACGTACCCGCGAATTATACAAACGAGATGTGAATTATACAAATTATTGCCCTCTCTCGCTCGCCTCTCTCCTCCCTCTCCCAATCTCGCTCGCCAGATATACAAATACATATGTATACCAGTTACATATATACAATTATTTTGAGAGATATACATATACAATTCGCCTCTCTCCACTCTCTGCCCTATCTCGCTCGCCTCTCTCCTCTCTCTCCCAGTCTCGCTCGCCAATCTCCTCCCTATAACATGTAGCTACGAATCGTAATTAGCAAACTATAGCTATGGAGCATAATTAAAATATTTTGAGTGGCTATATGCAGTGGCGGATTCAGGATTTTCTCTCAAGGGGTTCGGAATATAAAAAATATAAATGGATTATCTCTCTTCTATGGTTGAGGTGGTTCAAAATTAGTATTAATACAAAAATATTAAAAATCTACCCTATATATACAGAGTAAGTTTTTGTCGAGGGGGTTCGGGTGAACCCCCTTACACCATGTAGGTCCCCCTGGCTATATGTGAAAGTTCCCCAATTTTTTAAGCATCTATAAATTGTTGGTGGTGCTTAAAAAATTACATAAGACAAAGACTTCGTTAATTAAATGGTCGCGATGAGATAATATTTATAAAAATATCACTAAAAACTATTTGGAGAAAAAGTTAGATAAATGTATAGTACAAATCTAAATTAAACATATTTATGCAAGCTTGATGTTCAGACTCCCACAATATACAATCTGCTTATATACAGCTATTGTATAGACTATAGAAATTAAATATCTCCACTCCATTTACATTTTTGGTTACGCAAGGATTTCTTGTTTATGGGGCGTAACTTATCCTTTGAAAGATACGGCGATATACCATAAGGGGTCGTTTGATAGCGGTATAAAACAAGTCTTATAATTCATGTATTAGAGTACGTATAACTTATACGACATTTGGTAGGTGGATAAGAAAAAAATTATTCATATATATAATTAATACGACGTTTGGTAGGTGGATAAGAAAAAAGTTATTCATCTATAAAATTAATACGACGTTTGGTTGACAATTTTGAAATTCGCATAACTAATACATGTATAAGTTATGAGGAAATCTGTGCGTGTATAGCTAATACATGGACAAAAACTTAAAAATGACAATGTTACCCTTATCACTCCCACTTGACTACTTTCTTCTTCTACATAATTAAAAAAACGTTTTAATTTAAATACAAAGTTAAAGAAGGAAAAATACAAAGTTAAAGAAGGAATGGGTATAAATGTAAAGAAATGTTTTAATTTAAAAAATATATAATTTTACTAATTTTTAATATAAAAGAACCAACATCCAAAGGAATAATTTATGCATTGCTAAACTCCGCATAACTAAATCATGCATAGCTAATACTTGTATAACTAATACCTGCATAACTAATACCCACATTACTAATACATGTATAACTCTATTCAGCTACCAAACTACCCTAAGTACTCCTCCATAGCAAATATAGTAATTTTCATTAATCAAATCTCAAGAGAATTCTGAAAATGATATTGTCTTAAGATATTCCTAACAATTTCTAACTCAAATGAAATATACATATATTGTACCTTTTTTTCTCTATGGTGTATCCCCTAGTTAATCATTAAATAAATTGCAAAAGAAAATAATAATTGTTTTTTCCTAATTGGATTATTTTATCAAACATCGACTTTGCTGTATGAATCGATCTCCGAGGTTGGATTAATTTATCAATAGTTAACTTCACTTAATTATTAATCCAAAGTCATTTTTTAAATTAAGCATTCATGTCATTAGTTGAAAAATAATATGTTTAGGTTCCTAAAATACACAAATTGGATTAATTTATTGAACATCGACTTCGTTCGATCCCTAAGGTTGGATTAATTTATCAATTGTTGACGTCGCTTAATTATTAATCCAAAGTCATTTTTTAAATTAAACATTCCCGTCATTAGTTGAAAATTAATAATATTATAAAATAGTTAGTGACACTTAATTTGACTTAAACAAACAATATAGTTGGTGACACTACTCAAGAATCTCTAATACAAACAAGAACAGTTGGAACACTGCACAATTTGTTACTAAACTAATTCATTTTAACAGATAACGTAAGGCCAAATTCATATAAAGAAATTAAATTTTAAGACTTCCTGCAAAATTTCTTTTATTATTTAAAAAAGAAGAAAGACGTGCCACACTTAGCTTAAACCTTTCACTTTTTTTTTATTTCGATGGACAAAATGACAAAATAATAGACAAGCTCAAGTTAAATTTAATTATGTTATTTGTAATTTTTAAAAGATGAGAACGAATCTCAATCACAGGTAAATTAGGATATTTTATCTAATCTAAAAATTGGGTCATTTCACCAAGAGAAATTTTTTTTTGTAATTAATTAAACGAAAAATTACCTAAATATGTAATTAAATAGGAGTGACCTAATACATATGCCAAATAAATTCTATTATTCCTAACGAGGATTAGAGTCTCAAGTTCATGCAAAAAGATTTCTACCAAATTCTAATTCGTCTTTTCAAGCAAAATTAAGATATTGTGACGCACGTCTTTAATGTTTGAAATCACCAATCAATAATTAGAAACGAAAACAAATTTGATATCTTACTACCATAATATCATAAAACACACAAAAATCTTATGAATTCTACAATTTATTTTCGGAATAATGAACAAGTAAACATAGACAGAGCGAGTAACATAAATTGAGCTTTTTATTTTATTTTTTATAAATAACTATTATCTTACCGCGGCCATTTAATTTACAAAGTCTTTGTCTTATGTAATATTTTAGGGAAAATTACGCGGTTAAGCAAACTTATACTATTTAATTAGTCATCATAGCTATAGTTTGCTATAATTACCACTCGCGACTAACATTAACCATTAATTATGTGGGCTGGCTTCGGGTTTGTATAATTAGTCACATTTGTATAATTTGTCACATTTGTATAATTCGCAATTAACAATTCGTCGTTTGATTTATATTTGTATACGATGATTTGTATTTGTATATGACCATGATTTCCTTTGGTTTTTCAGTTTTATCACCATATACATTCAATCTTTTTTTGTATAACTTTTTGAAGTTTGTATAAACATGTAGTTTTCGGATTTTGTATAATATAATTTATATAATGTAATTTGTATAATATATTTTGTATAACTGTTTAAAGTTCATATGTTTATGTTTGTACCAATTCGTTATTTCGAGTTTTATCATATTTGTATAATTCCAGACTTTGTATTACTCAATTATACAAAAACACGGGAGTTATTCAAACATACCCGCGAATTATACAAACGAGATGCGAATTATACAAATTATTGCCCTCTCTCGCTCATCTCTCTCCTCCCTCTCACAATCTAGCTCGCCAGATATACAAATACATATGTATACCTATTACATATATACAATTATTTTGAGAGATATACATATACAATTCGCCTCTCTCCACTCTCTGCCCTATCTCGCTCGCCTCTCTCCTCTCTCTCCCAGTCTCGCTCGCCAATCTCCTCCCTATACCATGTAGCTACGAATCGTAATTAGCAAACTATAGCTATGGAGCATAATTAAAATATTTTGAGTGGCTATATGCAGTGGCGGATTCAGGATTTTCTCTCAAGGGGTTCGGAATATAAAAAATATAAATGGATTATCTCTCTTCTATGGTTGAGGTGGTTCAAAATTAGTATAAATACAAAAATATTAAAAATCTACCCTATATATACAGAGTAAGTTTTTGTCGAGGGGGTTCGGGTGAACCCCCTTACACCATGTAGGTCCCCCTGGCTATATGTGAAAGTTCCCCAATTTTTTAAGCATCTATAAATTGTTGGTGGTGCTTAAAAAATTACATAAGACAAAGACTTCGTTAATTAAATGGTCGCGATGAGATAATATTTATAAAAATATCACTAAAAACTATTTGGAGAAAAAGTTAGATAAATGTATAGTACAAATCTAAATTAAACATATTTATGCAAGCTTGATGTTCAGACTCCCACAATATACAATCTGCTTATATACAGCTATTGTATAGACTATAGAAATTAAATATCTCCACTCCATTTACATTTTTGGTTACGCAAGGATTTCTTGTTTATGGGGCGTAACTTATCCTTTGAAAGATACGGCGATATACCATAAGGGGTCGTTTGATAGCGGTATAAAACAAGTCTTATAATTCATGTATTAGAGTACGTATAACTTATACGACATTTGGTAGGTGGATAAGAAAAAAATTATTCATATATATAATTAATACGACGTTTGGTAGGTGGATAAGAAAAAAAGTTATTCATCTATAAAATTAATACGACGTTTAGTTGATAATTTTGAAATTCGCATAACTAATACATGTATAAGTTATGAGGAAATCTGTGCGTGTATAGCTAATACATGGACAAAAAGTTAAAAATGACAATGTTACCCTTATCACTCCCACTTGACTACTTTCTTCTTCTCCATAATTAAAGAAACGTTTTAATTTAAATACAAAGTTAAAGAAGGAAAAATACAAAGTTAAAGAAGGAATGGGTATAAATGTAAAGAAATGTTTTAATTTAAAAAATATATAATTTTACTAATTTTTAATATAAAGAAACCAACATCCAAAGGAATAATTTATGCATAGCTAAACTCCGCATAACTAAATCATGCATAGCTAATACTTGTATAACTAATACCTGCATAACTAATACCCACATTACTAATACATGCATAACTAATACCCACATTACTAATACGTGTATAACTCTATTCAGCTACCAAACTACCCTTAAGTACTCCTCCATAGCAAATGTAGTAATTTTCATTAATCAAATCTCAAGAGAGAATCAGTTCTATCTATGTGGGGTAGAATTCATTTAATAGAAGGAATAAGGATTTAGTTTTTGTATATTACTACAATTATATCTCCCCATTAAAGTATTTCATGAAAAAAATATTAAACTTGAAAGGGCAAAATAAGTTGATAAAATATATTGAGTATGTATTCTTCAACTTGTTTGGAATAGAGATATGAATAGTATTATTTTTGTTGAGATAATAAATAAAGCAAATAATATGATTGGGTGTGTGATTAGGTCCCCGAAATAAACATAAGAGATTAACTAATATTCACTGACAGTGGACAAGAAAATTACACCGTCAGATCATTTTTAGAAATATTTATTTCTCTTAATTTAATTATTATATTTTCACATTTAAAGATTAATAATTTTTCAGCTTCTCTTTTTCTTTTTCTTTTTCTTTTTTAAAACACGTTTTAAGGATTTAAGATTCGATTAGTAAAATTATCGATTTTATTGTATGATTCGATCTCCGAGGTTGGATTAGTTTATTAATTGTTGCCTTCGCTTAATTATTGATCCCATCATTTCTTAAATTAAACATTCACGTTATTAGTTGAAATATAATATTGTGATATAATTGGTGACACTTAATTTCACTTAAAGAAACAATATAATTGGTGAGACTTCACAAGAATCTCTAATTGAAATAAGAACAGTTGGAACACTGTACAATTTGTTACTAAACTAATTCATTTTAACAGATAACAAATTGTGTAGTTTCCTTTAGACAAAATTTCAGAAATAACAAAGATAATAGACATAATAAGGTTCTATAGATATAGTTTTGGTAATTGCGTTTCATAACTATAGTTTTTTTTGCTATGGAGGCTGCGGTTTGTATATTTCGCTTGCAAATATACAAACAGGGTAAGTATATACAAATTCTGTATTTATATATTTAAGAATTTTTCAGAATTTCGTACATTTCGTTTGCCAATATACAAACATGGTAATTTATAGTGAATTTTTCATAAATCGTATACAAATAGCTAGGGTAAGCATATACAAATTTTGGATTTATACAATCACGAACCGAATTATATAAATTCTGAATTTATACAATCAGGAACCGAATTATACAAATTCTGAATTTATACGATCAGGAACCAAATTATACAAATTTTGAATTTATACGATTAGGAAACCGAATAGCAAAATTTCGCATAACTATAGCCACAGATTAAAAATAAGCAAAACTATAGCTATATTACCTAATATACTCTAGATATTTCTTATTTCGCGCAATTTTCTGCATAAACCTTTAATTTGTGAGTTTCATGCTGATTGTCATAAAATAATAAAATAAAAAGAAGAATAAAGTAGAGAGAGAAGAGAGAAGCCTTTATAGGAAAAATGTACTTGGTCCTTAATTACAATTCCTAACTTTCCTCCAAAGAAATAAAATAGACATTCACTATAACATAATAAATATATTTATAACAGATAAAATATTTTGAGTATATTTTCTTCAACTTGTTTGGAATCGAGATATGAATATTATTTTTGTTGAAATAATAATAAATAAGGCAAATAATATAATTGGGTGTGTGCTTAGGTCTCCAAAATATACATATTGGATTAGTTTATCAAACATCAACTTCGTTGTATGAATTAATCCTCAAGGGTAGATTAATTTATAAATCGGTGACTTTGCTTAATTATTGATCCAGAGTCATTACTTAAATTAAGCATTCACATCATTAGTTGATAAATAATACTGTGATATAGTTGGGGACACTTCATATTATCTGGCATAAAAAAAACACTTCTCAATTAATAGAAGGAATAAGGATTAAATTTCCGTTTAATATTACAATTATATCTTCCATTAATTTATTTCATGAAAAAAATATTAAACTTGAAAGTGCCTAAAATAAGCTGTAAAAGTCAACTAATAGCTTTGGTGTAACTCGTAAAAATTATTGGTTTAAATCTTTACACATATGATTTATTTTCTTTTAATATAAATCATAGACGTAAAGACTTGTATCGATAGGACGTAACCCATAGATTCGCTTTAACACAAAATGTCGTATCATACTTTTTACCCGTAGGAAGTATAAATTTATGTATTAGTTAAAACAAAATCAAAGCAATACATGTATGTTCCTAAAATTAATCAAAACGATTTTTTTTTCAAGAAGAAAATGATATTGTCTTAAGATATTCCTAACAATTTCTAACTCAAATGAAATATACATATATTGTACCTTTTTTTCTCTATGGTGAATCCCCTAGTTAATTATTAAATAAATTGCCAAAGAAAATAATAATTGTTTTTTCCTAATTGGATTAATTTATCAAACATCGACTTTGCTGTATGAATCGATCTCCGAGGTTGGATTAATTTATCAATAGTTAACTTCACTTAATTATTAATCCAAAGTCATTTTTTAAATTAAGAATTACTGTCATTAGTTGAAAAATAAAATGATTAGGTTCCCAAAATACACAAATTGGATTAATTTATTGAACGTCGACTTCGTTCGATCCCTAAGGTTGGATTAATTTATCAATTGTTGACGTCGCTTAATTATTAATCCAAAGTCATTTTTTAAATTAAACATTCCCGTCATTAGTTGAAAATTAATAATATTATAAAATAGTTAGTGACACTTAATTTGACTTAAACAAACAATATAGTTGGTGACACTACTCAAGAATCTCTAATACAAACAAGAACAGTTGGAACACTGCACAATTTGTTACTAAACTAATTCATTTTAACAGATAACGTAAGGCCAAATTCATATAAAGAAATTAAATTTTAAGACTTCCTGCAAAATTTCTTTTATTATTTAAAAAAGAAGAAAGACGTGCCACACTTATCTTAAACCTTTCACTTTTTTTTAATTTCGATGGACAAAATGACAAAATAATAGACAAGCTCAAGTTAAATTTAATTATGTTATTTGTAATTTTTAAAAGATGAGAACGAATCTCAATCACAAGTAAATTAGGATATTTTATCTAATCTAAAAATTGGGTAGAGAGATTTTTTTTGTAATTAATTAAACGAAAAATTACCTAAATATGTAATTAAATAGGAGTGACCTAATACATATGCCAAATAAATTCTATTATTCCTAACGAGGATTAGAGTCTCAAGTTCATGCAAAAAGATTTCTACCAAATTCTAATTCGTCTTTTCAAGCAAAATTAAGATATTGTGACGCACGTCTTTAATGTTTGAAATCACCAATCAATAATTAGAAACGAAAACAAATTTGATATCTTACTACCATAATATCATAAAACACACAAAAACCTTATGAATTCTACAATTTATTTTCGGAATAATGAACAAGTATACATAGACAGAGCGAGTAACATAAATTGAGCTTTATATTTTATTTTTTATAAATAACTATTATCTTACCTCGGCCATTTAATTTACAAAGTCTTTGTCTTATGTAATTTTTTAGGGAAAATTACGCGGTTAAACAAACTTATACTACTTAATTAGTCATCATAGCTATAGTTTGCTATAATTACCACTCGCGACTAACATTAACCATTAATTACGTGGGCTGTCTTCGGATTTGTATAATTAGTCACATTTGTATAATTTGCCACATTTGTATAATTCACAATTAACAATTCGTCGTTTGATTTGTATTTGTATATGAAGATGACTTCCTTTGGTTTTTCAGTTTTATCACCATATACATTCAATCTTTTTTTGTATAACTTTTTAAAGTTTGTATAAACATGTAGTTTTCGGATTTTGTATAATATAATTTATATAATGTAATTTGTATAATATAATTTGTATAACTGTTTAAAGTTCATATGTTTATGTTTGTACCAATTCGTTATTTCGAGTTTTATCATATTTGTATAATCCAGACTTTGTATTACTCAATTATACAAAAACACGGGAGTTATTCAAACGTACCCGCGAATTATACAAACGAGATGCGAATTATACGAATTATTGCCCTCTCTCGCTCGCCTCTCTCCTCCCTCTCCCAATCTCGCTCGCCAGATATACAAATACATATGTATACCAGTTACATATATACAATTAGTTTGAGAGATATACATATACAATTCGCCTCTCTCCACTCTCTGCCCTATCTCGCTCGCCTCTCTCCTCTCTCTCCCAGTCTCGCTCGCCAATCTCCTCCCTATAACATGTAGCTACGAATCGTAATTAGCAAACTATAGCTATAGAGCATAATTAAAATATTTTGAGTGGCTATATGCAGTGGCGGATTCAGGATTTTCTCTCAAGGGGTTCGGAATATAAAAAATATAAATGGATTATCTCTCTTCTATAGTTGAGGTGGTTCAAAATTAGTATAAATACAAAAATATTAAAAATCTACCCTATATATACATTGTAAGTTTTTGTCGAGGGGGTTCGGGTGAACCCCCTTACACCATGTAGGTCCCCCTGGCTATATGTGAAAGTTCCCCAATTTTTTAAGCATCTATAAATTGTTGGTGGTGCTTAAAAAATTACATAAGACAAAGACTTCGTTAATTAAATGGTCGCGATGAGATAATATTTATAAAAATATCACTAAAAACTATTTGGAGAAAAAGTTAGATAAATGTATAGTACAAATCTAAATTAAACATATTTATGCAAGCTTGATGTTCAGACTCCCACAATATACAATCTGCTTATATACAGCTATTGTATAGACTATAGAAATTAAATATCTCCACTCCATTTACATTTTTGGTTACGCAAGGATTTCTTGTTTATGGGCCGTAACTTATCCTTTGAAAGATACGACGATATACCATAAGGGGTCGTTTGATAGCGGTATAAAACAAGTCTTATAATTCATGTATTAGAGTATGTATAACTTATACGACATTTGGTAGGTGGATAAGAAAAAAATTATTCATATATATAATTAATACGACGTTTTGTAGGTGGATAAGAAAAAAAGTTATTCATCTATAAAATTAATACGACGTTTGGTTGACAATTTTGAAATTCGCATAACTAATACATGTATAAGTTATGAGGAAATCTGTGCGTGTATAGCTAATACATGGACAAAAAGTTAAAAATGACTATGTTACCCTTATCACTCCCACTTGACTACTTTCTTCTTCTCCATAATTAAAGAAACGTTTTAATTTAAATACAAAGTTAAAGAAGGAAAAATACAAAGTTAAAGAAGGAATGGGTATAAATGTAAAGAAATGTTTTAATTTAAAAAATATATAATTTTACTAATTTTTAATATAAAGAAACCAACATCCAAAGGAATAATTTATGCATAGCTAAACTCCGCATAACTAAATCATGCATAGCTAATACTTGTATAACTAATACCTGCATAACTAATACCCACATTACTAATACATGCATAACTAATACCCACATTACTAATACGTGTATAACTCTATTCAGCTACCAAACTACCCTTAAGTACTCCTCCATAGCAAATATAGTAATTTTCATTAATCAAATCTCACGAGAGAATCAGTTCTATCTATGTGGGGTAGAATTCATTTAATAGAAGGAATAAGGATTTAGTTTTTGTATATTACTACAATTATATCTTCCCATTAAATTATTTCATGAAAAAAATATTAAACTTGAAAGGGCAAAATAAGTTGATTAAATATATTGAGTATGTATTCTTCAACTTGTTGGGAATAGATATATGAATAGTATTATTTTTGTTGAGATAATAAATAAAGCAAATAATATGATTGGGTGTGTGATTAGGTCCCCGAAATAAACATAAGAGATTAACTAATATTCACTGACAGTGGACAAGAAAATTACACCGTCAGATCATTTTTAGAAATATTTATTTCTCTTAATTTAATTATTATATTTTCACATTTAAAGATTAATAATTTTTCAGCTTCTCTTTTTCTTTTTCTTTTTTGAAACACGTTTTAAGGATTTAAGAATCGATTAGTAAAATTATCGATTTTATTGTATGATTCGATCTCCGAGGTTGGATTAGTTTATCAATTGTTGACTTCGCTTAATTATTGATCCCAAGTCATTTTTTAAATTAAACATTCACGTTATTAGTTGAAATATAATATTGTGATAAAATTGGTGACACTTAATTTTACTTAAAGAAACAATATAATTGGTGATACTTCACAAGAATCTCTAATTGAAATAAGAACAGTTGGAACACTGTACAATTTGTTACTAAACTAATTCATTTTAACATATAACAAATTGTGTAGTTTACTTTAGACAAAATTTCAGAAATAACAAAGATAATAGACATAATAAGGTTCTATAGCTAAAGTTTTGGTAATTGCGTTTCATAACTATAGTTCTGTTTGCTATGGAGGCTGCGGTTTGTATATTTCGCATGCAAATATACAAACGGGGTAAGTATATACAAATTCTGTATTTATATATTTAAGAATTTTTCAGAATTTCGTACATTTCGTTTTCCAATATACAAACATGGTAATTTATAGTGAATTTTTCATAAATCGTATACAAATAGCTAGGGTAAGCATATACAAATTTTGGATTTATACAATCACGAACCGAATTATATAAATTCTGAATTTATACAATCAGGAACCGAATTATACAAATTCTGAATTTATACGATCAGGAACCAAATTATACAAATTTTGAATTTATACGATTAGGAAACCGAATAGCAAAATTTCGCATAACTATAGCCACAGATTAAAAATAAGCAAAACTATAGCTATATTACCTAATATACTCTAGATATTTCTCATTTCGCGCAATTTTCTGCATAAACCTTTAATTTGTGAGTTTCATGCTGATTGTCATAAAATAATAAAATAAAAAGAAGAATAAGGTAGAGAGAGAAGAGAGAAGCCTTTATAGGAAAAACGTACTTGGTCCTTAATTAGAATTCCTAACTTTCCTCCAAAGAAATAAAATAGACATTCACTATAACATAATAAATATATTTATAACAGATAAAATATTTTGAGTATATTTTCTTCAACTTGTTTGGAATCGAGATATGAATATTATTTTTGTTGAAATAATAATAAATAAGGCAAATAATATAATTGGGTGTGTGCTTAGGTCTCCAAAATATACATATTGGATTAGTTTATCAAACATCAACTTCGTTGTATGAATTAATCCTCAAGGGTAGATTAATTTATAAATCGGTTACTTTGCTTAATTATTGATCCAGAGTCATTACTTAAATTAAGCATTCACATCATTAGTTGATAAATAATACTGTGATATAGTTGGGGACACTTCATATTATCTGGCATAAAAAAAACACTTCTCAATTAATAGAAGGAATAAGGATTAAATTTCCGTTTAATATTACAATTATATCTTCCATTAATTTATTTCATGAAAAAAATATTAAACTTGAAAGTGCCTAAAATAAGCTGTAAAAGTCAACTAATAGCTTTGGTGTAACTCGTAAAAATTATTGGTTTAAATCTTTACACATATGATTTATTTTCTTTTAATATAAATCATAGACGTAAAGACTTGTATCGATAGGACGTAACCCATAGATTCGCTTTAACACAAAATGTCGTATCATACTTTTTACCCGTAGGAAGTATAAATTTATGTATTAGTTAAAACAAAATCAAAGCAATACATGTATGTTCCTAAAATTAATCAAAACGATTTTTTTTTCAAGAAGAAAATGATATTGTCTTAAGATATTCCTAACAATTTCTAACTCAAATGAAATATACATATATTGTACCTTTTTTTCTCTATGGTGTATCCCCTAGTTAATTATTAAATAAATTGCCAAAGAAAATAATAATTGTTTTTTCCTAATTGGATTAATTTATCAAACATCGACTTTGCTGTATGAATCGATCTCCGAGGTTGGATTAATTTATCAATAGTTAACTTCACTTAATTATTAATCCAAAGTCATTTTTTAAATTAAGAATTCATGTCATTAGTTGAAAAATAAAATGATTAGGTTCCCAAAATACACAAATTGGATTAATTTATTGAACGTCGACTTCGTTCGATCCCTAAGGTTGGATTAATTTATCAATTGTTGACGTCGCTTAATTATTAATCCAAAGTCATTTTTTAAATTAAACATTCCCGTCATTAGTTGAAAATTAATAATATTATAAAATAGTTAGTGACACTTAATTTGACTTAAACAAACAATATAGTTGGTGACACTACTCAAGAATCTCTAATACAAACAAGAACAGTTGGAACACTGCACAATTTGTTACTAAACTAATTCATTTTTACAGATAACGTAAGGCCAAACTCATATAAAGAAATTAAATTTTAAGACTTCCTGCAAAATTTCTTTTATTATTTAAAAAAGAAGAAAGACGTGCCACACTTAGCTTAAACCTTTCACTTTTTTTTTATTTCGAAGGACAAAATGACAAAATAATAGACAAGCTCAAGTTAAATTTAATTATGTTATTTGTAATTTTTAAAAGATGAGAACGAATCTCAATCACAAGTAAATTAGGATATTTTATCTAATCTAAAAAATGGGTCATTTCACCAAGAGAATTTTTTTTTGTAATTAATTAAACGAAAAATTACCTAAATATGTAATTAAATAGGAGTGACCTAATATATATGCCAAATAAATTCTATTATTCCTAACGTGGATTAGAGTCTCAAGTTCATGCAAAAAGATTTCTACCAAATTCTAATTCGTCTTTTCAAGCAAAATTAAGATATTGTGACGCACGTCTTTAATGTTTGAAATCACCAATCAATAATTAGAAACGAAAACAAATTTGATATCTTACTACCATAATATCATAAAACACACAAAAACCTTATGAATTCTACAATTTATTTTCGGAATAATGAACAAGTATACATAGACAGAGCGAGTAACATAAATTGAGCTTTATATTTTATTTTTTATAAATAACTATTATCTTACCTCGGCCATTTAATTTACAAAGTCTTTGTCTTATGTAATTTTTTAGGGAAAATTACGCGGTTAAACAAACTTATACTACTTAATTAGTCATCATAGCTATAGTTTGCTATAATTACCACTCGCGACTAACATTAACCATTAATTACGTGGGCTGTCTTCGGATTTGTATAATTAGTCACATTTGTATAATTTGCCACATTTGTATAATTCACAATTAACAATTCGTCGTTTGATTTGTATTTGTATATGAAGATGACTTCCTTTGGTTTTTCAGTTTTATCACCATATACATTCAATCTTTTTTTGTATAACTTTTTAAAGTTTGTATAAACATGTAGTTTTCGGATTTTGTATAATATAATTTATATAATGTAATTTGTATAATATAATTTGTATAACTGTTTAAAGTTCATATGTTTATGTTTGTACCAATTCGTTATTTCGAGTTTTATCATATTTGTATAATCCAGACTTTGTATTACTCAATTATACAAAAACACGGGAGTTATTCAAACGTACCCGCGAATTATACAAACGAGATGCGAATTATACGAATTATTGCCCTCTCTCGCTCGCCTCTCTCCTCCCTCTCCCAATCTCGCTCGCCAGATATACAAATACATATGTATACCAGTTACATATATACAATTAGTTTGAGAGATATACATATACAATTCGCCTCTCTCCACTCTCTGCCCTATCTCGCTCGCCTCTCTCCTCTCTCTCCCAGTCTCGCTCGCCAATCTCCTCCCTATAACATGTAGCTACGAATCGTAATTAGCAAACTATAGCTATGGAGCATAATTAAAATATTTTGAGTGGCTATATGTGAAAGTTTCCCAATTTTTTATGCATCTATAAATTGTTGGTGGTGCTTAAAAAATAACATAAGACAAAGACTTCGTTAATTAAATGGTCGCGGTGAGATAATATTTATAAAAATATTACTAAAAACTATTTGGAGAAAAAGTCAACATGAGATAAATGTATAGTACATATCCAAATTAAACATATTTATGCAAGCTTGATAAAACACACAAAAACCTTTTGAAACCACCAAACAATAATTAGAAACGAAAAGAAATTTAATATCTTACTACCATAATATCATAAAACACACAAAAACCTTCGAGAAAGGATATAGCTATTCATACTTTAAAAAAACGATAAGAATATTAGTTAAGCGTGAGGGTGCATGATTGATAACTTGTTTGATTCCTTTGTTGAGCTACATAATCATACTAGTCCTAATTGATGATATGGGAGTCGATTTAAGAGGATAGGTTATTTCGAGGGGGTTGTTGATGTGATTTGAGTTGAAATAATGCATACTACATTAGTACAACATATTTTTATGAATGTTAGTACACATAAAGGTTTAAATGTGTGGTCATGTGTTTACACGTCTTTTCAAATTACTTTACACATAGGTTTACTCCATTTAATTTTATTTGTCCACTTTACATTTTGCACATTACTTAAGAAATAATGATTAATATAATCATATTCATATTAATTGATATATAGTATTTAGGTCTTGTGAATTGATTTGAAAAAATAGATAGTAATATTTAAAAGGCACAGTACATAAATATGCCCTTCAACTTGATCTCAATTTACATTTATGCCCTCCAAGTTTAGGTGTGCATAAGTAGATACTTAAACTTGTATAAAGTTGAACAAATAGACACGTAGAATGAAGTCAAGTTAATAATTTCACATAATTTAAGAGTTGATTAATAAATAGTTGAGAAGAGAGTAAGTCAGCTTCAAATATGTGTTATATATAATATATAAAGCTCGAAGATCTCATCGCTAATAAGCTTCTTTTTTTCAAAAAAAAAAAAACTTTCATTTACATTGTTGGTTAAAGGGATGGCAGATTCAATGGTGAATTTTCTGGTGGAGAACTTATTGCGGCTGTTAAGCGAAAATATACATCTGATTAAAGGCTTAGAGGACGAATTCAACAATCTGTTGGAAGAAGTTCAACGCCTGAAAGGGTTCATTGACCATGCTTCAAAATTTCAAAACGACAACAGTTTATGGGATTTATTGGTGAAGGATATTAAAAAAACGATGCACAGAGCTGAGGATTCAACTGATAAATTTCTGGTTCAGGCGATGCTACACCAAGAAAAAAATATAACGGGAAGACTTTTGGACGTGGCTCAAATTGCAAGAACTAGAAATTTTGTAATTCAGATCCGAGATATCCATGAGAAGGTGAAGAAACTTCGCGAAGATAATAAAGAGTTTTTTAGGCCTAACTTACTTGTTGAGATCCCTAAAATAAGGCAACAAGTAACCCAGGTATGTTCAAATCTCATACTTAGCTTTTTTGTATCACAATCTAATTTATTCATCACTCAAAACTAAATATTTACATGAAAATAATTTCATTATCTGCTTATGCAAATTCACAAAAAGCTATAATTAGCTGTAAGAATCAATCAGTGTTTAATGTTTCTTCTACAATTAATGGTCGCTTTCATCAAATACTTAACACAAGGAAAAAGCATAGGTATCAAATGATTTATGCTATAGGTGTTTAGTAACTTCAACTTCTTTTTATTTAGTTAGTCATGGATAACCTACATATACTAATTCTAGGAAAACACTTCTTTTTTTTTTCGTTTGGTGTTTGATATTTATAATGGAGCCCGATTAATTTAGATTCAGAAACCTCTGGTTATGGGAGTAGCATGCCTCGTCTGTTGCACCACATTCGTTGGTAGTTAAACACCTAAGTGCTATTTGGTTATGGGATATGCTCAAAGTTAATACTTGAATAACTCTGGTTATTTATGTTTAATTTTATGTCATGTTTGGTTTGTAAATAGGATAAAATTATCACGCATTACTTTTATACAATGGTTGGTTGGTAGGTTTTCAAATGTTGTATAAAAGTTATTCATTTATTAATTTTGTAATTCTACATAATTAATACTTACATAACTTATGAGAAAATGTATGTATAATTTATGAGGAATAGAAGATTGAATAAGTTATGTGGGTATTAATTATATATGTATCAAAATAGTAAATTACATATTTATCCCTATCAATTTATTCTTAAATGCATATAGGGAAAATGCACAATACCCCCCTCGACTTTCACCAAAATCTCAGAGACACACATAAACTTAACTAGGGTCCTAATACCCCTGAACTAATTTAAAATGAAATAAATACATCACAAACGCTGACATGGCATAGAGAGTGCACAAATTGGACACATGTCATTTTTTGATTGATGACTTTATAATTAGTTAGTACACATATTTATTGATATTAAAACTTAAATATATTTAATTATTTTTATTTCTTTCTCACTTTAATTTTTTAAAATAATTTATTATCTTTTTACTTTTAATTATTTTTAAAAAATTGTGTTTATTTTTTTTTAAAAATAATTTAAAAGTGTCCTTTAATTTTAACGTTTTAATTTTTTTATATTTTATTTGATTTTCCTCACTTATTTTGATATCCTTTCAAAATTAACTTATTTTAAATACAAGATATTTGGAATTAAATTTGAAATCAAATCAAAATGAAAGACAAAGAAAAGAAAATCAATAGAAAAATAAAAGAGAAAAAACAATGAATGAAGGTTAAAAAAAAAGTTTTGATACAAGGTAAAAAAAATGTGTATTAACTTAATTTAAATACAAGATAAATAAAATAAGAATATATTTTTTTTAAAAACATTTAAATTTATTTTAAAAAAATAATATTTACACACGTGGCAGCGCGAGTGTGTACAAACACAACCAACTTAGGTGGTTGAAGGTGTCACGTCAGCACACAAGGTGCACAAAAATACGAAAAAAATGAGTTTAAGGGGTAATAAGACCCTAGTTAAATTTATGTGTATCTCTGAAATTTCGGTCATAGTTTAGAGGGGTGCATTATCCCACTAATATACAACACATTTTTTTTACACAATGAGATATTTTAAAATGTATGACATGTAACTTTTCAATTATAATTATTTTTTTAATATTTAAATTTTGAATAAGGGAAGTAGTGGTATAAGGTAAGAAGAAGATTATTATAATTTATTTGGGTTGAAGTAGTGGGTTGATTTATTAGTTTGAGTTGTAAAATTTTAACACGATTGAAGTAAGAAGCCAGATTGTCAATGTCATAATTAATACATGTTCAGAAATGATAAAATTATGGGGTCTGTTTTGTAATGCAATGTGTTTGATTATTATGTTAAAAAGGGTCCTTCTTTGGAGGATGATGAAGTGGTGGGTTTTGATGAGGAAGCTAACAAAGTGATCAAACGACTTGTTGAAGGAGCAGAAGAATTAGTGGATATTATCCCCCTGGTGGGTATGACCGGACTTGGAAAAACTACACTGGCAAGAAAAATCTACAATGATTCAAAGATTTCATTTGAATTTTTCAGCATCCTTTGGGTTTACGTGGGTCAGGATTGTAAAATAAAGGATATTTATCTTACGATTCTCAAATCCTTCACAAGACACATAGAAGATCATGTCAATGAGGATGTGGACACATTAGCTAAGCTAATAAGTGATTTCATAAGTAAAGGAGGGAGATGTCTCATTGTTTTAGATGATGTGTGGGAAGCAGAAGTTGTTGATGTTGTAAAGAGAGTTTTCCCCAGAAACAAAAAGGGGCATCGAATCATGATGACCACGAATCATAGATTTCTGGCTTCCTATGCTAATCCAGATCCTCATGATATGAAATTCTTGAATGAAGAAGAAAGTTTTGAATTGTTGGTAAAGAGAGTTTTTGGCAATGGAAATTGTCCTGTTGAATTAGTTGAACTTGGACATACCATTGCACGAAAATGTGAAGGAATGCCTCTTCAAATAGTGCTGATTGCAGGACTATTAAAAGGTTGTTTGAACAAACGTGACTGGGTAAGAGCTGAAAGAAATGTGTCCCAATATCTTTTTAAAGATTGTGGTGTATTTGTAGAGATGAGTTACAATCGTTTGCCTCAAGACGTGCAGACGTGCTTTTTATATTGTGGTGTCTTTCCTCCGGGCTTTGATATCCCTGCTTGGAAATTGATTCGTTTATGGATAGCAGAAGGGTTAATAAAGACCCAACAGTCACACACTCTTGAGGAGATAGCAGAGGTGTATTTGAACGATCTCGTCAGTAGGAATTTAGTGATATTGTTGCAAAAGAGGTCTGATGGTCAAATAAAAACATGTCGTCTTCACAACATGTTGCATGAGTTTTGCAGAAAGGAGGCTAGTAACAAATGGCTTTTTCAACATGTATCTCCAACACCTGATGATCAATCTATACAGGATCCAGATACTAGCCGTCGATTGTCTATTCAACCATCTATTCTGTGTGACTTTCTCTCCAAAAGACCTTCTGTAGAACATGTCAGATCTTTCTATTGTTTTTCCTCAAAACAAAAACAAATTGACTTGTCTCCTAATGACATCAAACTCATTCACAAAGCATTTCCACTTATCAGGGTCCTGGATGTTGAATCCCTCAATTTTCTTTTCTCCAAGGATTTTTACCAGTTACTTCATTTGAGATATCTCGCTATCTCAGGTGATTTTAAGGCCCTTCCTCGAACCCTTGGTAAATTTTGGAATTTACAAACTCTAATAATCAATACAAGTACCTCAGAGCCCACCCTTGACATAAAAGCAGACATATGGAACATGTTACAGTTGAGGCATCTCCACACCAACAAACCTGCAAAATTGCCGTCCCCTACTACCACAACAGGTAAAGATTCATGTCTACAAACTCTTTCTTTTGTTGCACCAGAAAGTTGTAAGAAAGATGTGCTCGCCAAGGCATGTTTTCTAAAAGAATTGAGCATTCGAGGGCAAATGGAAGCTTTTCTTGGTGCTTACAAGGGCGGTATCAGCAATCTTGAAGAACTTAAGTGCCTGGAACATTTGAAATTATTGAATGATGATCTTCACATGAATAAAACACTTCATCTTCCTGCAACATTCTTCAGACTTGTACGTACCGTGAAGAAGTTAACTTTGGCAAACACAAGGTTTTCATGGAGTGAGGCAGACAAATTAGGGCAATTGGAATCCCTTGAGGTCCTAAAGTTGAAACAAAATGCATTTATCGGTGATTCCTGGAAGCCAGAGATTGGAGGTTTTCGCCAGCTCCAGGTCTTATGGATTCAAAGTCTAGTAGAATTAGAATCTTGGGAGGCTTCGGATCGTAACTTCCCCATGCTTAGTCACCTTGTTCTTATCTCTTGTGATAAGCTCGTCGCTCTACCTATTGAGCTAGCTGATTTACCTAACTTTCAAGAGATGAGGCTGGAGAACACGAGCAAAGCCATCAAATCTGCAAAAGATATACTGGAATGTAAGAAATCTCAAAACATAAAATTCAAGTTCAGCATATTCCCTCCTGAAGCTGAATCCAAGGCCACACAGTGAAGTTGAAAGGTGAGTCAAATGCATTTGTTTATCCGCCACAGTTTTCCTCTCTTTGTTTGTGTTTTTTCATTTACTAAAACTTTTCCTCTTCTTCTGCAGGAGATAACTTGGACATTGAGCTTGCTCGAAGCCAGGGGTCATCAGAAAAATAGCTGGAGTATTGTGATTTTGAAATAAGTCTAGGTTTGTTGCATTTCGTGTGGAAGCCAGGAATCATCAGACAAATAACTGTTTGCATCTTTCCTATTTTGTTATGGTTGTATTTGCTTTGTTTTCATTTGTACTGTAAAACTGTTCTTTTCATCTATGTTACTCCCAACAAAGGCGCTATTGCAAGTCTTATTAACTTGGTAATCTTAGTTTTCATATGAATTCTAGTTAGTTATTTTTGAATCAAAAGGTTTAAAGTTCATATTATGAATCCATACTATTCAGACACTGCTCCTTCTAAAAGTTGGAAACAAAAATTCATATGCCTTCATATTCTATTAAATACACTCGTAGAAATTGATACATTATTATAAAATTCAGATATAGAAAAGGAGAGGGATAAGAGAGGGAGATTTGCGAGCAAGAGAGGAGAGAGTTAGCATATCCCAAATACATGTAAATCATTCAGAAACTACACCTTATCTGACTTGCGTGTTTCTTATATACGTACATGTATCTAAACTGTCAAATACATGTATGCAGAACAATTAACTACAGAAAATCTAATTTCAAAAATTACTGTTTCAGCAAGTAATTAACACCAATAATAGTATGCTTCATGTTGTTGAACCTAGTTTTTTTTTTTAATGGAGAACTTAGATAAATCCCACTAGTTTCGGAGCTAATTACTTAGATATACTCCAGTATGCAATATTACGTATCTTACCAAATTTTGGTGTGTCCAAATACATGCAGATACATGTATCTCGGAATACATGGGGTCAAAATTAGATATAATTTGTTACAACTATATTGTATCCGAGTAGATTCGCAAGTATATGTGATACATAAGAAATCTCACTCGCCTCCCTCGTCTCTCGCTCATCACTCTCCTATGTAACTGGAATCACACTAGATATATGGATACATGTGAATCACACCAAATAGTGTGATCGCATATATCTAGGATACGTAATGAATCTCTCTTGCCTCCCTCCCTATTTTAGCGTATCTGATAATAAAAATACATATATCTTCCTTAATATGGTAATGAAGCATGTCTAATTATGTAGTTTTTCTATGGGTATTTATATTGGACCTAATAAGCTATAACCGTCAGTAGCCCAAATTCATCTTTCTAACTTGACTGAACATCTTGGGCCGGCGGGAACCCAATACGTGAAATTCGACCCCAAAAATGATGGGTATTTCTTAGGAGAGAAGGAAAGGAGAAGACTGATTGAAAACGACCCTTCAATTTTGTGGACTCTCTTCTCTGATTATTGTTTACTTGTATTCATTTATCCACGTTTCTTGCCCTACTTAACTTGACAAACATAATGCACTGTACCACAACTTTCTTCTGAATTTTTCTAACAAATTTCCCATTTTTCTGTGTAATTTTCACTGTTATTGAGTGGATTTTGGGAAAGAGGAATTAGAAATATGATGATTACTTTTCAAGGTCTTTTAAACCAGAAATCTCCTCAGGTATTGTAATTGGATTTTATTTGCCAATTTGTATGAAATTGGTAAAAAATTAACATGTTTGTGATACAATTTCTGTGAACTATTTTGTTCTAATTATGTGGTTGTTTGTAAATTGAATATTATAATGCATAATGATGATGTTAGCTAGTCATATTAGGAGAACAAAAATCATTCTTTAATAGTAGTAGAATTGTGTTGATCTGCATTCTATATAAGGAGTTGATTTGCATCCGGATATGGAATGGGAAGTTTGAGATTTATTAAGTTCTGATACTATTTTTTTCGAGAAAAATCCGAAAGCTCTTCTTTGCGGTGGTGATAGTACCAAGTTTTATCTTTATTTTGATATTTATGGGCCTCTTGAATTCTCTTTTTGCCTATTTCTTTCTAAAATTTGGGTAATATGGCTTTCTTGTAAGTGGTATACCTACATCCCGCACGCACACTATATACGTCAAACTTTCTAGCCTTTCCAAAAAGCGACAAAAGCAAATTTGCTTAGGAGTCTAAGAGTAATTTGTCAGCTGATTTTAGTGTGTGTTGATAAATATATGCTTGACTTGCTACATGCTTTTCCTCTTGCCTTGTTTTGATTTTTGATATATGTAAGGCTTGTGTTGAATATTGATTTTTGTACTTAAGATGTGAAAAAACATTTTTTCTCTTAATTTTGCAAAATTAGCTGTACATGCTCTCTTGAATCTCAGGAGAGATAAAGACAGTAGGTGATTACTTTCATTGGCTTAAGCCTTGGTGGTAAAGTTACCCAGTAGCTGTGCTGGCGGGAAGTAGTAGGTGTAAGGTGAAATAGTCGAGGTTCACGCAAGTTGGTCTGGAGTCTGGACGCCACTCTTAATGAAAAAAGACAGTCAGCCATTCCCTTATTTTGAAAGATTGATTAAAAAGGACCTAACTGTTATTCAAACATATCATATATGTCCTTTATTTCAAACAGATGTGCATCTGGCATATTTTTTCTATGCTGACCATTTTAAATTACTATCTAAGACACATGGAAAAAAGGAAAGAAGAGAAAACGTCTAGATTTGTCCTTGAACTTTGCAAAGTTCAACGACCCCTTACCTTACTTTTGATCTTTATCTAAGAAGGGAATCACTACCACCATAGCCGATAACCAAGAAGAGCTTTCAGCATCCTCTTTAATATTCTAAATGTTTTGCAAATGTGCCATACAAAAAATATCTATTGAATTTGTTCCATGCTAGCTGACTAATTATAAAAATAGGGGCATGGATGGCTACCTTGGCAGAGTATAGGAGCAAATTTAGACATCTTCTCTTCTCCTTTTTCACGTGTGTCACTTGCACGACAATTTAAAACAGTCAGCATAGATACTGTTAGAATAGTATTAAGTATATACAATCCTACTTAGAATAGAAATAGGAATAGTATATAGTATTCTACTCAGAAAAAGATTGTATTGTAGTGTCCTAGTTGAAAAGGGTGTCTATTATAGAGTCTATAAATAGGGTCTCTCTGTAATAATGTAGATACAACAATTCAATAATATTCTTCTCCTATATTTCTCACATGGTATCAGAGCCTCTACGATCTTGGTAGAGAATCAAAGAACTTCCGCTGCCGGCGGGTGGCTATTACCCATATATACCGCCCGTCTGGCCAATGATTATGTTAACAAAAGTAGGACCAATGATATATGCACTAACCCCATATTCAAGGGAAGAAAACTCAGTCGTCACCGTGCGTCAATTTCCGGTGACTTTCTAGGGCTATTTTGTATCAACCCCATATCCGTCGGTATTTGTGTAGCACCGTGCCATCTTTCCGGTGACTACTTTTTCATATTTAATTTGTGTAGCACCGTGCCATCCTTCCGGTGACTACCTTTTTCTTGCATATCTGATTTGTGTAGCACCGTGCATCTCTCCGGACTACTTGTCATATTTAATTTGCGTAGTACCGTGGATTTTTCCGAACTACTTTCTCATATCTGAGTTGCAGAGCACTGTGTGTCTTTTCGGTGACTCCTCAAATTTGATTTGCATAGTTCCATTTGTCTTTCCGGTGACTCCTCAAATCTAATTTGCGTAGGGTTGTGCCATCATTCCGGCCCTACCCATATAAAAAAAATTTCAGTAGGGTCGTGCCATCATTCCGACCCTACCCATATAAAAAAAATTTCAGTAGGGTCGTGCCATCATTCCGACCCTACCCATATTATTTCTCTTTTTCAATAGGGTCGTGCCATCAATCCGACCTTTCCTATATAATTTCTATTTTCCTGTTGAGTCGTGCCATCATTCTGACCCTACCCATATAATTTTACTTCTTAGATTATGACCACTTTCAGCCATCAAATCTAATACTCCGGCGTATGAACATGTTTCGATTTTGAGCACTTTCCGGTGACTGCTGCATTGTGAAGTAGTCTATATGGAGCAACCACCTAATTTTGTTGCTCAGGGGGAGTTTAGTAGCCTTGTATGTCGATTAGAATCTCATGAGAAGACCAGGCACATTGAGATTGATTGACATTATGCATCAAATCCAGTATTCTCATGAGAAGACTAAGCACATTGAGATTGACTGTCAATTTTGTAAAGTCGAGTGATCAACGGGCAGATATCTCACCAAGCTTCGCATCTATTCTCGTATTAATTATATTTGTAACAAGCTAGATACATATGATTTGTATGTACTAGCTTGAGGGGAGTGTTAGATTAGTAATAGGTATATACAATTCTACTTAGAATAGAAATAAGAATAGTATATAGTATTCTACTCAGAAAAGGATTGTATTGTAGTGTCCTAGTTGAAAAGGGTGTCTATTATAGTGTCTATAAATAGGGTCTCTCTGTAATAATGTAGACACAACAATTCAATAATATTCTTCTCCTATATTTCTCACAGATACATTGTGCCAGTGGGAGCTCCGTTAAAAATGAAGGGCATGTATGATAAATGGGTAATCGCGAGGTTTTCTTTTGAAGCAGACTTTTAAGGAATGGCATAGAAAACTGATTCCGTAAAGTTCAGGATTTAATTTGAACCTTTTCTCATTTAAGAGTATTCTTCTATGAGTATTTCTGGAGCACTTTGAGCTCAGGATACACTGATATTGGAGGTGGATGCAACGATTCCACCTTAAGCATTTAGGTAAATAGATATCTAACAGTGAAGTTGTATAATTTCAACTTCCTTACACCTGAATAATGAATTCCAATGGGGAAAATTTTAAAAAAGTTGTGTGCTTTTCAGACTATAGCTGTATGGTTCTATTGACATCACAATTTGCTTTTAATTAGTTTTTCTGTGCTAATGTTGATAGGTTCTATTTGAAAACGCGTTACCGGCGTCTGATCCTGGCACCCTGGAGCAATTAAAAGAGTTGAGCTCCAGAAGGAGAGCTATCGAATCCATCAATCAGAATAGCTTTGTGACAGAAGCCATTGCTAGAGAAATGTCTGGGGGATTGACTTCTCGATGTGAACAGGTAGCCATTTTGTTTGACGTGAAAGTGTAGTTTCAGTAGGACCCTTTTCATCTTTGTTTGTGTCCTAGATTTTGTAAAGTTTCTAAATGATATTGCTTACTCCTTACTAACAAGTTTAAGTCTTTGTATATTACCTGCTTGCTAACATAGCAACATGGTAATAATAACATTCTGCGTCACAAATTCAGCTGGACAAATGAGCTAGCTGGCCTTTTAAACTGACCAACTGCTTGCTAACCATTCAAAAGCAACAACCAGTGTAAGAAACTTCCTCATTATGATTTTTGTTTCAATCTATGCAGAATATACAGAAGGTAGAACAATATTTGCCAATTTTGGGGAACTTGATACACCATGTAAATACAGTTGGTGACAACCCGAAGATGGTTCGATGGATTTCTGACCTAAAGATTAGGTGGAGCAGCGCTCTCACTCCATCCTCCTTTTTCAATCTTAACGGTCCAAAACTTTATCAAATGGATAATTTGCATTTTGAACTTGGTATGACACTTTTCGTTCTTGGTGCATTGCTTCGAGATCAATCTCTGGAAGTTCTGTCAACAGGTATGTGTGGTATATATGTCCGTTTCCTTCATCTCATATCTATCTTTTCATGGAAATATCTTATTTATCTCCCATACTTCAGATCTAGTGCAATCTGCCACCGTTCTCAGAAAAGCTGCGGGAGTTTACCAACATCTAGCTCAGGTTGTCCTTCCATGTTTGCGGCCTGAGCTAACATCAGAAAGGCCACCAGAAGCTCTAATTAGTGTTTCTGCTGCAACTGCCCTTGTTTGTTTAGCTGAAGCACAGGTTAGTCTTAATTGTTATGTTGTTTTCTTTTTTCTTCTCGAGCCTCTCCAACTATGATGCTATTTATATAATTCTAAATCAGAATTTGAGTATCAACGCGTTCAGTTTTCCATTTTATCTTTTGTTTGGATAGTAATAATGTTCGTTTTTTGCTTGCCTGATGTTGGACTTAGGCTGTGACAGTGAAGAAGGCAGAGCAAAAAGGGAATACTGGAGGACTTTTGGCGAAGCTGCACTATGGTGTTTGTGAATTTCTTAATGAAGCTATTCTTACCTTGAATTCAGCCACCAAGCAGTGCAAAGACATTTCATCTTTAACGGTATGTCTTGTTGATCTACTTCTTTCGTCTTTTCTTGCTCCCCTTATTGGTTCTTTATCTGCCAATGCTTTTGATATTCTTTAGATTCATCAGTATCGCTGAAAACTTTTAGCTTCAAGAACCTTTTCTATTATTATTATGATTGACTTTCCGAAAAATTATAAACATGCTTACAATTGCAAGGCTTGACATGTGTCTTTGGGTGATATTTCTGGCCTATACAGGACTATATTACGACCTGTAAAATGCTGCATGAGTTACTCAGTTACAAGTATCTAGCGGAGAGTCTAAAGACTGAGGGGCAAATAGGCTTCGCTATGGGAGTTCTTCATCATGTGATACAAAGTTCAGAAAAACATACACCAAGAGAAGAGTCATGGAGACTAGTTTATAAGCAAGTGATTGATGACTTGACTGTGCTGCTCCGGAAGTATGAACACGAGAATGAGTTTGTCTGGCACGAGAAAATTCCGATGCAGGATGAATTGCCGTTACCTCAAGGTGTCAAGATTGTTAGTTCCATACCTTATCAACCACAAAGATGGGAAAGAACACTTGTTTTCAAAATGTAAAAGTAAATGTTCTTCTGTTGAGAGACTTCAAAATCCATTTGAGTGTTTTGAAAGGTGAAATATTATTCTTAAAGCATTTTTCTCGAGTGTAAATTCACAATTTTTTGTGCTGCATGGACCTACATTCTGACTTCAGATGCATTTCTGGCTCCACTTATATAGCCCAGAACTAGGGGTGTCAAATGGGCGGGTTGGGTTGAAATTGGAGATATTGAAATGGGTTGAAATACATATTGGGTTGGGTCTTGACCTGTCCAAGTTTACTTTGGGCTCAAGTTGGGTCTTGACCTGTCCAAGTTTACTTTGGGCTCAAAAAACGGGTTGGGTCTTGACCCGCTTCGTCTCAATAATTTTAATATATTATTTTTAAAGTTTTATAATCACAATTTGAATTTCAACTCGAGAAAACTTTAAAAAAGAAGTTACAAATGGATAGATATATCCAAAAAGATATAAAATACATAGTAATTCATACCTTCAATATAGGAACATACATTACAT
Organism: Solanum appendiculatum; assembly: GCA_018342035.1. Taxonomy (NCBI): domain Eukaryota; kingdom Viridiplantae; phylum Streptophyta; class Magnoliopsida; order Solanales; family Solanaceae; genus Solanum; species Solanum appendiculatum. The sequence goes on along the minus strand of JAGDQO010000043.1, from coordinate 1,082,154 downwards.
TAATGCAAATAAAGTGTCTTAAAAATGGGTTGAAATTGAAGATTAAATTGGACTCAATTGAGAATTCTCTTAAAATGGGTTAAAACTTGAATGGATTGAGATTGAACCCAATTTAGATTAGGGTAAGTTACATAAATCACATAGTGTAAAGATGAAATTACTATCTATCCCTATTTTTTTTCTAATTACAATAATCCCTTAAAATTAACCCAATCCGGATACATTAATGAAAGCGCGGATACATTAATACAAGCATGGATACATTAATATATTAATACGGATACATTATTAAAATAAAAATTAACTCAATCCGGATACATTAATGAAAGCGCGGATACCTTAATACAAGCACGGATACATTAATACGGATACATTATTAAAATAAAAATTAACTCAATCCGGATACATTGATGAAAGCTCGGATACATTAATACAAGCACGGATACATTAATACAGATACATTATTAAAATAAGAGATTTTAGTTATTTTTTAAAAATATAGGGACAAATGGAAAATAATATACTTAAAGGTGTGTACTTTAGTAATTTTTCCTTTAAATTATCTTGAGCCCAACCCTTAAAATTCTGCGCGGGTTACATATTATTGAGCTCATTTTGACACCTCTACTCAAAACCGTCAGGAGCATGATTAGGTCAAAAATAATAATAATACGCAAACATTAATATCCGGAGAGAACTAAGTAAATTTTAAGCACGGCATACAAATTAATAATAATTCGTGGTAAGACTGGAAATCACTGCTATCAGTACACCATAATAATAAAATAAGACAAGTGTAATATAAATCAAAGAAATGTCCATAAGTAGTTTTTCTAGGCTTAAAAGTGTAATATATACAAGAATTAATTCAAGTTATATATAAGTCAATAAAGTGATCGTGCTAGAACCATGAGAGTTGAGGGATGTCTGATATTTTCTCCCAAGTCAACAGAATTCCTTAGCCAAATTTCTTGTTTGCAGATCAATAAAAATGAAGAGTCAACTTTCTTTTGATTAGAGATTCACCAAAACTCAATTCTAAGTGGCGACTCTGATAAAATAATCCCTTTTCAAAATAGTCATTTTAATTGAAAAATCCCAACGAAAAAGGAGTGACAGTTCATACCAATATGCTTGAAATAAACGAGATATTAAAATGTGAACAACGCAAATTCAGACAGGTGAGACTGAATAAACTATAAAATTATGAGTTAATTATATTATTTAGAAGTTGGCATACATAAGGAGTATGTATATTATTCAAACATATGACATTATTTATACTACACGCTAGCTAAAACTAGCTAATATTGTCAAATATTCATCACACAATTACAAACACACACATACATAATGTATAAAAACATTGAACATTATAGATTTTCTATTTCTTGAGAAGGTGACTTTCAATATCTTTGAGCCCATTAAGGAAAACATTCAAGAGAGTGAGGGGCTCTGGAATATCTTCAGTTTTCTTCTCGTATATAAGTGTGATTGTCGTCCACTGGTGTTCACTAGATGTGATAATAGTGAAAGAATTATATAACTCTAACATATTTCCTCCAACCACTTTCCAAGTGATCGATTTCTTTTCAAGATCGACCGATTCAACCACATCTTTAAGAAGTATTTCATTTCCATCTATAATTATTAAAATAAAAAAAATACAAAAGATGTTACTCCTAATTTGAACATTTAAATCCTCATAAAAGAGTAAACATTCACAAAATGATATTCTCATCTACTTTAGTTTGTTTTTCCTCATTTTTATTTTCATTTTTCACATTGTGGAGAATATGAGGATAGTAGGATTGGTTGGGGAATGGACTAGTAGTCTCCTTATATGGACTTGGGCAAACCTCCCCTCATGAACTAGTTTTTGGGGTTTAGTTAAGTTTAGGTGCCATGTCTTTACATGGTATCAGAGCCAAGTCCATTCCCGTTTCGGCTCCCAGTCCACGCTCCAGTCGGGCGTGGGCGTGAAGGGGGTGTTAGAGTGGGTAAAAGTCCCACATTGATTGGTAAATGAACTAGTGGTCTTATTATATGGACTTGGGCAATACTCCCCTCATTAGCTAACTTTTGGGGTTGAGTTAGACACAGGTGTCATATCATTACAGTTATAAATTTGATTGAATTGTGTTTGGTATGAGTGAAGTAATTCTTCATTTTTTTTTTAAATATTTCAAAAATATTTTCTAATATATGATTAGCAAGTAAAACATATATTGCAAAAATTATATATTAAATATTAATAATATCGATAAATTATAGAATATTTTAATTTGACAGAATTTTTGAGTGCTAAAGAAATGATTTCCAAGTGTTAGAACTAAGAAGGATCAAGTAAAACTAAAGTTAAAAATTAAGGTAATTTTTAATAAAGAAAAGACTTCAAATCACAAGTGAAAGAAGAGAATTTTTATCTTTTCTAATGCAAAATTTCTTACTTAGAAATAAATTTATGGTAACTAAACACTGTCAATTAACATCTTTATTGGGGTCCTATTATTTCTTGAATATATATATATATATATTTATTTATTTTTTCGTATTATTTATCCTTATACAATGTGAGGGTATCCTATTAGCCCCGTGAACTTACCTATTTGTATTATTTACCTCTTCATTCTAGTAAAGAAAACAAGTTAAAGTATATCATGTGCATGCTCATGCCTATATTAGGCAAAGAAAAAGTATTTTAATGTCTTATTTAATTTAAATCTTTTAGATCAAAATTGACTTGACATCTTCATCTCTGAAGTCTCAAACACAATAAAGTACAAAGTCAAAATTCCGAGTAATATTCCATGACTCTTGTGTATATTAGATGGGATATAAAGAATATTTTCAACTCTAAAAAGAATTTTAAAAAATTCATGTTCCATTAAAGTATATACTATATATATAATAAAGTGAAAATTTAATCACCCATAACGGGGTTGAAACGTAAGAAATGATGAGGTTCTGATAAATTTAAATCTATAAGAATTAAATTAAATTAGATATTAAAATTCCTTTATTTTTGTCTAATATAAACGTGTTTATGCACATGACGTTTTAAACTTGCTTTTTACCAAGCAATTAGTTAAGGGGTAACTAACAGAAAAAAATAAATACATTCAAAGGGGTGATAGGGCCTCCACACAGGGCCGTCTCGATCATAAGGCCACTGGGCCGTCTCAATCATAAGGCCACTAAAGCAATCGCTTGGGTCCCTAAAAAATATCTGTTTACTTTATTTAACGTGGAGTTGTGTTGTAGTAATTGAGAGGAATAGTGTTTAGTTAATTATTGTATTCTTTCTTACGTGACTACTTATTTTATTTACTTAGTTATATCTTGGAGATTATCATGAACTCACATTATTATTCTTACGTTTACATTTTTCATTCCTCTTTTGATTTTTATTCTCTCATTATTGAATATTATAAAGTCTACCAAACGGTAAAACCTTTTGCATTGTGCAAAATATATTGTTGTGTGTTTGAAAAAAGATCAAATTTACTTTTTGGTGTATTCTTTAAATTTCAAGCACTGCAATAAATTAATATTAATTTAATATCATTATATCAACTTATCAAGTTCAGTGCAACTATTTCAATATCATTATCTAAACTTTTTAACGTTTTGAGTCATGTTTTATGTTTCTAACTTTATAATATATTTTTTAATTGAAAATTTTCATTGTTTGCATTCTTACTCCATAAGGTTTGCGTTCATCCTACCTACTCGAGACTTCACTTGTAGGATTACAAGGAGTAAGTTATAGCTATTCAATTTATATATGAAAACTATACAAGAAAAAACAACGCCTCGCTATGAAATTTGGCTTTAGGTCCCCAAACTTGTTGAGACGGCCCTGCAGCCCCACATAGGTTAAGTGTGTAATTGACACTTTCAAGTGTATTTCTACACCTTATTCCTACAAACAATCGATGCAAGAAAATTGTGTGTGTGAGAGAGAGAGAGTAAAAAACTATGTGTTACCTTGGATAAATTTCCAGCTAACAACCGAACCAATTTTTATAGTTTCACCTTCATGAATCTCAAAATGCTTGACCACTCTAGGGGTTATGTTGGGTAGATGATGAGTATTAGTGTGAAGAGTATCATGAATCGAGTGTCCTTCACATTTTACCTCTATTGAACCAATCAGCTTGCCTTTGAGACCCATTATTTCTTCTTCTTAGAGTAATAATAAGTTGAGAAAAGAAAGTGGTGAACAAATATTTAGAACTTGTAGCCTTTATATACATTTTACTTGGTTATAAAAAGCTTGCTAGTATAAAGCATTATCAACCGCATGTTTACATCACATGTTATTAGTGGGGATTAAAGATTAGTGTTAATTCACTTTGTGATAATTAGGTGTATGTTAGTTATAAATTGACTTTCGCTTTGACATTTTACATTTTTATACTAATTATGGATTGCTACGAAAAATATTATTGGATTTCAAAATAGCACGATCTAATTTAAAATTCCATCTAATTGAGTACGTCAAGCATATTTTTTCATAGTAATAGAATCACTATAACTGACGCCAAGACATATTCGTGATTTTATCGCCAATATTGAGATTAACAAATACTCGATCCATAATTTAAGATCAGAAAATTATTAACATTAATTTAATTTAATTACTAACATCAAAACACGAAGACAGTTGAATTATTACGACTCTTGTAAAATCATCTTTGTAAAACAAGTGAATAATTTAACAAACAAAATAATATAAATCCTTTTTTTTATTTATTTTATAGTATAAATCCTTACATATTTGTGCCTAGGTGATTTTGTTCACTAAAGAAGGTTTTATTTGGTTTGCTACATAATTTTTATTTTTATTTTTATAGTACACATAGACATACAAGATTTACTTTATTATGGTGTCATTCATTATATTTGTGATAAAAAAAGAAGAAGGGAAAACGGGTCAAATATCTTTGTGGACTATTTAAAATAGGTTAATTTTACCTTTCGTTACATATTTTGTTCAAAAATATCGTTCTCCAACTAGCAAATAACTAAAAATAAAACACCATTCCTGCTAATGATTACTCCAAACTAAGGGAAATGAACCAATTTTTCCGTTCATTTAAAATTCGAGACAAGTGTTGTTTGTTAATTACAAAGACTTGAACAAAAATTTATATAGGAAATTATGAGATTACTTGACTATTTTAAGAGGTAATTTTATGTAAGTTAAATTTTAATGATCAACATTAATATTTTAATTAAATATTATTTAACCAGTTTCTTTCAAAACTATTATAGCCTCGATTAAAAATGTGATGACTTCAAGTTATCACATTGAATTTAATTTCTTTTATCATATCTATTTTAGAGTTATTAAATTATTATACATTATTATTAATCTAGAAAAATAATTTTGTATATAGTAATGCAATAAAAGGTATGTTATTTTGTGTTTAGAAATAATAACTCATGAACAATGCATAAACAACAATAAGAAAATATATATATATTTCATGTATTCAAAGATTTCATAGGAATATGTAAATAAAGATAAATTTAAAAATATAAATTTAAGACCATTTTAATTAAGTAACGAAATAAAATACAATTATAAATGCCACGTGCATAAATTTATTTTTCAATATACTGCCGAACTTTGAAATGTTTGAAATTGAATTTGATAGGTTATGCAATAAATGGACTCAACTTCCCATAAAACTAAGAAAATAACCTAAGCATGAAGAATGATCAAATTCATACATAAAAGAAATTGAAAGATAGAGTTATGGCGGAGTGGTAAATACTTTTTCATCTTTAATTAGAGGTCTCGAATTCAAGAAATTATATCCTTTACTCTTCTTTAATTTTCATGTGAATTGTATCGTACGTAACATCAAAGAAAAAAAGCAACAACGTTAATGTTAATGATATTTGTTTATTAGTTTTAGAGCTAAAATTTTAACTATAATGTTGTAAAAATAAATAAATTAATAAGTCATGAAATTTTAAATTTCTTATAAGGGTGAACCGTGAATAAAATGGATTTGACTTTCTTCTCCAAATTAAAGAGTCATTTATTGATTGTTTAATTTTCTTTTCCTAATATCTATCGGGTCCAACCTATTTCTTGAGAGAGAGGATTGTAAATGAGAAATGACATTTTTCATTTACAATTCTAACCTCTACACAATTGGCACTACCCAATATTTTGTATTAGACAAAGAAAATTCAACAAATAGATAACACATTAAATTGGCTAAGAAAATCAAATAATTGAAATTTGCTTTTAAATTGGCCAAAAAAGTCAAATAATTAAAATCTTTGCTTTTAAATTGGTTAAGGAAGTCAAATATTTAAAATCTTTGCATTTAAATTGGTTAAGAAAGTCAAATATTTAAAATCCTTTGCTTTCTTCATCTCGTTAGCACTAATGATACTCTTATTATTGTTTCATATAATATATAATATATTGAAGCTCCAAAAATTATTATTGTTCTATATAATATAAAATATTTTTAATTATTTTTCATTTACAAATTAAACCTCTAATTTCATATTATTTTTTAAGTAAATTTCGTTCTCTCCCGTTAATTCACCTATTAATTTCCCAATCTTATTTATATTAGCGCATTTCAGTGTGAGCAAGAAAATTTAGAATACAACTTTTTATAGAAATATCTAAATACTTTTTAAAATTTCAAATTCGAAATACTTATTTTATCAGCTTCAACCAAATATTATCAAATTAAAATGGCTGTAAATAATTTGAAGTATACATTCTTTTTCATTATTTCTCACGATTTATCAAATTTTTCAGGCTATATAAAATATATATATGAATGTTATCAAATACTAGTAAATTTTTCTGCAGTTTGAACGGTTATAAGATAATCTTGTTTATATTTTAAAAAACAATTTAAAAATATTTGAGTGCTTAAAATATTCTAAAAATTATTTTTAGTGTTCAAATCCAAATATTTTGAGTTCTAATTGATATTATTATTAATATTTTAGTTTTTTTTATTTTGTGCAACTTTGAATTGCCTAATAGTTTTGGTCTTCTAAAGATGCTTTTTGCATTGATGAAACTATTTAGTTTATTCTTGTAAAGAAGAAAAGAATCTCATTTTAAAAAGGTTGAAGCTCTCTATAAGCAATATATAAATACATAATTTTTTTAATACTTTTTTTAAAATTATAAGCTTATATATTTTTAAAGATATAAGTGCATATATGTATATTAGAAAATTGTCAACAGTCATAGATAAGAGTTTACAAGATGATAGCAGAGAGAATCCAGATATTTTTGTATTAATTGCTACATAACCTTTTACACATGGCTATTTGTTGCCAGCTCACTAACTGACTCAATTTTCATTTAACTAACTACTCTCCTCGTCCAATTTTATAAGATATAGTTTGACTTAACACAAAAAAAATTTAAAAAAAAGACTTTTGAAATTAGTAATCTAAAATGAGTGATAGATGTTTGTGTCGCTATAAATCATTTTATTAAGGATAAAATAAATATTTTAAAGTTAAATTGTTATTAAATATAGAAACGTGTCATTCTTTTTGGGATTGACAAGTGTTGCATTTGCTTGCTGTGGAGTGTTCACAGGTTTTGCTCCACTCAAATTAATATCTAAAAATAAACTCATCAAGAGCATATTTCCTTTGGTTGAGTATGATTTTTTGTTTAGACCTAAGCAGGAAGTATTTGAACTCACCAAGATCCATCACTACTTTATATATTATCCGAAAAAATAATCAAAAGTTACTTTAGCGGGATATTTCTATAAGTTCAGTATCCATATTGTCAAGAAAAAAAAAATTCAAAAATTACTTTAGTAGAATATTACTTTAGTAGTCACATTAGAAAAAATATTCGTTCGTTTTCTACTCCAATGCATAGGCCAATTGATGAGTCCCACGCTATAAAATGGAGGTGTATTGAACTGTACTCCAAGGCTATCCATGATCCGTTAGCCAATGTTGTGCCTCGGGTAGTTCCAATAGTTGTCCCTCGGGCTATGAATCGCTTGAAGGCTGCAGGGTTGTGCACTATTCTAGAAGAAAAGCACTTGTCTACTGATAAGTGGTAAATTTATATTCATTTGAGGCCTATTTAGTTCAACAATTAGTGCTCTCAATGCCTAATTATATCCTATTCTAATGATATTTTGATGACTTGCAGCTATAAAGGTTAAAGGACAAGACAAGAATGAATGTTTGAACGAATGGCCAAAACATGAAAAGAAGTGTAAACTCTACATTGTTGATCGTGTAACAAGAAGGGCGGATCGCCCAATTGGCACGACCTCGCACAAATTGACAGTGCTCAACACTTGAATTAATTGAGGGAGGTCGGCGAACTCAAAGGGGAACGACGACTCGCTGAATGCAAAGGGCGAACTTGCTGTCCATCGCTGAAGGTGACAGGACTTGGAGAAAATTTGAAGGCATAAAAGGTGAACAAAGGTGGTACTTGGGGATCTGCCGAATGTGAAAGGCAGACTCGAATGAGCTCGCCGAGTCAGGTTCAAACACCTGAAGCCTGACACAAGACAAAGGTGAGCTAAGGAGCAAACAGTGATCCACCGAATATGCTTGGCGAGCCTGACTAACATCGCCGAAATGGTCACGCATTGAGTTTTGGGCCAAACTTTTGGAAACTATAAATAGTCCAAAGGAGAAAAGAAAAAGAAGAAGAGAATTGTAGAGATAGAACAAAAATATTTTTGAGAGACTAGTCTAAACACTTTTTCTCTATAGTTTTTAGAGAGAGAAAACACTTTACTTTGAAGAATACTTTTAGCTTAGGGGTTTTTCAACTTTGCTCTTAAAATTGACAAATTGAACTTGAAATCAAAGTGGGTATGGGTTATAATTGCTTAAGTTCATGTTACCCATGGCTGCTTTCATAAAAGATATGATTTCTTTACACTTTGTGATGGATGGCTAAAACCACAAAGTCCATGGGTACAATTATGGGGTTGGGTTTTGATTTAATGTAGTGGGTATTGTGTTATGCTCTGTTTTATTATTGTTCATACATGGATTTAGGCTAATTAGCATGGGGTTAACTTATGAGTTATCGGTCTTATTAGTGATGAGGCGAACCCCACAACATTATGACAGGGTATCCAGATTGAGATGCCACCTATGGGCAATTCATCAGCCCTCGAGCAGGCTGATGAGGACACCATTCAGGCTCCCGCTACGGAGCCCCAAGGGTCTATTCTCCCTTCCACAGCTTCAGGTTCTGCAGCAAGCACACCATGTGCTCCCGACCCTACAGGATCTACCATGCTTCCACTAGCTCGAGTCATCAAATTAAAGACTCAAATGGCAACCCTCTTACAGCATTTTCGGCCTTGGATGCAGAAATCGGTGAAGGAATCTAAGGCCCAAACTGAGCGGATGGTAGATGTGAAGATATAGGTTGTGCACCGGCGCATTGATGCTTTTGAGAGCCAAATGATGGAGAGGCCTCAGCCTGGGCCTAAGATTGATATTACTGCATTCCAGACGTAGTTAGCTTGACTCCGTGCTGATATTGATGCCTTGATTGTCGTTGACGTTGCTGCTTCAGAACTGGGCCCGAAAGCTCATGTTGACAATGTAGTGCTTAACGCACTGTTTGGTGCCCTGTAGCAGGCTACTGATTCCTCTCATGAACGGGGAAGTGCAACTGGACTGAGGATGACACCAGTATTGACCCTGAGGAGGCACGGGGAGCCCGCAAAAGGGATAGATGAGCACAAGAGGCTGCCCAGCGGCAGTGAAAATTTCCGATGATTCACCTGCTGCTCCTCTTAATACTTACGGAGGGTCTCCAAAAGGTTTCAGAAAAAATTGACAGGAAGCTATTTCATCAAAAAATTCATGGGCTAAAACACACGAAAAATGAGAAAAAACGCCTAATTCTGAATAAATGCCTCGTAATTGTCAAAAACACTATGAAAATCCCCAGTCTTCACCTGCTGCTCCTCCGGGTACTTACGGAGGGTGCCCAAATGATTTCGAAAAAATTGACCGGTAGTCATATCACCAAAATATTCATGGGCTAAAACACACGTAAAATGAGAAAAAACGTCTAATTCCTATTAAATGCCTCGTCAATGCCCAAAAACACCGTGAAAATCTCAAGGATTCACTTGCTGCACCTCCGGGTACATACGGAGGGTTCCCAAATAGTTTTGAAAAAAAATTGACCGGAAGTCATATCACAAGAATATTCATGGGCTAACACATAGGAAAAATGAGAAAAAATCCCATAATTCCTATTAAATACATCGTAAATGCATAAAAACACCGTGAAAGTTCCCGAGGCTTGACCTGCTGCTCCCCTGGGTACTTACGGAGGGTCCCCAAAAGTTTTCGGAAAAAAATTGATTGGAAGTCATATTACCAAAATATTCATTGGCTAACACACACGAAAAATGAGAAAAATCGTCAAATTTCTAATAAATGCCCTGAAAATTCCTCAGGTTTCACCTGCTATTCCCCTGGGTACTTACGGAGGGTCCCTAAAAGGTTTTGAGAAAAAAATTAACCGAAAGCCGTATCACCAAAATATTCATGGTCTAACACACACGAAAAATGAGAAAAATCGCCTAATTCCTATTAAATGCCTCGTAAATGCCCAAAAATGCATTGAAAATTCTCGAGGCTTCTTCAGCTGCTCCCCCGGGTATTTACGGAGGGTCCCCAAATAGTTTCGGAAAAAAAATTGACCGGAAGCCATATCATGAATATATTCATGGGCTAACAAACACGAAAACTGAGAAAAATTTCCTAATTCCTATTAAATGCCCAAAAACGCCGTGAAAACTCCTGAAACTTCACCTACTGCTCCCCTGGGTACCTACCGAGTGTCCCCAAAAGATTTCAGAAAAAAATTGATCAGAAGCCATATCACCAAAATATTTGTGGGCGAACATACACGAAAAATGAGAAAAATCGCGTAATTCTTATTAATTGCCTCGTAAATGCTAAAAAATGCCGTGAAAATACCGAGACTTCAGCTGCTTCTCCCCCGGGTACTTACGGAGGGTCCCCTAAAGGTTTTGAAATTTTTTTAACTAGAAGTCATATCACCAAAATATTCATGGGCTAACACACGAAAAATGAGAAAAACCACCTAATTCCTATTAAATACCTCGTAAATGCCAAAAAACGCAGTGAAAATTCCCAAGGCTTCTTCTGTTGCTCCCCCGGGTATATTTACTGAGGGTCCCCAAAAGATTTCGAGTTTTTTTTACCGGAAGCCATATCACCAAAATATTCATGGGCTAACAAACACGAAAAATCGCGTAATTCCTATTAAATGCCTCGTCAATGCCCAAAAACATCGTGAAAATCTCGAGGATTCACTTGCTGCTCCTACGGGTACTTACGGAGGGTCCCCAAAAGGTTTCGAAAAAAAATTAATCGGAAGCCATATTACCAAAATATTCATGGTCTAACACACAAGAAAAAAGAGAAAAAATCGCCTAATTAGTATTAAATGCCTCGTAAAGTCCCGAAAACGCCGTGAAAACTCCCGAGGTTTCATCTGCTGCTCCCCTGCGTATTTACGGAAGGTCCCCAAGAGGTTTCGGAAAAAAATTGACCGAAAGTCATATCACAAAAATATTCATAAACATACATGAAAAATAAGAAAAATTGCCTGATTCCTATTAAATGCCTCGTAAATGCCCAAAAATGCCGAGTAAATTCTCGAGGCTTCACCTGCTGCTCCCCGCGTACTTACGGAGGGTCCCCAGAAGGTTTTGAAAAAATATTGACTGAAAGTCATGTCACCAAAATATTCATAGGCTAACACACAGGAAAAATGAGAAAAATCATCTAATTCCTATTAAAAGCCTAGTAAATGTCCAAAAATGCCGTCGAAATTCCTGAAACTTCACATGCAGCTCCCCCGGGTACTTACGAAAGGTCCCTAAAAGGTTCCAAAAAAAATTGATCGGAAGCCATATTACCAAAATATTCATGGGCTAACACTCTAGAAAAATTAGAAAAATCGCCTAATTCCTCATAAATGCTGAGAAAATATACAAGGCTTCACCTGCTGCTCCCCTGGGTACTTACGAAGCCCTAAACGATTTCGAAAAAATATTAAACGTAATGCGTATCACAAAAATATTATGGGCTAACACACATGAGAAATGAGAAAAATCGTCTAATTCCTGTTAATGCCTCGTAAATGCCCAAAAACGTCATAAACATTCCCGAGGCTTCACTTGCCGCTCCCCTGGGTACTTACGGAGGGTCCCAAAAAGGTTTTGAAAAAAGATTGACCGAAAGCCATATCGCCAAAATATTCATGGGCGAACACACACGAAAAATGAAAAAAATTGCCTAATTCCTATTAAATGCCTCATAAATACCCAAAAAATATTATGAAAATTCTCGAGGCTTCACCTGCTTTTCCCCTGGGTAATTACGAAGGGTCCCAAAAAGGTTTCGGAAAAAAATTGTCCGGAAGCCGTATCACAAAAATATTCATGGGCTAGCACACACGAAAATGAGAAAAATCGTCAGATCCCTATTAAATGCCTTGTAAATGCCCAAAAACACCGTGACAATTCACGAGGCTTCACCTGCTGCTCCCCCTAGTAATTGCCCAAATATGCCATGAAAATTTCCGAGACTTAACGTGCTGCTGCCGAGTACTTACGAAGGGTCCCCAAAAGGTTTTAAAAAAAAATTGACCGGAAGCCATATAACCAAAATATTCATGGGCTAACACACAGGAAAAAATGAGAAAAATCGCCTAATTCCTATTAAATACCTCGTAAATGCCCAAAAACGCTGTCAAAATTTCTAAGACTTCACCTGCTGCCCCCCCTGGTACTTACGCAGGGTCTCAAAGATATTTAGGAAAAAAAATTGACCGGAAGCCATATCACCAAAATATTCATAGGCTAACACACACGAAAAATGAGAAAAATTGCCTAATTCCTATTAAATGCCTCTTAAATTCCCAAAAACGCCGTGACAATTCTTGAGATTTCACCTGCTGCTCCCCCGAATACTTACAGAGGGTCCCCAAAAGGTTTCAAAAAATAATTGACCGAAAGTCATATCACCAAAATATTCATGCTCTAACACACACGAAAAATAAGAAAAATTGACTTATTCCTATTAAATGCCTCGTAATTGACAAAAAACGACGTGAGAATTCTCGAGGTTTCACCTGATGAACCCTCGGATACTTATTGAAGGCCCCCAAAAGGTTTCGGAAAAAAATTGACCGGAAGCCGTATCACCAAAATATACATTGGCTAACACAAATGAAAAAAAGAGAAAAATCGCCTAATTCTTAATAAATGCCTCGTAAATGCCCAAAAAAGCCGTGAAAATTTCTGAAACTTCACATGCTCTTCCATCGAGTACTTACGGAGGGTCCCCAAAAGGTTTCGGAAAAGAATAGATCGGAAGCCATATCACCAAAATATTCATGGGCTAACACACACGAAAAATGAGAAAAATCGCCTAATTCCTATTAAATATTTCATAGATGCCCATAAACGCCGTGAAAATTATCGAGGCTTCACCTGCTGCTCCCCGGGTGCTTACGGAGGGTCCCAAAAAAGTTTCGAAAAAAAATTGACCGTAAGTCATATCACCAAAATACTCATGGGCTAACACACACAAAAAATGAGAAAAATCGCCTAATTCCTATTAAATGCCTCGTAAATGCCCAAAAACACCGTGAAAATTCTCGAGACTTCACTTGCTGCTCTCCTGAATACTTACGGAGGGTCCCCTAAGGGTTTCAAAAAAAATTTGACCGAAAGCCGTACAACCAAAATATTCATGGGTTAACACACACGAAAAATGAGAAAAACTGCATAATTCCTATTAAATGCCTCGTAAATGCCCAAAAACGCTGTGAAAATCCCGAGGCTTCACCTGCTTCTCCCCCGGATACTTACGGAGGGTCCCAAAAGGTTTCGGAAAAAAATTTATCGAAAGCCATATCACCAAAATATTCATGGCCTAACACACACGAAAAATGAGAAAAATCGCCTAATTCCTATTAAATGCCTCGTAAATGACCAAAAACGCCGTGAAAATTCCTAAGGCTTCACCTGCTGCTCTCCAGGTACTTACAGAGGGTCCCCAAAAGGTTTCAAAAAAAAATTGACCGGAAGCTATATCACTAAAATATTCATGGCTAACACACACGAAAAATGAGAAAAATCGTCTAATTCCTATTAAATGCCTTGTAAATGTCCATAAACGCCGTGAAAATCCTGAGGTTTCACCTGCTGTTCCCCCGGGTACTTACGGAGGGTCCCCAAAAGGTTTCGGAAAAAATTTGACCGGAAGCCTTATCACCAAAATATTCATGGGCTAACACACATGAAAAATGAGAAAAATCGCCTAATTCCTACTAAATGCCTCGTAAATGCCCAAAAACACCGTGAAAATTTCCGAGGCTTCACGTGCTGCTCCCTCGGGTACTTTAGAAGGGTCCCTAAAAGGTTTTGGAATAAAATTGATCGGAAATCATATCACCAAAATATTCATGGGCTAACACATACGAAATATGCGAAAAATCACCTAATTCCTATTAAATGCCTCGTAAATTCCCAAAAACGCCATGAAAATTCACGAGGCTTCATCTGCTGCTCCCCTGGGTACTTACGGAGGGTTCCCAAAAGGTTTCGAGAAAAAATTCACCGGAAGGCATTTCACCAAAATTTTCATGGGCTAATACACACGAAAAATGAGAAAAATCGCCTAATTCCTATTAAATGCCCAAAAACGCCGTGAAAATTTCTGAGGCTTCACCTGCTGCTCCCTTGGGTACTTATGGAGGGTCCCCAAAAAGTTTCGAAAAAAAATTGATCGGAGGTTATATCACCAAAATATTCATGGGCACACTCACGAAAAATGAGAAAAATTTCCTAATTTCTATTAAATGTCTCGTAAATGTCCAAAAACACCGTGAAAATTTTTTCGAGGCTTCACCTGCTGTTCTCCCGGGTACTTACAGAGGGTCCCCAAAAGGTTTCAAAAAAAATTGACCGGAAGCCATATCACCAAAATATTCATGGGCTAACACACACGAAAAATGAGAAAAATCGTCTAATTCCTATTAAATGTCTCATAAATGCCCAAAAACGCCGTGAAAATTCCCGAGGCTTCATCTGCTGCTCCCCTGGGTGTATATATATATATATATATATATATATGTCAAACTTTCTGGCGTTTCTGAAAAAGCTTCAGAAGGAAGAGAAAACGTCTAGATTTGTCCTTGAACTTTGCAAAGTTAGTCCTCAACGCTCCTTATCTTAAGATAAGATCTTATCTAAGAAGGGAACCACTATTGTAACGGTCCAGCCCGCTAGTAATATTGTTTGCTTTGAGCTTAGTTTGTACGGCTTTAAAACGCATCACTAGCTAGATGGTAAGATTTGCACGCTTACTTATATACTCAACATCTCTCCTGTGTTTTTGTCGATGTGGGACTTCTTATCTTAAGATCATGGGCCGTCACAACTATCACCATAGCAGATAGCCAAGAAGAGCTTTCAGCATGCTCTTTAAAATTCCAAATTTTTTGCAAATCTACCATACAAAAATAATCTGACTTCAGTTGCATTTCTGGCTCCACTTATATAGCTCAGAACCGTTAGGAACATGATTAGGTCAATAATAATAATACGCAAATATCAAAATCTGAAGATAACTAAGCAAATTTTAAGCATGACATACAAATTAATAATAATTTGTGGCAAGAGTGAAAAATGTTGCTATCAATATACCATATTAATAAAATAAGACAATTTAAAATAAGTTTAAAATAAATTAAAGCAGGTGTCCATAAGCAGTTTTTCTAGGTTTACAAGCGTAATATATACAAAAATTAATTCAAGTCATGTATAAGTCAATAAAATGATTGTGCTAAAATCATGGGACTTAAGAGATGTTTGATACTTTCTCCTCCATCAACAGAATTCCGTACTCAAATTTTTTGTTTGCGGACCAATAGAAATGAAGAATCAACTTTCTTTTGATTAAAGATTCACCAAAACTCAATTTCAAATGGCAATAAAATAATCCCTTTTAAAAATAGTCATTTCAATTGAAAAACCCCAACGAAAAAGAGGTGTCAGTTCATACAAATACGCTTGAAATAAACGAGATATCAAAATGTGAACAATACAAATTCAGACCTGTAAAACTGAATATACTATGAAATTGTGAATTGATTTTATTATTTAGAAGTTGGCATACATGATATGTATATTATTCAAGCATGACATTATTTATTTCACACGCTCGCTAAAACTAGTCAATATTGTCAAATATTCATCACCCAATTACAAACACACACACAATGTATAGAACCATTGAATATTATAGATTTTCTATTTCTTGAGAACGTAACTTTCAATATCTTTGAGCCCATTAAGGAGAACACCCAAGAGAGTGAGGGGCTCTGGGGTATCTTTAGTTTTCTTCTCGTATATAAGTGTGACTGCCGTCCACTGGTGTTCACTGGATGTGATAACAATGAAAGAATTATACAGCTCTAACATATTCCCTTCAATCTCTTTCCAAGTGATCGATTTCTTTTCAAGGTCAACCGATTCAACCACATCTTTGAGAAGTATTTCATTTCCATGTATAATTATTAAAATAATAAAATGCAAGAGATGTAACTCCTAATTTAAATATTTAAATCCTCATAAAAATATAAACATTCACAAAATAATATTCGCATCTAATTTAGTTTGTTTTTCCTCATTTTAATTTTCATTTTTCACATTGGGGAAAATATGAGAATTAGTAGGACATGTTATAAATTTGATTGTATTGTGTTTGGTATAAGTGAAGTAATTCTTCATGTTTTTTTTTTGAATTATTTGAAAAATATTTTCAGTGTTTGATTAGCAAGTAAAAGGTATATTATACATTAAACGGAAAAGAGACTAAAATACATTTGAACTATTAGAAATGGTACAAAACTACCCTCCATCCACCTATTAGCTCCCAAATACCCTTCACATCTACCTTTAAATCCAATTAGCTTCACAGATGAGTGTATTTAGGTAGTGTTTTTCGAGATTGTGGAGGAAATGTTAAAATGGAAGGGTTTGAAGAGGAAGTCAAATGTTGAGAAGGAAATGCTTTGTTTTGGGTGGATTGGTTAAATGAATTTGGGACGGGTCTGATATGGGAATGGGTGGGTTTTAAAAATAATTTAGGTTAATTATAAGGTGATCAATAGATGATTGTCACGTCATTAATGAATTTATTAATTGAATTTAAATAGGGGACCGTTAAAAATAAAGGTAATATAGGACCTAAAGATAGACGTCAGGATATTTAAGACCTAATAGGTGGATGGAGGATAATTTTGTACCATTTGCAATAGTTAAATGGTATTTTAAGTCCTTTTTGTATATTAAATATTAATAATGTTGATAAATCATAAAAAAAAAATTAGTTTGACAGAACTTTTGAGTGCTAAGAAATGATTTCTAAGTGTTAGAAGGAAATTTAATAAAGAAAACACTTCAAGTCACACGTGAAAGAAGTTATGTTTTTCCTTTTTAATGCAAAATTTCTTACTTGAAATATATTTATGGTAACTAAACACTATCAAACATTTTTATGAAAATAATTTTCTTGAAAAATGACTTTCCTACGAAATACACCAAGGCATAGAAATGCACCTAAAATATGGTGAAATGATTTATTAAATTATGTTAGCATCCTATTATTCCTTAAATATATATATTTTTTGCATTATTTACTCTTATATAATGCGAGGGTATCCTATCAGCTCCCTGAACTTACTTTTTCGTATTATTTACCTCTTCACTCTAGTAAAGAAAATAAGTTAAAATATATCATGTGGATTCTCAGGCCTATATTATGAAAAGAAAGAGTGTTTTAATATCTTATTTAATTTAATTCTTTTAGATCCAAATCGACTGGACCTCATCGTCTCTCAAGTCTCAAACACAATAAAATACATAAACTCAAGATTCTGAATAATATTTCATGCCCCTCGTGTATTAGATACAAAAAACATTTTCAACTATAAAATGAATCAAAAAAATTCATGCTCCATTAAAGTACATACTATATATAATAAAGCGAAAATTTGACCACCCATAAAGGGGTTGAAACGTGATAAATTATGATGTCTCGATCAGTTTAAATCTATAAGAATTAAATTAAATTATATATATATTAAAAGTCCCTTTTTTTTGTCTAGTATAAACGCGTTTATGCATATGACGTTTTAAACTTGTTTTTTTACCAAGTAATTAGTTAAGGGGTACTAAATAACAGAAAAAATAAATAAATTCAAAGGGGTGATAGGACCCAACATAAGTTAAGTGTGTAATTGACAATTTCACCATATATTAGGTGTGTTTCTATACCTTATTCCTACAAAAAATTGATGCAAGAAAATTGAGAGAGAGAATAAAAAACTGTGTTACCTTGGATAAATTTCCAGCTAACAATCGAACCAACCTTTATCGTTTCACCTTCATGAATTTCAAAATGGTTGAGCACTCTTGGGGCTATGTTGGGTAGATGATGAGTATTGGTATGAATAATATCATGAATCAAGTGTCCTTCACATTTTACCTCTATTGAAGCAATCAACTTGCCTTTGAGACCCATAGTTTCTTCTTCTTAGAGTAATAATAAGTTGTGAAAAGAAAGTGATGAACAAATATTTAAAACTTGTAGCCTTTATATACATTTTAATTAGTTATAAAAAGCTTGCTAGTATAAAGCATTATCAACCACATATCTACATCACATGTTATTAGTTGGGATTAAAGATTAGTGTTAATTCATTTTGTGTATAATTAGGTATATGTTAGTTATAAATTGACTTTCACTTTGAAAATTTATATTTGTATACCAATTATGGACTTCTACAAAAAATACCATTGAATTTTAAAGCAGCACGATCTATTTCGAAAATTTCACTCACTTGAGCACATCTAGCATATTTTTTCATAGTATTAGGATCACTATAACTGACGCTAAGGCATATTCGTTATTTTATCGCCAAGATTGAGATTTTCAAATACACAATTCATAATTTAAGGATCACAAAATAATTAACATTAATTTAATTACTAACATCAAAACACGAAGACAATTGAATTATTACTACTCTTGTAAAATCATCTTTGTAAAACAAGTGAATAATTTAACAAACAAAATAATATAAATCCTTACATATTTGTGCCTAGGTGATTTTGTTCCCTAAAGAAGGTTTTATTTGGTTTGCTACATAATTTTTATTTTTAAAGTAAACATAGACATACAACATTTACTTTATTATGGTGTCATTCATTATATTTTTTGCTGGTCTGATTAAGAGTTCTTTACAAAAAAAAAAAAAAAAAAAGGGGGAAGAGGGAGGGCCAAATATATCTGTGGACTATTCAAAATAGGTTAATTTTATCTTCCGTTACGTATTTTGTTAAAAAAATATCGTCCTCCAACTAGGAAATAACAAAAAAAAAAAAACAAAAACCCTCCATGCTAATAATTACTCCAAAACAAGGGGAATGAATCAATTTTGAATTTGAAATGGGACAATTTCGCCCTTCATTTAAAATTTTAGATAAGTTTTGTTAGTTATAAAGACTTGAAAAAAAAATTATATGGGATATTATGAGATTACTCGACTATTTTAAGTGGTAATTATATATAATGCTAATTTTATGCAAATTAAATTTAATGACCAACATTAATGTTTTAATTAAATATTTATTTTACTTATTTCTTTTAAAACTATTATAGTCTCGATTAAAACATGTGATGACTTCAAGTTATCATAAGTAATATAATGTGTCAAGGCATAATTGAATTTGATTTTTATCATATCATATTTAGAGATATTAAATCCTTATACATTATTATTAATCTAAAAAAATAATTTTGTATATAGTAATGCAATAAAAGGTATGTTATTTTGTGTTCAGAAATAATGACTCATAAACAATGTGTAAGCAACGATGAGAAAAAAAACATTATGAATAAGGATAAACTTAAAAATATGAAACTAATAACATTTAAATTAAGTAAAATATCACTTATTTTGAATCGAATAAAATAAAATTATAAATGCCACGTGCATAAATTTATTTTTGAATATACTGCCAAACTTTGAAATGTTTGAAATTGAATTTGATAGGTTATGCAATAAATGCTCGAGATAATATCACAAATGGTCACTCAACTATAAATTTTTCTCTCAGAAAGTCATTCAACTAAGAAAGTTTTAATTATAAAGTCACTCTATCTATTTAATTGATTTTTTCATTAAAATTTGTTGATTTGCCATTTTTATTTAAAACTAAATTTTAAGAAATAAAAATATATGTATTTAAATTATTTTATTGACCCAACCCAATAAAAAGATGTCTATTTAAATCATTTGGCCTTATATTTATGCAGTGATTAATCAGCAGCAGTGTGTAGCTTTTAAATTAGATATTCCATAAAACTAAAAAAAATAATCTAAGCATGAAGAATGATCAAATCTATACATAAAAAAATGGAAAGATAGAGTATATGTCTGGCCTCAAATTTATAAGATTACCTTACTATAATATAAGACGATATGAAACATAGAAAAAACATAGAAATTATAATGTTTATTCTTCTATATATATATATATATATTTTTTTTTTTTTTTCATTCGGTGTCTTATATCTGCATTGAAACCTCGATTAAATTCGAATCGCGCACTGCAAGACCCATTCGAAAATAACACTCCTAGTAAAATTTTCTCATGTGAGTTGTATCCTACGAAACATCAAAGAAAAAGAGATAACAACGTTAATATTAATGGTGTTTTGTTTATTAGTTTTAGAGGTAACATTTTACCTATAATTCTATAAATAAATAAATAAGTAAGCCATGGAAGATTTTATTTGATTTTCTTGGCCAATTCAAATAAAAATTTCATTTGACTTTCTTCTCCAAATTAAAGTGTCATTTCATATATGTTTGTTTGTTTGATTTTCTTTCCCAAATATGGTAATACCTATTGGGTCAATCCTATATCTTGAGAGAGAGAGAGAGGGGATTACTAAATGAAAAATATCATATTTCAGTTATAGAATAATGCCAATTCAGTCTTTTAAAATAGAGAAAAAGCTCAAATATGTCATTGAATTTTGAGAAAAAGATTTATCTATACCATTCATTAAAAGTTTGGTTCATCAATACCATTTCTGTTTGAGAAAAGGCCCATCCATGCTATTATTTTTAACTTGAAAAATTTTCGATTTTGCAAAACCATTTTTTTTACACGTGGTCACTTATGATTCGGCCACATCATTAATTAAATCATTTTTTTAAAAGGAAAAAACTCAAATATGTTATCGAACTTTGAGGAAAGACTTATATATGTCATCTATTTAAAGTTTGACTCATCTATGCCATTTCAGTTAACAAATAATCACATGAATGAGTTTTTTCTCAAACGGAAATGGCATAGATGAGCCAAACGTTTAATGGATGACATAAGTGAACCTTTTCTCAAAGTTCGATGACATATTTGAGCCTTTTCCTATAAAATATTATTTATCACTATTTTCAACGCTAATGTATGATTGCACAAGTAGAATCAATTTTTTGTTTGATTTGATTTTCTTTTTTGCAATGACATTTTATAAATTTATATCAATAAAATAACTGTCTCAAATTAAAAGTGCAAAATGTTCGGAATTTTTTTTTTTTTTACCAAGGCGATATAAAGTTAATAAAGAGCCATTTTTGGCAATATTTTGCGACGTTCAAAAGGGTATTATTTTGTGGTTAAAATATGACATCTTTCATTTACAATTCTAACCTCTACACAATAGGCACTACCCAATATTGTATTAGACAAAGAAAATTCAACAAATAGATAGCACGTTAAATTGGCCAAGAAAATAAAATAATTGAAATTCTTGCTTTTTAAATTTGCCAAAAAAGTCGAATAATTAAAATCTTTGCTTTTAAATTGGTTAAGAAAGTCAAATATTTAAAATCTTTGCATTTAAATTGGTTAAGAGAGTTAAATATTTAAAATCTTTGCATTTAAATTGGTTAAGGAAGTCAAAAATTTAAAATCTTTGCATTTAAATTGGTTAAGAAAGTCAAATATTTAAAATCCTTTGCTTTCTTCATCTCGTTAACACTAATGATACTCTTATTATTGTTCTATATAATAATTGAAGCTCCAAAAATGTCACGACCTAAAACGAGTCATGAGTGGCACCCACACTTAATCTTCTAGGTGGGCGAACCAACGAATTCAAACCCCAACTTATATTAATTATTCAACTTATGAAATATAATCATAATGCGGAAGCTCAACACTTATTAATGTAAGAAATACGAATTCACTAGAGTCTATTACATATTATTCCCAAAACCTGAAAGTCATCACATCAAGGACATCTAATATCAAAATACTAAGTGTAAGAGACCAGAATAAACAAACAACAAAATAGTCTATGCCCAAAATCTAAGGACACCATGCCATGATCAAGAGAATCCAACACGAGCTAGAAGGAATAGCTCACCCTGAAATTTGAGGTGCTAGAGATAGGTTAGAGCTGAGGGCGAGTCGAAGTCACTGATACACTCGCTGCACTCCACAAAAGAAAAATGAAGGAAAACACAAGTAGGGATCAGTACAGGGCAACATGTATTGAGTATATATCATTCGCTGACTCAAAATAGAAACTAATATGCATAAAGTAATAATATGAAATCAACTATAGCACTTAGCATGTGGCAAGCAACAACCAACATGAACAAGTGACAACAGCACTAAAGCAAGTATGCAATCAGTCCACAATATCAAGAATACACATGAGGACTTACGTCACCACACCACGCTCTTTTGGGAAGTGTGTTCTTTGAGATTGAGTACATTAAGTTAATTTAATATGTTTTCCTTTAATATTATCGTGTCAAAACGTGAAACCCGATCCAATAATATTGTATCGGAACGTGACACCCAATCCAATAATATTGTGTCAGAATGTGACACCCGATCCAATAACACCGTGTCGAAACGTGACACCCTATCCAATAATATCGTGTCAGAACGTGACACCCGATCCAAAATACCGTGTCGGAACGTGACACCCGATCCAATAATACCGTGTCGAAACGTGACACCCGATCCAATAATACCGTGCCGGCTCGTGGCACCCGATACAAATATATCGTTAATACATTTATCATTCTTTATCATCTCTTTCCACTTCCTTAGCAATATTTCATGAAGCCTTCTTTATTCAAGGCATCACTTTAATAAAACAAGTTCAAAATTATGGATTTTGCGGTCTTGGAATTACAGACCAATCACAACAACATATGAATCATCCAAACCACAACAACCAAATACATAGAAAATTTCACAATATCACTCAATGACTATCAATCACTATTAAGAGTCTCTCTATCACTTAGAATAAACCATAACCTACCTTAACCAAAGAACTGAAGTCAAGCAAGTTAATTCCCCAATGCTTTTCCTTTCCTCGATGCCTCCAAATGTTTCCAATCTATCAAGTATGCATAATTTGCAAGTTAACGAGTCCATAGACACCCATGTTACACACTCTATATATATATTGCACCTCATATCCTCTTACAACAACCAACTATACCAGTTATCAATGCTATCTATTTGATGTTACAGAAGCACTACATTCGTTCAAAATTAGAACGTTAACAATTTACCAGAAGCGTACCGGTAAAAGAAACTCGCGGTTGATCTTCGTAGTCACCGCATAGGTAAGCCCTCTTCTCAATTTATTTTTACACTAGTGCTTCAATTTTGTCTTTCTTTCTTCTATAGATTATTTACCACCCTAATTATTATACGACTAATTATAAAAGGGGTGAGAGTGGTCCACTACTAATTAAAATGCTACCATCTTTAGCCACCAACTAAATTAATTATTAAAATTACCCCATTAATTATATAATTGTAATTACGAATAGTCCAAAATACCCATTTAGAATCTATCAAAAAAGACATTTATGAAATAAGAAGCTCTAGTACTCAAAACGACCTAATGAGTCGTTACAAAAAATTATTATTGTTCTATATAATATATAATAACCTATTTAATTATTTTTTCATTAACAAATTAAACCTCTAATTTCATATTAATTTTTAAGTAAATTTCGTTCTCTCTCGTTAATTCACCTATTAATTTCCCAATCTTAATTTGTATTAGCCCACTTCAGTGTGAGCAAGAAAATATAGAATACAACTTATTTTTAGAAGTATCTAAATACTTTTTAAAATTTCAACTCCAAATATTTATTTTATCAACTTCAACTAAATATTATCAAATTAAAACGCTGTAAATAATTTAAAGTACACATTCTTTTTCATTATTTCTCTCGATTTATCAATTTTTTACGCTATACAAAATATGTATGAATCTTATCAAATAGTAGTAAATTTTTTTGCAGTTCGCATGGTGATAAGATAATCTCGTTTATATTTTAAAAACAAGTTTAAAGTATTTGAGTACTTAAAATATTCTAAAAATTCTTTTTAGTGTTTAAATACAAAGATTTTGAGTTTTAATTGATATTGTTATTAATATTTTAGTTTTTTTATTTTGTGCAACTTTGAATTGCCTAATAGTCTTTGGTTATTCAGAAGATGCATTTTGCATCAATGAAACTACCCTTTTATTCTTGTAAAAAGAAAGGAAATAATTTCATTATAAAAAGGTTGACACTCTCTATATATGCAGTATATAAATACATAAAAAAAATTGTTATATTTTAAAAATATATAAGCTTATATATTTTTAAAAAGAGCTTAGGCATTGAATCTTTTCTTCAAAGAAATCTTCTTCTAGCCATTGCTTTTCAAAATTTTGGTCCCATAATTTAAAAAACAAAATCAGACTTAAAAATATTTAAAACTATTAAGAATACCGACTTCAGGAGGTTGGTAAATTTTAAATTTTTTAGAAAAATTTTAGGAAACTAACTTTAACTTTTAATTTCTAAATTCACTAGTTTGTGACTTAAGCTTCCTAATTGCTATCGATCCCTTTGGGACCCATACATACTATCAAACTAAGTTCGAAATTATCATTTGAACCCATAGAACTTTAAAACTTTAATTTCAAGTTTATTAACTTCAAATGTTGACTTTGGTCAAATTTGTGGTTTTTAGTTTTTTTTCTCTGAAATGCATTTGTGTCCCTCGAGACCCCTGTCATTTATCCCCACAAATCATAAAATATATAATAAATTTATGGTAGTATCATTTTGGAGAAAAAGATTCTAGTACTCAAAACAATCAGACATATCATTACACAATAATAAACATTTACTACTTGAAAAGTTCGTTCTTTATTATAATTCATTATGAAGAAACAACATCCAAAATAATTTTATAGTTTGGATATATTATATTGAAGTTTGTAACTAAAGACTCAACCAATTAGCTGGTATAGTCGAAGAACTGGCCACATCCATTTCAACTATAAATTTTGGATCTTCAAGGCCAATCGCATTTTGTAAGAGATCAATTTCCTTATTCAAATGATCTTCAAGTTTCTCGATCTCTTGATTTAATTTTTCAAGTCTTTCTGCATCTGTCAGTTTGAAATCTTCTGATAGACGATATGTGAAATTATCTTCAACAGATTTTCCTTTGTCCCCATTTTTTTCCACCTTTTTTTTCTTCTTCATATAAAACGAAGGTGCAGTTGGTTGGTTGACCTCTAGAAATTGGTGGACCACTGATTCAACATCAGGATTACCAAAAAAAAATGGCTGAGTTCCAATCAAGAAAATCAGAATTGCAATTTCAACTCCGCATAAAATAGAAAGCTCATTTGCTTTCTTAGACAATGTTTTCATCATATTAGAGATTCTAACACCCTCAGCACGTTTATCTTTGATAAACTTTATCTCAACAGTTTTTCTTATCGGAGAACTCTTTCTTTCCATGCCTAAACAAGAGGAGATAGAAAGATACAATGAATACATACTCGAGCCAAACATGTAAATTTATATAGCAATTTTCTTTTGTCTTTTATATTTAGAAATTTATTCCTTGGTCAATTTAAATTTTACTATTTATATAAACCTCCCTTATAATTTGATAAGATGAATTTACATCTCCACTTTTACGAAATTGCTTAGATGCCTAAATTCGTGAATTTAATCTAAACATCATGAAAAAATATAAGTTGAAATCAGGTGGGAAGTATACAAAATTACTCAAATTTATCCTTATTAATAAAAAAACATATCTATTCATTACATATTGTATTAATTTTTTTCTTCAATTTATGTCTTTTAATTTAATTAAAAAAATTTAAAACATGCTTGAAAATGAAAATTATTTTAATAAAGAGTTGTTTTATGAAATCAATGGAAAAACATGCTAATTAAACTAAATCACTATACATTATTGAGTCACAAAATAATTATAACATTTTGTAATTCAATATAAATAATGGTCAACTACTTCGAATTTTTTAAGCAATGTCCTTTTCTTTTTGATTAATTAAAAGATTTATGTGTCATTTTACGAATAATTCTTCTAATGAGTGGAACGTTGCATGACACAAACATATAGGGCCTTCAACATAATTTTAACACTAGATTGGAGGTGAGAATAATTAAGTATAATTAGTATAGATTGTCTTAATCTTCATCTTTTAAGTAAACATTATAATTATGTATAATCAATATAGATATCTTTAAATTCATATTTTGAAGAAATAGTGTAATTATATATTACCATGGTAGATTACCTTAATCTTCATCTTTTGAATAGATTTCAAATTTTAAAAAATGGAAAAATCAATCTATTGGTGAACTCCTCTCATGACTTCCTTGATTTTTTTTTTGTTACCTTTACTTTTAGTAAATAAATTGACATATTATTTACCAAGTAATGCTTGTACAACTCAAAATCAACAACAACAACAAAAAAATAGTAGGGTCACCCCAAGTCTCGTGGTTCTAGTATAACCGCTTTATCAATTTGTAACTGGTTTTAATTAATTTTGGATAAATTATAATTATTACTCATACCTATGATTCACTTAAATCTTGTTGAATTAATCTTAACTAAAATGCAATGTTGCGATCTTAGATTTGACATACACCGACCAAGACGCATAACCACGACTTTTAACTACGTACGCATTGCACCTACAATTTGAGTCTATTCATCTTGATTAAACCAAAGATTATTAAGAAGAAAAGCGTTTATGAAAGCAACTAGTACTCGACCAGTAAAGTAAATAGCAAGTGATTTATCATGAAAAACCTTCTTGATCAAGTGAGTAAAAAGCACGACTTACGTTGTGTAGGATTTCCACCCAAACCTCACTAACTTCAAAGAGCAGCTTCAAATTATAACGCTATAATTTAAAAACTAACTCTAGTACATCAACTTAACAGTTAACTCTAATTGTTCTACTAACTCACCCAAGAAGATAAACTTTCTTTTTAATTTGTTACAAACCTCACACTCGACTCTGAACTCTCCTATACAATGACGGAGCCAGAAATTTTAGTAAGGGTGTCCAAGAATAATGGTGTGTGACTGTCAAAATAAAACAAAAAAATATTATGCAATTTAGGGTTCGAACCTAGAACTCCCTCATTCAAATGGACACCCATTACCACTGCGCCAAAGTCATAGCTTTTGTCAAGGGTGTCCAACTTTAAATATATATCCTTTAAATGTAGAATTTGACATATATATACAACGTAATTTTTCGACAAAGGGTATCCAATTGGACACCCTGGGGTGGCTGTAGCTACGCCACCGCTCCTATATCTTTATCTATCATAAAAACGCAGACTTTGGACCTACACATTCTATCAATTTCCCTCTTTTTGATGATGACAAATTAAACCATGTCAAGCTATATTGATACTACGCTACAAACCATGCCAAGCTATGCAAGTGCAATCCTTATATCATTACATATGGTCAATATTTTTCTCCCTTTTTGCATCATTGAAATAATTATCAATGGAGAATAAACAAATAAATAAGTGGAGTAATGTAGACACTTTTGTGTTGTGTTCAAGAACTATCATTTGGCGCTGAGATTGGTTTTTTTTGGAGTTCGAAAAGGGGTTGAGGTCCTATATATGACAACCATCTAGGGCCCTTAACCTCTTTCGTTGAGTCAATTCAAATAATCATTGAAAACTTTGACTAAACTATATAGAATAATTTTATAAATATATTACGCTATAATTAATATAATTATCTCTATAAGAAAACTATATTTAAAACGATAATCTTTTTGTTTATTCTCTGTATATGCTACGTATGTATACAGTCTTATGTCCAATGTAATGTAATTATGTTTAGTCCTGTTTAATAATATGCAACAGCACAATCTTAAATGTAAAAATTTCAACTTTACAACTTCTTTTTTCTGCTAAGATTTTATTGCAGACAGGTCTTAATATATTACTCTCTTTGTCTCAATTTATATAACTTACTTTTTTTTAGTCAGTTCCAAAAAGAATGACAAATTTTTATATTTGATAATAATTTTACTTAAAATACTCATTTTATCCTTAATGAAATTATTTATAATCACACAAACATCTATCACTTATTTCATATTACGAGTTTCAAAAGTTTATTTCTTTCTTAAATTCCGTATCTAATTAAACTAAATCATATAAAATAGAACGTAGGGAAACTTTGAACGAATATATATACAAGATGGAATGGACAAACATGCCGTACAGCATCTTTTTGCTTGTTAAACGTGTAGCAGTTCAATTAATTATTTAAAATTTCGATTCGATAATTTTGATATTTGATTTTTAGATATAGTATACATTATATCATTATTAGATATATGGTACTTACAATTTATAGTCACTGGATTGAGCATGAACAGGTGCAATCATAACTCATACATGTTCGTCAAAGATTGTGTCAATTCACTTGGTAAGAGGAAAATTTTGCGTAGTTTAATTTAAATATTGTGCAGGAAATATTAATCAATCAATCACTTGTCAAAGTCGATGCAAAACTGAATTGAGCGAGCGACGATAATGATAGTGTGAGAGGAGATTCTTTTGCGACTCTTTAAGAGCTAGAGGAGTGCTTCCTAGTATAAGTATAACGAGTGTCAATTATTAACTGCATTCATTTTTCTTAAAGAAATTTTATAAATTGGAAATGAATATGATAAATGGGATTCAAAGAAAGATAGGTTACCTATTAAATGGAAAAATAATATTGTCTCATACATTTTTGACAATCCCAGAATATAAAAAGAGCTTAATTCTAAGAGCAAGGAGACATAATTTATAACTCTTGTTTTGTCCCTTAGTGAAATATACATATGTTACAAAAATTGGATAAGATTCAGAGCATCAATTTGTACTTTCGACTATTGGAGAAACCAAATTACATGATGAATCATGCATATTAAGGTTACCCGAGGATGATTGCGGTGTAGTGATAAGTACTCTTTCATCCTTAATTAAAGATTTCGGGTTTCGTACTCAAGAGGTCTCGGGTTCGAGTCCCCTTGGGTGGGTACGGAGGAATTGTCTTTGTTAGGGACCGCTTTACCTCTCGACTTCAATGTAGATACCAAACACTGGATGGAAAATAAAAAAAACATATAAAGGTTATAATATACTCCACCGTTTCAATTTATTTGACTAGTTTGCTTTTTCAGTCTGTTTAAAAAAAATATTTTTTTCTTTTTAGCAACTCTTTAATTTCAACTTTTAATATACATATTTAAAACTACAAGATTAATAAGCATTTTGACATATCTTTAATTTAAGATCATCATATTCAAAAATGAATAAGGTTAGGTTATATGTTGGCAATCATAGAGATACTTTTGGTAAATCAAGAAGAATACTTTACAAAAATAAAGCATGATAGTTAGTTCCCAAATTCATGAAACTTAAGACATAAATAAAGAAAGTTCAAATTTTGAACATATAAAAGCTATAGAAAAAAAAACATATATAAAAGCTAGAGACTCACATTAATTAATTTATTGTCTCTATTTTCATCTATGTTTACACCATAGTTGATGATCTCTCATTTTGAGCCATTCTTTTTCTAATAATACTAATATACAATTGCAAGTTATATAAATTGAAACATCTAAAACCCAAAGTACAAAAAAGAAAAAAAATACTACAAACAAAAGAAAAACTCACAAGGCATCAATTATAACCCTTTGTTTCTTCCTACACTCAAATGCCAACACCTCCATCTCCCTCATTGTTTTGCCAACACTCATATTTTTCTCAACAACATTATTACTAACATCTTGAACTTTGCATATATTCACTCCAAATAACCTAACTATTTTTACTTGTTCACCTCGAACTTGTATTATTCTGGTCTTCGAATCAATAAAAAGCTTTTCATCTTCGACTCCAACTCCAATACATCGTTTAAAACTCACTATATCTCCCGCCTTCAACTTTTTTTCCTTAACGTAACGACTCCATCCTTTAGTCAATACGTAACTTTGACTACTATTCCAATACGAATATCGAAATCTCCACATTTTTCCATTCATATCTTCAAAATTTAACAATAAACCTTTAGAAGTATTACTATTTCCATCTGCATTGGCCAATGGAAAATATCTCTCCGCGTATTGTTTTGGAATAACGAGCCTATTAAGTTTTCCAACGTCGCTCGGTGTAACTGCTTTTTCAAAAAGCAGTTCACGAGCTATGTTCGCGATTTTTTCATTAGTATCTAATGAAAAAGTCGCGATATCATCAGCATGGCATATTCTTCCTCCATTATATACTTTCTTGGCATGTTCAAGTTCATCATTATACGTGTGTTTACGTATCATATCAACTATTTCAACCTTAGAATGAGAGTTCAAAAATGAAATCTCGATTTCCTCTGTTTGAGGATTATCAAATAGAGGTTTGAAATTTGTCACAGCATCTCTACCACGGAATCTCTGTGCTGCGATATCATAAGCTCTTGCAGCTTCTTCTTCGCCGTTGAATGTACCAAGCCAAATTCTTTGATGTTTTTCGTAGATTTGTGCACCCCATCGACCATTTGGTTGAGGGACAACACCTTTGAACTTTGAGGAAGGAAGCTTGTTATTATTAGTAGTATTATTTTTTGACTCTGCTTCTACATTATTTGTGGAGTCAGCGTCTGTTATGACGCTGACTCCACTTCTCATCTGGCGGGGTCTCTCCGCCGGAAAAATGATTGACGGGGAGTCACTGGTGGTGCTAATTTCTTGATCTATGCAACTTACCTCCATTTACTCTGTTTTGCTCTGTTTTGAGAGAGAGAGGGGGAGCTAAAGAAGTGTGAATTGGGGTTGTTTGATAGATGAAGTTGTTGAATACCTATATATATATAAAAACTTTGGCTCAAGTTTTGTCTGAATTGTTGTATAATTATAATACAACTAGTCATGCAAATTGTTTATTATATAGTTTTATTAGATAATAGAGTAATATTGTTTTTGAAGATATTGAGATGTGGGTATTGTGGGTCAACTAGAAGCCAATAAGGTAAGGGACATGGGAAGATTCAAAGATGGTGGGATGGGAGGAGTTGAGTATATTATTAATATGTACTAGCATGAGGTACATATTTGTTGTGTAGTTGGGTAGGTAAATATATGTGTATACTATAAATAGGGTGAAGTTGTTGCTATAAGACTGAATACATCGATAACTTGCTTAAATTTTTTAGGAAAATTCATTTAGATATTCGAACTACGATCTATTCCAATCAAATATTTGAATACATGATAAGTATTACTATTAGACACATCTGACTCATATTTCGGAAAAGATTTTGTGCGCATTAACAAGTATTCATCATACGTAAATAAGTTAACTGGAACATACATGAGGATTCCCGGCTTATTGAGGTTAACATATATAATTAAAGGAAATGATATATTTTTAGTAATTAACTTATTTACGTAATGAACGCTTGAAACAGACCATGCCTTAGGAGTATCTAAATGAATCAGTATCTATGTATGTGTATGTGTATGTGTTGTGGATTGTTGGTGGGGTTTGGATATATGATCAAGTTGGTAATGTTCACATGATAGTGGACCATGTGTAAGTTCATCCCCCCTGAGCTTTGGTGCTAGCTTAGCTTAAATGCTGATCATAAGAGTGGTATTTGGCATCCTTTCTTTGTTGATGTTTATCTAGATTGAGATGATGTTTTAAAGACAACAACAAATAATAAAGAAGATTTTGATGTTTTACAAGTATCAGATAAGATACAAAAGAAAATCTCCAACTCTCTCAATTTATCAGATGTTATTTGACTTGATACGAAGTTTAAAAAAGAAAAAAAGACTTTTGAAACTTCTGATCTAAACTAATTCATACATGTTTGTGCGACTATAAATCATCTTATTATAAGTAAAATTAAGTTATTTCTAAATATAGAAATATATTTCTCCATCCGTTTAAAAAATAATGATCTAGTTTAATTTGACACTAATTTTAAGAAAATAATGAAAACTTTCTAATTTTTTTGTTCCTAAATTAAAATTATGTCAAATGTACCAAAATAACCTTTAATCTTATGGCCTTAAACATACTACGTGGATAACTGAAATTAAAGAGTCGTCGCCAAAAGACAAAAATGATCATTTTATGTGATATATTTTTTATTAATCCACCTCAAAAAAAAAGTCACCTTGTTATAACTAGAAATAAGTTTACTTTAAAATTTTCCGTTTATTGTTAATTAAATTATTTACCACAACACAAATATCTAAGAGTGTTATAGATCACAGGTTTTAATTATTTTTTTTAAAAAAAAAACATCGTATCAAATTAAAGGTTGCCACATAAAATAGTATGGAAGAAGTATCTTTATATGATTTTGGATTAAAAAAATCATAAAATATATCATAAATCAAGTGTGTAAAGCAGATACGATAGCAAAGAAGCCATACTAAAAACAATTAAGAAGAGAACAAGTAACAATAATAAATAACACAATAGTTGAAGCAAAGAAAAAAACAAATAATACTAAAATCAAAGAGAGCCTAACAATGATCGATTACCTCCAAATCTTGATTGTTGTTGTCAAAATGTATTTTCCTTACATGATATTAATATTAAAACAAGTTTCATTTTGATTCTCTTGGTTACTATATATTGGACCCCTATATTATAATATTATTTATTTTTCATATGTTTAATTCTAAGGGGTCGTTTGGTTTAAGACAAGTTATGTTAGGATTAATTATAATGGAATAAGTTATGATGAGATTAGTTATGTTGAGATTATTTTTTATTGGTTGTTTGATTTGTCAAATATGTATGACATAATTTCTAAGAATAAGTTGTGTGTTTACAAAAATACCCTCTAAGAATAAGTTGTTTGTTTATAAAAGAGGGTTTAAGGGGGTAATTTTATTATTTTACATTTCTATCCCGGGATAAGTTATCACAGGATTAGTATTCCCACCACAAATAGGGATAACTTATCCCAGTCATAATTATTAATCCTGAGATAAGTTATCACACATTGTGTAATCAAATAAAGAATTGAGGGGTACTAAAAAGTTATCCCAAGATTATTTTTCTTTATGTGTTAGAGGGTGTTAAAGAGTTCCATATTTATTGGCGAAAGAATATGTTATATTTTAAAATTATTTTGGATGAATTAGGTCCCAAGTCTAATTTTTTTCAAATATTGAAAAAACACTTTTTAAATTAATTAAGACACATTATAGATCTCTTCAAAAGCACAGTATCTTTTTTTCTAAAAATAAATTATTTTGATAAAAATATTTTTAAAAATAAGTAGTACTGTCTCAATTGCTACTAAATATTTTTTTTTTTTTTGTGCACATACCTATCTAGTGAATTATAAATATTATTATTCATTTCTTCCCCAGTAATTTTGGAATTTTAGATTAAGTCAATGAGTCAATGAGTCAATTAAATAGCTTATTTAAGGAAGAATTGACTAAGTCAAAATACTTCCAAATTACTTTTTAATTTGAAAAGTTTTAATTTCCTCCCCAACAATTTTGCAACTTTATATTAAAGCCAGTCTAGTCAATTTAATAGCTTATTTAAGGAGGAATTGACTAGGTCTAGAGTTTAGCTAAACAATTTTTTGTAAATGAGTTTATAAGCTATATAATTGATGATGTTAACACATATTTACCCAATCAAATAATTTGTTAAGTAATAATTTTGTTTAATGACATCAATAATAACCTTAAAATAAATAATAAGTATGCTATAACAAATTACATGTGTATTCGTAATTTTTTAGGTTTCTCATTCGGTGTTTGGAGCCTATCTTGAAGCTTTGATTAAACATATTATGAAAAATCTCAATAGATGGAAAATTATACTATTTATATATGGTTAAAATTATTTTTATACATATATAATACATGTTGAACCCTTTTCAACTAGTTCGTATTGTTACGTTTTCATATTTTGAATCTTTATAATGAAAATTCCGACTCTGTCACTATCGGTTCCATCTGCCACCCCACTAGCCCCTCCATTTTTTCTATGATTATTAATGCCCTCCACAATTATATATTTGTTTGTGGTCTCTTCTGAACATCAACTTTTCACCAATACGATCATCTTTGCATTAAATTAGTGGTAGGGTCTAATTTTTGTGATAAATTTTGCAAAAAAATTATTTTATACGTATGTCAGAAATTTTGATTAAGTGGGACAGTTTATCTAAAGCATTCTTATCTCAAGAACTTTTTATTTTATTTTATTTTATAGATATTCCAACCTTTTTTCACTTTAACATAGTTTAATTTAATTGATTAAGAAGAACCAATCCATAATTAACTACCACGTACATATATGTTTAACGTCATCTTATAGATATTATAATTAACTTATGTTTGATCCCACTGAATTAAGGTTCAATTAATTAGTTGCTTAAGGAGACGTTTAAGGATCTAATTTAACATGTGGATAATTCTCTATAATCCCCTAATCCTTATCTAAGACCAAAAAGAACAAATTAATTCATTTTAAACTCTTCTATTTTTTTATTTATACTTTTTATGAGGAAGAGTAGGGGTGGCAAAATTAACCTAAAAAAAATGATATATCTATTTATTAATTATTTTAGTTTATTTTAATCTGTTCAGATTCAACTGATGTAAAAATTAAGCTGGTGTGGGTTAAATCTATAGCCAAATTGACCATGAAAAACTTAGTTAAAAATAATAAAAAGAGTTTTCTTTCATTTGATATATTATTTAAAACTTTAATAAGAAAAATAAGTTGATTTACTAGTATTATTTGATAATGGAACGAATTATGAAAAAAAAACTTTGGAGAATTGAGCGAATCAAACTATGATATATTACCTAGCCCATTCGATTCAGTTCATCTCAACTCAAAGAGAGTAAAAAACCCTTAATGAATCACTAACGTACCCATTTATTAACTAGCCTATTTTATTAACTTCAAATTCAGTTTAATTCATTCGTTTGACATCTTTGTTTACAAGCAAGATATTTAACTTAATAACCTTAAAAATTGATGATCTTGAATTTTTATTTTCTACTTGTTTTATGACAAGCCTTCAAATAAAAGGTGAAATCTTTACCTTTAAAATTTCACCTATTTAGCAAATGAGGATCATTCGCTTTCAAAGTCATTCTTATAAATCACACTTATGCAAGATTAAGCTAATCCAATTAATTAAAGGTAATAGTACTATACTATATTTGTGTAAGCAGCCACCAAATGAGGAATTGAGGACGTATACCTAATGAGTTACAGTGCTCATTTATGCCTAAAAAAGCACATTAAATAGTGAATTGTTGATTTAACTATATCTTCTTTTTATTGGCTTTGTTTATTTGTGATTATCCAAATGAATGTTGGAATAATTATTTTAATAATTAGGACCACTTTCCAACTTAATTTGTCTTTTTAGTTTTCAGTTGGAGATGACTTATGATGGATGGATATATGACTAGAAATTGACAAGTCAAA
Source organism: Solanum appendiculatum (assembly GCA_018342035.1). Classification (NCBI taxonomy): domain Eukaryota; kingdom Viridiplantae; phylum Streptophyta; class Magnoliopsida; order Solanales; family Solanaceae; genus Solanum; species Solanum appendiculatum. The sequence goes on along the minus strand of JAGDQO010000043.1, from coordinate 1,046,132 downwards.
TTTTCATCAAGTCCACCGACATCGTAGTATATAGTTTCGTAATACATAAACGTGTCATTTAACTTGGTCTTAATTGGTATTTATGTTCTCCAACTTTTAGTGTATATAAGTAGGCACTTAAATTTGTATAAAGTTGAACAAGTAGACATGTGTGTCCTATGTGACAATTTGTGAGTGATACTCTCGAACTGATTTGTATATGTCACGTAAGATATGTGCGTCTACTTATTCAACTTTACATAAGTGTAAGTAATTACATACAAATTCAAAATTAGAGGACATAAATGCAGTTAAAACTAAGTTAAAGAGTTTATATGTTTATTTCTTATTTGTATATATAACTATTATCTTGTAATTATTTGCGGAGCTAGAAGAGACACGTACCAATTATATATTCCAACACATATAGAAACGCATCACTGTATAGATATATGAAACAACATTCTACTATCTACTAATCTACTATTCTAAATATTCATATCATTCACAACCTCATATATATATTTATGGTCATTTCATCGATACACTAAATCTATAAAATTAAAATCCTAATGTATAATATATGAATAGTTGTTGCACTTACAAAGAACGCACATTTTGAGTGGGTAAATAATCTAGTCTTTTTTATGTATATGACTAGTAAGATGACGAAAAACTAGATAATGTAGCTAGGGTGCTTATGTTATAATTATAAATTATTCTTGTAGTGTGGATGCTGTATCAAAATGGTTGGACTCACTAAAAAAATAAAGTATATTACACGTCTTTAAAGTTGAAATTGTCATAGTGTTTTATGCATAACTAGTAAGATGACGATAAATTGGAGGACGTAATTTTGGGTGTACTAATTGAGTGTTGACTTTATCAAAATAGTTCGATGACTAATGCGTTTGGCCACGAAAAATAACACAAATTTGTTTTTTCCAATGAATTTGTAACGTATCAACAATAATATATCTAGTATAATCTTATGAATGAAGTATATTGGAGAAGGTAAGATATACGTAGATCTTAACCTTACCTTGATGAGGCAGATATATGATCGTCTAAAAAAAAAAAGTTATTCGAAGCAAGATATATGACAGCAAATATCAAGATACAAAACAAGTGGAGTAACATATGAGTTTAACAACAAATATCTTAAATTTGTGTGATATTTTTGTGAGTTTTGAGGGTGAGTGACTGAGTTAAATTTGTTTGTCACAGTTCGCCCACAAATGATGAAGTGTCTGTTTTGGTCTGTGTTTCTAAAGAGAATCCGTTTTGATCTGTAGTGTTCAAAAAGTATCCATTTTGAAGCCGAATTCAGCAACATATAGTAAATCACATCAAAGAATAAGAAACTACTCAATTACTAATTAACTACACTACTTATTATATTAGGATAGGAAACATGAGACTAGCTCGATCCTACCTGTCTCACCTAAAATACGACAACGCTTGATTACCTATTATTTGGAGCTGCACCAATTACACGCAATATTCCGTGACTTTTTGTTTGTTTTGTTCTCTTTTATTAATTTATTAATATATATATATTCCTTCAACATGTTCTCTAAAAAACATCCACACGCTATATATATATATATATATACACTATTATTTATGTTATTTTTTGTTATTAATAAACTGGAGTTTTATTTACAAACTGTTTCGTTTGCTTAATTAACAAGTATGTGTTGTTCTTAGACTGGATGGTAAAAAGAGAGAAAAACCTTATCTTATCGGGCGGTGTTTATAACAAGTCAATATAGACTTGTTATGTACGTATTTTGATATATAGTTCTTTTATTTAGTTATAATTAATTAATATTTTCTAATAGATAAAACGCGTAATCGAATCAAATAAGGACACATGAAAAATGGTCAAAAAGTAATAATATTACTCGTCGATACAATTTGCTTACAAATTGCTTAAAAGTCAAAATCCTCATTCTCAACAGATGTTGGACAAAGTCCTATTGCTATCAATACAACTAAAAAGAAATATAAATATTGCATTAAATTGTACTCTTAATTAATAGCAAATTATTCAACCAAAGAAAACTAGTCGAGAGGGTTTCATTGATGTTGTGGACTTTACACAATTAATCGAAGTAAATAAATATTTTTTTAATATAAGTCATTGAAAGAATTTCAAAGTTCCACCAAATTGAAATATGAAAATCAAGATCTTTTAGAAAACAGATTCCTTCGACAACAAAAAAAAAAATACATAATCACATGCGTAAGCTCACACTAACCCATCTAACACGACATATGACATGAAACGAAGATTGTATATATAGTATTTGTCTAACTAAAATTAAATGGAACAAGGAAATACATCATGCATGACCTAAGGTACTAGCTAGATACTATATGCTTATATATTATTATATTATTATATACATATATTATATATAAATAAATAGTAATTTCAACCAATGGAGGCACAAAATAGACAAGTCGTTGTTTTCGAAAGACTACTATAATATCATAAACAAGTAGTTGTAGAAATAATTAAATTTATGAGAAATTGAATTGAATGTGCAAAAAGCATTGTGTAGTTGATAATATATTTATACATAGTGTCCCTTATTTGATATTCAAATATTAATAAACAATTACTTCTACATTTGGATTTTGATGTTATGTCAATATATATATTAAGGTCACTTCTTAAGTAACCAATGAACTGATTAAATAAATGTTGACTACTTGGCTTAACGATTAGGTTATACATAATTAAGATTATTAATTAATAATATCCCTTGTAGTCATTGACTAAGTCTTTAGTCAATAACAAAACTTAATTTTTTTTAAAAAGTTTTATTGAGCTGTTTGGTTGGATGACATTAATTTCTAAGCATCTTGTGAATTAATGCGACCTTAGGTTAGTTTCTAATAATTATTAGTATTATATAAAATTTAATTTAATTATGTACATTGATAGTAATGTAAAGAGCTTTTACATTATCTTTATACTTTTATCTTGGTTTAGTGATGTTGAAGTCAGGAATTTAAATAAAAGGATTAAAAAAAGTTAATATTTTTATATACATAATATATACACAGAATACTCATTATTTACATTTTTATCAACAAACTTTTTATATACACTTTATAGTCACTTTTTATATAATATATATACTTATTATAAATATTTTTATTACTAAACTTTTCGTATACACATCATATCACTCTTTTTGCAACATATATACACATTAAATATATTTTATCTGTATATTTTTCAAGCCTAACTTAAAGCGGATAATATTATATTATATTAAATGTCACTATAAAGCCAATAAATGATGTTGGAACCGATAATTTGGTGTTACATCATATCTTCATTATACTATTATCATCACTAAAAATCACAAAAGGAGAACTTGTGGGCTTTGTGTGTGTAAGAAACTCAGATGATACATAGTAAATTCTTAAATAAATCCAAGATTCTTGGTGTGGTTTATTTGATAATTAGTACGATTGTGAATTTGTTGAGTTTGTGAATAAAGTCTCACGTTAAAAAGTTAATGAGAAATAACTATTACATAAAAGTATAATGATATCCTTTAATGATATGAGACATTTTGGAAATAATTGTGCATAAATTGGTCCAAAAAGATCTCTCTCTCTCTCTATATAGACACACACACCATGCCAACGTGCTTGTCTAAGCCTAACACTCTATATCTACGTGTCTTAGTGCATATCAAAGATTTTTTTAACAATATAATTATGATGTTTGAATCAGTTTATATATATTTCGATTAGTTTTACGATATAATTATTAATAAATATTAGAAAACTCTATCTACTCCCTTGGGTTTAGTACATAAAAGTTTTTGATTCACATCACAATCATGTGTGCCCAATGCCCATAATCATGAATAACACAATGCAGGCATCTACACTAAAGTTTTTATTCACATCACAATCATAAATGTGTCCAATGTCCATAATTTTAACTTGAAGGCATGTCCTTTTATTCATTTTACGGATTCATGAACAATTTTACATACATTGAACTCTGCAAACAATTGAATTTTTTGTAAGAGGCCCCTATGGGACACATTGTTGGAGAAATGCCAAAAACTCATCCGCTAATTTCGTATCATATAAACTGTGAAAAAATTAGTCAAAATTTTTCGTTAAAAATCCAAAAATCGCAACATAAAAAACTACACCACACACAAAAATAGACAAAAAAAAAAAACATTACACTTCAATTAGTTGCACCAGACTACTAAAATAGACCAAAAATAACATAAACTAGAAAATAGAGGCATTTTTGGACCAATCTATTGACGGGAAGAGCACTTCTAGACCATACTAATAACTAAGGGCATTTTTGTTCAATATTTTGCATAGTTTAAAAGCATTGTTTACCTTTTCCGTTTTTAAAAAGTACTTTCAAAATGTAAGTTTTGGTTAAATATTTTTTTATTTTCACAGTTCTAATTAAATTTAACAATCAGACTTCGGCAAATATCTTGCGGAGATTTAAAGTGATCATTTTTATAAACATGAAGGACCAAAACAGCTTAATGGATTATTTTGAACCTACTACAAAAAAATAAAGGACCATTTTTGTCATTTTCTCGAGGTATTCCAATTGCTTAGATACATTTGTCATTAGGTAGCATATACTTTATATCAAATATACGTATAATATATACAACATATACAACCAAGGTATATATAAAGTGTATACTCGGCCATATTTGATAAACTAGATGATCGAAATATACGTCTACGTAAATTTCCCTATTTAATCATGTTGGAGGATATACCACATTTGAGGCCTTGTGCATGGAAGAGAGTGAGCCCATAATAAGCATGGGCTTTACTTCTTGATACTCTTCACCATATTTGATCTATAGGATTATGATCACAAAGTAACAACTTTATTGTGGCAAGACAAGCCCAATTCATTGTTTCCATTAACTTAGTAGGGAACAATTTTTATATGTATATACAAGTTATGTGTAAAATTGACATTTTTTTAAAATCAAAATCTAATTTAGCAAAAAAGACCCAAGTAATAAGGCCTAAAGTCAGAATACTTTTTAGGGCAAACAACACAAATCACATTAGTTTAGAGGCTAATTATCTGTTTTTTCGTGAGTTTTCGTTATTACAATTTCTACCATATTTTGATTATCATATACATGTATTTGGTGCGTCCAGATACATGTATACTAAGCAGATACATCTAATTATGTGTATCTACCGAACCTTCTTGAATCTAAAATTTAAACCTTATTCTTTTCCCCATCTATTCTTATCTTTTCCTACTTTGATCCTTTTAGGAGACTAAGTTGACATCCCTAAGAATGATTATGCAGGTGAAGAAAATTATGATTACAAAAGATATGTATAATCTAAAGCTCAATTTTTTTTATAATGACATATATAGATTAATTAACATATGTGGGTCTATAAATCAACTGAAGCACAATTAATGTCACAATTCACCGATGGGTTGTGGTGCAGTGGTGGGACTGCTCCACCGTTAACCAGAGGTCTCGACTTTGAGCCTTGAATATGTCGATAATCTTGTTGGGAGCGTCATCCCCAAATGGGTCCTGCAGTGCGGGATCCGTATTTAGTCAGGGCTCCAATGTGGACTCCGGAAATCGGGTAGGATAAAAAAAAATGTCACAATCCAATATAAAGCAAGTTGGTCAAACTACTCCCAAAGCTTTTTTATTGTTTAAGCACGTCTAAAAAGAAGCAAATGATGTTACTATCATTTTTGTAGAAAAGAAATTTAGTGGAATCTATCCTATTTAGAGTGATTTACTAATAAGGTCTAAGCATGATAAACTGAATGATGAGAACTTACCCCCCTCCCTTTAAAACAAGATCTTATGATGATGGTGTAATTAATTATTAATTAATTGACCTGAATTTCTTATAAAAGAACATTTCTTTTTTGTTGTTTTGCCCTTTCTTTTTGGGTCTCAATTATTCCTTCGTTTTTAGCTATTACTATAAGAACACGTTAAAAGAAGGGAAACTTACATAAATCTCACTAGTTTAGGAGTAAATTACTTAGATACACTCTAGTTTGCAATATTACGTATCTCAGAATACATGAGGTCAAATTTGTTCGAGATACATTGTATCTAAGTGGGTTCACAGTGTATTTGGGATACACATGACAAATCCGCTCGCCTCTCTCCCATCTTGCTCGCCACTCTCCTATATATCTGGTATCCCATATATATATATATATATATATATGTATGTATATATATAAATATATATATATATGTATGTATATATATAAATATATATATGTATGTATATATATATACATATATATGTATGTATATATAGTGTGATTCACATGTATCTGGGATACATAACAAAATCTTGCTCGCCTCTCTCCTTATTTTAGTGTATATGGTAGCAAAAATATATGTAACTAAATGTATATTTCTAAATATATGCTAAGAAACTCTTAATTAGTGGTAAGATACACAATATTTAAAAGTATAGATAATTATAATATATATGATAGTGAAGTATGTCTAATTATATAGTTCTCCCATATTTAATTTATACACTTTTTGACTCTCAATACAATTAACTCTTTGAAAGATTTTACTTTTTAGTTAAACATTGCGCATGTTAAAAGTGTGTCAAGTATTTAATTTTGAAATGAATTAATATTGGAGTCATTTAACATCATGGGAGCTCACTTTTTGGTCATCATTAGTGTTAGATTAATAATGATAATCCACATCATTATGGAAAAAATGAATGCAAGTGTTAGTGTTTGTATTAGTCAAAAAGGAGGATAACATGATAGACTATTGTCATTAAACTTTGAAAATGTGCATCCTTTAGTAGGAATCAACTAAATAATCCTTATTATGCCTAATCAAACTGTAGGAGGCTAATATAATACTATTATTTTCACTATGGGTGTGTTCGATCGGCATGGAGAAAAGTATTCCTCAAAAAATATTTTTTCATTTTCTCATGTTCGGTTGATTAAAAATTTTGAAAAATATTTTCTCTAGGAAAATGAGTAATTTAAAAATGAGGAAAATGACTTTTAAAATGGAAGTAGAGAAAACAAATTTTACAAGTGGCATTCCACATTGATTGTCCTCTCCACCCTCCAACACACCTCATCTTCATCCCACCCCCGTAGCCACCATCCCCACCGCCGCATACCCCTCCCCCCACCCAATATCCACCTCGCATTAGGTTTATTCGGATTCACCCCGTAGAAAGTCTATTATGTGAGATTTTAAAATTTCCTTCTATACCTAGTGGGGTTTCTTGCCTCTAGCGGTCACTCGCCTGAACCTCTCTTCTTTTTGCTCTCTTCGATATTTTTGGCTCTTTGCGTTAGAGTTCAAAACTCTCCTACACTTGTCTTAATTAGCTTGTTCAAACACCATTATAACCTCGTTATTCACGCGTAGGTCCCACATTTCAGAACTTGATCAATATTTTAAGGTTCAAAATTAATTAACTTAATTCAAGGTACGAATTTACGGGGCCTAACATTATTTACCATCCATACACTCTTTGTTGGTGTAGATTATATTTTAAGGTTTTGGAACTATCTTTAATGCTACCTTAATATTCATTTATTTTTGCCGGTACACTTGTATTTGGACTGTGACATGCAAGCAATTTTAGACCTTTAAACACTAACAATGTAACCAAAAAGAGTTGCAATTTGATTAATATCTTCTTTCTTTTTTCTGTTTGGTCATATTCGTTGCTCGACAAGAGTTTTAAATGTATGGGACACAAACACACACACATGAGTCATGACTATCATGGGACAAAGGCTTTATTGAAAAAAATTCTATGGATGCCTTAATTATGAGAATTACGTTACAACAACAACAATATGTAAAATCTTGTAAGTGTGCTTTGAGAAAGGTAGAGCATATGCAGATAGTAATGGAGCTAGTAATTTTACTAAGGGAGTTCAAAATATAAGCAAAGTAGACACGTGAAGAAGTCAAAGGTGGTTCAACGTCTACCATTAAAATATAATTTTAACCATATATAAACAGTGTAATTTTCCGCCGAAGGGGGTTTGGATGAACCTCTGGGCCGCTACTAGTTCCGCCCCTGTCCATAGACCATACTCTAACCTCGTGAAGATAAAATTATTGTTTTCGAAGAATCCTCAGTTCAAGTATAACATATCAAAATATATAAGTATGAAAAAAAGAAAAACAATAATAGAGAAACAAAGCAACTAAAAAAGAAATTGATCTACGACCAAATATCTAGAATAGTACAAATTTTAATCTAAATATATTGGTATATAATAATGCATTTAAATAACAAAATTAAAGTAAGCAAACACCTAATAACATAGTGAGCATTTTACCTATCAATGCATTGTTCTCATGAACAATTTTTTATGTCTTAATTGTCTAGGGAGAATGTTTCAAACTAGCACGAGAAGATAGATTCTGATTTTGTCTTCCAAAACATTGATCAGACATGATGTAACATATACAAATTAATACAACAAAATTAAATACTCTCTCATTATATATTTATACTTATTAGGATGAAGGTGTGGGGGACAAAGAATATGGATGTTACTATTACTTTATTTCTCTTGTAGTGGTGTTGGTTGTGGTGAAGGGGTGGGGTGGGGTGGGTTGGGGGGTAGGTTACAAGTGGAAAGTGGGACCCATATTTGGTTTATGACTCAATCAATACAAGTTGGGAGAGAAAATGACCCCTTAGCTTTAGTAGTATGTTCAAAATAGTCTTTTAAGTATTACCCGAGCAATTTTAGTCCTTTAAATTTATCGAAAATGAGAACTTCTAATCTTTACCCAACTCTAATTGTCAAATTCGATTTGAACCATGAAAAAAGATTTGACTAGAACAGCAAAAATTTTTGTCATAATCTCAGGTTTCACAACATAAAACTAACTGCACTAAACATACATAAAAAAACCAGAAGTTGCACCTCAAAGAATTACAGAAGACTCTAGAAATAGATCAAAAATAACATAAACTAGACAAATCGTACTTCCAAATTTGAGCTCCCAATTAATTATTTTCTATTTTCACAGTTCTTGTTAAATGTAACAATCACAATTTGGTAAATATCTAATAGAGCCCAAAAGTCTTATTTTTGACAAACTTAAGGGCACAATACTACTCAAATGATACTTAAGGGTTTACTTTGAACCCCTACTAAAAGTAATGAACCATTTTATATCATTTTCTCTAAGTTAGGACCACACTCTAAACAAGCCTATAAGAGCCTCATCTTGGACTTACATTTTCCACATTCAAACTTGTTTATTCAATATATTCACTGCACAACAACAATAGCTAGAACACATCCATCACTCTTCCATTTTGTATACAAAAAATTCCTTAAAAAGAGCCAATTTTTTTAAATTTCTTGATTTTCGTCGCGACGAATTAAGTTACAAGATGAAGATGAGCAGAAACAACAGCAACAACAGAATGGGAAGTTCAAAGAAGAAGTTAATTTCAAGTAGAGGACTTGGAGGAGTCCTTAGAGAACAAAGAGCTAAGCTTTACATAATTAGGAGATGTGTAGTCATGCTCCTTTGTTGGAATGATTGAAATTAATTCATGTAACAAAATTGGCTTATGACCTAATAGGGTACTTATCAATTGTCCATATATAGTAAAACCAATAGTGTATGTTAGATTATTATTTTTTTGAGAATTTTGTATACTAAATTTAGGCCCTTGAAGCCTTTTGTATACATTGAATAGGTTCAATCAAAGACAATACTATTAGTTTTGAATTTTGATTGAAGTTTTTGAGTACAAATATACTTCCTTTCCAACACTTCAACTTTTGTTTCTTTTTTTTTGTTGCTTTGATAATGCTGGGATTTCAAATCCTCAACAAGCCGGCATAAACTATGTTCGTCAACCAAGTTTGTTTAATGGTAATAAGTTTGTTAATCTGACTTAAATTGGTAAATGTTAATTTCATTTCTCCGAATTGAAAGAGATCCATCAATCATTATGATCTCTTTCTTAGAAAAAAATTGTATAAATTCTTTCTTTTTTCTTCTATACTTTCCGTTGGTCAGAAACCAATTACAATATTCTATACTTCTTCCATACTCGTACAGAAAAAGCACAAGAAACACCGTCTATCTTTTTTGGAGGGAGCAGAGTAGTCAAAGGTACCAGACTAGCAATAAAGTTTTTCAGTCCAACTTTTTAGTTTTGCTAGACACATATGACCAATTTTTATTTGCTCAACATATTTGATTTTTTTTCTTAACTAAGCTTATTACTTGCTTAGTATTTTATCTCATTCGATAAAAGCAATATTTCTTATTCAAGTATAAATCAAGTTAATTAGTTTATATATATATATATATATATATATATATAAAGTTACTAGAGAATAAATAGTAGAATCTAGAAGGTTCTTTTTAATTATTGGTTCATCGTCTTCAACAAATTCTCTTTCTTTTGTCATTGTTGGTGTGATTTTTTACAAATAAGACACAAATCTTTACCTAAAATCTAGATGATAATTGCTAAGAATTAAATCTGCTTGATTTTCTTGTTGAGAACTAATTATCATTGATTAGTTAGCCAAGTACTTGATTAGTTAGAAGATAGGAAGAACCTTTTTTTTTCCATAACAAAGCAGAATATTATGCAAACATTTTTTTGTTTTACGCTTTTCCTTGTCCAAATCAAGGTAATATATATTAATTTTGTCAATTAGTCTAATTATATATTCCTTTAAATTTTTGGTAGTATATTACAAGAGCATGTCTGGAAAGTGTTTTTTCCTAAAAAAAAAAATACGGAAAAAGGATAAATATATCCTCAAACTATCATAAATAGTATGCCAATACCATCCATTATACTTAAGGTTATTCATACCCTTATCGTCAATCTTTTTGGTTATATATACCCTTACCGTCAATCTTTTGGGTTATATATACGAACAAAAAATGTTTTCCCTTTTTTTTAATATTGGGGCCAACTCATCACCCATACCTCAATTAATTTCACGGAATATCTATTACCTCCTATCAGCACAGAAATCGGGTAACTCTCGAGTTTTTGTGTTTCTTATTGTCAACTTGTACAATTATTGAAAGGGGTTTAATTATATTAAACTACTTCTAATCATGCAATTTGGTGATTATGATTAATATAATCTCTAGTTTGATAGCCATGTCTAAAACGTAACAGTATGTACGATGAGAAAAGGACATTTAGGTCTCCACTACTCAATTATGATTTTGGGGTAGTTAGTATTACGATTAACAATTAAATAAAACTAAATAGAATGGAACAATTATGAAGATTTAATATAATTAATGGTCGTTAATAAGTAATTTGGATACCAATACGTGATTAGTGATTGATTAATATATACTTGAATTAGTATTGTGGAAAGAGAGGTAGAGAAATGACTCATCAAGGGTTCTAAAAGTCATGCCTCTACATAAGTTTTGAATCTCATTTTAGTATATTAACTTAACATAATTTATAATGGAGTGCCATTTTATATACCAGACGATCAATGTGATGTAATTGCTTTATTATTATTTTTCCCTCGTCTTGTTCATATTATTTAATAATTTTGTTTTATCGCTGTTCTAAAAGTCATTCATCTTGTTAGGAGACAGGTAGAACAGTATAGAGAAAGAAAAAAAAAAGACTTATACATGGTATTAATCGACTAGAAAAGACTCATAATGAAGTCCCAAGGGAGGTGTTTGGACGCTAAAGGTGTACATGCGACATATACTAGGGCGATCAATGACATGTATAATGAAACCAAGACTCGGATAAGAATAATGAGAGTAGATTCGAAGCACTTCCTAGTTTTGATTGGGTTGCACTAGGGATCAACTCTTAGCCTGTTTTTATTTGTTTTGGTGATAAATGTGTTGACACGACAAATTTAAGGTGGGGTGCCATAGAATATGTTATTTGTGGATGACATGGATCTAATTGACGAGACTCGCGATAGAATTAACTCTAAGCTGGAGTTTTGGAGACACGCCTTGGAGTCTAAAGGGTTGAGGTTGAGCAGGACCAAGACTAACACCGGAAGTGCAAGTTCAGTAACGTAACAAATGAGACTTGATATACATAGGTATCCAGAAGAGAAAAAGTTTCAAGAATCTTGAATCTACTATCCAAAGAAATGTGGAGATTGACGAGGATCACTCACCGTATTGGTGTAGGTGGATGAAATGGAGGCTCGCATTTGGAGTGTGTGATAAAAAAGTTCTACTAAAACTTAAAGGCAAGTTCTACATAGTGGTAGTTAGACCAACTATGTTGTATAGAGCGGAGTGCTAGTCAGTCAAGGACTCTCACATATAGAAGTTGAAAGTTGGGAAAATGAAGATGTTGTGACAGATGTGTGCATAAGCATACTAGGAGAGATAAAAGTAGAAATGAGTATATACGTTATAAGGTAGGAGTGACTTCCGTGGATGACAAGATACGAAAAGCGAGACTGAGATGATTCATACATATGAAGAGTAGATGTATGGATACCTCAGTGCGAAAAGCTGAAAAGTTGTGACAGGTTGACCATGAATGGTTTCAGGAGAGGCAGATGTAGATCGAAGAAATATTGGAGAGTGGTGATTAGACATGACATAGGCAATTTCAATTTACCGAGGACATGACATTAGATAGGAGGTTCTGAAGGATATAAATTACTGTAGAAGGTTAGTATATAACAAAGAGTTGTCTTATTATTCGTTTGTTCTAGTAGTTATATTATTTACTTGTTAATTTAATAAATCAAGAGATAACTGATCATTTTTAATGTAGTTTACCCTTAATATTAAATACTTGTCATTTCTCAACATTTAAATGACTTCTTATAATCAGGAATGATATAGTAAAAATATTATTCTTATTATTATTTCTTAAGAAATGTATCAAGTCAAACATAAACAAGTAAAATAAGAGATATTTTTAAATTATTAGTATATGCCAATATGAAATAGATTTAAAAACAATATAATTTATCTGAATATCATATTTATTAAAATAATATAATATAATACATTAAGATATAATACAAAATATTATAAAACATTATTTAACAATCTTCCAAACAAGTTAAGAGAGAGAAAAGAAGGAAAAGTCAACATAAATAAACGGCCAAAAAGATGTGGAACAGAGAGAAGATTTTAATTAAAAAAACACAAAATCATACTTGGATAATTGCCCATCCCAACATAGAGTATCAAAGACAAGCAATTCAAGAGTGACTTCTTACATAATTGTATAGGTAATCGAAAAAAATTCAAAAAAATTATTGATATTATATTATATAAATAATGTGAGTTTATAGAAATTTTATTAGTTTAGGAGCTAATCACTTAGATACACTCTAATTTGTAATATTACGAATCTTACTATATTTTGGTGCGTCCAGATACATGTATCTCGGGATACATGTGGTTAAAATTAGGTGTAATTTATTCTAGATACACTGTATCCAAGTGGATTCATATGTATCTGGAAATACATAACAAATCTCGCTCAGCTGTCTTGCCTTCCTCCCATCTCGCTCGCCACTCTCTCATATATCTGGTATCTCAGATACATGTGAATCACACATACAGATACATATAGCCTTCCTCCCATCTCGCTCGCCACTCTCCTATATATCTAGTATCCTATATTCATGCGAATCACACCAGATACATACATATACATATATCTAGTGTGTATCTAGTGTGATTCATATGTATATGGATTATATGACTATCTCGCTCGCCTCTCTTTCTATATCGCTCGCCTATCTTCCTATTTTAGTGTATCTGGTAGTGAAAATACATGTATCTAGGTGTATTTTTCTCAATATATGATAAAGAACTCTTAATTAAAGATAAGATACGCAATTATTTGAAAGTATAAGTAGATTTAATATGTATTGTGTATGAATGTATGTTAATTAAGTAGTTAGGCAGGAGTATGTCTTGTTCCATATGAATTAGAATATGTTGTCGGCCATATGGACTAACACATAGTTAGCCATCTTAGTCCAAGAAACAGACATTCCCTCTTCCCCCCCAACACATTGTTATTAGCCAAAATGACAAGCCTTATCCTCCCTCACGTGCACTTCCGGCCTATATTCTTTATTCAATTCATCCCCACTACCCATTAATGTCTCTTACATGTCTTCTCTTATCACCAAATGGTCCATCCCCTTATATTTTTGTGTTATAAACAAAATCATGTTATCCATTGATGTGGAACTACTCAAAATCTTTGGCATGTTTAGATTTGACAACTAGAGTGTGAACAAGATGATATAGAGAATAGAAAGAGTTCAAAAATGTCCTTTAACGTTTTCTTTAGGTTTTAAAATGTCCTTTTCTAACAGCACAATGACATGGTAAGTTGTAAGTTGGTGGAATAATATATTCTTCACTTTTCTTTGAGGAGAAATGATTGATTAATAGGTAAGTTAAGTTAGAACTTAGAAATAAATAATTATACTCTCTACATGACTTGTCTTCAAGAGAATTTGTAAGTCAAGTTGATAGAAGTACTCCATCTATATTTAAAGAGAATGATTGATTATGAATTAAAGTTGAATGGAACAAAAAAAGAATGGTTACTCACTTGTCTTCAAAAAAAGAACAAATCATACCCAAAAGATTTCGAAATTTCCACAAAAGTGAAATATAATTGAACATCGCCCAAAGTGACTTTAATGATGTGCAGTAGTCATTACACCAATAATGACATTTAGTGGCAATTAATTAGCTCTAATAGCTTAATTGCCACTAAATATATATTTTTAGGGGCAATTAACACTCTTTGTAAACGTTCCTAAAGCCTATAGAGATATTGGATCCAATGACAGGTAAAGACTTTAGCACTCTTTATTGATGTATATATTTATTACTGGTAAAAATTATTTTTGTTGTAGTGAGTATAGATTGAGAAAATAGTAAATACACACTTTGAGGAGAATATCGAACTTTGTATATTGAGATAATTGAATGATACATATCCATATCTATTTATTCAAGTGTTTTGTATACATTTCTAGTAGAATACTCCTAATTATCTTGTAAATTCCTAATATATTGAGGCTAGGTATAAATGATGAGCCCTTATCAGGACTGTTACATTGATTATTATATTATGGGGAGAAATTCAAAAATGTTTATATATTATGCTTTTTTTAGAAGTTAAAAACAATCTGAAAAGATCAATACACACCCAAAATAGCACACTTTTTATTATGGAAGAAGAATAAAAAAGAAATGGAAATTAGACTACATACTAAGTGAATGACTATTGAAATTAGCTATCATCAAATTGACAATCGCTATATAGAATTAGCGATGAATTTTACTATTTAGCTACATAACGATAATTTCTAAATTTTTTTAGTAGCATATGTTATTATTACTAGTTCTTTGTCTCTTAATACTCCCTGAATTACCAGAATCATTCCCACTAGATTTCTCCATCACTTCTTTAAGTGCTTCTTGAATTGCTCTTACACAATATTGCATTTGATCATCATCATTATCATCATCGTTATCATTGGTCCACGTGTCGCCGTCTTCTTGTTGATCCCTAGTTATAAACAAGACACTTCTCACACGTCCACCAAGTGTACTTATTTCAGCCTTTAGTGTTTTTAACCTTAGAGATTTTAAGGTCTTGATTAGGTCAGGTAAAAGATCAGACCTATCTTCACAACATAATGAAGCTTTGATCACGAAATTTCCTTCTTCATTATTGCAATAATCAACTGTTAATTCATTAATCTCAGTTGGGATTAGTGGATTTGTTTGGGCTATTTCTGATGTTTGTCTCTTTAGCTCCTTTACATGTTGTATCACCTCAGCTAATAGTGATGCTTTATCTGTCTACAATATCAAAAAAAGAAGAAGACGTTAAGTAAAACTATAAAGATTACATTCAACATGGAAAAAAAGTTTAATATTCTATGTTCTACTTAATAATATTGATCGTTAACCTAATTAATAATAGTGGTAGGGGTCTCTTAATATATAAGTTGCTCGGATTCTCCAAATTGTTGCCTTACCTATGTCAGATCTCCTAAAAACGCACTACTTTTGCAAGACTCGATACGCACCCGTCGGCATTTCTGAAGAGTCTGAGTAACATAGCTTTATATGACATTGATAATTTTTCCCTCGTGAACTAATTTTTGAGATCGAGTTAGACTCAAAATTCATTTATTTACATGATATCAAAGTAGGGTTTATTTCAATTATTGTTACCGACGTGGAACCCTCATATTAAATTATTCACGCTCCAAATATCCAACTCTTAATATGAGATGGAATACTAAAGAGTCCCACAAAAAGGAATAGATAATCCCTTTACTTGAACATCCTCGCCTCATAAACTAACTTTTGAAACGAAATTAAACCTAAATTCTATTTCTTTTACAAAAAGCAATTCCAAATGAACCACATAAAGTGGATTTTTATTTAGAGTTTTTTAAGTATGAGCATGACTGACAAGAATGCTTTGTTTGTCTGCCTTTTAAGCTCTATTTTTTTTTACTTTTGTTGATTTTATATGCCTTTATTTTGACTAATATTTACCTCAACATTAAAAAAGGTGGCATATAGATTTCCATGGAAGCTTTTTAACTGCTCCATGGTTTCTCCTTATCATATCAATTGAGCGACATTAACGTTACTTTTCCTAATTTCCTCGAAATTATCACTACAATTAGTGTAATGATCAAAAGTGCAACAATCTTTTATAATACCTAAATACTCTGTACTGTCTCAATTTATGTGGCACTATTAATTCGAGTTATGAGAGGAAAATTCTTTACTAGAGTTAGAATATGAGTGTAACTTGAAATAATAGTACTCTAATGTGAAGGAATTCAGAGTATAAGGGTCAACATATCTTCTAATTTTGAAAAATAACATAAAGGTGTTTTTACTTTATATTATTTATAAGAAGTAAAAAACAACAACTCCAATGCAATTGTATTCATGGCCACATAACTCCAAATTATCTTATTTAAAAATAAAAATTACTTCTTTCAAATTTCATAATGAAACATAGTCAAACGTCCACTAAATGTTGAGACTAGAAACAAAAAAGAACTTTATATATAGTTAATAGGGTTTTATACTTGATATACAATAGTACTCATTTGTGTAGTGTAAAATTTCGAGTATTTGCTATCATCATCCTATCGGTCCTAGCTATCCAAAATGAAAATCTTGAAGGATCTAAATTAAGGCGCTTGGCCATGGAAATTTTTCACTTTTTCAGAGTTGAACTCTGAAAAATATGAATAGTCAGAAAATTTCGGAATTTAACATTGAATTTCAAAAATTTTAAGAATTTGAAAAATAACATAAAGATGTTTTTACTTCATATTATTCATAAGAAGTCAAAAACAACAACTCCAATTGTATCCAAGGTCAAATAACTCCAAGTTAGCTTTATTTTGAAAACAAAAACTATTTTTCCAAACTTCACAATAAAACATAGTCGAACGCCCACTAAATGCTGAAACTAGAAACAAAAAAGAACTTTCTAGGGTTTAGAACTCTAACAAATGTAAGATAATTAACACACTTGGGATTCGAATTAGCAACTAAAATAATTTATAAAATTGCACTAGAAATATGTAAACATCATATAGATAGGGAAATAAATTCAATTAATTAAACATGAGAAATTAATTAAGAAATAATTTGACTTACTTTAGTAGTGCTTGGGAGATGGCTACGTAATTTAGCAAGATGATTATTGATTCTTTCTCTACGTCTTCTTTCAGCTTCACTATGACTTTTTGAGGCAGCAAGTGCCTTTGCATCCATTATTTCTTGAGCATTCATCATTTTTTGCACCTCATTATGATGATCTTGACATGGAAATTGAGGTCTAATTTTGTTGAATAAATCTCCATAATGTGATGATCCATGAAGAATAAATGGATCTTCAAATGTGTTGAAGCTATTCCATGGTAGAATTGATGATCTACTTCCACTTCCATACATATCTTTGATATCCTGAGGGAGATTATATATTTATGAGATTAACTTTTTTTACAAAAAACAGTCTGATGCACAAAGTATTTTGTATTCATATAGAGTCTGTGCAAAGGTCGCACGTCAAGAAGGTGTAATATAGACAGTCGTCAATTTTGACTAATTTCATGATCGAACTCGTGATTTATATATAGGTTTTTAGATGGAGACATTTTTATTGTTATTCGTTAAGGCTTACTTTTTTTTATATACGGACAATATACGTAATACAATTCTTACACTATCAAGTTACCTAAATGGGAAAAAAGTTAAACAAAAATTATGACCTAAATAATAACTATAATTAACCGTTAAAAAAGTAAGATAAAAAACAAGAGAAATGGAATAAATAACCTGCTACGAAAGATTGTGATACACTTAACTTCGGTTTGATTTAAATTTAACGTTGAAATTTGAAATTTGAAATTTAAAGTTTTTGAAGTTGTGATATTTAGAACTTGAAGTTGTATTTGGACATGCATTTTACTTGAATTTTTTTTTAAAAAAAATATGAATCGCAGTAAAATTTCTTTGAAAATTAAAACTAGTCTGAACTTGAAACTTCTTTTAAGATAGATTTTCACAATTTGTGGCAAAATAGATATTTGAAGATAATTTTTTTAAAAATTTAATCCAAAATTTACGACCAAACGCTAGCGTATAACATAAAAAATCTTTACACTTAACTACTATATATGTTCTTTATACCTCTAAGAGTGTGAAGTGTATGATTGTTTAGAACCACAACAAAACAAGTTTGAGGTTGAAGAACTTTACACTTGTTTGATAATCATCTTTCTTCTTTTTTTACACAAAAAGAGGAAAAGTAAGAATAATAAAGAGAAGGGGATCAAAAACTTGGATTCTACTTCATTTGTGATAAAAGGAGATTGTAAGAGATCAATGAAAGATGATGAAAAGACATACCTTTATGTTTTTGATGGCTTTGTGTGCCCTTCCACTTGTTGTCCTCTTTCTTTTTTAAAACTCACCCTTTCTAAGTTGTTTGTTTTCTTTTGCAACACCAAACTTTGTGAAATGTGAGGTTTGAATAGAGTATTTGATCCTATTTATCCTAGCATCAACTAAGACTTTTGTTTCCTATGCCTTTTTCTTTCCTATTGGGTCCTATTGATATTATGTTCTCTTTCATACCTATACTCCATTCCACACCTCCATCTCCACTATCTTTTTTTTTCCCACCTTGCATCTAGTACTTGCATTGGAGTACGACTATTTTGGCTTCGTGCTGCACATAGGGCCCCATATAGGTGGAAACACTTTCTATCAAGATTTTTTTCATACCCAAGGCTCAAACCCGATACACCTGATTAAGGGAGGAACATCCCCATCCACTGCACCATATCCTTTGGACGTGGTCCATCTCCACTATCATATATAGTGGGGATACAAGTATTGGTAGTTTCTATCCTTTAATTTCCTATTTACGACATTCTTTTTCTGTTTCAACTATCCTTTTCTATAGCTATTTGATTACGAGCTAGCTCTTTTGGATTAAGGGTTGTAAATAGTCATTAAGTTTTAAGTGTTTGAACAAGTAGAAGTGAATGAGAGAGCATAATTAGTTACTCTCTCTACTTTTAAAAATAGATTTTCGCTTCTATTTATCATATTTAACATATTAAGAAAATACTTTTTTTTTTCATATTTAATCCTTAAAATTAATTACTTATTCACAAATCACTTTTTAAGACATAGTATGAAATATCATCAATTAATAACTATATCAATCATTATTTTCTTAATAAATATATGTCAAGTTAAAATATAACAAGTAAATTTAATCAAAACCATCGAAGTTGATATCATTGTCTATTTACATAGTGAGGAAGTATGCTCTTTCTTCCTATCTTTGTGTCTAATTAATGAGATAGTTGTAATTTTTTATTCACTTTGGCTTTAGGCTATGGTTAATTTAGCCTTGGTCAAGCCCCCCCATGTTCTTCTATTATTAATATATAGTTTTAATATACTCTCTTTCTCATGGATAGCTATATTTCCACGCCCAAACTTTCTACCTCCCCAAGACCAAATGAAATCATTATGTCTTCGAACATACTCCTCCTCCACTACCTACTCTAGATCCTAGTGGGTGGGTGAAATAAAGATGAACTCTTATAACTACGTTCACTTTGTCCCTATATTGCATAATTCATACTTTATATGTCGATAGTCATTCTTTATTAAACAGACTAAAAGATTAAAAAAATTATATAAATTGAGATAGAAAGAAATAGTACTTTATTTTGGTCGATTTTAGTTGCACACATTCATGAAATCATTTGTTACTAATAAAGTTTTGATAGAATGATAAGTATTCATTCATCCTTAATTAAAATTTTCATGTTCAAGCCTTAGGTATGTAGTCACCTTTACTAAAGAGCATTTATCCCAAATATGAGTCGACTTTTCGATGTGAATTTTGGTTTAGTTAGACCATAATACAGATATCAGACATCGAGTGAGAAACTAAAAATAATAAATCATATTATCTTCTCAAAATTAAAACTATTTTTTTATTTTGATGATGGAGTACCCTTGAAGCAAATATAGCTAATCTAAAACTACAAGTATTAGCACGCGTACTTTATATATATATATATATATATAAAAAAGCTACACCATCTTAAAACAACATTTTTTATTTTCATTAGAAATTGCGCCACTTGGGTGGCTAAAATTCATGTTAATTATCTGTAATAGAAGAGGGAATATGTTTGCAACAGTATTTGGTAAATGGTGGCACATCTTCATTGATGTTGAAACATTTATTACATAGGCAAAAATCAAAATTGAGGGTCGAATAGTCAACTATGTTTTTTTTTTTTAATATCTAGTGTGTTTTTTTAGGTGTATTCAAGGCACTAACGAATCGTTTGATGTAAGGTCTAAAGTATAATAATTAACCCCAGGATAAAATGCATGACTATTTTATTCTGCGCTTGGTTGGAAGTATTAGGCAGCTTTGAGATTATTTATCTCACCATTTATGCTTTAGTGATCAAATAAGTTATTGCATATATATGGTGGAATAACTTATCCCAAGATAATTAATTATCCCAAAATAATTAATCTCGGGATAACTTGTTACCAACCAAATAACCCTGGAAAAGGGGGATTGGATCTCTAGTATGCTCTTTAGGTGTATTGTTCCTTTGATTGTTATGGTAAAAATGAATAAATGAACCAAAAGCTTAATGATAGAATTAGGTATTGACCAAATCTCAAAATATAAAGTCCATTGAGATTGATATCACATCAAATTGGATAGCCAAAATTGCATTTAGCAATAATTAAAGTTTATTAAGATATGAAGGGGTGATTAGCAAGGGTAATGACAAGCACATATAGGACCTTCAGAGCCAGCAACGCATCTGCCATCAGCTTTGGGTCCAAACCTTTTCTTGCATAATGATAAACATTTTGGCACAACTTTTTTTCCCTCGCACGGTATTTCAGGATGTACCTGGTAGCAATTGTACGTAATAGCACTTGTTCCAACTGCATTCAATAAACAAGAAGAGTCAAGAATGTGTATTGATATTATTAGGCAAGTATTAAAACAATATATAACAAGTATTGTATTTTAGACCAGAAAAGTTATTTAGGTGGTAAGCACTTCTCACGAATGAAAAAAAGAAAGAAGTATTGAATGTTAGATGTAAAACAAAGTTAAGCTTCTTGAGTACCAAAAAATAGAGTTACAATGAGAAGGACACAAATCAAAAGCTTTGCCATTATTCTTCTAGAGATATACTCAAAATGTAGTCTTGATAGTATTTTGTGCTTTAATTTTTCACTTTGAATAGTCAAGTTAACCAAGAGTATCCTTTTATAGCTCATAAAATTAAATATGGATATGACTTTTTCCATCCATTCTTACTTGAATTAATGACATATGACTAAATTTAATTTAATGGCTAATATTCAATTAATTAAAATAAAATTCTATCCCAAAAGATTTTTACAATTTCACAATTATATTTTTTTAAATTTATATTTTTTTGCCTTGAGTAAATTTTGTAAATATGTGAATGCAAGTAACTACACATCTATTCACTTTGTTTTATTTACTTACTAGTGAATTCATCCGCGCTTCGCGCAGTCATGAATAACATAAATAATTTACTAAATATTATTTAAATAGAAGATGCATTATATATATAAATTATAATTATGTTTTTTTATCTTTAATATATGTGAATTTTAGTTAAAAAATTTAAATATTTTTTGAGAGTTTTTCTTACATAAAAAAAATATAAAATAAAATAATAATATTATACCTTCCTATAAATGTGTAGATGTATAATTTGGTTTCATAGGAAAAAAACATTATTATTATTTTTACATGTAATCATCTTCTTTAGAAATGAAAAACATTCTTGTAATTTATAACGATTTAAAAATAAATAGCATAAATATATTATTTTTCAAAAGTAAAAAGAAAAAGCAACAGAAGAAGAAATAAATAAATATACTTTTAAAGAATAGATGAAACACAAACTAAGCATGAAAACGCTAAGAGAAAGGGTAAAATGGTCATTTCACAAATAAAAGCAAATTCACAAGAAATGAAACATTACAACATATACACATACAACTTCACGTAAATATACAAACGCAATTTCCAGAGATACAAACGAACGCGCAATGTATATGTATATAAATCTAGAAAAAACTAAAACGTTCCATATATGAATCATCCAATTTTTCATAATAAAAATGAATCTATACAGAACTGATCAATTCATATCATTACACCTGAACGTATAAACGATTTAACAAACATAATACAATTTCATTGTTCGATTTGCCAACAAATTGAATAATACAAACTTCTTAGTTCGTATATACAAATTGATATGAACAAAATATACAAATTGATCTCTAATGTTTGTAGCTGATTCAATATCATGAACCCAGTTACAATGGTGTTCTTCTTGCCGAAGAAGTCATTGTAGGAAACAATTCCGATTAAAATATAATGTGCGTGAGTTATAGGATTATTTTTCTTTTTAGTAACAGAAAATAGCGCATATTTAGTTAATTTGTTTTAAAAACATTTTGTATAAAATTATAACTTAATTCGCGAATTATACAAATCACCTCCATAGCAAACCAAAACTTATTAGTGATAGAATTATTTTATGCAACTTTACTATTTCTATGAAGATAAATTTATTTATATATTTTATATATAGTACTCTCTGCAAAAATAACTATTCAATCATAAGAAAAAAATAACAATCTTAAAGGTAAACAACATTTTCTAAAGTACAATAATTTTTCAATTGTTTTATATTTGATTTTCTCTAATTAAATTAATTCATTTAACGATAGCCACATCAAATTGGATAGCCAAAATTGCATTTAGCAATAATTAAAGTTTATTAAGATATAAAGGGGTGATTAGCAAGAGTAATAACAAGCACATATAAGAACAGGAGAGCCAGTAATGCATTTGCCAACAGCGCTGGGTCCAAACCACTTCTTGCAAAATGGGTTACATTTTGGCTCAACTTTTTCTCGATCGCATGGTATTTCAGCGTGTATCTGGTAGCAATTATATTTGTTAGCAGTTGTTCCAACTGCATTCAATAAACAAGAAGAGTCAAGAATGTGTATTGATATTATTAGGTAAGTATTATACACAACAATATATAACAAGTATTGAATGTTAGACAAGAGGTTGCTCGGATGGTAACCACTCTTCTCGAAAAAAAAATAAAAAAAAGAAGAAGTATTGAATGTTAGATATAAAACAAAGTTAATCTTCTTGAGTACCAAAAAATAGAGCAACAATGAGAAGGACACAAATCAAAAGCTTTGCCATTATTCTTCTAGAGATATATTCAAAATGTAGTCTTAGATAGTATTTTGTGTTTTAAATTTTTCACTTTGAATAATCAAGTTAACCAAGAGTATCCTTTTATAGCTTGTAAAATACGGATTTGGATCCTCTCCATTTTCCTCCCATTCCTACTTGAATTTATGACACATGACATAAATTTTTCCTTTAATTTAATGGCTAAGATTCAATTAATTAAAATAAAATTCTACCATGATTAGAATAATTAATTACTTCCCTATATTTTCTCCCAAATTTGTTTTACAATCCTACAATTCTAAATTTACATTATATTTTTTCTAAATTTATATTTTTGAAAATAAAAAAAAATCTTGAGTAAATTTCATAAATATATGAATGCAAGTAACTACACATCTAATCACTTATTTCTGATGAATTATTTTATGCAACTTTACTATTTCTATTAATATAAATTTATTTATATATTTTTATATAATAGTACTTTATGCAAAAATA
Organism: Solanum appendiculatum; assembly: GCA_018342035.1. Lineage (NCBI taxonomy): Eukaryota > Viridiplantae > Streptophyta > Magnoliopsida > Solanales > Solanaceae > Solanum > Solanum appendiculatum. The sequence continues at coordinate 1,021,742 of JAGDQO010000043.1, read as the reverse complement.
ACTATTCAACCCGTTAAAAAAACTATCAATCTTAAAGGTAAATAATATTTTCTAAAGTACAATAATATTTCAATTGTTCTATATTTGATACTCTCTAATTAAATTAATTTGAATTTATAATGAATAAATGAAGGTAAAACGATTAGACATGTAAATGTAATTACTCACGTTTATATATTCAGGAAATTTAATTTAGGCAAGAAAAAATTTTTAAAAAAAATATATAGTTAGAAAAAATATAATGTAGATCCAGAATTGTGGATTTTTAAAAAAACAATTGAGAGAAAATATATGAAATTAATTAATTATTCTAACTATGATTAAGACTTGTTTTAATTAATTAAATCTTGATCATTAAATTAAACTTATGTCATGTGTCACCAATCCAAACAGGAACCTAGGGAAAATGGGGAGAGGAAAAAAGGAGAGAAGCCAAATCCTTAAAATACATACAGAGTGAGACATAATTAAATCCTTGTGATTAGATTTTGAAGATTTGAAATTTATAAGTAAATATATGTAGTTTTGGTCTCACATTAATATGTTGATCATGTTAAATTATTGGTTAATAAAATTGTATTAATATTTAAGTTAAAGTTATATGCATTAAATAAAGTTTAAATTATATTTTACCCATATTTTAATACATAAATTTGCTCTTTAACTTGATCTCAGTTAATATTTATATCTTCTAACTTTAAATATGCACAATAAATACTTAAACGTGTATAAAGTTGAATAATTACATTCATATATTCTTCAAAGCTTTTTTAGTTGTCAAATTCAGCCCCCTATGTATGGCAATAAAAGAAGAATATATCTACTTGATTTGATTGGTCTGTTTGAATTATGAATCAACATTCAAAAACGCGTATTTAAGATTTCGAGAGGATGAATACACTATAATGAAAAGGTGAATTTAAATTATAAATTTGACCGATTTGACCTCTAGATTCTTATCATCAAATCCACTATACTTTTTAAATTATAGGTAAAATTAATTTTATATTTTAAAATTGTAAATTTTGTATATATATATTTTCAAATTAATATGGGTTTTACCACCAAGTGTAACATACACTGATACACATATACTCACACACGTATGAACACACTCATATTACATTGGTTACACTTTGGGGGGTTAAAATAATTTGAATTTACACATATTAATTTGTGACAAAACAGGCGGGTTAATTTAGACTAAATAATAGATCGTAACTCATATTATCAAACGCAAAAGCTCTTTTGATTATTTGCTTCTTTATTAATTATAATTTATTTAATCCCCAAATCGGAGATTCTTAATTATTTATCAAGAGTATTTCCAAAAAACAAACAATAATATTGATCTTATAAGGTGTATTTATACATCCAAATACCACATTTTATCCATATTTTAGCTAAGCTTCGAGAAGCAATTCACATATATTTGTGTGTTTTGAGCATAATTAATGTGGGCAGGCTAATATATGTGATTAGACATGTTTCAAATCAAAAGACAATGAGAATCGACCCAAAATAGTAAAAGAAGCCAAAGAAATGTATCTTGGGAAGAAAATGAAGCTAAGGCAGTGAAATTTCATTGGATATGCTGTTATTGTTGTTGTTGGTTTATTAATGAGTGGGATTCACTCAGTGGTGGAGTCAGGATTTTCATTAAGGGGTTCAAAATCTAAAGAGTAGACACACAAACTAGCCGAAGGGGGTTCGACATCTACTATATAAATAAAAAAAATTATTTTAACCATGTATAAATAGTATAATTTTTTGCCGAAGGGGGTTTGGATGAACCCCCTGAACTCAAGGTGGCTCCACCACTGGATTCACTTATGGGGAAGGGTAGGTTCCTTTGGTTAATAAGTTTTTTGTATCATAACAATTGAAGATGAGAAAAAATGAAATTAAAAAGCTATATTGAAAGAGTTATCATTAACCAAATTTCAAAATATAAAGTTCATTGAGATTGATGTCACATTGAATTGGATAGCCAAAATTACATGAAGCAATAATTATATAAAGCATATAAAGGAGTGACTAGCAAGGGTAATCACAAGCACAAAAAGGACTCTCAAAACCATACTGATCAATGCATTTGGCACCAGCTTTGGGTCCAAACTTTTGCTTGCAAAATGGTAAACATTTTGGCTCAACTTGTCCTTGATCACACAATATTTCAGGGTGTATCTGATAGCAAGTTTCTGATTCAACTGAAGGGATCATTGTTCCAACTGCATTCAATAAACAACAAGAGTCAAGAAACACTATTAAAATCATTAGATAAGTATTATACACAATAATATATACTCCCTCTGCCCTAATTTACGTGACATTTTTCATTTTTCGAGAGTCAAACATTTTAAGTTTGATCGGGAATGATCATTCTCTAGTCCTTTGCTAATTTGTTAGGGGTAAAAAAAAAAGATATGTTTAAATGATATATGAAAAAATTACGATAAAAAATAAACTTGTTTGAATCTCGAAATCTGAAAGGTGACACGTAAATTGAGACGGAGGGAGTACTACATATGGATTGTTAGGGGTAAAAAAAAAAAGTGAAGGTTCTTGAGTACCAAAAAATAGAGCAGCAACAAGAAGGACACAAGTCAAAAGCTTTGCCATTATTCTTCTAGAGATATACTCAAAATGTAGTCTTAGATAGTATTTTGTGTTTCAATGTTCACTTTGAATAATCAAATTAACAAAGAGTATCCTTTTATAGCTTGTAAAATACATAATCAAATCTTGTGATTATATTTTGAAGATTTGAAATCTATAAGTAGATTGTATAAGAGTTAATAAGAAATTATTATCTTATTCCCAAATTATATATTGTCTTATTTAGATTTTTTTCTAATTAATATGAGTTTGACCACCTACTGTAACATACAAATACTCACACACTAATCTACTGATATCTAAGAACATGTGTTGAACATTTATTTCAAAATATTGAACACAAATTTTGTTTTACAAATGATACATATATATTGTTGGACAATCTTTGTGGTATAAAATAAAAATCAAAAAATAAAATAACAACTCATAATTAGCTGAGGTTATAGAAAAATCTTATAATTTTGATGCTACTTTAGTGACATGTATAGTACTTTGATTTAAAGATGAATACATACTATAATAAAAGTATTTATCTCCTAAAATTAGCTATCATGAATGAAAAATAAAAACTAAATTGATACATATATTGAATCACATCATGATCAACTTAAATGTGGGTTAGAAGTCACAGAACCTTACTTCGACAAAAACACATGAATATTAGAAAAAAGTAAAACATTTTTTTTAAAAAAAAATAAAGGAGGGTAGGAGCGAGATAGGGGATGATAAGTACATGATAGGGGAGAAGAAGACTCAAGAAATTGTAAACATTTAAATCAAATGAAATAGTAGAAAAGACTTATTTATAATAAGATATTAGGAATAGTAGAGAAAACTTAATTTATTATGAGATATTTTGAATAATAGAAAAGACTCAATTTATTATAAGATGTTTTAATTACTTTTTTAAATCAAAATATAATAGAAATTTTACTGTTTACTATTTAATTGATTAGATTTTGAAGATTTGAAATCTATAAGTAGATAGTAAGAGTTAATAAGAAATTATTATCTTATTCCCAAATTATATATAGTCTTATTTAGAATTGTTCAAATTAATATGGGCTTGACCACTTACACACATACATATGGTGATGAAACAGTGCGTTTCACATTTATTTCAAAAATATTGAATACAAATTTTATATTACAAATGACAAATTTTAAATGATTCATATATATTATTAGATATTCTTTGTGCTATAAAATGGAAATAAAAATAAATAAATAACAACGCATAATTAGCTGAGGTTATAGAAATTCTTATAAGCTTGATGTTGTTTTATTAGTGATATAAATAGTACTTTAATTTTAAAATAAATACATACTATAATAAAAATATTTATCTCATAAAGTTAACTATCATGAATGAAAAATAAAAAACTAAACTGATACATAATTTGAATCGCATTATGATCAATTTAAATGCGCCTAGAAGTCACATAATCTTGCTTTAACACAAACACATAATATTAAAAAAGTAAAAAAATATATATATATATTCAATTACTAATTATTTCAATTATTCCATTTTAGTCATGATATAATCAGTTTCTCAAGTTATCAACAAATTATTCAATCAATGCACCTCTAGTTATATTCAACACAAATATTTGCAATTATTCACAAAGTACCCTTCACTATACATCGATGCCTAGTAATGAATCTTCATAATAGAATTTGGGCACCCCAACACATGACCTAAAACCCATCATAATCAATATATTAAAATTATTTTTTAAGAGATGTTTATAAGAAGGCAAGTCATAACCTATTTCGAATATCGAGCAATATGTCATGAATTTTTATAATAGTTTCTTATCTTCTTTAAGTATTTCGTATCGTTCCCAATTTATCAAAATCAAATTCTAAATGAGTATACGATTTTATCGACCACATGCCCAAAGAATGTAATAGAATCAAACTAAAATACACACTTGAAAATTTTGACTTAGAGACGCTCAACTTCAATAACTGAAGCACAATCATAAAATATTGATCATGGTCCTCCCTACTACAGGAGTAAATCACTATGTCATTAATGAAAACAATCACAAAGGATAATTCAAATATGGCCAAAATATCCCTATTCATCAACTCCATAAAAATCATCGAGGCATTATTAGTCATCCAAAGAACATGATCAAAAACTCATAATGGTCATAACGAGTCCTAAAGGCCAATCGTCTTAGGGATATTTAAGGCCCTAATCTTCAACAGATAATAGCCTCATCCTAAGTCAATCTTCGAAAATACAAAAGAACCCTAAAACAGATTAAATAACCTATCAATATTGTGATATCAACTTGTTCTTGATAGTAACCATGTCCAATTGTCGATAACCAATACACATCCATATAGTACCATCCTCTTCTGCATGAACAAAATAGGAACACATCAATGAGAAACACAATGTTTAATGAATCACTTAACATATCCATGATCTAATAAGTGTTTCGAGTAGCATATGTTGTTTTTAGAAGTAAAAAGAAATAGTTTCCACCCAAAAGCATTTTGAGAAAGTATATTTATTAGATAAACATAAACTGTTTCTCGGATTAATCCTTAAATAACTTATCTTATCCAATCAAATTTGGAATTATTTTATCCGATCTTGAGTTAATTAGTCCAAATTAAACTTTCAAATTATAATCCCAAAATAGTTTGATCCACAAAACAAATAACCTCCAACCTCAAAATCATTTGTTTTAATCTCAAAATAATTTAATCCGCGTAACAAATGAAAATCTTAAGATCAGTTTGTGTTACCAAATTTTCCGGAAAATCAAGCTAGGATCATGGTCATTTTGAACCGACAAATAAAGTAGGAGTGAAAAGCCATGAATGTGATGACAACAACATGTTTCTTTGTTTCTCCATCCAATGTTCAGTATCTACATTGGGACCTGATTAAATTTGGATTCGTGTCAGGAAATCCCAAATTGAGGGTAAAGCGCTTCTTAATAACAAAGCCGACCCCGTATCAAGGAAGACTCGAACCAAGACCTCTGGTTAAGAATGAAGAAGTATTTACCACTCCACTACAACACTTGTTAATTGACAAGAACATGTTTGATTTCTAATGGCTCACATATATAGTACGGAGGGCACTTGTTCCTTTTACAATGTCAACTCATTCTATGTGCCAACCCTCTCATGTCTGCTTGTACTATTCTTGCTTTTCTTTGTTTTTCATGTGACAAGGATCAAATGGTATTGAGGGGACGATCATCGATGAGATAATTTATAGCCATATTACTATTTTTCAATTATAAATATTGAAAGTATTTTGAATTTGTATTTGTTCAAATATATATATATATATATATCATTGTTTTCTGAGCTCAAAAGACTAAACCAAGAAAACGAAAAACTAGACTCCCGAAAGGGAAACCTCTCTCATCCCAGACATCATGTAAGTAGCTAATCTTAAAATTCTCATGTAATATCTCCCTATGTATGTCAAGTATCATAATGTTTGTTAATATTCTGTGAATATATGAAAAAATTATGTTTATATAATCTCTAAGTATATGGTTCTCTTACCAGATTTTTATCAGTATCGATGGACTTACCTGTAAATTCCTAGGGATTTGAATGTCCGCCATGGCCAGATGCCGAAGGACATATATATATATATATATATATATATATATATACACACACATATATACTGTGTATATAAGGATTAAATTCATATTTTATATCTATATATTTAATTGTGAACCCCATAAACACAAGTATGGGACTTGGTTTAGCGGCTATGAGGGGTTTAGAAACTAGTAGTCGTCGTGCGGGTTCAAATTTGGCAAGCAATATTTTTCAATGTTTTAGTTTGAAATCTGATACAATTTATTTTTCAGCACTATTTAGCATGTTTTTTTATAACCTCAATGAAAATCCTGACTTTGTCACTGTATATATTTGTTGATTTACTAACAAAGATGAGAGAACATTAGACTAGCTGGGAGGGAGATGGAGATTGGTATTCATTTGGTGCTCACACGCATGACTACTTGTCCTCATTGTTTTAACCTTTTTAGGCTCCTTTTATGAACTTTTTATGTGTTTTAAGTGACTTTTAACTTTACTCTTCTAGAATTCAAAAACACAATGATAGCTATAGCAACATTTATAACCCACTAACATAAATCCAATATGAAAATCCCTTTATTTGGTGGGGTTTATAATGACATCTATCTCATGTTGTCATGACGTTTAATTTGTTTTCTCTAAACAAAGTGCTTATTGTGCTATTAGCAGGAAAAAGTCAACTAAATTCTCACTTATTGGCTAATTATAATTATAATTAGTGGCCTTGGATCATCTTTTCACATTTGGCTAATCAATTAAACTTAACATATAGTCTGATTTGGCTTTTTATGAAGGCGACCATAAAGATTAAAGCCCAATTAAGTTTTAATTTGAAATCAACATTTGTTTATGAAATTTGTGTAAAAATTCAATTTCAAGATCAAATCCTAAATTCTCTAAATAAATAGGATTTTAAACTATTTTACAAAAAGAGAACCCATCATTTTAAATTTTGTAAACAAAACAAAAAACTTATGCTTGGCGTGGAGGGATTGCTTGTATCATGTGAAAGAATTATTTTAAAGAATAATTAGTTACCATTATTATTGACTATTAGATCTATGTAAAAGTATGTGTATTTGAAAGTTTGTTATAACACATAATCACAAACATTTCTTTAAAGATATTAGTCCATATATTAAGCAAATTTCAAATTATTCAAATGGAAAAAGGTCTAAAATACCCTTAAACTATGAGACTTGTTGTAATATTGCCCTCATCCACCTTATGAGTGTAGGCCATTAGAAATAAATGTATTTTTGAGCCAAAAGGTTGACGACAAGGGTATTTTAGGGCCGAAAGATGGATGGAAGATAGTTTTGTATCAATTTAAATAGTTGAGGGGCATTTTAGACCCTTCTCTATTTATTATTTAACGTCTTAGGATATTCTAATAACTTATTTTTGAACTATGATTTACTTATTTGGTAAGGTTATAAAAAAGTTGGTGGAGTTTCAAAAGTGTTAACAACTCGTTACATTCATGTTTATGAATAAAAAAAATACAACTTATAAATTTAAATGGTACGTCCAAATAAAATTTCAATTAGAAATTCAAGTGTGCTAAATCTTTCTATATAATTTTGTTTGGAAGATAAAAGTCAACCAAACGAAAAATCAAAAGTGCAAACCTCATCGATAAAGATTATGGTGGAGTGGTATATAGTACTCCTTCATTCTTAATAGAGGTCTCGGGTTTGAGTCTCCTGGGCACGGAGTCACCTTTGTTAAGGAACCTTTTAGTCGAACTTCAATGTAAGTACCGGACACCAGACGAAAAATCAAAAAGAAAAAGTGCAAACCTCTTTCTTTTTCTTTTTTTGTTAACAACATGTGGAATCCAAGAGTACATTTTAGCACCTCTAATATTACTTTCGTTATTTAGTGAGATTCATGATTGTTGAGAGTGACATTAGATCGAGGACACGATTGATTTATCAAAATCTTTTAATTTTGAATCATATCGTTCATCTCAATTCACATGATACTCTTTTTTTCTTTATGGAAAAGAGAAACTAAAATAGAAGAATGCCCTTATACTCCAACTTATAAGGAAGAGATTTTTTTTTCTTTCAAATCCAAAATTGACTATAATAAGATCCTTAGTGCACCAACATGGGTTGTGATGCAATGGCCTTTAATCAAAGGTCTCGAATTCGAGCTCTGGATATGGAGAAAATTCAGTTGGAAGCGTCACTCCTAAATGAGCTCTCAGTGCGCGATCCAAATTTAATCTCCTTAGTACAAGTGCTTAGTAACAAAAGCTACCTTATACATGAGGAAAGTAAATAATGTCAAGTGGAATGTAACAAATTAATTTTAAAATCTTCATTTTATTTTTATCGAGATAAGTTATAGCATACAAATATTTATGTCTTATTTATATCATAATTTCATAAATCTTCCTTTTTATTTTTGGGTTTGACATTTTTTCCAATTGAAGCCATAGAATTCATCTTTTTTTTGCTTAGAGGACTGTTATTTTTACATAACATAATCAAAAAGTTAATAGGGAAAGCTTCCATATATAGTTCGGCTAATTAATTCATGATCGAAATATACACAATATATATCATCTTTTATTTTCAATTCCAAAGTGAACAATCAAAATGCAAATCAAACTCTACAACATTTCTTCTTCTTCCTTTTTTTTTCAAATAATATGAAGAATAGAGAGATGAAAATCAATATTTTTTAAATAAATAAATAGGAAAATTAATTAATAATTAAATAAGAAAATCTATGGGCTTTTAGAGTACAAAGACTCATCAGAGTTGTAATAGAAAGTTGGGCCCAATATGGAATCTAACATAACTGGGCCATCAGCTTCTTCTCATTCAATGGGCTTTGTCAAATATTGCAGAATTTTGTGCGTAATCTTCTTTCCACTACTTAACCATTAGGAGGAACCTCAATAGCCTTCTCGGCGAGTTAATCTAACCACATAAATTCCTTCTTGTTTATCCACCCACCGTAAACGATTACTAATGAACTTGTAATACAAATGAGATCAAAAACGTCATTATTGGGGCAATTTACTACTTTACCCCTACATAAATATTAAATATTAATCTATGTATCTTACTGGTTACCGCCTTTACCCTTTAGCCTTCAATTCACACTTTACAGTGACTTTAATTCACAACTTTACATTATACAAAATATCAAAATCTAAAGTAAGAACCATATTTCTCTTAATTTCTCTTTGTGTTGCACTTGTATAATTCTTTTCATGCTAGTTATTATTGTTTCTATTTTATGAGCGTTCTGTAAAGTTACATTATTGTCTTGTCGCGTCAAATTATTAGAGAAGGTATATATTTGTTTTATAATCATTTTCTTATTGGTTAAACCTAAAACCAAACCGTCAAGGATCAAAACCGATAATATATAGAATCGAAAAGAATCAACCGATACACACCCCTAAAAGATCCAACTGACAAATAAAATGAAGTATAAATATCTCTCAAATCATTCCGCCAACAGAAAAATCCAAAATAGTAAAAGGTCGGACAGTGCTAAGTGCCAAAAACTCAACCAAAATGTACACTTTCAATTTCATCACAAATTCTAAGCAAACTATGTACTACAAGACAATGATTGCAATGTCGACATTATATATATATATATATATATATATATATATATATTATACACTGTCGGTAGATCCTAAGGAGTCCTTTGACTATGTTGAGATAAATAATATAATGTCAAAATTAGTATAACTGGCTTGGACAAAGACTCCTAAATTCAATTCGAATTTTTTCTTTGGTAGAAGACTTGATTGAATATAGTATGTTTATAGGAATTTGTCGTTAATGATTTAATCGAAACATATCTAATAAAAAACTATCTTAATTTCTTTAGAAAGGACTTGACCGACATGCTTTTTCTTCGTTATAAGACTAATCAAAGAAGAGACTATGTTCAAAGCAATATGATATATAATCTTTCGTTACATGTTATGTTAAATGAAATTATGAATAAGAAATTAGTATAATACAAGAATTATACATGATGTAAGGAATCACTGGTCAAATATTATATATATTATGTATATTTTAAATTAATATATATATCAGCTATTATTTGGACTTGCCGATATATATATATACATATATAGTAAAATCCCTTTTTAAACATGCTATTGAAGACCTAAGATTTATTTCTTGTATACCGCATGCTTTGCTCAAATGAAATTTGCTTTGGATGTTTTATTAAAATAAAACAAAAAAGAAATAATTTAGAAAAATAAATCTAATAAAATATTAAAATGTAAGAACAAAAAGTTGAAACATATATATTATAACTAATAAAAATACTGTTTCAAGTAAAAGACATATTCAAAGTATTGAAAGATACGTATGTTTTTCTTCCTTTAAACTTTAAATTTCAGCTAATTAATTCTTTCCTTTCCAATATTTATGGGTGTGATCTTATTTGTTGTGATCCAAAGAAACTTTTTTTTTTCTCATTCGGTGTTCAATATCCATATTAAAGCCCGATTAAATTCGAATTTGCTTAGGAAAGTCCCATATTAGAGGGTAAAGCGCACCTTAACAAAGACGATTTTGTGTCTAAGGAAACTGAAATCCGAGACTTCTGGTTAAAAATGAAAGAAACTTTATGATAGAGATGAATGAGAATATATATGGTGGCTGCATTGCAACCATAAAAATATATTAGCGTGTGCCTATAAATAACCTTTAAATATTTATTAATTACCCTAATTAATTAATTTCATGTGTGGACCTTTGGCTATGTATAATAATTTATTTAAATGTCCAAATCTATCTGTATCACACACACTCAATGACACCTGTTTTGTATGTCATGTCAAATTCTATTATAATAATCTACATAAAGTTCCTACGAAGTACTAACTTTTACAGAACATGAAAAATGTTACAACTAAAATCTTTAAAATGTAGTATAATTATTCATGAAGGTCCATCTGGCATTTTATTTAATTTTATGGTAGTGCCAATAATGTATGCCATACGTACTGTTATGATTTTCTTAATTTTTCAATACAATTTTTTACACTATTAACGATATCTAAATATTCTTAACTAAGGAGTTTAAAGAACTGTTTTCGATTCAATTCATAGAAATCTATAAAGAACGAAAAATTTCTTATGAGACTCGACTAACAAGAGTTAGAGTATAAACAATTAAACGAGATCTTCATATACATATATATATATATATATATATATATATATATATATAAAAAAGTGATGAATGAAAAAAAAAATACAGGTACAATTACTATAAAGTATAATTAATATACGTGTTAATTGAGGTCCCACAACATTTAAATGATTAATTTTTTTATAATTAAGAAAGTTTGACAGGAGAAACACAAAGAATTATTACGAAGCATACACTTAATTAATCTAAGTCGTAGACCTATTTATAGCTAATTTAATGTTAAATGAATTTTGAATGAAAGTAGGACCATAGCTTTCTTGAGATTATGGTTTTAGTTTGAATGTTAAATGTGTTACGTTGTGAGGGTAACTTTAGGTGTGGTTTGATAGGTGGAATAAATTTATATCGTTCATTAAGTATAGTATAAATTTTATTTTAAGTTTGGGATATTTCATTGTATCCTATTAAACTTCAGATTATTTGATTCCACCTTTTAAGTGGAATGAATTAGTCCAAAAGTTTAAGGACCATTTAGTATGCGAAATGAGATTATTTTATGTTGGGTAATGTCAATATCCTGCCTATGGCAAGGCCCACGAGGGGCTGGGTAGTCTGAATCGGAGTCATGATCGAACATGACACTTGCTTGGTGGTCTTAGTTAAGTAATAAAGTTGTGCATTTGCTACCAGCTATAGCTTTTGGCATAATGGTAAGTGTTTGATACTAATAAGAGGTATAAGAACCAAGGTCGTGGGTTTGATTCCCAAAAGCAACATTTTGCATAAAGCAGGTGTTGGGAGGGGGATTGTTGGGTAATGTCAATATCCAGCCTATGGCAAGGCCCACGAGGGGCTGGGTGGCCCGGATCGGAGTCATGATCGAACATGGCGCTTGCTTGGTGAATTTGGTTAAGAAATAAAGCTGCATCTTTGATATCTATATATATATATAATGACGTTTAGAACTCATTTAAATATTATAAATAAAAGTATACAAAATTAGAAAGAGTATGAATTTAAAAAAGACAAACATCAGTAGTGATCGATATTTTATTTTAACGGGAATGCACATGCGGCTAATTGATGAAGGCCAAATTTTATCACCCAAACTGAAGAAGAAAGAAAAGAAGTACCCAAAACATACTGGGCCAAATACAAGCCGAAGAATTGGTCCTAATATAAAAGAAGAAAATTGACCCACTTGTTTTAGGTCCAAACAAACAAAATAGGGAAACTTACCTAAATCCCATTTGTTTAGGAGTTGATTACTTAGATACACTCTAGTTTACAATATTATGTATCTTACCAAATTTTGATGCGCCCATATACATTCAGATACGTCTAGATAAATGTATCTCGGGATACATGAGGTCAAAATTAAGTGGAATTTGTTCTAGATACATTGTATCCAAGTGTATTCGCATGTATCTGCGATACATAACAAATCTCGCTGGCCTCCCTCACCTCTCCTCCATATCACTAGCCACTCTCCTGTGTATCTAGTATCACATATACATGTGAATCACACTAGATACATATAGTATCTGGTATACATAACAAATCCCGCTCGCCTCCCTTCCTATTTTAATGAATCTGGTAGCAAAAATACATATCTCTAAGTGTATCTTCCTCCATATATGGTAGGAAATTCATAATTAGTGGTCAGATACGTAATATTTTAAAAGTATAAATAATAATAATATATATGATAGTGAAGTATGTCTAATTATGTAGTTGTCCAACAAAATATTCATATATATGAGTAAAAGACAGTTGTGAATATTTAGTAGAGTCTTAGTATGGTACAAGATATCCTCAGTATGGTCCAAGATCTGTGTAAATTATATTTAGTGGATTCCTTGTATAGTACAAAATCTGCATTAGCTTAGGTTTTACAATTCTTTTACACTTTCACATACTTGTATATGTATATATGACACCTTGTTTGGATGGTTGTCACCCGTTGTATTGTATTCTGTTATATTGTTAGTTTGAATACTTTATCGTTTAAATTCATTAGTAGTAAACGACAAAAAAACCAATTTTATGTAACGATCGATTTAGTGTGATCACGTTGTTACCTTAATATTTTCTTCTCATTTTGTCTTTATTTATTATTTAATAATCATATCTCATCTTTTATCCTACCTTTTCTTAGTAGCTTTACCCCGTACCCTACTTTTCTTGTAAGTTTATCATTCAAATTATGGATGTATGACATTATGTAACAACGGAGAACAATACAGTCTATCCAAACACTGTATTCATTAAAACAATACAGTACGATACAACATAACACAACACAATACAATACAATATATTATGAAACAATACGTAACAACCCTCTAAACAAATACTATATGCTAAATCTTTCTATTCCAAAACAAATACTCTACTCAATTACTTTAGAATTGAAATATTGTTGATTGATTTAGTTAGTATGTGGTAGTTAGTTAGGAAGACTTAGGAAGGAGGAATGTGGGGTTTGCAAACTTAACAATTGAAAATGACTCTTTAGACAGCCAGTCAAAGGAGCATGGCCTATTCAAAGTTTTTAATGTGTAGTAAAGCAATTTTAATATTGCTTGAAATAATTGTCCTCATTTTGATAGCTATAGGCTTGGCCACAGCTACCAATTTTTTAAAACACTTTGATAGACAGTCCACCCCAGCCCACAAAAATGTCTAACCCCACCACCCTCTACTTCTGACTGCTATCAATCTCTCAACTGCTCCTTGGTGACAAGTACTCCTGTCACATTCTATTTTGTCTCTTTTCATCTAGCCAAATAAAGATATGTACACTCTCTAATTCAATTTGTATTTGCATGTATATATAAGTGTATTTGACTAGACAAAAGATCTTCAAATATTCATTTTAATTATAATTTATGTTATGGTGAAAATAATGATGACAATATAGTTTTTTTCGTTTTCTCAGTTTATATGATACATTTTTACATACTCCCTCCGTTTCAAAATAATTGAATTGTTGGAACATTTTTCATTTTTTAAATTAATTGAATTGTTCAGTTTTCAAGGCTACTTTTAAAATATTTTTCCATTTTTACCCTTCATTCTATGTGATGAGTTCAAGAAACTTTAATTGTTTTGAATTATTCTAAAGACTAATTTGACAATAATTAATAAGGGCAAATATGGAAAGTAATGTCTAATTTGTGTTCTAATCTTCTTTTCTTAAAGGGTGTGAAACACCCCAACAATTCAATTATTTTAAAACGGAGGGAGTATCTATAATTTTTAATCTTAATGAAATAATTTATAGCCAAATAAATGTCTCAGGTTTATTTTAAACTGTGTGTCATAATTAATGATATTATATAAATTGAGATGGAGGAAGTAATAAAACAATGTCAATTAAGGGTGTGACTTTATTGTTAATGAAGTGAGTAAGAACTAAAGACTATCTGATGAAAAGCTTTCTCATAGTCAAAATAGCTGATGAAAGAAAGAGAGCAAAAGTATGGCCTTTTCAGGAAGAATATAAATAAAGCAAGATTTCGACCAGGCACATATCAAGGAGACTATGAGAAGCAATGTTCTAACCACAACAGTTATAAACAGATAGTGTTTGTTGATATCTTCTCATTTGTCTAGGTTTTAATAGGCAAAGTAATATGATACCTAGGTTAGCGATATATAAGATGTATCTGATGGAATAGTTGAATACGCCGAACACCATAAAAAGTAATGGTCGAAAAATACGTCTTTTGTTTCAATTTATTTGTCGGATTTCTTTTTTTTTTTGTTTGTTTGAAAAATGAATGCATCATTTTATATTTCAACATCTCATTTTACCCTTAATGATACTAATCTTATAAGAATGGCATGACATGTCAAAATGACAGAGAGGGAGGGACCTTACATGAGGTGTTTAAAATAAATAAAGTCTAGGTAAGGTGTCTAAGTGAAAGTTGATTTCTTTGTCTCAATTTATGTGACGATATTTGATTGGACACAATATAAGAAGAAAAAAGAATTTTCAAACTTGTGGTATAAAACATGGCATACACATTTCTCTGGGTATAAAATCATGTAAATAAACATAAACTCAGAATTCTAAAGTTAGATTGTTTTTAAATATAAAAAAATATGTCATTTTTAAAATAAATAAATAAACAAAAAGTGTGTCACGCAAAATAGGATATGGTGTTATAATTTTAGTTAAAAAGTGTGAGTGTGCTAATATTAATTCTAAGTTCCCTTTGCCTTAAATTTGTTTCACTATTTTTGAATATAAATAGATACCTTTACTTTTCTAACTTTCCATGGTCTGCCAATTCTGTATTTTCTTTTCAACCACCACCACCACTCTTTCTCTATAGCCATGGTGCCCTCATCATCACATAAGTTATAGTCAAGCCCTATTACCCTCCTCTTCCCTTAACCCTTCACTTTTTGTTGTTCTACCAAAAACATTTTCAATATAGAAAATCAAGCAACATCTAAGGTTCTTGAAAACTTTTAAGCTTAAAAACTTAAACCTAAGTAAGCCAATATCACTTTTTGGGATTTCTACTTAGAAAACCCTAAACATGTTTCCTTCAAGCAATAACCATGATACTTTTTCCTATACCTCAAAACCATTCCTTGAAAGATCTTTTACATATGATCATCAAAACCCTAGTTCAAGTTCAAGACAAGAAGATAATCCATTTTTCTTGAACTTCCCTTCTCCATTTCTTGATCATCATCATGAGTCTCCCTTGAGCCAAATATTGCCCCATAAGCACCAAGATCATCATGTCAAAGAGGGAAATAATTTTACTCATCTTTCTAGTGAGACATCAAAGGAGGAAATGTCTATTGAGGCTAAACCATCATCAAAGAAGAGAAGTCTTAGCACAACACCACGAAGGAGAACGGGGAAGAAGGATAGACATAGCAAGATTTGCACTGCTCAAGGTGTGAGGGATCGAAGAGTGAGATTATCCCTTCACATAGCACGTAAGTTCTTTGATCTCCAAGACATGTTAGGCTTTGATAAAGCAAGTAAAACCATAGAATGGCTTTTCTCTAAATCCAACAATGCTATAAAAGAGCTCTCAGAAAACACCCCACAAAAGGAAGATAGTGATGGTAACAAGATTGTTATAAATAGTAACAATAGTTCAAGTAGTGAAGGAAAGAGTGATTCCTTTATGTCTGAGTGTGAGGAGAACTCAATCAATGAAGGAAAAGAGAAAGGAAAATTGAATGAAATGATGCAAAATATTAATCCTCATAAAAGGGAGTCAAGGGAAAGAGCAAGAGCAAGGGCTAGGGAGAGAACAAAAGAAAAAATGATGATCAAAGGTCTTGAAAAATGTAACCCTAATAACATGTTTGACCAATTAGGGTCATCAAGAAGCAATAGTGGTTTTCTTGATCAAGATTCCAATAATAATTCTTATAACACAGGTGTTAATCAAGAAAAGGGTTCTCCACATGAAGCCAATTCTCAATCTCTAGAACATCATTTTCCAATTCAAAATTATTTAGGTGGTGCAAGTAATTCCTCAACAATAGATGCTGGAAATTGCTTCATGAGCTTTCTTGGAAATTGGGAAATCAACTATGCTCCAATGAAATCAAGCAACTATAGTACTACATTTGCAGGTAACCCTAGCTCAATTTATTTGGCTCAACAATATCAGCCATTGGATCAAGAAAAAAATATATCCTACAGAAATCATAGATTGGAATAAATATCAAGACGTACGTGCGCGATTTTTAATATAATGTATGTTATATCTCCTATGGTTTGATTTTTCTTTTTTTGGTTGTTGTTGGTTGATTTTTGCAATGTGGAAAAAATCTATTATTTTGCTTTTGATGTTTGGTGTGTAGAAAAAGGAAGAGAATGTGTTTATGAATAAAATTTGTTGTTTCATTATTTCACCAATTATACTCTTTTTTATAAGTTTAATGATAGTAGTTTTTACTTGTTATTGTTGGTTGGATATTGAGTTGAGCTCAATAAATAATCTATCATACTCTAAGAAAAGAGGTTGATGACTAAATAAATCCTTACATAAATATAATGGTTGAGGCAACTAATGAATATGAGATCTTCTTGGATAATTTGGGCACTTTTTGTTGTTTTTGTTGTTGTTGTTGTTGAAACCGGAGAAATTCTTGAAGACCACGATTCAAAACTCGATGGATAATAAGCCCTTTATTTAAGGATTAAAGTCGTGGCATATGGAGTAATAAATTGGAGAGAAATTTCTTACAAACCCAGGGTTGAAACAATAATATTGAAGAAGAATAGTGCTTACTAGACGTGAGCTGAGGCCTGAGGGTTTATCAGAAACAACTTCTCTATCTTCACAACATAAGAATAAGATCTGCATACACATCATCCTACATAGGCCCCACTTATGAAATTATGCTAGATATACTATTGTTATAGTACTAGTGTCAACTAGAGGGGTTTATTAGCCCTTTTGTATCACTTGATGAATAAATGGGCTTAAAATTAATTAGTGAATCAAAGTACTTTATGCCAATATATAGTTTTCATATTGTAGTTTGAACAAATGAATTATAGCCATTGTTGTTCAGGTTGATTGGAAGAATTAATAGAATATATATTATGATCTTGAATATATAGACCTTCCAGGATTAAATTAAACTCATATCCATATATAATAAATTGAGGGAAAAAATCTCTTCCAACCATAGGTGTTTTAAATCATTTCATGAATAAATAGCCTTAATAATTAGTCAGTCAAACTTGTACCAATAAAATAACAATATTGTCTATAGTTTATATCATTATATATCTAATGTACGCATTTTGCAAGGTGCAAGACATATGTATAGCAATTAATTTGTTTAATATTTACACAAGAGAATCTAATATAATTTTAATTTCTACCTATCTGAATTGGTATTATTGATGAATTTCTGGTGAGACTTTAATTTGGTAGTTTTTGCTTCATTTATTTTTTATTTACTGAACTTTGTTATAAGCGGCTCATCTACAATTCATAAATTTTCAAATTCCAACAATTTAAGTTTATTGGCTGCTATGATCTCTCTCTTGATAAATCTATTAATGTTTGATATCTTACCTTCATTCATGATATAAATAAACATTAAAATTTTAATTGATGATTAAAAGTATTCGTAAAAATTGTTTATTTTTTCTTGTTCGTAATTCATACTAATGTTTGCTAGCTACATTAAATAGAATAAATAAATAAATATATATCGAGAGCAGTTCAAGATTTTTTAGACAAAAACTTATGTTGTGCATGTGTGGAAAGTACTGGATTCATATGAACTCGGTATCATAATAGTGGATCAACCCCTATCTGTATATTTTGATACTATATTGAAGTGTGTGATTCGATCACTTAGTCATATCATCAAGTGCTCTCTGTAGTAAGTCTTCAGAAAATCAAATTGGTGTTTATGAATTACCGATCGCTTGAGTTCTCTAGATCAAAGGTAAGGGTAAAGTTTGCGTACATTCATTTTTCTGACTTTACTTGTGAAACTATACTGAGTATGTTGTTATTGTCGTTGCTTGAGTTCTTTAGATCTTCCAATACTATTTACTTAACATTGTTCATTAAAATATTTGTTAACTATAGGCTATAGAGATAGCATATAGATATACCATTGAATGAGATTTTACGTGCAATAATTTATGCTAGAAAAATAGATTTGACTGACCATTATAAATTATTATGGTCATATAGCTTTGAGCAATTAATTTTGCTTTTGCTTACTCATTATATTTAGGGTGAATAAATTAGCACTGGACCTTAATTATTTTATGACACATAAATGAGAGACTTTATGTACAAATCTACTAGCTGCTATATATGAATAATTTGAATTATGTTTGACCATACCCCTTAATATAATTTCAAAGATGTATAAAGGGGAATTCATGGTGGTACGTTAACTAATATTAATTATTTGTGTACTTGTTTTAACAGAAATTGTTGATGATTAGAGCTGCAATAATTAAGTCATTAAGATCTCTTTCATGATTTTCATTTTTCTTTTGTTTTGCAAAAGATTAATCCCTCTCATATGGTTGTGATTTTTGCAGGAAAAACTATAAATATATAGTCGCTCACTAAAGTAAGAGTCAATATATATATATATATATATATATATATATATTGTATCAGTTCAAATAATTGAGGGGTATTTTAGGTTTTTCTTCGTAATGAATATTACGTATCCGAATGCACGATCAAAATAAACAAGTTTAACTCTGAAAATCTGAATTATGCCATATAAATTGAGACAGAGAGAATAAGAAAGAAAAGGTATGATGTGGTAAAGGCTAGCTTGATGGTAGAGAATAAGCACAAGCATATATTAAGTTCAATGTGGGACTTTCCAGCGCGAATACGAATTTAGTCGGGCTTCAATATGAATATCAAACACGAAAACCAAAAACAAAAGTCCAAAAATAGGGGGATATATCTACCCCCAACTTGGCCAACTACTACTTTTGAATTAACCTTATATCTAAGTAAGTAAACATAACATGCAACTAGACTAGTTGTCTAGGATAGTAGTAATAGACTTGGGTTTTTTACAAATTACCTACAATTTATTACTTCCTCTCTGTTAATTTATATGTGAAAGGATTCAGATATTTCAAAATTTAGAAGAGTAATATTCTTTTCACAACAAACTAAAAAGAAAAAATATGTCACGTAAATTGAAATTGAGACGTATTTCAAAACAACGTAACAGTTTCGAACTCGAACATTGGCATCTTGTTAATTTAATTTAGTTGGCTGTGGACAAATACAAAGACCACCAAATTTTTGTAGTGTATTAAACTTTTTATTTATGAATGTACCCAACTCAACTAACTTTTATTCTTTCTCTAAAGAATATATATACTATATTTGATCTAGATGACAGTCTTCTTTTAAAAATAAAATTAAATAAAGGGAAAAGGGTCAAAAATGCCCTTAAACTATGCGAAAGGAATAAAAATGTACTCAGTTTGTAGTTTGGTTCAAAAATACCCTTGGTGTCAATACTTTGGTCCAAAAATGTCCTTATTGTTATTTTAATGAGTCAAAAATGCCCATTTTCCAAATAAATATATTATTTATTTTCTTTTTAACACATTCTTTTTTCTAATAATATTTTTTAAAATTAGCAAATGTTTATCCTACTTCAATTCAAAAAAAATAAAAAATTCTTATTTTATTATAATTACTTTTTATCATTATATAAATAAAATTAATGATGGATATAGTATGATCTTATATATATGACATATATTATCGGCCGAAAGGATACATGAAGTTATTTTATTTGATAAAGTGTAAGAAGAAAAAAATTATTTCCTACATTTTTATTTGTTAAAGTGATTTTAAAAGAAAGAAAAATAAGTATAGGATTTTTAAATAATATTTTAATTAGGAAGAAGATGTGTTCAAAAAGAAATATATATATATATTTATTCGGAAAAGGGCATTTTTGACCCATTTAGTAACTATAGGGGCATTTCTGGACCAAAATATTGACTACAAGGGCATTTTTGAACCAAAGTATTGACACTAAGGGCATTTTTTAACCAAATTACAATTGAGGGCATTTTTGACCCTTTTCCCTTAAATAAATAAACTTAACCCACACCTGGTGTATACATCAAACTAATGTAATTTTCAGGACTACGTGATTTAATAAAATAAAATACATGCTAATTAATTAAGGTTAAGCAAAATGAAGGGGAAATTGTGCATTATAGCAAACTATTAATTCAAAATAAATGTTATAGCTACAGTTTCATTTAATTCCAATTCGTAGCAAACAATTGCCATTCGCCTCTCTCCTCTGAATCTCGCTCGCCACTCTCATTTTCTCCCTCGTTTCTCTCACTTTATACAAACACAAATGTATAAATTGTGTTTGTATAAAGTGAGAGAGACTGTATATACAATTACATATCTATCCGTCATATACACTTATAATTATATAAATACAAATCGTATCCTACCCAGTTCTCGTTTGCCTATCTCTCTCTCACTTTATATACAAACACAAATTATACAAAATACAATGTATAATTTGTGTTTGTATATATAATTTGTGTTTGTATAAAGTGCGAGAGAGATTTGATATACAAATACAAATGTTTTAACTCGATTCAATTGTATACTAATTCAAATTTTTTACAGATATACAAACACAATCATTGATACATATACATAGTAGTTACATATATACAATTATCTAACCGATATATATATACAATTCACCTCTCTCCACTCTCTGTCCTCTCTCGATCGCCTCTCTCCTCTCTCTCTCCCTATCTCACTCGCCACTCTAGCTCCATAGCAAACATAATTTGGCTATGGAGCGCAAATAACAAAACTACAGCTACAGAGCGCTAATATGATTTTTATCTTTACTATTCCTAAAATTTACTCTAAAATGAACCATATATAAATTCAAACACATTGCATACATGTATTGAGTTGGTGTATACACTAGGTATGAGTAAGTTTTCAAATACACATAATTTGTCGTGATATATAATGACGTTCAACACACAATACTTACTTTTGCTTAATTAACAAATCAAAACTTCAATAAACAAACTTACAGACTCGATCACACCTAACAACTTATGTGCCAAAATTTTACGACACTTTTTAATGAAGATTTTCTTGGTTCTTAGGTATATATAATATATTTTCGTGATATATAAAGACATTCATTTGATTGCAAAACTATTTAAGAAGCAAATATATGAAAGTAAATAACTATGGTTAGGACTTTGCTTTAATCAATTAGATCTCAACCATTAATTCTAAGCTATAAAATGTGTCTCCAATCCAAGCTAGAACTTAGGGAAAATGGAGAGGAGAGATCAATGGAGAGGAGCCGTATCCGAAAAATTGATTGTAGATGCAAAAATTGAATTTCCATGAAAAAATATTGCTAGAAACATTCTACCTTGGCCATATATATCTTTTAAAGTCACGTGATATTTTTTAAATTAAAAAATAATTTTAGTTTTTGTTTTAATTTAATAAATATAGATATGTTAACGCAAAGGATAAATATGTATCATGTATTAGATGATGCTATATATATATCTATATAAACACCACCTTTTCAAAGAACGAAATGTATATTCAATCTAAATCGCAAAATTAAAAGAATATATTTACCCCCTTTTCCCACAAATTTATTTGATACCTTTTGAAACGTCCTGAATCAGGACCAAATGGTTTATATGGCATTATAATTAATTTTCTCTATATTTTTCTCTGTCCTATTTCATGGTTTGACCAATTAAAGTCCAAGTCTCCAAGATGGGGATTGAAATCTTACCAATCTGGTCATGCATGCCTTAAAGTACTCTGTACAACATCATGAACCAAAAAATAAAGAGAAGAAAAAGACCTCTTTCGACTTCATGACCAAGCATTACAAGATTTTCTTATTTTTTATTTTATATATGGTGTCTGGTATTTATAGTGGAATTCGATTAAAATTGGATTTACGTCGAAAAGTTCCATATTGAAGGATAAAATATTCCTTAATAAAGGTGACTTCGTACCTAATGAAACTCAAACTCGAGACCTTTAATTAAGGATAAATGAGTATTAGCTGCAACTCTTTGTTGAAAATTTTCTAAGTTCAACTTCAAATTAATTCTTTACCATCTGACACACTAAGGGAATAACAAGAAAATGGTGTAGACTTTAGTCTGCATGCTTTTCATGGTCAGCCAATATGACAAACTATAGTCAAATTAAATGCAATAATGGTCAGAGTTATTAATTAAGCATTTATGCCTTTCACCAAATTTGCTTCTGTATGAAAAATGATATTCTTCATTTTGCTTGATTTCTAGTATAGATTGGAGAATATATCTTTCCAGTCAAAGGTTGTTATTAGGGTTGAAAAGACATGAGAGTAAATATGTCAACGTACAATAGAGGGTACAAGGAGAGATAGAGGTAGGTCGAAGAAGTATTAAGGTGATAAGATATATATGATATGATACAACTTTAGGTTAACAAGGTCATGATCCTAGAAAGGAGGGTGTGGAGGACTCGTATTAGGGTAGAAGGGTAGTAGGTAATGTAGTTTTGTCTTGCTTAATGTGACTGGTGTTTGCGACGATACTAGTTATGTTATTATAATTCTTGTTTTTTACTTTTATCATTGTTTATTTGTTGAGAAGAATCTACCCTAGTATGTTGTTTATGACATTTCAATTGTCACATATTGTTGTTTTGGCTACGTTTACACTGTTTCTTGTTTCGATTTCTTTTTATTGTCTTCTTCTTTATATTGGATTTGTTGCACTTGAGCCGAAGGTTTTTCTGAAACATCTAGCATCTCTACCTCTATGAGGTAGTAGTAAGATCTACGTACATTCTACCCTCTCCAGATCTTACTTGTGAGATTTCTCTCGGTATGCCATTATTGTTGTCATACAATAGTTAGTGTATACTAACAATTTTTTTAAAATCAAGCCAAAGAACCGAACATTCACCCCTAATCATGACTCATGCAGTAGGAAAACATTATAATTTGTTGAAGAGAAATTTAAGCTAATAAAATGTACTCCTTTAATCCTAATTTATGCGAAGGAATTTCGAGTATCAAAATCAAAACACTTAAGTTTGATTATAAATTAGAATATAGGTGCTACAATATTTTTAAAATAAAATTTACATATTTAAAAATTATATGAAAAATACTATAATTATTTTGCAAGTACATTATCTTTTCTTTAAAATAGAAATCTAAGAAAGTCTTGAATGATAAAGGAGACAAGGAGTACTCATAAATTTTGAAGTAGGGGTATGGTGTATTCCTCTTATATTGTCATAATGCCATGAGCATTTAACTTTGGTTTTAAATTGTCTTTAACTATCCTCCATTAACATTGTCTGATTTAATAAAATGTTTTTATTTTTTTATTATTATTATTTAGATTTTGTCTATATTTTTTAAATCTGGTTATTATTTGTTTTACTCCTAAATGATTTATAGTCGTATAAATATATATAATTTATTTTACACCAGTTATTCATTCTGGCTTGAACTTCTTATCGAGTTAAACTACATCATATAAATTAAGACGGAGAAAGTAATAAATAATAGATTTGAGCAAATAATTTTTTAAATTTTAATAGATTTATAATAAAAATCTTATGAGTTAAATTCATAAAATTTAAATCTTGGATTCACCTCGGCGAAAGAAACAACCAGTGGCTCTATTTCTTGTCTCAGTCTTACCAAATCTTTTGGAAATCTTTTTTTTTTTCACTATTGTTTAAATTTATTGTTGTACTGGTAATATGACTAGTAAATAAAGAAAAAAGTAAGTTTATAGGCATGCAGAATTATAGTATTAGAAAATTTAGGTTGAGTTAAAGGGAGGAGAGATTCATGCTTGACTGCTAATTGAATCAACATGCATATCCCGTGATTTCATGTTATTTTCGGGGAGTAGAGACGGAATTAGAAGTTCAATTTTATGAGTTTATAATTATGTAGTGACAATTTTAAATGATAATATTTAAGTTCAAAATTTAATATTTATACATATTTAATAAAAAAAATTAATACAAATTTACTGTTTAAGCAAAATCTACTAAGTTCACTCAAACTGTATGCAGGCTACTAGCTCCATCCCTATTAGTTTCTATTATGTACATCATACTGAACAAATGGGGACAAGAGAGGGATATATCAAATAGGAATAACAATGAGGTAGGGTGAGGTAAATTTTGTCTCAACCCGTAAAATTTCAAATTGCCCCGCCCCTCCTAGCATTTATCATTCTTGTACTCAGAATAGTAAACCAGAAATATTGTTAAGATGAAAAGAAAGAAAAATATCTGAGTCCATAAAATTTAGTGTGTAACCTTAAGAAATTTAATTCCCTCATTGTACCCAAAGTTGTGGATTATTTCCTCCTAGGATAAAAGGGATAACCTATTTAAAAACTAGTGGTACCTCAGACTTCAATAACTTCAGCGAACTCAAAGTCAGCAACAAAATAACACAAAGACTCTACTTTTTTTGTAAAAAAATAATCGCAGAAGAAGGAGGAAATTCGATGCAGAAAACTAAGAGGAAACCTCTATTTATAGCCATTGATGTGTGCGAACTTACTTATTCAGAACAGATTCATATGTTCAGAATGGTGTCTTTTGGGAAAAGAAATGTCTGTTCGAAAAGAACAGGCTCTTTCCGAAACAGTTCCACGAATTTCAAAAATTTAGTTGAGTTAATTAATTAGTTAATTCCATTACGTATATGTGAATCAATTAATTCAAGTTAATTTCACAAATCGCAAATTTATTAATTAATAAATAATTCAACAAATTAATATTGAGAAAAGGAAATTAATTAATGAGATTGATAAATAAATTTTGTCTATAAAATTATCATTCAATTATATCATTTACCAAAGTTGAAGTCGAGCCGAGCGAGCGACAACGATGACAGCGCAAGAAGGCACCTTCTACTTAACTCTTTAAGAGCTAAATGAATGTATCCTAATGTATGAACAAAACTTTTTTTTCTTCTACCAATGAGAAAGAAAAGACTTTTCATTTTCCGTTCACTTGGTTCCCCCACATAAGGTAAAACCCGCTCTACTCCGTTCCGTTGCCATTTCTAACATCGAGAAGAATCATTTTTTCTGAATTTTAATACTAAAGTTATTTTAAATTTAAAGTTTGAATACTTTATTTATATATATATATATATACCATGGAATTAAGAAATCAAGCTCAAAGTAATAATATTAAAAATGAAAACTTGGAGAACTTTCTTGTTTCTTTCATGTGTGATGTGTTCCATACATTATATCTCATGACTTTACTTATACTTCTCCCTTTATTTTAATTTTCTTGTCTTATTTTTTAAAATTTATTTTAAAATGAATATACTTTTTTCTAATTTGGTCATTCTTTAATTTTAACATTCCACATAAGTAAAATTGAAAGACATTTTAATACATTATTCTTTAGTTTTAAATCACAAAATTCACAAGTCTTTTTTAATTTCTTAAAAAGGCTAAAAAAGGGTCTTATATACCCCCAACTTTGTCATTTAGAGAGCTGATATACCCCTTATTATAAAAGTGACTCATATATTTTCCTACCATTAAAATTCGATGTGCCGCAAACGTGAAGTGAATATTATATCAAAAGACTCGAAATATTGAGAGGAGCTCATATCTAAAAACTTGAATTGTTTAGAGGAGATTTGAGTTGCTTGAAATTTTAAAAAAATGTTTTGATGAAAATATTATATTAACATCATATATGGATGCATATACAATTTGATACATAGATATACATCATATTTATATATATAAATGAACATCTCTAATATATAATGGCAACTATTCTTCAAAAGTGTAAATTTCAACACACTAATAGGAATAATAGAATCTTGACTTGGAATTTTTTTTTAAAAAAAATTGTGAATCGAACTTCCCAAACATGCATTCCTAGAGAGAAGACACAAAGAAATTTGACTTTCCTAATTAAACATACATTTTTTACTAGCATTTTCCTCGTAAATACCTCAAATTAGAAATAATATATACTTTTTGGTTTGAACATATAATGCATAATCCAAGTCTGATCCACACTATATTCCTTAATTTTCAAGGAACATTTACTAGGAAAAGGGTATACCTCCCCTATATCCTCCATCAATCCTCTCAACTCTCTCACTTTCATTTCACATTAAACATTAACTAAAGAGTACAACTAACGAGGGTCGTGGTGGAGTGATAAATATTCCTTCATTCTTAATCAGATGTCTCGAATTCAAGTCCCATTGGATACTTAGGGAGCGTTTTACCCCATGTGGGACTTTCTAACGCGAATCTGAATTTAGTCAGACTCCAATATGAATTTCAGAATCCAGATGGGAAACCCACAAAGTTTCCCATTTTCCTAGACGAAAATTTGGTCTTTATTTTCTCCTTTTAATTTCTTCTCTTCACTTCATATTGTTCCATTATACCTTATGTTACTATACTTGTCCATTTTCCCTTTCAACATGATCTTAAAGGTTCATCATGTATTATACTTCATTCTTTGTCTTTCTCCTCTTTCGTGAATTCTACCACTTCAAATTCTTTAAAACAAACAACAAAAACATGAATCCCTCTTAGCTTCTACATCTAAACATCCTTTATTATTTCAAAGAAAAACACTTGCCACAAGTTTTGACTTCACCCCTTTTGTTAAAAACCATCACCTCTACCACAACCACAACCGGAAAAGGTTCATCATGTATTATATAACGTATACGATGTTTGATAGGTAGATATGAAATAAGTTATTCATGTATATATAAACTTAATACGACATTTGGTTGATAATTTAATTAGAAATCCGCATAACTAATACATGAATAAGTTAGGAGGGAATCTATGTATTATTTTATTCATGATAGAAGATGTAATAATTAATACATGATAACCAATACATGAATAACTAATTTTTGCATAATTAATACCTATATAAAATAATACATAGATTAATTGTAACTAATATCTACTTTACTAATATATCTGTATAACTCTAACCAACTAGATCGTGGATCATTCTTTTTTTCTCTAATGTAAGTTGCTAAACGGGAACACATGAGTATTTGTGACGGCACGCCATAATTAATAAATGTCGTTTGGTTTTGGTTAGTATAAAAGCCTAAATATAAGGCATAGAAACACCTAAGTTTTGATAAAATAATTAACTACACACTTAATTTATGCAGGGCCGTCTCAACAAGTTTGGGGGGCTAAAGCCAAATTTTATAGCAAGGTCTTTTTTTTTTTAGTTATCGTATACAAATTGAATAGCTATAACATACTTAATGTAATCTACAAGTGAAGTCTCGAGAAGGTAGAATGTACGCAGACATTATGAAGTAAGAATGCAAACAACGAAATTTTCAATGAAAAATATAATATAAAGTTAGAATAATAAAACTTGACTCAAAACGTTAAAAAGCTTATATAATGATATTGAAATAGTTGCGCTGAATTTGATAAGTTGATATAATAATATTAAAATAGTGTTGATTTGTTCCAGTGCTTGAAATTTAAAGAATACACCAAAAAATAAATTTTATCTTTTTATAAACACACAACAGTATATTTTGAATAATGCAAAATGTTTTACTGTTTGGTAGACTTTAGAATATTCAATAATGAGAAGATAAATAGAAAAAGGAGTTAAAAAAGGTAAATGTAAGAATTATAATGTGGGTTTATGATAATCGTCAAGATATAAATAAGCAACAAAATAAATAGCCATGTAAGAAAAGATGCTAATAATTAACTAAACACTATTCCATTTCTCAATTATTACAATAACCTCCACATTAAATAAAATAAACAGTTACTATTTTTTTCCTATCCAAAAAATTCTTTTCAAATTTTACAATGCATGATATATTATATACATATATATATCTTTTAAAAAAATTGGAGACCCTAAAAAATCTAAAATCCCAAGCAATTGCTTTAATGGCCTTATGATTGAGACGGCCCTGAATTTATGTGAGGATTTTATCACTCTCCAGATCTTATTATTTTCCCTAAGGATTGTTACAATTAATAAGTCAATAGTGAAATTGCTCACCAGATAATTAAAATAAGACTATAATCCCTATTATATTGGAGTTCATGTATGCACATTTCTTATCATGGGAAGCATGTACACATCAAAATGGATGTCAAAGGGGCAAAATACAAACCCACCATGCTACAAGATTTGTTGGTGGTGACATAACGTATTTATAATACTATAATATATAATACTAGTACTATTTATCTTTTGTTACTCTCATCGCGTTGGTATTTTATTGGGTCCGATCAAATTTAAATTTGTGTTGAGCAATTTTATATTGGGGATAAAGGCAATTTTATACAAAGGAATAAAATTCGAGACTTATGACTAAGGATGAAGAAGTACTTACTATTCCACCGATATAACCTGACGATTGTAACACTATTAAATAATGATGCATGCTAAAGATTAAATATATGTTGTGAGAACTATCCTTGCTAAAGGCTAGTGAAACTCCATTAATAATTATTGGTATTGAGATAAAAGATTGGATTAATCCATCTCTAAAGTATAATTAGAGTATATTCTAGTTGGAAAATTTCAATGAAAGAAATAAACAAATTATTTTCTTTGGCTAGTATGATTAAGAATTACATGATCAAAAATGAAAATATCTTGGAGACTAATGTCTTTCTTAATCATAAATTAAAGGGTAAGTTACATAAATCACATAATGTAAAGATGAAATTACTATCTATCCCTACTTTTTTTCTAATTACAATAATCCCTTAAAATTAATCCAATCCGGATACATTAATGAAATCGCGGATACATTAATACATTAATACGGATACATTATTAAAATAAGGGATTGTAGTTATTTTTAAAAGATATAGGGACAAATGAAAAATAATATACTTAAAAGTGTGTACTTTAGTAATTTTTCCTAAATTAAAGGCATATATATCAGTTGGTAGCCTTCAATAAGGATATTCTTTTGTAACCAACAATGATTGTGGTGGAGTGGTAAGTACTCCTTTATCCTTAACCAGAGGTCTCGGGTTCGAGTCCCCCTGGGTATGTACGGAGTTGCCTTTGTTAGGAGCACTTTATTCAACTTTCCAGTTTTCGGTGCGAATCTGAATTTAGTCCGGCTTTACCTCTAATGTGGGACTTTCCGATGCAAATTCGAATTTAGTCCGGCTCTAATATGGATATCCGACTCTAATGTGGATATCCGACACTAGAGGGAAACCAAAAAAAGAAAAAGACATTCTATTGTATAGACCTAACCCCAAGTAAATGAATGAGCCACGTCTTGAGACTTGAATGAATTCATGTATTGTTGAATTATTCAACTATTTGGAGGTCTAATTAATTTGTAAAATGCACCAACAAAATAAAATTGAAGTTGGAAAAAAAAAAAGAGGACAAATATGCATTTGCACTAAAAAAAAAATTAATCAACGAACTTAATTAAGTTAATATACGTATTTTTAAAAATAATATCGGTATAATATAATTTGAAGTAATATACAATGACTACAGACGTTATTCCGTAAACAATTTACTTAAATCCATCATATTACAAAATACAACTTGTATGATTATTTTTTATTATATGTGAGAAGGATAATAAAGTTCGACTATTAATAGTTGTATAGATGTTAATAACGATTTTGTCTAATAAAAGTCATAGTTGACTTCACATTTAGAAAGTCATAAAAGAAACAAACTGCGAAATTATTTCTATGAGAAAAATGAATTAATTCTTATATATATCTTAATTTATGTAGTACTGATTGATTAGGCGTAAAATTTGAGAAAGAAATCATAACTTTTGATTTGAAATAAATCTTAAATATTTATGTGATCATAAATCGTCTTAGTAAAAATAAATAATGAAATTTAAAAGCTAAATTATTTTTAAAGAACAAACTAAAAAGAAAGTGTCATTCATAAATTATGATAGAATATTTGATTTGATTAAACCTTATTTTTAATTTCATTAAAAAAACTTAGGAGCTTTCTCAGCGCGTGTTGCATTCATATTAAAATAAAAAAGAGAGTTGAATTAATTTTTTTTAAAAAAAAAACTCATGGTGATCTTTGATTTAATTTGATTAAAGCTGACTTACCATGAAACTTTATAAAATTAAATTATTGAAGTCATTAAATAACAATGATATCATATATTATATATAAAGTTGAATTTTTCCTCCACCTTTCAAGTTTCAACTACTACAATTAGTGTTGACATTTTACAACATCAACAACCATATGTTATATAGATGCTCATAATTAATACCCCTTCAAAATAATTCTCCAATTCTTGAAATCACTCCAATTTTCATATTTTCTTCAAAGATGGTTCATCCATTATTACCAAGAAATAATGGTGATCAAAACTTTATATGTTCCATGGCATTACCAATTGGTTTATTTCTTTCAATAATAGCTCTTATAGCCCTATGTGCTAAACATGGAAGATCAAGAAAATACCATATGGCTACTAGTGATCAAGAATCAAATTATGAAGAGAAAATATTAGCTCCAAAGTCATCACAATTATTACTTTCTACAAAGCAACTCATCACAAATATAAGCTCTAAGACTATGCCAAAAAAGTTAAGTGAAAAATCAGATGTGATTAAAAATGTTTCAAATGATCATAATGAAGGTGGATTGTGGCAAAAAGCAATCTTGATGGGTGAAAAATGTAAACCACCACAATTTTCTGGGGTGATTTATTATGATCCTTCTGGAAATAGGGTCAATGAGCTTCCAAGATCACCAAGAGTTAGTCCTATGGCAAGAACACATGTTAGTCCTAGATAATATATATTACTTGTCTCTTTTTGGCAATTATAATATTTTGCATATATGATTTTCTATTCTCTGTCTATATATAAATTTGAAGATTAATGGTGTATGATGTAACGACTCAATCACTTATTTTTAAGTTAAAATGCTCAATTTTAAGTTTGGAGACTTTGTACAAGTCATATTGATCATTTAAGATTTGTTTGGATGGTTTTGATTGGGATCAGGGTCGGAGCCAGGTAAGACCGAGGGGATTCATCTGAACTTTCTTTGACGAAAAGTTATATTGTTTATATATGATTATATAGATGTTGAACCCTTTTTGATTTTTTCATGTGTTTAAAGTTTACATGAACCCTTTAGTGAAAATTCTAATTACGTAATGGAGACCCAAGGACTTCGGATGGGGTTTTGTATAGTGCAAGGAGAGGAATTCATGGTTACATTGACCTAGAGACATGGAGAGAGAATAACAATACGACATAAAGTAAAAATAGTGCAACTTTTTAATCATTAATCGAATGATGGACTGAGAAAGCAACTTTTAAATATATTTTTTCATGGGTCCTTGGCCCAACAAGGACACAATGTATTTTTTTTCAAAATATATTTTAAGTGGGAGAAACTATGTGATTACATAAATATCTTACTACATTTATTAATTTTCTCTATAGTTTGAAATAATCACATTTTATCTCACTAATTAATAATTTCATACTAGATTTTAAGTTAGATAAACCTAGATACATGTTTTTTGTTATCAGATACACTGAATTAGATGGGGTGGGGGAGGCGAGCGAGAACATGAGGGAAGTGATCGGGATTTGTCTATGTATATCAGGTACATGCAAATCAACTTGGATACAGTGTATTTAGAACAAATTACACCTAATTTTGACCACATGTATCACGAGATACATATATCTGGACGCACCAAAATTTGGTAAAATTTATAATATTACAAACTAGCATGAATCTAAGTAATTAACTCCTAAACTAGTGAGATTTTTCTGTAGATTACCCTTTAAGTATAATGGACAAGTAAAAGTGAGTGATTGGAATAATGATGTCATCTAAAGCGATAAGAGACTAGTACTCTTTCTGTCCCAATTTACGTGACACAATTTTCTTTTTAGCCATTCTGAAAAAATAACACATTTCCATATTTAATACTCCATCCGTCCATCTTTACTTATCCATGTTTGACCTGACAAACCCATTAAAAAACAATAAATATAGGAATAATTTGACTATATCCCCCAATTAATTATAAGTTATCTAAATATTAAAAAATGAATATAAGTATTTAATAGCCACTACTAAAAAAATGGGAATTAGCGATGGACAAATTTTGTAGCTAAATAGCAAAATTTATTGCTAATTCCACTTAGCGATTGATTTTTGCTAGCTACGAGCAAAATAGTGACAGACTAGCGACGAAGTTTGTAGCTAAATGCAGTGTTTTATAGTAGTGAGCAAGGGTAAAATAGACACAAAATAATAAATTATCTCTTGATTTTTGAACTAGACAAGTAAAGTTGGACAACTATTTTTAGTATATTGAACAAATAAAGATAGATGGAGAGAGTAATAATTTACTCCCTCCGTTCACTTTTACTTGTCACTTATTCCTAAAATAAGTTTTCATTTTTACTTGTCACTTTTGATATATCAAGAAAAGACAATTTTTTTTCCATGTTTTACCCTCATCATTAAATATTTATTTTCCAAATCACTTTCCAAGACCTAATACTAAACATTATTTAATATGGATAGTTTGTAAAATACCTATATCAATTACTATTTTCTTAATGGGTGTGCCAAGTCAAATTATGACAAGTAAAACTGAACGGAGAGAGTAACTTTAAAATGTCAAGTTCACCTTGTTTTTAACTTGTTTTTTCCTTAAATTTCGTGTCAAGTCGAAAATTGAGTTACTACTAATGGTCCCAATTAAAATTTTAAAAAAGAAATTCATCTAGTAATATGATTACATGTGGAGCATTTGCAAGTTGCAACTTTTTGGAATCTTTATATTATAAGATATGGTCAAAATGAGTACTACACTGCTACTGAACAGCTCTCAGTGGCCAAAGGTCCCACTGAAAATTTTGCCCAATGAAAAGGATAGTTTGTCTTTTTTCTAATATCTTTGCATCTGGGGGACATTTCTTTTAACTAAATTATTATACCTTTTTGAAAAAATCATAATATTATGTAGCAACTTTAGTATAATCTACTATTTTCTTAGCCAAAAGTACATTATTGATTCTACTGTTTTTTTATGGGGCACATAGAATTTTGAATAAAAAATGTCTACTTATAATTATACTTTAGTTTTAAAGTGAATTTGGGTATATGATTGTGTCACTACCAAATTAATGTTTATTTTGTGTTATTTTCAAGCATATATACAAATTAGTTTTAAAAAATATTATTCAATACACACTTATAATAATGTTTTTGTAAAACAATTGCGAAGAGGTGTATCTGCCACTACTCAGTACAAAAAAATAATAATGTTATTACACTTTCGAGAATTACATTTTTAAAAAATAAATTGAATGTTAAGTAATACTCGTAAGACAATATGGCCAAAGAAATTTCTAAATGGGTAGATTTTGTTCGAAAAAGTAAGAAATCACTCTTTAGATTCACTCAAATATAAGCGCTCCCATTTGACTATTGAGTTTGAAGTTGAAATTTGAGTTTTTGAAGTTGTATTGGGACACTACTTGAAAAAGAAATTATGGGTGGAAGTCCCAACAATTCAAGAGTTGGTCTGAATGAGTTTTTGGAAACTTAAAAATATTTGAAGATAAGATTTGTAAAATATAATCAAATTTCATGACTAAACATATATGTTAAGCTAAATTTTCAAAAATTTATGATCAAACACTAGCTGAAATGCGATGATCTTCACACTTCGAAATCAATCATTTTGTTCTAAGGGACTTTTGCTATTAAGCTCTGGTTTGATCCACCATAACTAAAAAACCTTGGCTAAAGAATACCAAAGTTTACTCCTAATAATGTTTGAACTTTAAAGGGGCCTATGAAATAACAAATTGGTAAGATGTATTTTTTTTAAATCATAATATTTGTTAGTCCACCATTTGGTAGTGAAAATGGTCCATTTGTAATCAAATAATATGAATAGAGTCCTCACTATGCACACTAAACTTTGATTTGATTAAAAAAAAGAGGACAAAATAGGCACTTTCAAGTTTCAAACCATTGTTTTCATACTTTCATATGCTTTTAGGTCTTGAGGTCTGGTATTCATATTGAGATTCTATTAGTTTTATCAACACATTATAAATGGTTCATTTTTCGGAGCAGAGTTCTTGATAAAAACACTTTCATTTCTAAAACTTGAACTCAAAACAGTTAGCTTAAGGTGAATAAATCTCAATCATTTCATCATAACTTTGAATGCCTTTTACGTCTGATTCAAGTAAAAGAGTTTGTGTCTGCCTATTAACTGAAAAGCCAACTATATATATTTACGTGTATGCTTCTTTTTCGATGTTGACTTGTTTGAAGAATAAAATACAAAAGTGATCTTCAATTATTAGAAAATGTCCAAAAACAAAAAAAGGAAAGGAAAATTACAAGATAATACATCTAACATGTGGCTTAAATTTGTTTGAACAATTGTATATATTTCTAAGTAAATAAATAAATAAATTGACATTTGATGTTTTTTGGTTGAAAAGGAAATTATATTATAAAAAGGATTATTCTTCTGTCTTAAATTATTTGTGATGATTCTCTTTTATACGCTCCTTATAGTATGAGCAATCAAATCTGCACCAATGTGAGAGTTCTTAGTATCATCTTTGACTAATAAATTTTCTACGTGATTTTATTCTATTTAATTATGCGGGGTGATCGGGTTTCCTAATTGTTGTTGCAATATCCATCTTATAAACATTAAGAATATTAAAGTAAGTTTGATTATTATAATTTAAAAAGGGTAAAATCAATATTATTCTAGTATAGTAAATCCATTCGTTTGAGCAATTTTAAGACCTTATGTGAAGGCTAACTTAGCCATATAGCACGGGAGAATGCTCTGAAGGCTCGTTGGTATGAGGGATAAGAAATAAATAATTTTAAAATTAATTTTGCATTAAGTTTATTCATGTTTGATTGGGATAAAATAGCATGATAATAACTCATTTAAGAATTATAGTGTTATTTTTATCTAAATATTGAGAATGAAATAACAATCCCGATATAACTTGTTCCCTAATCAAACGACTCATATTCTAATAGCAAAAACCTGTTCTACATTATTTTAAATTCTAAAAGGGTTAAAAATATTACCTACATCCGTTTTTACTTGTTCATACTAAAAATAGATGTTCAATTTAAAAAATCACAAAATTATACCAACATCCGTGATACTATAATTTCATATTATGAGATAAAAGTTTCATTCGAGAGTGATGTTCCCAACAAGATTTTTATTATAATCAAGGCTCGATCCCGAAACCTCTGATTAAGAATGAAACAGTCTCTCGAACGTCTGCATCAGTCTTATTCCGTACCCTTGTTGGTATCGTTAATGTATATACTCGTATATAATAAAGTAAAATGAGAAAATAATTTATAGAATATTCCTCTTTAAATGCCACTTGTCACCATCCCCCTTCCCTGTTCTGCAGAGGTTTCAGGTAGAGGTCCTTTCATAAAGCAACTTTTTCTTCTCACATTCTTTTCATTTTCCTCCCAATCTCCGCCATTGACGATCAGCTCAGACCTTCGGTTTTTTGTCTATTTAAGTAAGAATGACGGATGTAACTGATGATATAGCAGAGGAAATCTCGTTTCAGGGATTTGATGATGATTGTAGGCTACTTCAAAGCCTTCTTAATGATGTTCTTCATAGAGAAGTTGGTCCACAATTCATGGAGAAAGTTGAACGAACTCGTGTTCTTGCTCAGGTTTGTTGAACGAAATTGTTGCGACAAGAGGAACGATTTTGTTTATTTATATATGAAACGATCTGTTTCCTGCATGTTTTGATTGTTAGGTTTAATGGATTTGTGTATTCTCTGTTTGCGTTTTGCTTTTTTGTACATGCATGTGTTGAAAATCATGTCGATTTTAGTGATTGATGTGTCTGTTTTCATGTGTTCTGAGATAGAGATGATACTTGTTGAATGATTTTTTAGTATGTATAATTGATCTGTTGAAATCTCTTTTTAAGTTATGTTGCACGGACTCTTCAAAAATATAAACGGATACATGGAGGATTCTGCAAAAGTAGTGTGTTTTTGGAGAATCCGACACTGGTGTGGCATCGAAAGGGAAGTGTCCACATAACTTAGCTTTTAATACCTGCATTAAAAAAATTAATATAATGCAGAAGTCTGCTGAATTTTGGGTATATTCTTTGAGCATGTCTTTGTGATGTCACAATGGATTGGTTTCTTTGTTCAAAAAGGGCTGTGCTAAGTGAATTTACGAATGATGGTATGTGGTTGTACTAATTGGAAGTTGTTTGTTTTTTTTCATCTTTAGGGTGCTTGTAATATGAGAATGGCGGGAATTGAGGACACAGCAGAGCTTCTTGAGAAACAACTGGCATCAGAGTTGTCAAAAATGACGTTAGAGGAGGCGCTTGATCTTGCCCGTACGTTTAGCCATTATCTTAATTTGATGGGAATTGCAGAAACACATCATAGGTGAGAAGCCTTCATTTCCCCTTTTGCTCTGCTATTTCATTTCCTAGCAAGTGCTTTACAGGTTGCATATTGTAGTTATAGTAGTTAGGGTAGTAATTCTGAATGTTGAATTTACTCGATGATAGATTTAGCTGCTTGAGTTATCGCCTTTCAATAGGCAGGTGTAGAAACCACATAAATGTATTTGATAACTGACTTGATTTTGTAGAGTACGCAAGACGCGAGGAGTAGCACAATTGTCAAAATCTTGTGATGACATTTTCAACCACCTCTTACAGAGTGGTGTTCCCCCAGATCAGCTTTATGATACTGTTTGCAAGCAGGTTTGTTCTATTCATCCAATTTATCAGATTACTATATGTGGAAGTGTTTTGATCAGCTGTTTTTTTTATTAAGAAAATTTTATCCTTATCGCAGGCGGTTGAGATTGTTCTCACTGCACATCCCACACAAATAAACCGTCGTACCTTACAATACAAACACATCAGAATTGCAGTGAGT
Organism: Solanum appendiculatum; assembly: GCA_018342035.1. Lineage (NCBI taxonomy): Eukaryota > Viridiplantae > Streptophyta > Magnoliopsida > Solanales > Solanaceae > Solanum > Solanum appendiculatum. Next base: position 983,791 of record JAGDQO010000043.1, on the reverse strand, counting down.
TTTCTTTCCCAGAATGTTTTCCGGAAAAGAGTACAGTTGTGTATTTGATCAAACCATCTTTGACTACTGTTTCTCTGTGAATCTTTGTTTTGTGTAGCACCTTTTGGAATATAATGACAGGCCTGATCTTGGGATTGAAGACAGAGAGATGCTGATTGAAGATCTGGTGGGTGCCTTGTGGATATTAAAGCCACATATTGAACATCTTCACTGATCCAAAAACTTTGTGGTTATGGTAGGTCAGAGAGATGACATCTATATGGCAAACAGATGAGCTCAGGCGACACAAACCTACTCCAGTTGATGAAGCTAGGGCTGGTATTTTTTCATTTTTTTTAGATTTGTTCAAATTCTGATTTCGACACCTTTTCATTCTAGAAAGACAACAAGTTAAAATCTTTCAGGTTTACATATTGTGGAACAGACGCTGTGGAAAGCTGTGCCCCATTATTTACGTCGAGTCAGCAATTCCTTAAAAAAGGTTTTGTGTAATATGATTTTTGACACAGTTGTAACAAAGGTATACAACATGTTATAATTGGTTCTGCCTCCTCCTTTTAGCATACTGGAAGGCCTCTACCATTGACTTGCACGCCGATAAGATTTGGATCTTGGATGGGGGGCGATCGAGATGGAAATCGAAATGTCACAGCAAAGGTTACATTTAATATACTTATACGTGTAAAAGACTTAGTGTTGTATTTCCGAACTAAGTTAAATCGTTATACTCTGGTGAATATGGAGTTTGCATACATTTCTCTTTCTGTGTTCAAGATCCAGTATAAATAGAACCTGTCACAGTAAAATCTTGCTTCCACTTGGGTAATGTTTCTTTTCTCATAAACAGTGATGAAACTTCCTAGTACAAGTTCAGTCAACAATCATAGGAAAAAAATTAAATTTTTCTCAGCACATTCTTGACGAGAAGCAGAGTTCTATTATGCTGCATTCATTGTTTTTGTAAGCAAAGCCATCACTTATACTGATGCAGTAATTTCCACCTATTCACATATATTTTTGTCATTTCAGGTCACAAAAGATGTCTCTCTTCTGTCCAGGTGGATGGCTATTGATCTTTATGTACGAGAAGTAGATAGCCTCAGATTTGAACTTTCCATGAATCAATGCAGTGAAAGATTTGCAAGATTGGCACATGAAATCTTAGAAAAAGGTTTGTTATCTCAAAATTCTTACGAAAATTTGCTCATGGGGTCATCCTCTTGCTAGGCTGATGGTAAATTTTGGCTTTGGTTTTCAACTATATGTTTAGGTCAGTGAGTGACAAATGAATCTGGTAATTTTTAATCAATCAGCTATCCAAATATTATAAAACCTGATTCAGATTATCAAGAAAGCTCTTCTTTCCTTTTTAAGTCTAAATAAAAATTCCAAATGTTCTCTGTTGGTCAATCTCTTTTATTCACCAAAAGTGTGCTATATAACAGAAGCACTGTAATGAGAAATCCACAGCAGTGGGTGACTCTGCTTAATTTATTTAGAACGGAAACTATTTTATTCCTATTCTTTTGATAACCGAGAAATCCCTGTGGGACAGTGACACACGGTTTGAAGCTCGGTGGATACTATGTTAATTCTATTGTTTAGAGGCCGACCCTTATTTGCTAGTCATGTTTTTTAAGATGCTAATCTTACTGTAGGACTTGTATGTCTCATTCAAATATTCGATTATTTGGCATTGGTTGTCAATCCAGAAAATTTTCCTTGGTAAGGGATTTGTTATGACTCTTAAACTTAGCCCTATGCCAGATACAATATATTCTAGCTTATTATTTAGAGCAGATGGAGGCCTTTTCAGTTATCTATTCATCTTGTTTTTATGACATTCTCAAGCAGTTAGGCCATCTGGATTAAGATCTATTACTGAATTAGCATCCAGGTATCTATGTTTTCTGATGGTCTCTCGGAATACCGTCCAGGAAATTCTTCTGACAATCACTTTGATTCGTGGAATCATTCCTCAAATTGGAGTCAATCAAAACATCAAGGACAACATGCTCCTCCTTTCCCTACACAGCTTCCTACCAGAGCTGATCTGCCCTCTTGCACAGGTAGTGCATATTCATTGTCCATTTCATTTATGCTGACAACTTTAACTTCTATCATCTAATACAATAATGCCTTCAAAATGCTTGAATTTCTTCATTCCAGCTCGGTTATTACTATTGTATTCTTAAGTTAATTTACCCTCCTTCCCATTTTATGTGATGTTGCTCGACTGTCCGTGGAATTTATGAAAGAAAGAATGACTTTTGAGACTTGTGGTTTAAAACATGCCATATATATATGCGTGGCTATAAATATTCTCATTAAGGTTAAAATGGGAAACTTAAAGTTAACGTGTTCCTAAACATATAAAGTTATCATTCTTTTTGGACAAATAAAAAGGGAAAAGTGCATCACATATACTCCATGTTGCATAAATTCTCTCTAGCTTTCATGTTATTTTTCTTTCGCTGTACTAAATTGGTAACCTTTTTGTTGATTTCCTTGATTGTCAAATAGGGTTTGTGAAATCACGAACATATACCTATCAGGTTAATTTTTTTATGTGCCCTTCAAGATGCTTCAACGTTTTTGGGTCAATGAATTGGAATTTTGGATTTCTCTAATCTTGTAGGAGTAGCATAGAAAAAGAAGTTCCATATCTTCTTTTATTTCAAGTTACCGGTTTCTTAGGTGCCATTGCAGTAAGATCCTTGAATTGTCCAATCGCTGTAAAAGCAGATACCATAATATATTTATTGCTGTAATACATCATCTATGCTCAACGCTGTAAACTGACATTTGTTGTTTATCATGGTTTCTGAAGTTCAACATGCTGCTTTTTCTGCATCTTTCTCTCTTAAGTTGTTTTTCAATCTAAAATCAATGTTCACTAGTTACTGATAAACATAACAAATGATCTTTCGCAGGATGCAGTGATGTTGAGTCCCACTATCCTAGATTGGCTCTTCCCGGGACAGGTGTCATACCGCTCAAAACTCAGGTTAAGCTGGTTTTGTGATTTCATAACAGTTGTCATTCTTGTCTGTCTATGCCCCTCAATCTTCAGAAATTAGTTTGTTCCTTATTGTTTCTTACTCCAGAAAAATACTCTGTTTCTCATGCATTATAAATCTTTACAGGATGGCCAGACTACTTCAAAAGTGGGTCCCCTTGATGGTGATTCTAGTAAAAATACTGAAAAGGCATATGGAAATGGAAATATAACGCCACGGTCTGCTTCATTAAGCTCTAGTCAGCTTCTCCAAAGGAAACTTTTTGCCGAGACCCAGGTCGGAAGGGCCAGCTTCCAAAAGCTAATGGAACCAAGCTCATCACATAGACCTGGAATTGCGCCTTATAGAATTGTCCTTGGGGATGTAAAAGAAAAGGTATCCTCTTTGTTCCTACAACACTAGTCAGATATGCTCTCTTGCCTCAGACAACAAAGCTTTTAATGGAATTTGATACATGGAAACTTAAGAATGATAGGTATGTTTTCCTTGAGTACTTTCTCTGGTACATTTCTCCACAATATGGTTGATGATGGTTCTGTTCTGATGGTATGGTACTGAAAGGAAGTTTCAAAAGATGACAAATCTAACAAATCTTTCTTTTTTGATACCCAAAATTTCTTTGTAAAATACAATGTATTTCAATTACCAGAACTTTATATTTAATTGCATGAAGAGAGTATAATTACAAATGTTCATTATTGTTATTCATCTTTTCTATGTTAAATCTTTTGACATTTTGATTAGAAATGGATTTGATTTTGGTTTAGGTTTGTTTGGTTTGTCAATTGGAAAACAATGTGTGTGTTTGGATTTGGTTTTGGAAGGGTGGGTTTATGTGTTGGAAGAATTGTTTTCTGAGTAGTAGGCCTTTGTTTCCTTTTTTCATTTTCTGTTTCTGAAAAAACAAAGTCAAAGCTGCTATTCCTGCACACAAAAGATGTTGCTGTTTGTTTTTACTTGTGTGCACATATGTACGTCTAGGAATGAAAATATGGAAACTACAGTCGGGGTTCTTTAGAGTGGGAATTTCCACCTCGGTAGTCATTTTGATAATTTGGTTTGCCAGATGGATCTTAGTACTTAGTGTTAATATATGGTCAATGAATGAACTTGTAGTTGTAACTAAGTAGTGCCTGAGTACCACCACTTCCAACTAGTGGCCAAGTTCTAGTTTTTTTTTTTTTTTTTTTAAGCAAGAAATTGGTTGGTAGATATGAGAATAATAAATCGAAATTGATTCGACACACATTAGTTGGATTTTCTAATTCATGGAGGTAGTTTTCTGAACCAAATAAGATGTAAATTCTTGTCGTGATAAAGGACAAGCTTGTATCCTCTAAATTCAGTCTACTTGCGTGTACTATGTGCAAGGTTCCCTTGCATCTTTGTGTGGATAAACTCAACTTTCTGGTGTTTGAGGAGTTGAGGATATGCTAACATCCTATATCATAGCTACTGGCTAATGTGATGGTTTGACAATGTTTAGAAAATAAAAGGCTATTTTCTAAAAATAATTTTGTGCTATGTGGTAATAGCATATAACAGTCCTATTTACAAATGCTTTTGTATACAGTTGTAGCAGAACTGTGTTGAAGTATGTATTAATACAGCTAATATGTCACTAAAATGAGGTACTCAGTTTGATCTCAGACTAGGAAGATTATAAGCAGATTTCAGAATGTGTCTATAGTTGATTGAATATATCTCGTAAAATTATAAAGGGGAATACTGCTTATACATAAGAGGCATATTGTGGGGTTTGGCAGTTCTTTTTCTTTCTTGATGTGTAGTAACTCCGTTTGATGAATAATTGGTGGGATGAAAGTTGATTGATTAATTGACAATGAGGAATTATATCAGTATAGCAATTTCTTTTTTCCATGTTCCATATGGAACAATCCTAACTTTGAAAGTTCTTATAGGCCTTAAAATTGTATGTCCAAATAGTGTTTTTGGGCTTCCGTAGTGTTTGATGATGGTAATCTTTTCTAAATTCAGCTCCTCAAGTCACGTAAGCGGCTGGAGCTTCTTCTTGAAGATCTTCCATGTGACCACGATCCTTGGGATTATTATGAAACATCAGATCAGCTTTTGGAACCACTGCTATTGTGCTATGACTCGCTGGTACTAGTCAATCCTCTTTGCTTTCTTAATCCGGTTGTGCACCTTCTAATTATTATTTAAGATTCCTGAAGAAAAAATTGCTAATACTTATGGACAACTCATAGTTCTCAAAAATGTAAATATTGGGTGCCTTGCAGCAATCATGTGGGTCTGGCGTTCTAGCTGATGGCCGGCTTGCTGACCTAATCAGGCGAGTTGCTACATTTGGGATGGTCTTAATGAAGCTTGACCTTCGTCAGGTATATGTTTTTTCATGTTATTGGCGAGTTTTAGTGAAACGGATGCTTATATCAAGCCAATGAATCAGGAATCTGGTAGGCACTCTGAGGCACTTGATGCAATCACAAAATACCTGGACATGGGTACATATAGTGAGTGGGATGAAGAACAAAAGCTGGACTTTCTGATCAAAGAGCTAAAGGGGAAAAGGCCTTTGGTTCCTCCTACTATAGAGGTAAGATAATGCACTTCTATCCTATTTTAAGTGTATTGTTTAGTTATCTTGTATTTGTTTAATTGATCTAATCTTCGTGCCTTCACAAGAGGAAAAGAATGAGATTTGATAGAACCCATTTAATACTAGAGATAGCTTGCATGCCCAAAAATGTAGGCAAGAGAAGTACCTTTATGAGTGGTTAGTACTGGGAGTTGCAGCTCAATCCTGTCATTGCTTAAAGCTCTGCATCTCTCTATCTACGAATAATATAGGAACGTTTAAGCTAGCCAAAAGTGTTACGTCACTAAACTTGCACTCCATGTATTCCTTGGATTGAAGAGAGTTCTATAATCACAAAATATAGTTGGGAATGCTACCGAAGAGTGGTTGGGCATAAAATCGGAAAGACTGGACCGGGAAGTGATATTGGGTAGTGAGTATCAAAACCATATCATTATACTCTTTTAGTATATTGAGTAACGAGGTAGATAGCTGATTCTTTGATTGGGAAATGATATCGGATAGGGAGTAAACTAATGAGTACCTGAGTTTTACCACTTGAGTGAAGTGTATTCATGTTGCAATTTAATTAGCTGCCAAAGTCTGCGGCCTGAGTTCCTTTATTAGATTGCTGGTTCCTATTCTTCGTCTTGAATCTGATGTTTTTTTTTTAAATCTTTCTATTATAGGTTCCGCCTGATGTCAAAGAAGTCTTGGACACGTTCAAAGTGGCAGCTGAATTAGGAAGCGATTCACTTGGAGCTTATGTTATTTCCATGGCTTCAAATGTATGATCAATATTCACATGGTGTACACATAGGCTACCTTTGGCAGTGGTGGAATGGTTCAGCTAAATCTGCACACAGGATACCTGATCTCACGTTTTGGGCTACTCATTTCCGTTATCTATTATATACTAACATTTTGATGCATCTTCATTTGGCAGGCCAGTGATGTCCTAGCTGTAGAGCTTTTACAGAAGGATGCACGCCTTGCTGTTGCTGGGGAACTTGGCAGGCCTTGTCCTGGTGGAACGTAAGACTGATATCTCTTTGGTTGCCGATGCAATAACAGAACTTTCTTCATGAACTTACCCAAAAACTTATGTGCATTTGGATGTCTGGTTGTGCAATAATTTTTCAGAATTAATATGACCTATATTCATGCAGTAGGGCTAATGTTAAGCCAATGAATTGTCTTTTCAGTGATCATCTTTTTTGATACTTGCTAATGTTAAGCCAATGAATTGTCTTTTCAGTGATCATCTTTTTTGATACTTGCAAAATTTCCATCTCATGGAAGGTGGTAATTTTTCAATTCTTATTCTTTAGCTGCATTCAGACAAGTACACATGCCTACAGGGCAATCTCTTTTCCCCTTTAGGTGATTGGATATAATCTTTATGTCCCCCCTTCTAATTTTTTCTTGCATTGTAGGCTTAATGTTTCACTGTAGCTGGTTTCAGGGGTTTCCTTGTTGTGGTTCATAGAAAATTATTTGATCTGGTTCCAAGGGAATCAAATTAATTGTGGAGTACTAAGTCAACAGAATTATGTTCATATATATATTCTCATGCACCTCTTAGGTATTGAATCAGACCTACGATGGGCGAGGGAACCCAGTTTCCAGACAAATGCTATTGGCGTACTTGAAATTTTACTTATGCATCCATGAGTGTGGAGTACTATCTTTTTCTTTTCTTTTCATTGTCTGGTTTCATATAAGACATCTTTGCTGGATTAATATCTAAGTACCTAGTAACATATCTGCACTGAAACCAGTTGAGATGAGTTGTAAAATTAACGTTGTTGCTCACACAGACAGACCATTTAAAGGGAGTGTACCAATTGAAAAGAGGTAATGCTTCTATGATTATGAAAATAATGCTAAATATTTCATGTATTTCAACAGACTGCGAGTGGTTCCTCTGTTTGAGACCGTGAAAGACTTGAGAGAAGCTGGCTCAGTGATTAGAAGATTACTATCAATTGATTGGTATAGGGACCACGTCATAAAGAACCACAATGGGCATCAGGAGGTATTTATGCCATATGATGCATTAGGCTATCTAAAAACGGTTTCACTTTTGGGCTTAGCTCATGGTTGGTGTGCACAGGTTATGGTTGGTTATTCTGATTCTGGCAAAGATGCTGGCCGTTTCACTGCTGCATGGGAGCTTTACAAAGCTCAAGAAGATGTTGTAGCTGCATGTAATGAATATGGAATAAAAATCACTCTGTTCCATGGACGCGGTGGAAGCATTGGCCGTGGTGGTGGTCCTACATACCTTGCTATTCAATCCCAGCCACCTGGCTCTGTTATGGTTTGTTTTCAAATAAACTGTCGTGAAGCTCCTAATATGTTACTCGCATGTACATGCTATGTACCTGAAGCTTTGTTTTAATTATATAATGGGTGCATTCAGATCAGGTTGTTCATAACCATATAGTTCCTGTCACCATATGGTAGTAACTGGCTACTCCATCTTAATGTCAAAATAAGGAGAGTGTATTTGGATGGGAATTGGTTTTACTAAAGATATCTTATATTTCCATAATGAACCGGGAGCGAAAGACGGACGTCTATGTGTTCATCACCCTATTAAGAATTCATCGAACTTCTCTGGACGAAACATTCTAGTCTGAATTGCCACAAATTTCCTCCCTACCTGCCTTGCTTCCTCTTCGTCTAAGACTTCCTTTTAACTTCTTATCTGACCTCTCACAATCTGCTCTCTAACTTATCATGCATAACAAAATTTGATTGGATTATCAAAAATATGGTCCCAACCAATGGAACATTAGTTTGCTGATTCTTAAACTAAGATTTTGCTCTTTAAATATCAGAACAGTTTGAGAATGATAAGTAATACTCTGCTTTGCTATCAGAAAAGCCTTAGTATCACCTCTTATCATGCACTAAGAAGCCTTTTTAATTTATTGCTGAAATTATCAGGGTTCTCTTAGATCTACGGAACAAGGAGAAATGGTGCAGGCGAAATTCGGATTACCCCAAATGGCTGTTCGGCAGCTAGAGATATACACTACAGCTGTTCTACTTGCTACTTTACGTCCCCCACAGCCTCCAAGGGAACAAAAATGGCGCAATCTGATGGATGACATATCAAATTTGAGCTGCAGGAGTTATAGAAGCACAGTATATGAAAACCCTGAGTTCCTTGCTTACTTCCACGAAGCAACACCTCAGGCTGAGCTAGGATTTCTCAACATTGGTAGCCGTCCAACAAGGAGAAAGAGTTCAGGTGGAATCGGTCAACTCCGTGCAATTCCATGGATATTTGCATGGACCCAAACAAGATTTGTCCTCCCTGCATGGCTTGGAGTTGGAGCAGGCTTGAAAGGTGTTTGTGACAAGGGACATACAGAAGACTTACGAGCAATGTACAGAGAATGGCCCTTCTTCCAGTCCACTGTTGATCTTATAGAGATGGTTTTAGGGAAAGCAGACATTCCTATAGCCAAACATTATGATGATGTTCTAGTGTCTGAGTCACGAAGGGGACTCGGTGCAGAAATGCGTAGGGAGCTGTTGACAACAGGAAACTATGTCCTACAGGTTACTGGTCATGAGAAGCTATCAGCAAACAACCGTAGCTTGCGGAGGTTGATCGAGAGCAGGCTTCCATATCTGAACCCAATGAATATACTGCAGGTGGAGATATTAAAGAGGTTGAGACGTGATGAAGATAACAATAAGCTTCGAGATGCATTGCTCATTACCATAAATGGTATTGCTGCCGGGATGAAGAACACTGGGTAAAGGCCAAGAAGTTCAGGTATGAAGTACTTATATAACCTATTAGTAGTTTTGATTTTCTTGACGTACTTGCTCTATGGTGTATTTTGTGATTAAGCATTTTAACGATCGAACATCGAAGGACTTTCATCGAATGAAATTGCGTTCCTTTTTCTTCCCTCTTTTTGTTTATTACATACGATTTACGAATGGAAGTTACACACAGTGCAAGCACTGTGTGTAACAATTATGCATATTTGATTCTAACTCATGACTTAATTGATCCACTGTGTGTAACAATTATGCATATTTGATTCTAACTCATGACTTAATTGATCCGCGTGTCCTTGACCTCATAACAATTTCAATATATTCCGATAAACAAAAAGTTGGTCCAAAGTGTTTCTTCCTTTGGACAATTTAGTGTAAGTCATTATACATACATACTGTGGTAAGTGGGGAATATGGTTCATCTTCTAACAGGAAACATTCATAAAATGCAAGGTGTTTCCCTCTACCATGAATGGAATATAATATGATCTCATGTCCAAATCACAATACATCATATACTTTTGCACCATTTTTGGCTTTTCATTTTAAGCATATAATATAGGATTATATATGTTCTTTAAAGAAGATTCTACCTCCAACGAAAAGGAGTGAGGTTCAATCATCTTTTACAAAATCAATGTATAATTGAGAAACTTTCAAAGTTGCATAAAAATCCTTTCATTTTGGTAAAAATGGTGCTGTCCAGCTTTGTTTTGCCAGTCTTTGCTTAATCTATGTACAATAACGGAGCCAGGATTTTCGTTAAGTAGGTTCAAAATATGAAGAAGTAAATAGGGAATTCAACATGTACTCTCTCTCTCTATATATATATATACATAAGAAATAAGCTTTAACCATGTAATTTTCTGCTCAAAGGTGGTTCGGATTAACCCTTGGACCCTTACTAACTAGATATACCCTACTCATATATAGATTGAGTGCGAATTAATATAGTGTTTTCTCCTTCTGATGACCACCTTGTATATGAAATTCACTGGCTCAATTAATTTGAATTGGCATCGTGTAGAATCCATAAAAGAAAGCACTTCGTATCAAGAGTTTCTATATATTTTTAGAACTCGAATCTGTGACCTCTGATTATGGAGGCCACTAAGGGTGGTATTTTCTCCTTTTATTCTTGTAAGTCATTAGGATTGTGAGAAGTCATTTCATTTATTTCCTTTGTTGAATTCTTGTTTGTGACCCCAGCAGGCAATTAACTTTCCACCATTCAGTCATTCACTTTAGGACAAAAGAAAGAAATTATGGCAATTTTGTAACTTTGTATCTTAAATTATCACAAAAATCATCATGAAAATCTCATTATTTATACTACAAGTTCTTATTATAAACCTCGTTTTAATTCAAAATCATATGCAACTACAAGTTCTTTTGACATATATACTTTAATTGGGCGGATTGTGTTATACTCCATTATCTCTCTCTCTTCCACTATACAATGCCAAATTCTTATTAACATAACGTGATGTTGGGTCAAAATTATTATTTCCATTAGCATTTATATGTTTTTTCAGTTAATATTGGGCTTTAGAAAATGTGTTAGATTTCCTTGGGTTTATGCTTAATCAACTTTAAACTATCAAATTTCTTTCACCCTTAATCAGAAATTTCAGGTTTGAGTCCACGGGAATGGAAACTTTGGCCCCAAAAAAAAGTTTTATAATGCGAAAATTCAAATTTAGTTGAACATCAATCAGATACCAAACATCGGATAGAAAACAATGAGAAAAAGTTTAAATTGAAAAGACATTGATAGAATGATGGGGAGGCAAATCGAGTCCATAAATAAGGACACATTACTTGCAACTATCTAGCTAGCTGTAGGCATTATATCTAAAAGGGTTAAATCAAAGCCTAAGGAGGGGCCACTATATTATATTCAATAAGTTGTAGTTGAAGTATATATAAATTTGTAATTGATGTTGGTGTTTGTCTCTAGTCTCTAATCTCTAATTTTAAAAGTTTAAATTGACAAACTTCAATTAATTACTTTTAAAATGGTAATAATAATGTGATACCCTGAATATGATTGACAGACTTCTAGGTTGACAAGCTTCTGAAGATGAAGAAGTACATATATGACACCTTAAACGAATTCCACCATCGAAGGAGAGAAACAAAATGAAAAAAAGTAACAAATATAACTCGAGTTCACATAATATACACAAGTTTTTAGATTTTATATGACGAGCTTAAACCTAAACGAATAATACGTGTCATAAATTTAAATTGCGCAAATATTAGCTTAAATAAAGCTACTTGTATAAAATTATTTTTACAATATCATTATAAGCTGAACCTTTAAAGAACCAACGATAATTATATCTTACTGATTACATAAGATAGAATGAATTAATAATAGCATGTAAATGACAACCCACCAAAGGGAACCTTAAAGAGAGTGAGTAGTCAAAACAAAATACTTCTCCGTTTACTTTTATTTGTTCAGTTTAAATTTTGAACATCTATTAAAAAGTAATAATTAACATCCATATTTTATCTCAATATCTATATTAAGATATTTGATCTTAAATCTTGAAAAATAATTTTAAAATAACTAATTAATACTAAGGATAATTATATTATGAAAAAATATTTTTTATTTATAGACTAAAAAAAGTAAAAGAATCTTAATTTGCCTCGTTAACATTGAACAAATTTTGCAAAGCTCATTATTCAACATGTGTCACTTTTTTTAAAAATAAAAATCACTTTCTCTTTTTCTCCCAATAATTCAAGGCTGCAAGTCTCAACATGTGTCCATATACTAATTTTTTATTTATTCTTTCACAGATAATCAAAATTAGATTTTTCAAATTGTTCAATCATCTCGATTTCTCTTAATGACCTAGTTTCACTCCACACAGATCTTGTCTATTAAAATCATCAATTCCAAATCCTACATTTTACTTATAGCTAAATATTATTTCTCCTATCGTGTACGCCAGGACATAAGGCAATATTAATTTATGCACTTCTAACAAAATAAATATTCTCTAAGGAGCATTTGTCACAAAATACACAAAGTAAAATGAATTAAATGATGCCATTTAAACGAATAATAATTATATTGATTCCACCCTTAAAAGTATATATGGTTTCATTCATATTGCAACACTTTTTTTCATCAAACATTTTTTATTTGTTTATAGATATCTGCTACAATTATATCTACTTTAAATTAATCTTTCTTTTTATATAATATAATAGGCAAAAGACAAATATAGTGCAAAGCCTTTTTTTTCTACTTTTTAAATAATTAATTAGCCAAATTATATCTTGAATCTTGTGCTGTCCCCCTCCAAAAGATGAGAAATTAATAAACTATACGTTATTATTATTATTATTATTTATTTCTCATCAGGTGTTTGATACCCCTACATTAGAGTCCGATTATTTTGAATTGCATAGGGTCCCATTCGGAGGGGGGGGAGGGGGGAGAAGCACTCTCTGCCAAGAATTTTTTCATACCAAGAACTCGAACCCATGACTTTTGATTAAGAGAAGAACAGTTTCATCCACTGTACCATATCATTTGGTGATTATACGTTATTATTTCAATAATGAGTGAATTTAAGAATTTTTTTCATAAAGAAATAAGAATCATATTCTTATTCTAAATTAAGTACGGAATCACTTAATGCCAATCAAGTATTCACATCAAAATGTGACACGAAAAGAAGATATATAGTAGTGCTCTTTTAAATTTATTTAGAGTCAAAAGCACCTAGAATAGAGAGTATGACCAAATAAATAAGGGAAAAAAAAAGAGCATAATGTGGAAAAGCTTAGAAACCAAGCATTTTAACACTTGTTTATTGAGAGATATGCTTAAAGTTTTTTTTTTTTCATTTATTTCGTATTTGATATTTGTATTAGGACTTAATTATATGAATTCGTGTGCAAAATTAAAGACTCATGGTTAAAATGCTTTTTTAACATTATGCATATAATAAGGTTCGAGTCAGAAATCTTTACTTAAAATTAATGAAAGAGTACTTAATTATCACTCTATCACAATCCTGGTTATTACTTCCTCTAGACCACTTTATTTGTCACATTTTTGAATTACAGATCCCTTAAGAATTTTTTTTTAAAATTATTATCATACCCTTATTTATTACTTTTAATTATTTAAAATGATTATCTCTCTTTAATAAATATTCTCTCATTAATCTATGTTTAATAAATAAAAAAAATTAATCTAAGTAATCACAATATTGAAATATGTGTATGTGTTTTTCACTTAGATTTTCTATGCGAATTATTCAATATTTGAGTACTAAAACCAAAATAAAAGAAATGTACTCAATTATATCTTAATTTTTTAAAATAATAATTATTTTCTACCCATATATTTTTAATAAGAAAAATAAGAATGATAAATAAAGTGATCCAGAGAAAATAGTAAATACGCTTAAAGGTTGTGAAGGCCAATAATTGTAAAGCAAAAAAAGAAAAAAAAAACAATATTTAGTGCTATTATTAGGACAAACATATTCTTCCCGACCTTGTTAATTATTTAAGTTTCAAGGTTTAGTTGTTAACATATTATTAACAAGAGATTGAGTGATTGGATTCTCATTCGATGCAAAAAATTTTAAAAAAAGTTTGACTTTATAAGATTACTTTAAAATATACAAATAACCATTGATAATAAGGGGATCGTTTGGTTTGAAATCAGAATATTCCAAAATTATAATTTTGAAATTAAAATTTAGATAACTTAACCGATGCTTCTATATAGGTTAAGTTATCCAGATTATAATCCTAACTATAATATCGATTTTATCTACTATTTTTAATCAAATATAAATAATTTTAAATCAAAATAACTCATCTAATCCCCCTTGATAAAAATCCAATGATAAAACCTTATCAAGTGCTTGGGTTGTATTTCCAAGAGGTAACACTAGTAGAGTATTGAAAAACAAAATTGGAATTTTATAAAGTTGTAATAAGAGATTGTTTCTTTCTTAATCAGAGGTCTCGGATTTGAACCTAGATATGAAAGAATTCATGGTAGAGAGCGCTTCCTTCTGAATTAGACTTTATGCGACACGAATTCAAATTAATCAGACTTTAATATAAGTGTCAAACACGACAGGAGTTTGTCAAGAGCGGAAAGGGCGAAGCTTAACATGCTAATGGAATGAACGTGGAACAAAATTATACGACTCAATTGAATGATAGCTAATAGGTGATTTGCACAAATAGAATTTTTTAATGTAACTATTTTTATTTTTTTTTCTTTTTTTTTAATGTAACTATTTAATTTATGGCATTATTTAAAAAAAAGTGCAAAAATAACTTTTTTCTTAGAATCTAGAGCAAAATCTTGGCAGGTTGCAAGATTTTTTATTTGATATTAAGTGAGACTTGTTTTAATAACAAATTATTACGATGATAGTTGATAAAATTTCTAATCAAGTACTAATGAATCGTCAAAACTTTTCAATATAACATGCTAGTGATTACTATTGACATGTTATTTTGTCCCCTTTTTTTCTAATTCATTTTCTCTGAGCGTCTAAATTATTTCATTTATAAGTCAAATACTTTATATTTCCTTACTATTTTTACCATTCTTATCTATTAGATATTGTTATTACTATTGTTCTCATTTTAATTTTCATTATCACTGTCCTTTTTACTATCACATTCTCTAGGCAATAAACTATAATATTATTACTTTTTCACAATTCTTATAATATTATTTTTATTGTCATCTTCTTTTGTTGGGAGACTATTGTCACGGACTTAGACTTCTTCTAGCACTCTGTACGGTACTCACTTATACTTTAATTTTCTATCTAAGTGAGATGTCGAAGTGGCGGGTCATGATACCATGACCTAAATCCTCCTCCGTGTTTTACTCGTTTTTAATAAATATACACATTAGAATCATGCCAAAACTCTATAATTTATCATAAGTGAACTTTTGCTTTATTTTACAAAAAAAGGCTAAATAGAAAATGTGAAATAGGATGAGTACCAAAGTCAAAAATTAAAAATAATAGATGGGCCAGGACACTATATATTTATTTTTAAAGAAATACGCAATCAATGAGGAACAAAATGTATTTTAAAATAAATATTTGATAGTTCTGATTTATGAATCTTTATATTTTTAGATGATCACTTATTTACATTTATCATAATACTTCCTTGGTCCTAATTTAATGTGTGACAATTCTTTTAATACTTCCTTGGGCACTTTTTTTATTTTTTTTTGTTTCTCGTTGATGTTTTGAACTCTAAATTTAATATTAAAGATAGTATAGAAAAAAAAATTCTCTTAAATTGCTAAAATTAATGCACAAGGAAAATGAATTATTTATCTTTGGTGCGGGAGCAAGTAATATGAAATGGAGGGAGTATCTCTAATTTATTTTAGTAACTATATTATCCTCAAATGTGAAGTAATTAACAATAACAATTTAACATAAAATATAGGTAATTAAATAGTAAAATGGTTAATACTTCAGCAAATTTATGATTATTCACAAACATAGGGCTCAAAAGTGTACATTTCTAGTAAATGAAAATTAAAAGTACTTCGTCAAATAAAAATGCTATTAATCCTATAATTTATAATAAGCCTCTTAATCCCGATAGAAAAGCTTAGTAACATAGTTGGTTGATTACTGAACTTTCACCTAGTTAGTGACATTTCGTTTCCCTACCTTATAATCCCCTTTTCCGTTTCTCTTTCCCCTTCCCCTATCCCCGATTTAAAATAAAAATAAATTGGATATAGTTTGTTTTCATGTCTTTTCTTGATTTCCCTTTCTACAAAATTTTTAACCTAATCTTTATTGCCTGGTAAATTAGAGTCTAAAAATGAAAAGGTATCAAGAAACAGCATAATAGATTGAGATTCTCATATAGAAAAAAAGCAAAGGAAGGGTTCTTTTTACAAAAAGTAAGACACTCCAATCTCATCCACTATCTTCCATATTGAATGAAAATTTGCCAAATGGAAAGGCATCACTAGCTTTTCCCCCTTAACTCCATAAAGGAGATACCAAAGCAACCCCGCAGAGGTGAACTCAGAATTTAAAGACGACAGGTATATCATCAGTGACTAATATATATTGGTTAAAACTTTGCTGGGTATGAAGTCGTCTAATAAGTATTTTATCTTTCGATTTGAAATTTTCTAACGTAAATCTAAAGTTAATCGATCGAACTTTAATGTGAATATTAGAGATTAGATACGAAATATATTTAAAAAATTGGCCTCCTCTCTCAACAATAACAATAACAACATATCCAGTGAAGTCTTACGATGTGGGGTCTAGGGAGGGTAGAGTGTACGTACGTAGATCTTACCACTATCTCGTGGAGGTAGAGAAGTTGTTTCTGAAAGATCTCATCTGCTCAAGCACATCAAAACCAAGTAAAAAAAGGAGAAAATAATGAAGAAATCATAGCAATTAACAACTAATAAGAAAAGCAGTGTAAGTCTACAAGAAAGAACAATAACCGCAACAAAATAGTGTTATAATCGAAACACAATACACAACATATGACCAAAACTACAAGGGTACGACTAGTTCTATGACAAGCACTAATTAACAAGTCCAAAACCTCGCAAGGCAAAACAGCACTCTACCCTTACTAACCTTCTACACTAATACGCAACTTTCACTCCTTCCTATCTATCGATAAACAAATGGGGCTGGTTCTAATTTAATATCTTGAGCCCATTTGAATGTGTATGATTTCAATTATTATGCATATTAATATTGAAAAAGAAGTTATACTATCAAAATAATTTGAACTTTTTATAGGAACATAGTACGTTGCTTGCTTGCTCTATCTTTTATGGTTATCAGATAATAGTTGTTATAAGCAATTAAAAGATAATTTAACATGATAGTATAATGTCAATTAAACTTGATAAAATTTGACTTTAATTTATTTTTCCTTGTAACGAGGCAATTTGTAATTTGATCTCATTTATCTAACTTTTTTTGCTTTTTGCTTAAAAAGAGAAAAAAAAAAGCTCAAACTTTTAGCAGATAATGACATTTTATAAATTAATGAAAGATCTAATAAAAAGTAGAAATCATTTGATGAGCAACATATCTTCTTTTGACCCTTTCTTTTTCTTTTTCTTCTTTTTTTTTTTCATTTTTATTCTATTTTCCTATAGTATTTTTTAAAAAAATAAAAAAGTAAATGTTGAGGGAAGGGAGCTGGCTTACTGTAATTGGTTTAAAGATTATATGGACCCCATTAGCATAATCTATTTGTTGGCCTACCTTAATATATTTTGTTCTTCAAGATTAAACGGTCAATAAGTTTTGGAACAATTATACAGAATTTTTTGAGATTTTATTGGGGGGGTTTGGTACGCCAGATAAGATAGATAAGAATATTTTCTGAAATTAATTATTTTAATTTTTATATGTGATAGTTATTTTTATTAATTTAATATAAATAATGAAATAAAATAATTCTAAAGTTAATCTATAATCAAATGTGAAATAAAAATAATTTCATATTTTATTTTGAGATTACTATTTTTATATTAGCAATTAAATGATTCCTAAGCATTGTGCATAAATAGTAGAGATTTTTACATTTTATATCACTTGGTCGAAGCTTATAATAGTCAAAATTAGTACATATATATATATTTTTTTATCTTCTCCTACTTAGCTCAATTTAATTATAATTTAAAATATAGATTGTATATATTTTTTAAAAATCTAATTAATATATATATATATATATATATATAAATTACTATCAGTAGTTTAATTTACTATACCAAATTAATTAATTATAATTTTTTTATCAGGCTAGCAAAATACAATGTTTATTATAAAAAAAATATATTTTAAATTACCGTTTTTGATAAGTAATCTAATTATATAGATATTTTTATATTACTATCGTATAAAAGTAGAACCCATTTGGCAACATATGCTCTCCAGCTATATAATTATCAAATATGCACTTTAATTTCCTTTTTTTTCAAAAAAAATAAAAATAATCCAGGCTGGCTATATACAAATGATATTGCCTTCTTTTAAGTGAATATTCGGACAAAATTAAAACAATATGCAAAAATATAGTGAAAAACACTATTTTAAATTCTTTCATTTCAGGTAAATGTAAAATAAATATGTCATTGATGATTCACCAATAAGATACACGTGACATAAATAATAGTAACCCAAACCTACCATTTATTTCCTTGTAATATTATTTTATAGCAAAGAAATAATTAAAAAAATCAAGGGCGTGGCTAGTGATCAATGAGAGGAATGAGAATTATGAGATTTAATGTTTAAATTTCAGCAAAGATAAAAATAATATCTAGTACGACTAGAACACCCGACCTCAAAGAACTTTCATAAAGTCTTAACCATTAGATTAAACCTTTAACTAGTATTGAAAGGTGTCAATACTTATATATATATATATATATGTAAACAAAAATTTGTAATTTTTCGATTGACACCCCTTTGATAAGGGTGGGTCCGCCCCTAATTGGGAGTGGACGTGATTTTTTTGGAATTAATTGATGTGCGAAAGAAAATAAATCACCAAAATTACTAGATAATTTTTCCCGATGTGTTGATGGGGTAGTAGCATATGTCCCGTGAAATTAACGAAAGATGCAAAAGAAAATAGCACTTTTCTCTTCTAATTTATGTGTCCCCTTTTTTTTGTCTCAAAAAGTGACACGTTTATATATTATGCTTTAAACAAAAGTGGAAAACTTCAAGAGACATCATCCATTATAAATTTATAATATGGTTAAATTTTAATACATCACCCCTAGACTTCCAACATTTGACAACTCCTTCTTTGTGGGTCTCTTTTTTTATTAACTCCCCTAGCAACTACTATATCTTGTCTCTAACACACATTGCTTCTTCTCGTGTCTTTTTTATCACTTTAAAGCTCCCCTCTTCTCTTTTCTTCATTTGCATGTGATTTAACTCTTTTCTCATTCACCACTTTTTTCCTCTTTCCCTCTTACTCCTCAAGAACAATTTAACAATTTTTTGAAGCTTTAAGAGTTTTTAAAATGTTGCCTCATGATCAAGAGAATAGTAGTAACATCCATGGTGGTTCGAGTAACGTTCTTGTACGTGCTCGAATGGATACCATGTCACTTCAAATCGAGTCATCTGGTCCAACGTGTAACGTTAGTCCTCGTGTGAACGATGATCAAATCTCAGATCATCAGCAATCACATCATGCTAAATTATCAATTCTTCGTGAATTTTTACATCCCGTGACACTTAAGGTATACTTAACTTCTCTGCACTGACAATTGTATACACTTGAAGTATACTATTGTATATCGTTGTGTATTTTAGCGGTATATACTTATATAACAAACTTAATTTATTATTATCTTTGGTCCAATTGACCTAAAAGTTCAATTTTTTTTATTTTTGTAGTTTGAAGATGTTTCATACACTATCAAATTGGAAAGCAACAAAGGGAGTTATTTTTCTTCACATCAACAAAAGCAAACTCGAATGATACTTCAAAATGTCATGGGAATAGTTAAGCCTGGTGAACTTCTAGCCATGTTAGGTCCATCAGGAAGTGGCAAAACAACTCTCCTAACATCGTTAGCCGGTCGATTACAGGGTAAATTCTCTGGTACCATAACGTACAACGATCAACAATTTTCGAGTTTAATGAAACGAAAAATTGGTTTCGTGACACAAGATGATGTGTTATATCCTCATTTAACCGTCCTCGAGACGTTGACATACGCTGCTTTGTTAAGATTACCTAGTAAGTTAACAAGTCAAGAGAAAATTGAGCATGCAGAGTTAGTCATGATGGAATTAGGGTTAACAAGATGTAAAAATAGTATGATTGGTGGACAATTATTTAGGGGAATTTCAGGTGGAGAAAGAAAAAGAGTGAGTATTGGTCAAGAAATGTTGGTGAATCCAAGTTTATTGTTGCTTGATGAGCCTACTTCAGGGCTCGATTCGACTACGGCTCAACGTATCGTGGCAACGTTACGTTGGTTGGCTCGAGGGGGTCGGACCGTGGTCACAACGATACATCAACCTTCGAGTACGTTGTTTAGAATGTTCGATAAAATTCTCGTCTTGACGGAAGGTTGTCCGATTTATTATGGGAAAAGTAGACTTGTTATGGAGTATTTTGCATCGATTGGTTATGCTCCTGGATTCAATTTCATGAACCCTGCTGATTTTCTACTTGATCTTGCTAATGGTATGACATATTTTCTCTCTCTAGACGTAGAACGTAATTTAAATTCTCCATTTACTCTTTATAAGATAACTTTATGATCACTTAAATGTTAATGTCTATATTAAACAAGATTGCTTACTCTATAAATGCAATTTATTTTATGTGAGAGTTTCCTAATTGAGTGTAAATCAAGATTCAAGCTCATAGATGTCTTTGTGGAAACCAAGCAAAAATGAGATAATTTAATATATGTTGTCCATATATGGTTAATCTTTTAATTTCCTCCGTATATTGAATGATACGTGTAAAAGTTGTTGAGTTTTGACTTGATGGACCATATTATTCCCTATTTAATACTTGTTTTGTTGGGTTGGTTTTATATTCTTTATAAATATATTTCAAATTTTATATTTTTTAAAAGAGTTTTTCAGTTTTTACAAATAAGAGATATGAAAACGATCTTAATACGACTCCCATTTCCTAGAGGGTTATCTTTCTTCCCATCCTTTCTTTAATAACAATAATTTAGCTAATCTACTTTCCAGTCACAAGTGATACAATTAGTACTTAATCATGATTGTTTTAGCTTAAATTAAACTTTAATTTGTCCCTTCCTTTAGCCCTTTAATTAATAAAGTAGTCATATCATTTTCTTTTTTACCTTTTCATTTGGTCCCATTGTCCTTTTAATATTATTAACTAAAACAAATATTCTACACAAAAATACAAAAATTAAAGATTCTCACACGACTTTAGGTTGCCATTGTACAATAATTGTTTATCAGGTGTTACATAAATATAAATTAATTAATTAATTATCCTTCTATGAATTTGTCAAATAAATTTTATTTTATTTTGCAGGTATTACACATGATACAAGGCATGATGATGATCAACATGAACTTATTGTGATGAAACAAGATCAATCTGAAAGTCAAAATGCAACCAAACAGTCCTTAATTTCCTCTTATAGAAAAAATATTTATCCATTATTGAAAGAGGAGCTTAATCAAAGTTGCAAGCGTTCGATTCGTTCACCATCAACAAGTACGTGAAAATCACTCATTTAACTTATTATATACACAAAGAAATTACGTCTCTGGATTATCGTAAAAGGTCTAAATATATCTATGTGGTTATATTTTATTTGTTAGGTCGCAACGATCAATGGACCACAAGTTGGTGGTTGCAATTTAAGGTTTTGCTTGGTAGAGGACTTAAGGAAAGAAAACATGAAGCCTACTCTGGTCTAAAAATTTTCCAAGTGATGTCTGTTTCATTTTTGTCTGGACTCCTATGGTGGCATTGTAATACTAATCATATAATGGATCAGGTAATGTTCAAACTTTCTCATGTAGCTAGCCACTCTAAAGCTGTTTTGTACGTAATTGTGTGATCGTCTTATCTGATAGGTTAATCAATTAGAAATAATATATTTTATTTACTTAATTATGTCTTTAACACATTTGGCTCTCACATGTAGATGTGATTTCCTAGATGAGTGGCTGAGACTTGTATTCCGCCTCAAATATCATGTTGAATTATGTCACCTAATCTAAGAGCTTAAGTTGCACACTTTTATATACTTAATTATGTCTTCAACACGCTCTCTCATATGCATATGTAATTTCCTACCATGGGCCACTCATTAATGAGTGACTGTGAGAATCCGGGACTTTTGCTTGCTCAGATGTCATGTTGAATTATGTCACACAGTCTAAGAACTTAAGTTGCATACTTTTATTTACTAAATCATGTCTTTAATACGCCACCTCATATGAATATGTGGTTTCATATCATGGGCCACTCAATAATGAGTGCCCGAGAGATGTCATGTTGAATTATAACAACTAATCTAAGAACTTAAGCTACATACTTTTATTTTACTTAATTATGTTTTTAACACGCTCCCCTCACATGCAAAATGTGATTTCGTTCATAAGTCACTCAATAATGAGTGACTATGAGAGTTAAATTCACGACTTTTGCTTGCTCAAATGTCATGTTGAATTATGTCACATAATCTAAAAACTTAAATAACATAATTTTTGTTTACTTAATTATGTTTTCTACACTTATTTATATAGAATAAAATTTAAGTAAGTTTTTTCAATATACAAAAATTCCTAACAAGGCGATTGTGTCCAACAGGTGGGATTACTCTTTTTCTTCTCAATATTCTGGGGATTCTTTCCTCTGTTCAGTGCCATATTTGCATTCCCACAAGAACGTCCAATGCTCATAAGAGAGCGTTCGTCCGGCATGTATCGCCTTTCTTCTTACTATTTTGCACGAACCATAGGCGATTTACCTATGGAGCTTGTACTTCCAACAATCTTCGTGACAGTAACATACTGGATGGGTGGTCTAAAGCCAAAATTTCTCACATTTATACTGACCCTTATGATTATACTCTTAAATGTGCTAGTGTCTCAAGGACTTGGCCTAGCACTTGGTGCAATACTAATGGATGTGAAACAAGCCACAACATTGTCCTCTGTGTTGATGCTTGTGTTTTTGCTAGCAAGTGGATACTACATTCAACATATACCTATTTTCATTAATTGGCTCAAGTACATCTCATTCAGCCACTATTGTTACAAACTTCTACTTGGAGTTCAATATTCAAGAAATGAGGTTTATGAATGTGGAATTGGGAAATATTGTGAAGTTTTGGAATTTCCACCTATTAAGTATCTTGGGATTGACAATTTGGTACTTGATGTGGTGGCATTGGTTGTTATGTTGGTGGTGTATAGGCTTTTGGCTTATGTTTCTTTGAGGTTGTGGCATCAATGACTAAAGTGAGTGTTTGTGACTTTTGAATTAGACAAGATTGTATTAATTTCTTAAAGTTTATTAAATAAAATATAAGGAAGCAACTATTAACCTTGACAAGAAAATTTGTTACAATGTGAATTGTACCATACAAACTATTATTGTCAAGAAATGTCTTTCTTTTTCTTTCATGTTTTTTGGGAGGAGGAGCTTCCGCCCTTTTTTCTTTCTTGGAGATTCGAACCAACATATTCAAAATTGAAAGTGAAGGGTGTTTTTCATCCGATCCTTTTCTCTATTGGAGATTCGAACCAACAAATTTAAGATTAAAGGTGGAGGGTGCTTACCATCCGAGCAATTCCCTTGGATCAGAAAGAAGGTTTTTAAAAAAATATTATGCTTAGTGATTTAAAGGAATGTCAATGGTGTTATTAACTATGCCCCCTAATTGATGTGATAGAAATTAGAAAAGGTGGCAAAGTATCTTATTCTTGAATGACATGAGTAGAACCTAACTTTGATGTCTTCATAGAAAGTTGAAAAAAAAGCAGATATACATAATATCTAATTTCTTAATTATAGTGCATCCCTTTCACATCGACCAAGGATTGCCACAATTTTTTATTTATTTTCCAGCATAGGCTAATTAGCTTTTTCATGGAACATTGTAGATGTGTTTCCAACTATATTGGGTGTGTTTGGTACGGTCGAGAATATTTTTTAATTTTTCTATAAATGATTGGTCAATTTTTTTGAAAAATAATTTATCCAAGAAAGTAAGTTCTTTAAAATTGAAGCAAATGATCGACTTTCCTAGTGAAAACTATAGGGAAAATAAGTTCCACATATAAGTGACATTCCAGATTGATTGTGTTTTTCCCCTCCAACACATCTCATCTTCAAATATTTTTAGGATAATATTTTTTACGTACGTATCAAACACAAACAAATAATTAAAAACTACACTTATTTTTGAACAATCACCCTTCCAAGTTGATTTTTTTATCCGTTTATTTGAGTTCGTAAATAATGATAATTAGCGAGTTTCATTAATGGAAGAAAAACATTTAATTACATAATTTGTCCTTTAAATGAGTTGATCCTTATATGCTCTTCAAATAAGTTGATCTTTAATTTTTGCTTTTAGTAGTCGAACTAATGTCTTACGGCCTGCAAGTATAAGTTCTTAAAAAACGCGTGACAAACTTATACAATATTATGATACAAACATATAAACTAATTATGTCCATAAAAAAATTATTTATCTTAAGAGATAAAAATTAAAAACCAATACAAAATAGGCGTAAATTAAAGTATGAATGAGCCAAAAATAAGTGGAGGTCCCAAAGATCGAAACATCACTCTTTTTCACTTTATATGAATGGTGCACATCGTAATATTTGTAAATGAGATTGATAAATGAGTGGAAAAGTATTAGTTTTAAATAATTAATATCTAATGTCTTAAAATACAACCATTGAATATTAGAATGAAATGAAACTAAATATTGACAGGATAATATTAAAAATTCTCACCAAATATTGGGCCACTTCTTCATACCAAGCTAAGGCTTTTGACTCAATTGAGGCCCAAGAGCCCCATTAGTCAGTGAGGAGTGTCAATAGGTGGGCCTTAAGATGGGTTGGTCTTGATATTTTGTCCTTTATAAGAAAAGTTTTATAAAAATAGTTTTCATAAGATGTGATTTTTTGGCTTATAGCTTAACAATTTTTTGAAAAAATAGTCTTTGTTTCAGAAAATTTTTACTTTTGTCCATAAAGCAGATGTTTAGGACATTTTAAGATAATGAATAACCTGGTCGATCAACTGACCAGAAGTTCTACCTTATAAATAAAAGTTAAAACTTATGTGTGTTGCGATTGCCTATCATACATAAGTTCTAACTTTTTTCAATTAGACAGACTATCAATATATTTCAAAACAATGAATTTTGTTCAATTAACCACAAGCTTTCCTTTATAGGCAATTATTAAAACTTATGTCTGGCGAGCAACATAAATTCTTCCCAACCAATTTTTTTAAGTTAAAACCCATTTTTTAAAAAAAATTATCAAGCGAAACAAAAATTCAAGATCAAATACTTTTAAGAAATAAAAATTCGAGAGCGAACACTTTGAAAAACACTAGATGCAATTTCCTCCAAGATGCTTTGCCAACTTGCATGGCACAGGTTTCATATTAGTAACATTCTAATAAGAATAATATATAAATATAGTAAAAAATGTGTCCTTTAGTATGATTTTAACTGACATTTATGTCCTCCGATTTAGGTGTGTACGAGTAAATATTTAAGCTAATTATATAAAGTTAAACAAGTAGACACATATGTCATACGTGGCAATTCACGTCCTACGTGTATTATGTTACATTGGACGCATGTGTATACTTGTTCAACTTTAAACAAGTTTAAGTGTCTACTTATATATAAACCCAAATTTGGAGAGCATAGATAGCCATTGCGACCAAATTAAATTACACATTTATGTATATATTATACCATTATAATATTTGCCAACTGATATATTCCAAATACCCCACGAACTTGGAACTGATCTACTTTCCACCAGTTATACTGGCTTCCAATTGCTTCGTGACAGAAGTTTATATTATACCAATAATTTCGTATAATATCCAAAAGAACAACATGAATCCTTTTTAGCATTTGTCCTTAAATAATGCAATATAAAGAAAATTATATGCCTTTCAAATCTTTTTATTTTTCACTCAATGATAAGTATTTATATTAGTCTCCGATTAAATTTTAATTCATGACAGAAAGCTCTATATTGGGGGTAAAGTATTTCTTAAAAAAGATGATTTTATATCGAGAAATTGAACTTGATACCTCTAGTCAAGGACGTTGTATTTATCCTTTAGTGGGGAGCTGTGATTTTCATTAAGGGGTACAATGATATGAATAAGTAAATACACGAAGAAGTCAAGGAAATTTAACATCTACTATATTTATAGATAGAAAAAAAAAATTCTCACCTTATATATACAGTGTAATTATATTTTCTGTCAAAGGAGATTCGAATGAACCCCTTACCCCTATCTGACTCCGACCCTGTACTCCTCTACCACAATTGGTGAAAATTATATGCCTTGTATATCTAAGCATCTGATGCTGAAATTCTCAAATTGGACTTATGACATGATATTCATGTTATTATTATTCCCATTTTTCACAAGATGTTATTATTATTATTATTATTATTATTATTATTATTAATATTCCCACTTATGTGTAACATGACTATAAATATTAGAGTACATTGAGGCAACTAGAAACTCAGAGCCAAAATATTTCTTGTTCTTCACAATTAAAAACACAAGACATAAATGGCATCAATTAAAGCTGAGAAACCAGTTGGTACTCAACCATCTGCTCCTGCAGTCAAGAAAGCCTCTACTAAGGCTCCTCCTGCTTCCAAATCTGCCCAGAAAAAGACTCGCGAGCCTAAGAAAAAGGTCAATCAACATTTCTAATTTAAGTTTTTTTTATATATATACGTTGATTGTGTAAATAATATTTAGACAATTGGTCTGTTTTAACGTGTAGTAGCAAGTAACCTGTCTTATTTGACGTGTTACTAACTCCTTTTGTTTCAAGTCTATCAAAAAAGAATATTGTCATATTTCTATAGTTTGAAACTATTTAAATTTTACCATTTTTTAACCTTAAAAAATAAATTTTCTCTTTTACTTGTCATTATTTTAACATATCAAGAAAAGATAATTATTTTTTTTCCATTCACCCTCAATATTAATTACCTATTCACAAATTATTTCGTAAGACCTAAGACTATATACTTTAATTATATGGGTATTGTGGTAAGATACTCTTATTAATCATTATATCTTAAAAGACTTGCAAAATCAAAATGGACAAATTAAAATGAACGGAGGGAGTATAATCTTACTTTTTATGAAAAATACCGGGCCGGGCTATAATTTTTCCAAATAATAATTTTTTTTTAGAAGAAAATAAATGTTTATATTTTTTGTTATTAATATTATTTCGTGTAAATAATACAGTTTAATTTTTTTGTTTAGGCATCAGGTAGCAAGGCAGGTGGAAAGAATAATAACTAAGAAGAAGTTGGAGTAATTAGAGTATGATGAAGAATATAATTGTCGTTGTTTAATATTATGAGTGACGTACTTTCTTCTCTTAATGAAATAATCTCATACTCTTATCTGTAAAATTGCTTCTTTTAGATAATGTAAAAATAATTTTAAAAAATAATGTTCTAATGATGATAAAGTAAATACTCAAATTTGAACTGTTGCTCATATCCTTCAAAAATATCATCGCACCCGTATCAGATCCTTCAGAGTTCAGAGATGAAAGTCGTCATTGAGGTTGAATAGTAATAGTAAACCACGAGGATTTAATTTATTTAAGATTTTAAAATCATATATATTCCATTTATATCTTTCATGTATATCCTTGTATATCAAGGTATACTTGTGTGTGATATCGATATACATGTGTCTCAAATCTCAATGATGTTTTAAAACTAGGTTTCAGCTATGAATTAGACTCCAAATCACCTCTAAATTGGAGGCTCTAATCATTCTCAAATTGTGTATTGACTCATCCAAGTGTTTTTAACAAATTGCAATCGCACTCGCTAAAAAAACCTAACATATCAATCCAAATTTTAATGGGTTGAAATGGGTCCAAAAATGGCTGAATCACTAACCCACCCAAATTGAAGCAGGTTGGACGGGTTAGGCGGGTTGGATTTGATTTTTCTAACCCTACATCCATCTATATATCTTTCAATATCTAATAAATTTCTTAATATATATATAAAGTTTACCCAAAAGCTATTGAGTTCTTAGAAACGTGACTCGCACATATTATTGTAGATCCGCCTCTGAGATTAGATTTACTACCTAAATTATTATAACATGTAGAAACTATGTCTAACAAAGGTAGCTAGGTCATAGTATGTGTGTGGCCATAACTAGCAAGCATAGGACTATAGGAGGAACTGTTTTTCTTCTTCTTTAATTATGTATCAATTCTAGTCCACATTTTCTTTTTTTTTTCTTCTTAATGGGGTCATAACACAACATCATCAAAGTTAGCTTTATGGTTGGTCACACTTCATGAAATTCTTTCACAACGCACCTCCTCTTTCCAAGCGGTAGAGCTGCTGTCACTCCATCAAAAATGATCTTTTGCAGTAATTAATTAACAGTAACAACTTAATTATCGCTAAATATGTATTTTTAGATGCAATTACTAGTGAGAATTATATTTTACCACTTTTTTGTAAATGTTGTTAATGTTTATAGCGACCTTGAATCTAATGATAATTAACTAATGCCACTAAATACTTTAACTCTCTTTATTAGTGTGCATATTTATTACCGCTAAAACCTATTTTTATTGTAGTGAGTGTAGATACAGATTCGACAGAACTAAACAACTTGAACTCAAATTTTATATTTTTCATTTACTAAAAATCTTAACTCCGTATCAGCTTTCCAAATTTTTAGGGCCCATGCATGTATCTAAGTCTTTTATATATATATATATAAAGCAAAGTAAAGTTTTTGTAGTTGAGTTGACTTGTTGACCATAGTAAAACATTTTTCATTTTCTTCTCTTTACATGTTCTCTTTAGTTGAATGATTCTTTGCCTCCCTTTTTAAGTTTTGCCTTTAATTTCCTCGTTTGACTTCAGGTCTTCTCGTGGCAAACATTGATAGAAAAAAAACTTAAATTCATAACTTACGTTCATAATAGCATTACGATGTTTAACTGGATAAAAATTTTTAAAAAGAAATAAAAAAATTAATTATCTAACATAAGTTATATACATTTGAGCCGGCTAGTGCATACGTACGAATGGCAAATCATATTGCAAGGGTGATCAATTGAATTTCTTTTCCAAAAATTAACGGTATGCATACGTAGGTGAATTTATTTATTTTTTATTGTTATAGTATAATTTATCGATTGTTGAATCTCATTAACATAAAGAAAACTTTTAATGTAATTGACAAGAGGATATATAACATTTACATAGGATAACACACATTAGGTTTTTCTTCATGAAAAAGAACTAACTAATTATAGGATTGCTATCATTTCTAGAAGACTATGGTTTAGATTCCGAATTTGAAATTTATAGGTTTTTAGACGATCTTAAGTTGTTAATATACAAATACATTATTGATATAAGATATAACTTTTAGTAACATCATCAAAGATGTCTACAAGTAAATCTCCTTAAAATGTGAGTAAAAATAAAATATGTTAACTGTCACGATAAAAAAGACCTAATACCATATAATTTGTTTCCCTATTAAATATTTGATCAAAATCAACTAAATCAAATCATGAACACCCTAGTAACCTTTCCCTATCATCCTACGTAAAATAAATAAATAAAAAGTTTGCGTGAGAGTGGTGATTGATTGTAACACATTACATATTATTTAAAGAAGATTAAATGGTGGTGTAATTCATCAACTACTGATCAACCATACATATGTGGACCAAAAATAAATATGACTGGAACACCAAACGCCTTCAAGTAAT
Source organism: Solanum appendiculatum (assembly GCA_018342035.1). Taxonomy (NCBI): domain Eukaryota; kingdom Viridiplantae; phylum Streptophyta; class Magnoliopsida; order Solanales; family Solanaceae; genus Solanum; species Solanum appendiculatum. Next base: position 953,814 of record JAGDQO010000043.1, on the reverse strand, counting down.
TGGATAAGTGACCGACAAGGATTGTGGTGGATTGTTAAGTATATACTTTTTTGTTCTTAATCGAGGGTTTTGGGTTTGAGTCCCCTGGGATACGAAGTTGTCTTTGTTTGAGAGCGTTTTACCTCAATGTGGGGATTTCCGGCGCAAGTTGCTTTTGTTAGGGAGCATTTTACCCCCAATGTGGGACTTTCCTGCGCGAATCCAATTAAGGATGAAACAGTCCTATCACAGCACCACCCTGACGTTCTATCCTAATTATTTTTTAGTCTGTTTCAGAAATAACAACTTTTTTTCCCTTTTTTGACAACTTTTTAATTTCGACTTTTCACAATATTTAAGACTATAAAATTAAAGCATATTTTGATACATTTTACATGTCTTTAATTTTAGATCACAAAATTCAAAAATCTTATTTACTTTCTACAAATCCATGTCAAACTAAAATCAGACAAAGAAACTAAAAAGAAGGGAGTAGAAAATAATGGGAAAAAAAAAGTCACAACAAAAAATAGTACGATAAACAAAGTAAGGAAAACAACAGGTAATAATTATAAAATCGAACAATACGATGAAAACTAAGTAATTCTCGATTATCTATTACTAATGTTTTACCCTAATTATCGACTTTCATATCATTTTATCTAAAATCATGTCCTCGATAAATTGTATATGTGTTACGTTGACTTGAGCGAGCATGCAAAAGAGAAGAAACACATGTAATTCAACAAATGCGTTTTACTTGTTACTTATCATAAGGCCATTTTTGGTTATGTCCTTTATTTTTATTTTTATTACAAATAGTTATCTTGTAAACTTTTATAAATTGAATGTTTTCATTTCTTTTTATAATGCTTATTTTAGTGACCAGTACCTCAAATGTTATATATTTATTTTTTGTCTTAATTTATGTGATACTGTTAAAATTTTAAGAGTTAATCAAGTTTTTTTATTGGTACATTTTTATGCATTTTAAATAATTTAAACTGTTAATTATTGTGTTTTATAATAATTTTAATATAATTATCAAATATATAAATTATATTTCATGAAATATAAAACTTCTAATCCGAATACTGTTAAGCACCATCAACTACAATTTGTACCTAATATATATAACTTTAATTATAGTCAATTGATTAGGAAACAGATTACATATTATTAAATTAGAATTTTTTAAAATTATATTTATCATGTATAGTTCTTCTAATAATAATATTATAATATAAGGAAGTAAAGTAGCATAAGAGAACAAAGACAAAAGAATATAAAGGGCCTATGCACTTTATCAAATATATCCCAGGGAAGTGGCAGAGAACTTGAAGCAAAAAGCTTATAACATCAATTAATTAGTTATCACTAAATCTTAAGTTTGAATTTTTTAATTAATAAAAGTGTCCAGGCAGAGAAGCAAACTCAACCTATCCAAAAGGTTACTTACCAACATGAGTTGTGGTGTAGTAGTGAGATTATTTCACCCTTAATCAGACGTTTCGAGTTCGAGCCCTAGGTACGGAGAAAATCTTGTTGGGAGCGCCACTCCCAAATAGACCTTGCAGTACGCGATCCAAATTTAATCGAGGCTCTAATACGAACTCTAAACACCAAATGAAAAAAAAGGGTTGCTACCTTTTTTGGTTTATGGGTTGCCCCCTCAATCTATAGCCGGATTCTCAACTACGCACTCATACTAAGCAAATCAATAATTACTCAATATTCTTTATTTTTATTTGTTTATTACTAAAGTATTTCTCTTTTATCTTTGTCTCTTGTTCTATGACATCAGCAAATAAAACATTTTTGTTTCTCAATCATTCACTCAAATATTTAATTAATTAGAAAAACTAGTAGCTATAATTACCTAACCAAGGGTGTAGGATCAACATGTTTACATAATGCAACTAACTCCATTAGTTTGTGAATTTTGACATCACAAAAAATTATATTTGTTCAAGGTTTTTAAAAAATATTATATCGTCAGATTATTTAAAAGATGATTATAAATAACTTTATTAACGATTTGATAATTTAAATAAATAATAAATTATCTGCTATAATAGGTTAAATAAAACTAATTATAATATAAAATATCAAGTACATTATTAGCTAGTTTATTTGGTTGCCCGAGCCTATCAACAACTTTGGACTTATGTGTTGCACTAGTGTGATATTTGTCACATTTAGGTGAGTTGGTTTGTTGCAAATTGACCATATATTACAAGTACATTAGGTCACTAATTAAGAAGGGTTAATTTGGTATTGAAAAAAATATTTTTCAATTTTTTCATGTTTGATTGGTTAAAATATTTTTGAGAAAACAAAATTCATAAAATGAGGAAGATGTCTTCTCTAATGGAAGTAGGAAAAAGAAGTCTCATAAGTGACATTCGAGCAAGTTCATTGTCTCTTCCACATACACCCAACGCCCCCAAACTCTAACTCTTGACCATCCCACCTACCGTCACCCCCAAACAAGTTCATTATCTCTTCCCCACCCACCCAATGCCCCAACCTTTAACCCTTGACCATTCCACCTCCTGTTATGCCATTACTAGATTACATATAAATGTTCTTGAAATACTATTTATTTTACTTATTGAACACTGAAAAATAAGTAAAAAATCAACTTATTTTACAAAAAATGATTTTCTAAAAAACATTTTCTTTCATACCGAACAAACCCTAAACAGAAAAAAAGGGTAGGAAAAAGGCAAATGGAAGTTGTTTATTTATTTTCTAAATTCCCAATGACAAGGAATGACGTAACAACAATTATATATTATATAAATGTAATCTTATCTTGTAAATACATATTAGATAATATTCCAAAGTTATAATACAAAAAAATAGAGCAGAGGAAAAGTGAAAATATCTGAAATTAGTGGAGCTGTTCGTTGATATATCGTATCTTTGCAAATACATATACTATAAGATATATATATTCTTAAAAGGATATGAAAAATGTATTAAACTAATTAAATGACCAACTCCAAAATGAGAATTATTTTTTGTCTTAATGTTGTTGATTTTAGTAATAATGTTTACTGCCACTTTAATTTGGTGCATGTCATTTTCTAAATTCAGGCAGATACGTACATAAAGACGTAGTCAATTTTAATTTAATTGGAGTTGAACCTAATTAAACGTCTTACTATAGTACCAATAATAGAAACATTTGTCTCATCCAAAAGAGGTGATAAATATGAATATTTATATTATTAGTCAATTAATTCATTTTTATTTGGATTTCAATTCAGGTCTAAATTTTTGGAGATATTAAAATGAGTTGGACCAAGACATTTTTTGGTGTTTCACCAAATTGTTGCCTCCTTTGTGTCCATGGTTAAGTCCGTGAAGTCCTTAAAATACGTGTGATTTATTCAAAATCCTTAACAAGAAAGAAGTCAATCCCTTATTCTTTATTTTATATTAAAAGATCTGTACTCACTACTAAAGGAAGATTTTGAAAATTTTGGTTGGAAAGATAATGAGGTGAAGGTTATATCTTTTGAATACGAGCAATAATTACTATAAGTAAGGAAATGCGTAGAAACGTTTCCTACACCAAAGAATTGATTAAAGGACGATATATTTTAGGAGCTCAAATTATGTGATTGAAAAATTCTATTGCGAGTCAAGGAATTTAAACTTGTGGGTACAGTTGACGTTTTTGTTTATCTGACTGCATTTATCAGTCAAAGTCAATAGAACCCTTTGAGTTTAAATGCCATAAAATTATAAATACAGAAAAAGTAACATAAAAATAAAAAAAAATAGTTCCCAATCACCATTTTTAAGTTGGAGTTTTATATATTCTCACTTTTGATAACTTCTATATTTAAGGTAATATAAAAGTTAAGTACAAGTAGTGGCGTAACCCCATATAGTAATTGATTATCAGTAATCGTCACGAAAAAAAAATACAAAAATAAGAAAGAGATTATTCTCTTCGAGTGAACACTCTATCAAAAAATTATTTTTTTAAAATTTTAAACATTATTAGCGAAATGTTCAAGTAAGTTTTTACCAAAAAGGATCATTGTGTAATGAAGCCATTTAAGAAGTTTAGCCACACATAAAATAAGGACAGGCAATTCTTTTACCTAATCAACTATTGTTGAAAATTGGAAGATTAATAAAAAAGACAAAATCAATTGGGAATTAATGCATTTTCTAAAAATGTGTTTAGTGTAAAGTATGAAAAACAAACACAAATTAACTAAACGCGTCTTATATATCACGTTCACGTCTTCATCACGTTCCTTCAAAAGTGACAATTTATGTTCAAAATTAAAATTTGTATTAAAATAATAATAATAATAATAATAAAATAAAATAATCATTCCTAACCTTTCATTCTTAGAAATTAAGCATAAATTTTAAAATTTAAGGAATGTTAATTATAGGTTAGAAGGATAACTCAAACGAGTACGTAAAACAAACAAATTCGAAATCTTAACGTCTGTTTTTATTTTCTTTTTATATACCTATAGATAATATTACAAGGAATTAGATTGTTTACTCTCCTCTTGATTGTTTTTCTTAAGATAATTTGATACACAAAATATTTCGTATTCGTACTGTGTCCTGCATGGGAATGACATTCAGTGTATTTAGGATAGTCTTAAAGTTGTATCTTGATCAATAACCTTTTTTATATCCTCTCACTTCTACATTGGATACAACCAAATCACAAACTACAGGATTTTTATTTAACTTAAAATTAAATTATTTGATGGTTAATGAAACCTAATTTTTAAAATATATAATATAGGATTTGAAAGGGTGCTAACCTACTAAGGTGTAAGAAACACAATATTTTTTGCCAAGTGTTATAAAAAAATGATTTTAAAAATAATAATCAAAACTAGGTTTATTCTAGTTTTTGTGAGCAAAAGGCAAGATTTCATAATTTTGGACTTGTTATAATTAGCAATAACTAATTAGATAAAGTTCCAAATATTAGCTACCTTTTAGCTAAACTCAATTAGGTCTTATCCTTTTTTTTTTCTACCTAATGTTTATTTATGGTAATTTAGGAGTATGCAGATTAAATTGATCTTATAATAATGAAATAGTATCGAAATAAAATTAAACGATAAATGAATGAAAGAACAATAGCAAATAGAATGATATGTATAAGATCTGAACAAAAGCTTGTGAACAATTTTTTTTATATAGTTTAAACTTGTGTGACGATGAAAACTTAGATGCTTAAATTCTACATACATTTGTTTCTTTCCTCGATATCGTGTTTTCGAAGTTAAGAGTGGTTTAACTTGAGTTGCTTTTCTTATTTTACGTTGAAATTGTGTTGGTATATTTTGACACGTTACAAAGACCTTGAAAATATTAATAATTCATGTTCACACATTTAGTCAACAAAAAAAATTAACGTCAGTTTTTTTGGTCTCTTAAAATTTAGCACATCAAAAAACAACATTTCATAATCATTACATATTCCACATAAACAAAACCAATATAAGTTATTCATTATTTTATTCATTATTTTATGCCGGATAAAATTAAGTAATTAACTAATACAGAAATTGATAAAATTTCTCACTGAAATATATTTGTCTCAAAATTTTAAAGGTATACTTGTAAGCAAAACATCTTATCTTAAAAATTATAAAAAGCTATATTAATTTCTAATATAACAAATGCAAAACACCCAAAGAAATAAATTATACATTATAATTTTTGCATAATTAATTCATGCGTCATTACTTACTTCACCTATAAAATAATTATATCGTCAATACTTATAAATTGATAAATAATTCATTTAACTTATTATAATTTGGAGTATGCTTGAGATCAAGTGAATTGCATTTCAGCACATGACACACAGAGAAAATGATATTTTACGAATCTTTTAACTTTGACTAGTCTGTCAAACTCATGGCAGATTATTTTTTTTAAAATTTTATAATTAGTTAAAAAAAAATTATAAGATATTTTCTTTAAGAAAATAAGTTTTTAAAATTAAAAACAATAACTTTCTTAATTATCGTGAAATTAGAAAAAAATAAGTTATACAAATGATATTTTATGCAATGACTTCTTCTCACCTTCCACTACCCCCATAACTTACTCTCATCTTTCATTTCATAGTGTTTATTTAAATTATATATTAATTTTTAAAAAGAAATATTTTTAGTATAGTCGATAAAAAAATTAGTATGTATCAATTTCTGGATTCCAAAACAAATGATATTTTGGATGTGACAAATCTCATTGAAAAAGTTAATTAAAAACATTTAGATGGTATTTATCAATATCATTATTTTGTTTCTTTCGGAATTTTTCTTAAAATTAGAGATAGACAATAAAAACTCATTAAAAGAAGGATAAGTAGTGGAATCATGTTGATCAGAAGCATCCAGTAGCGCCTCGCCGGTTTAGAATTCGTTCGAACACAAAATGGATCGGTCAAGTACTTGGATGTCCAACAAATGAAAATAGCAAAAATAAGCATGTTAAGGTAGATGTATAGCCTAGGGATTAGAAGAGATAGGAATTAGGATTAGGAATGAAGGATCAATGACCTCCATTTATGTGGTGAACAAAATGAGGAAGATGAGATTGAGATGATTCGGACACATGTGAAGAGGTGGTGCACAAATACAACAATGAGGAGGTGTGAAAGGTTAACTATTTTGGGTATAAACCAATTGAAGTAGAAGTAGGTCGAAGAAGGAGAAGTGATTAGATAGGACATGACACACTTGTAGCTTACTGAGGACACAACCCTAGATAAAAAAAAATATAGGTTGAGAATTAGGATAGCAAGTTAATAGATAGTCGAGTGTTGTCTAGTTTATTTTCTCATCAATATTGTTAACTCTCTTATTGTCTATTCTTCGATTTTAATACTTTCAGTGTTTTCGTTGCTTCAATTATATATTATTTTGTTGCTGGTACTGCTCTCGTATGTTAATATAACATGCTTCAGAATTGTATTTTTTTTTTTTCATATTTGATTTTGATATATTGTATTTGAGCTGAAGGCCTATAAAACAATCTCTCTATCTTCATAAAATAGAAACAAGACTGCATACACACCATTCTTCCAAAATCTACTTCCGAGATATACTAGATATATTATTGTAGCATAATCTATTAGAGTAGGGGTGTTTTAAACTCATTAATAGCAGATATCATGACACAATATTAGTATCAATTAATTGTGGGTGGCTTATTTTCATTTCAATCAAGTTTCTTAGTATGAAAAGTTAATTAAGATTACACCTCTATATGTTCATTAAGTTTTAGTTAATCAAGAATTAGATAGCTAAGGTTTACCCAACCAATTGTGTTGGATTGATCACGCATGCACTTAATTATGTCATGTTGGTTAGTTGGTCATTGTTTTACTTTCTTCTTTAGCATGTCATGCCATACTTCACAAACTATATTTGTAGATGCTCCATTTAACTCTTTTTCAGACATCTTATTCAATTTTTAGTTATGTTTATTGGTGTTATTCGACTTTAGATTAACATTTGGGATTGTATCCTTAATAAAAAAAATTGGGGGAAGGGGGAAAGGGGGGGGGGGGGGGGGACTTTCTCCGTATCATATTACTTGATCCCTATTGATTTGACACACTCCTTAAATAAACTTTTATTAGAGGTATATTTTGCTAAATTAACCTTATTAAATGTATTTTGAAACTCTAAATTTGACTACTGTAACTTTATGTATTTATTTAATACTAAAGTTAGTATGAAAAAATAGTAATAAAACTTTATTTTTTTGCTTAGAACGGAAGGATTTTATTTATAATTAAGGATCATCCGTATAAAAGGGGAACTGATCTTATATGAAACAGTTCCATCAGTATGTCTTTCAAGAACATTAGTAACAAAAGAAGGAGATGCTTCAAAAACATAGAGTTGTTTCTGATCATAGTTCGATCCTTAGATTTCTTTTCGTATTCTGCTAGGATATAAGCCACTATATTAAAACATAGAGTAGTAATAACACTTTTTTGATTTGCTAAAATAAAACAAATTAAATCTATTTTTTTGGAATACGGTCCAAGTAAAATAAAACGGAGGGAGCACTTTCTCTGTTCATTTTTACTTGTCCAGTATATTTTATTTAGTACTTCATCCATCTCAAATAAGTGTAGCCTTAACAAAAACATCGTCCTAAAATAACTTTCACCTTGAAAAATTCCAAGTAAAAATAATAATATTTTCTCAGTTATACCCTTATACTTCATCTTCTTGATAATGTTCAATTTTCAAGAAAAATGTATTAAATAGAAATAATTTAGTAAACCATACGTTACAATTATTAATATTTCATTGAACATAATTTTTATTAAGATAACACTTAATTTGAAACGGAGATAAATATATTTTTAAGAATATGTCAAGAGGGAGCAATTAATAATTTTGATTCTCTCGCCGTATTAGATGTCGGGTACTTAATTTAATTTATACACATAATATATGATAATTAGATTGATATTTAGTCAATTTCTAAACTTATATTTATTTATATACAGATTATAAGATAAAATATATCGTCATGTTTTTGTCTTTACCTATTGGAATCAGTACATTTATTAAATATACTGGTAAAATTATCTGGATTAATATATGTAATTTTTTTGTATTAACCTAATTGAGACTTTATAAGTATACGGCTATATAAGTGCTACGTGTATAAAAACAAACTACCTAATACAAATTATATATATTTTTTATTTTTGTCTTCATCTATATGGAACTTCTGTTCTAATATCTGTTACAATTATCCATGTTTACGTCCAGATCAGATTAATTAAAATATACTATCTGTCTTTATCTTTATGACACAAAAACATAAAACACACACATACACTTTATTCTCATCACAACATATTCGAACCATAATTTAAAATTTAATTTTTTCAAAATATTAAACTTCAAAAATTCATAATTTATATAGATTTAGTAAATATATATATATATATATTTTCTAGATATGTTTATTTAAAACATTGAATCTGAAAAAATCACATAAATTGAGATAGAAATAATTGTTTTTATTGTCTTTATTGAACATTTATTTTTAGTATAATATAGATTCTTTTTATTTACTTTTACTTGTCTATTAATTTTAAAATATATATTATTTATTTATTTATTATTTTTTGATATTTTAAGAAAAAGACAATTATTCTTTTTCTGTTTTATCCTTAATATTAATTACTCATCTTCCAGATCTAAAATTAGACATTAATTAATATGAATATTGTGATACAATATTCATATTATTTACTATCTCTATTCCATATTAACTAAATTTGTGAGACAATGCACACTTATTAAGAAAAACATTCAATGACATAATTTAAATCATACTTTTCACTATTATCCTTTGTGAAATCATAAATATAACTTTGCAAGTTGTGTAATTTATCTCCTAAAAAAATACTTATCAAACTCCATTAAAGGAAAAGGACAAATTTGAAAAAAACAATTCAAAACATCCATTTCGAACAATTCAATTATTTTAAACAATAAAAAAAGTCCAAAAAATTCAGTTAATATGAAATGAAGAAAATATTATTTTCTAACACACATGAAAAATCGGAGTGGACAAGTAAAAATATAATAACTCGGGATCGATATCAAGAGAGGTAAACGATAATTTTACGAAAATTTCCAAATATGATCTTCCGACTCATTAAAATTTTAACGGGGAAAACTATTTTTTCTTTGTCTTCACTTTCTGTGCAACTCCCAGATAAAACAGAGAGAAGACCAAGACCAGAAATGGAAGAAATCACCAGTTATATTCATGGAAATTTTTTCCCGCTAAAATCTAAAACAAAGCCAATACACATTAATTTCTTCACCTTTTTTTAATTTTTTTTCTTTTTATGATTAGAACCAATTTGGAATTTTAATTAGGACAATTATTATTATGTGATGATTTGTATTCTTTTAAGGAATAATTTATCTCAAAATTTTAGAGTTATATAAAGTCAAACCTCATGAGAGAGAAGGAAGGTCCAAGTCATTGTTCAAATGTTATTAAGCTAAAGGGAGTTCAACTAACATTTTCATGTCACATTGTCTTTCTTACCACTATTCCACCTTGAACCATAATAATAATACTCATAATTTTTTTCAAGTCAAAAAGTCTCCTTTTCATTTCTTCATTTTCACTTTTTTTTTTCTTTCTCAAAGTTGAAGTTAGAAATGTTTGTTTGTGTCTTTGGGTCATTGGAATATGCATGAAGATTGAAACTTTTTGAGTTTATGATTAATTTTCTTGAATCTTTGAGGTCTATGTGACACCCTTTTGAGAGCTCTTTAAAAGGGTGAACTTAGAAATGTCTGTTTGTGTTTTTGGGTCATTGAAATTTGCATAAAGATTGAAGTTTTTTGAGTGTGTGATAAATTTTCTTGAATCTTTGAGGCCTATGTGACACCCTTTAAGCTGTTTAAAAGGGTGAACTTCTCTTTTTCTTCATTTTCTTCTTGTTTGTGTAAGCTCTAGTGGTACGGTATTTTGTTCTTTTTCTGTGGTTTCAAGCTTTTTTTGGGAATTTTCTTATCTGGGGTTCTGTTATTTGGATATATTATACATTTATTTTTTGGTGTGTGTGAGAAAGTTTTGATTTTCAAGGAGTTTTTCTGTTTATGGGCAATTGAAAAAGGTTCTTCTTGAAAAACTCCATTTGCCTTGTTGGAAAGAATAATTCTTTTTTGTTTTTTGGCCTTATTCTTGGTTACTTTATTTTGTTTTTGGGGTTGAGGAGTTTGCAAAAAAATGAAGTCAGGTAGAAGGAGGAAATTACATTTTAGCAAGATTTACACATTTAAATGTGGGAGAGATTCATTTTTAGGTGATGTTGATCATTCACAAATTGGGGGTCCAGGATATTCAAGAGTTGTTTATTGTAATGAACCAAGTAGTTTTGAGGCTGTAATTAGAGATTATGTTGGTAATTATGTAAGTACTACAAAGTATAGTGCTGCAACTTTCTTGCCAAAGTCCTTATTTGAGCAGTTTAGAAGGGTGGCTAACTTTTACTTTCTTGTCATTGCCATATTGTCCTTCACACCACTTACTCCTTATCATCCTGCTACTGCTGTTATTCCTCTTGTTATTGTTATTGGAGTCACCATGTTGAAAGAAGGTATTGAGGATTGGCAGAGAAAACAACAGGTATTTACTCTTCTTCTTCTGAGTAATTAACTATACAGTTCCTTGGGAACGGAAAATCGCTTGGTAACGAGGGATATGCCCTCTTACTGAGCCTTTCTGGCACGAATTTGGATTAGTCGGGCTATACCAAAAAAAAGGTTCCATGCTTTTCCAATTGATTGTTGAATGGACTAGTTTAAGTGGAAGACAATAAACTTGTAAAACCTCTCTTGATTGTCCATGGTAATCCTTTAGTTTATATGATTATCATTTGTGTTTCCATTTTAACTCTTTCAGGATATTGAGATGAATAATAGGAAGGTTAAAGTACATCAAGAAAATGGAGTTTTTAACCAAACAGAATGGAAAAACTTGAGAGTTGGTGACATTGTTAAGGTGGAGAAGGATGAGTTCTTCCCGGCAGACTTACTGTTGCTTTCGTCTAGTTATGAAGATGCAGTGTGCTATGTTGAAACCATGAATCTTGATGGGGAGACTAATCTGAAGCTTAAACAGGCATTGGAGGTGACTTCATCGTTGCACGAAGATTCCCATTTCAAAGACTTTAAGGCTTTTGTTAAATGTGAAGATCCAAATGCTAATTTATATGCTTTTGTTGGAACTATGGAATATGGAGAAAAGCAGAATCATCTTTCTCCCCAACAATTACTTCTCAGAGACTCTAAATTGCGGAACACAGATTACATATATGGGGCTGTTATCTTCACTGGTCACGATACAAAGGTCATGCAGAATGCTACTGATCCCCCTTCGAAAAGAAGCAATGTTGAGAGGAGAATGGATAAGATCATTTACTTCTTATTTGGACTTTTGGTCACTATGTCCTTTGTTGGATCGGTCTGCTTTGGATTTCTGACTAAAGAGGACTTAGATGATGGACATAAGAGGTGGTATCTACGACCTGATGAATCTAACATATATTATGATCCCAATAGAGCTTTTGCTGCTTCCGTATACCATTTTCTGACAGCCGTGATGTTGTATAGCTACTTGATTCCGATATCCTTATATGTGTCTATAGAAATTGTTAAAGTTCTTCAGAGTATGTTCATTAATCAGGACATTCATATGTATCATGAAGAAACTGATAAACCAGCACATGCCCGGACCTCAAATTTAAATGAGGAACTTGGTCAGGTTGACACAATACTTTCAGACAAAACTGGTACCTTAACTTGTAACTCAATGGAGTTTGTCAAGTGTTCAGTGGCTGGATCGGCTTATGGACGTGGTATTACAGATGTCGAGAAGGCTATGGCTAAAAGAAATGGTTCTCCATTGATTGAGGATTCTGCTGTTGGTCCAAAGAAGTCCTCAATAAAAGGCTTCAACTTTAAAGACGAGCGAATCATGAATGGGAGTTGGGTGCATGAGCCTCATTTAGATGTTATACAGAAGTTTTTCTGTTTATTAGCAGTCTGTAATACAGTCATACCAGAAGTGGACGAAGAAACAAGTAAGATTTCATATGAAGCTGAATCTCCAGACGAGGCGGCCTTTGTAGTTGCAGCTAAAGAAATTGGCTTTGAATTAGTTAAAAGGACACAAACAAGTGTGTCAGTGCATGAGTTGGATCTGGCATCTGGCAAGAAAGTCGAGAGGTTAGTTAACATCAAACATGTCTCTACAGTATGTATTTTCAGAAATTTAAAAAGTATATTTACATAGCAAGTATTTTTCAAATTTTACCTAGTGTACTCCTGGAACCAGATCCTTTTATATTTATATTCCTAGCCAAGTAACAAGTGAAAAATTAGCTCTGATCTTTTTGTATGTTCATTTGGTGCTTCCTTTTATCCCACTACTCATCTGTGTCTTTTTACCTCTTTCTCCATCCTGTTTACGATCGAATACTTAATTGCCAGGAAAGATTTTATGTTCAAGACTGTGTAGTGAAAACAGCCTAGTATCGGTGACGTTCTAAATTTTGTGCATACATTGAAAATGACCTTTTTATCAGGACCAAAATAATCAAGTGTCATGTGGAAGCTAACAACGCAACCTCGAAAAACGCTAAATAAGAAGAAAAACGAGAAATATATCAAACGAGTAATCATAGATTTCTTTGTTTTCAGGTTATATACAATTTTGAATGTGTTGGAGTTTAACAGTGCAAGAAAAAGGATGTCTGTAATAGTAAAAGATGAGGAGGGAAAGATATTGCTACTCTGCAAAGGTGCTGATAGGTTAGTAAAATTGCAACTTAACAAGCACCGTAAATTCCTTAAATTCTTAAATTAGTTACTGACTTTGTTTTTGTTTCCTTCTTCTATATCCTCCTTTTGGTTATGGTATTTATGCAGTGTCATGTTTGAAAGGCTCACAAAAAGTGGAAGGGAATTTGAAGAGATAACAAGGGAACATGTAAATGAGTATGCTGATGCAGGCTTGAGGACCTTGATACTGGCTTATCGAGAAATCACCAAGGATGAATACCAAGTATTCAATGAACAATTTTTAGAGGCCAAGAATTCAGTCAGTGCAGACCGTGATGCGTTGATTGATGAAGCAACTAAAAAGATTGAAAAGGAGTTGATTCTACTCGGTGCCACTGCTGTTGAGGACAAACTCCAACAAGGGGTAAGTTTAGTAAAGTCACTGGTCTCTTACCACCCAATCACCATTTGGATGTGTTGTATGACATTTGTTCTGTTATTCATGGTGTTAGGTTCCTGAATGCATTGACAAACTTGCACAAGCAGGTATCAAGATATGGGTTTTGACCGGGGATAAGATGGAAACAGCCATTAATATCGGGTATAATATTTGGTTATGAGTTTTATGTAACTTTTTTGATTCAGTTCTTGCTTGTCTAAACATATTTTTTTCCATATATCTGCTTCAGTTATGCCTGTAGTTTGCTTAGACAAGGAATGAAGCAAATTATCATAAACTTGGAAACGCCTGATATTATAGCAACCGAGACAGGAGGAGACAAAGATGCTATTGCCAAGGTAAATACTTATCCTGTTTTTCCTCTTTATTGGAATGCTTGAGGAGACAAAGATGCTATTGCCACATGCTGTCTCCATCTAAACACCATTCGATTTCCACGCAATAACAAAAAAAAAGAAAAAGATAATGCCTCATGGAATCCCCTTAATTAGGAGATTTTGTATGAATGATTATTAATGTTTAGTACTGATCGAGTTGTATGGTATTTCTTCTTTGTTAAAGGCATCAAAGGAAAGTGTTGTACGACAAATTATAGAAGGGAAGGCTTTGCTTACGGCTTCAAGCACAGAGGCATTTGCTTTGATCATTGATGGGAAATCACTTACATATGCTCTAGCAGATGACACAAAAAGATTGCTCTTAGACCTTGCGATTGGATGTGCCTCTGTTATATGTTGCCGTTCATCACCTAAACAAAAAGCATTGGTGAGTACAACTTGTCTTCACCACCAAAATGTTGCTATTGGATTGTGAGTCCTTTGGCATTTTCTCTTTTTGACTACAGAGTATGAGAGTAATACCTCCCATTCTGTCTGCTATTTGATTTCTCGTCTTTCCCTTTTTGGTTTAATATTCTCTAAGCATACCAATCTAATATACAGGTAACAAGACTTGTGAAGTTTGGGACTGGAAAGACAACTTTAGCCATTGGAGATGGAGCTAATGATGTAGGAATGCTTCAAGAAGCTGATATTGGAATTGGAATCAGTGGCGTTGAAGGAATGCAGGTGAGAGCTTTGTACATTTCTCTTGCCTTTTGCAGCATTACACAAATACACGATTCTACTTCTTGCATCTGTCCCTTGTCGTTTGTTTCTTAATATTCTTTTCCCTCTTTTACACTTGTTAGGCTGTTATGTCAAGTGATGTTGCAATTGCTCAGTTCCGATTCTTGGAACGCTTGCTTTTAGTGCATGGTCATTGGTGTTACAGAAGGATCTCTTCAATGGTAATCAATATGCTACTGGATTTCTTCCTTAGATTTGTTGCGCGAAAAGATTCACATTTGTTTCTTCTGGAGCATTCTTGTAACTGACTATTCTTTTCCTTGCAGATATGCTACTTTTTCTACAAAAATGTTGCATTTGGCTTTACTCTCTTCTTATACGAGACACGTGCATCATTTTCTGCACAACTTGCATATAATGATTGGTTTCTGTCGCTTTACAATGTCTTCTTCACATCATTACCAGTGATTGCTTTGGGAGTTTTTGATCAAGATGTATCTGCCCGATATTGTCTTAAGGTATGTCAGACTTCACACAGCATTGATCAAGATGTATCTATCATTATTTGAAGTACTTGACCCTATGTATATTGTTGCAGTTTCCTATACTGTATCAAGAAGGTATACAAAACGTCCTTTTCAGCTGGCGTCGTATAATTGGATGGATGTTGAATGGTGTCTGCAGTGCAGCTATTATCTTCTTCCTCTGCATAACAGCGCTAGATCCTCAGGCCTTCGATAACGATGGTAAAACTGGTGACTACGCGATTGTGGGAGCAACAATGTACACATGTGTTGTTTGGGTAGTGAACTGTCAGATGGCTCTTGCTGTTAGTTATTTCACCTTAATCCAACACATCTTCATCTGGGGTGGAATAGCTCTTTGGTACATCTTCCTTCTAATATATGGAGCCATGCCTACGACACTTTCCACCAACGCATACCAAGTCTTTGTGGAAGCTCTTGTTCCCTCCCCGTTATACTGGTTAGTCACATTGTTAGTGGTTGTTTCAGCTCTAGCCCCTTACTTTACATACGAAGCAATTCAGTTCCGGTTCTTCCCAATGTACCATGGGATGATTCAATGGATAAGGTATGAGGGAAACTCGAATGACCCTGAGTTCTGCAACAATGTGAGGCAGAGGTCAATAAGACTAACAACAGTAGGTTTCACTGCTCGTTTGATAGCAAGATCTAATTCTAGTCTAAAACGACATGAATGGTACTCATGGATGATATTCGATTAGATCTCTCTCAGCAGGACCAGACTTCAGAACTACAGAACCACAGTTTTCTGAACTGGAATTCCCTCAGCTAAGATGTGCAACAGAAGCAAAATTCTGCCATGGCATGTCTTAAACAGACGAAAAAATTGCCCCGGAGGTTTGTAAATTTTCCCAGAGCAGGCAACATGCGTATAGTAATTCTTTTATATCTTGTAGAATTATGAGATCTTCTTTGTTGAATACAAGAAGCACAGTAGATAGAATAGGTAAAGAGATAGCAATCATCTTGTGTAAATTTTCTAGCAAGCACTAAAGAATAATCATTTCTATTTGAAATGTGTCCTTACATTGCAATACAGAAATTTATTTCCCTATATGCATTCTCTTTGAGTGTCAAATTGCAATCAACAACAACAACATACCCGGTACAATCCCTCAAAAGAAGTATAATCATTACAAGATGAAAAGGAAAATAACAATAGCAAAATAGTAGAAAAAACAAAACAATCAACATAACATGTAGTAGTAAAATTGAAAAAAAGAATACTATGCAAATACTAGGTAAGAGTTTTAAATTGCAATCAAAGCTTCAAAATTTCCTTTTTCATTAGCTTCAATCACCTTTTTTGAAAAAAAGAAATCAAAGGTAAAACCATAGTCCGCAGATAAAATATCACATAAATTGAAACAAAGAGAGTACCGTTGTAGATTACGACAATAATAAGAAGACATGCCCATAAAATAGTTACTATATAAGAGTTAACATTACAACTTCGCCAATTGTCCTTCTCCTCCTTAAATCAAATACACCGAGGGACATAAAAGGGCAGCCCGATGCACGTAGCATCTTGCAAAGGATCATAAAATGTCCTATAATCTGACTTTTAATAAACACGAAAAACTAAAAAGTAAACATAAATATAATACAACAAAAGGTCAATCATTAGACCAAGTTAATCAATCATCTCAATCCTTATAAACATTATTTCCAATGTGTCACATAAATTGAGACGACTGTGACGCCGAAAAATATCATTTAATCAAGCAACGGATTCGGACACAGTATTTAATCCCAGAAAATCAGTTGCAGATTTCCCCAGAATATTAGCAAATTCATTGAAACTTATAACACCATCTCCATTCGTATCAGCTTCTTGCATTAAATTCGACAATTCTCTGTACGTTAACGGATGACCCATTTTTGACATTTGTCCGGCGAGTTCCGCGGCGGTAATGTAGCCATTACCGTCGCGATCGAACGATCGGAAAAGTTCCATTAGTTGATCCTGATTAATCAATATATCTTCATTCATATCCGGCATAATTGCATCTACGAGTTCGTCGAATTCGATGGATCCATTGCCGTTATGATCGATTTTAGCGAGTAAAACGTGAAGTTGATCGCCGCAGCCGGGTTTGAGACCGAGGGAACGGAGGAGTGCGGCGAGTTCTAGCTGAGTTAGGCTGCCGTCGCCGTCGAGATCGAAACGCATGAATATGTCTTTTAGCTGATTGAGTTGATCAGATTTGAGAGTTGACATCATGGTGGAGAAGAAGGAGAAGAAAATGGGAAAGAAAATGTGGAAGTTTTTTTGGTTATGGAGATTGGAATTAGTGGAGGGAAAGAGGAAGGAGAAACAGAGGATAATGAAAAAAGTTTTATTAGAGGTCAGTAAATTATGTTACGTATTGTTTCATAATATATTGTATTGTATGATTTTGTATTGTTTTAATAATTACAAAATTTGGATAGTTGGTATGTTAGCTGTTGTTATATTAACCATTTAAATGATAAACCTATAAGAAAGATAAGATACGGGTAAAGCTACGACAAAAAAGTAGGGTAAAACAAAAAGGGAAACTTACATAAATCTCGTTAGTTTATAGTTTAAGAGCTAATTATTTAGATACAAGTTTATACAAATTTAAGTGATTACTTGTACACACCCAAAGTTGGAGGACATAGTTATCAGCTCAAACCAAGTTAAGGGTCATATTTATGTATTATACCATTAATTTAATTGGCTTGTATAAGTTGTGTAGAGAGCAAGTGAGGAAGATGGGACTAAAATCAATGCTAAATATTTTACCATATAATAGTATATATAAGTTTTAAAAGAGATATTTAAAGACAAAAATATATATAAGGAACAAATTTGTATAATTTCAACCTAAGAATATACTAGCTTAGTTGGCTTGAATAGGTTTCTTTTGTGCTTGTATTTAGCTTGTGAATACAACTTTGGCTAGTGGCTAGTGGCTAGTGGCTAGTTGACGGTTGACGGTTGATATCTAACAATTGCCACAAGAAAATTAGTATTCCTTTTGTCCCAAATTTATGTCATAGTTTGAATTTCAAGAGTAAATTTTTTAATCGTGAATTCAAAAAAAAAATCTTTAAAGTTTTTTTGAAAGAAAAACTACATATTTAAAAACTACGTAAAAAGTACTGTAAATCACATATGCATAGTACACGCGTTAAATAAGCAAGCGATCAGGGGAAGAGACTTTACTTCGCTAAGACGGAGTTATTGTCGACTGAGGATTGGCTGACGGACCATTTTGTAATGGAGTACAAATAGGCTAGTGAAAGACAAGTAATGATTGGTTCTCATCATTCAGAGATTACGAGTGTAATAAGAGCATTCATTGACCAAAGAATCACCCTAAAATGATCATCTCGTGGCTATTAAGAACAAATGAAATCATCAAATAGTTCTATTTCTCAATCTTTCTGACTTTATCATTCAAAGGGAAGTAGACTACTTACAAGTGGAAATTACTTGCTTATAAAAATAGCAAGACTCATGTATATGAAAGCTAAACCAAGGCATCTCTAAGCTCTAAGGTACCTTTGATATATCAACAGATGCATACATAGCTTTCAATAAGCCCCTTTGTTCTATAAAATCCTCTAAGGATGTTCATTTGACTCTCTACTATTCTGATTACTTTGGCTGAAAAAATCAGAACTAAAATCTTGTTTACCGAAGGCCATTTTCCTAAACCAACTTATTTCTGCAGATTGTAGTGCAGCGCTGTGTATTGCACTTTCACCAACTTTCATCCCGTTTGACAGATCGTGTATAGCCATACCATCGAAAGCTCTCATGATCTACGAAGCATAACCATGATCAGAATTCAGAATGTAAATGCACTTCACAAAGAAGAGTCTTGAGGGTGACTCTTGCATAGGTTTTCAATAAAACAGAACAAAAGTTACCTGTCCCATTGCTGGTCTCTTTGCAGATGAGTGACGCACGCAAGATGCAGCAGCCTCAATCATTCGGAACATCTCCGTGCCAACGTAGTTCTTTTCAAGGCATGGATCTGCCAACAGATCAAATTCCTCCTTTTGAAGTGCTCGACTAAGCAAAGGTCGGGCCTGGACAACAAAAAAATCAAGTTACAGTATAATATAATAAGTATTTTTTAAGCCTGGTTCAAATTTAGCAGTGGAAACTAGTACCAGAATGGCACTAAAAGCTTTGTAAACTGGCTACTGCTACTAGGCACTGATGACAAGAAAACGAAAGAGTTCGAAAATAAAATAACCATAGTAAATGGAAGTCACACATTCAGCATGATAAACGATACTTGCTAGTTTTCGGTTGCTACTGTTAACTGTTTTTCAGTTTTCTAACATTAAAGGATCAATGAAATTAAAGCGGATAACTTGATCAAGCTGTTTGATTGTTGTAAAATAAAAATAAAAATGTAGACACAATGTTTCAGGCTTACAGCATTGCAACCACATTCTTCCCAGGATAAGGTCTCACTGCATGGTAAAAGGGGGCAAATAAAAGGAACTTCACTAGCAGACCAACTAGAGGCCTACTGTACAGTATCAAAATGGCGGTTCATTCAAATATCAGCTACCAAGTTCTTGTGCAGTGTGGGAAATGACAGGAGGAACAATTAAATCCTTACTCAAATGAATTTTGTAGGTTATTCTAGCTAAAAGGACTAAAGATAACGTACTCTCTGCATGCTGATATGCAAGTTTATTGCCTTAGGTCGGATACCAATGTCATTAATTCTAACAAAGAGTTAATAAAGGAGACCTGATGAAAAATATGGATTTCGAGAAAGACAAATAATAAATTGGCTACAAACATACCCACTCAACTAGATTCTCTTGCCCTGAAGGCTGAGATGTATCCACTGGCTTCCTTCCTGTAATTAGCTCCAGAAGCACCACACCAAAGGAATATACATCAGATTTTTCAGTCAGCTTGCCAGTTGATGCATATTCAGGAGCCATGTATCTGAGTCAGATCTAAGGAATTAGAATAAATATGTGAAATTGGAAAAGATAGAATAAATTTTTTATCTTATGCCGTCAACTTAATATAAAAGTTGGCTCTGAAACATATACCCAAATGTTCCCACGACACGTGTTGTGATATGACTTTCTGCATCCTGAGCTAATTTAGCTAGTCCAAAATCAGCTACCTGTAGAAAGCAAATTAATTGTAAAAGGCGGCTCGCGAGACAAAGAATGTGGATATAGGAGTTCGAGGACTTAGACATACATGGGCCTCAAAGTTATCATCTAAAAGAATGTTTGATGACTTAATGTCCCTGTGAATAATACGAGGATAGCCTGTCATCCACACCAAAAGAATTAATTAAGAACCAAATAAAAAAGGAGTATCATACTTTAACTATATAATTAAAGGTAGCTCAAGTAACAAGAATGAAGGAAATGAGCATAGAAAATCACAAAAATATAGTAGCTTTGCCTGGTTTACTTTTCTCAACTCTTCATTACTTATTCAACACTACAACATAATAAGTCAGTGATGATCAACACATTCAGCTTTGTTATATGGAGAAACCAGTTTGTCACTTGCTTTTCACTATATGCTCCACAAGAGCTGTTGAACATGTTTCCCTCACTTTTCAACCTGGATTGGTGATGTCTCGATCAGTGAAGGCTTATTCAAATGCTTGTCGTAGAGTGAATATTGGCAATTGAAAAGCATATAATGCACTACAAGTGCACAGCCTGATGCACTCACTTCAGTGTGGAAGATATACTCAGCATGTTCAAGGAGACTATGCCTGCTCGTGGATTAAACTATTCCTTTCTCAGGAATGTAACTACATGGTGCAATACAAGAGTGTATAAAGAACTGAGTCATACAATTTTTTCTGTTCTCTCAATGGAACCAATCATGTTTTGTTCAGTCTTAGTTTGATTATGAGCCTCATTTGGTACATTCAGCTACAAAAACATCTTTTAAGTTACTAATTAGAGAAAAGATTAGAATTCATTATTTATACTGCCAAAAGGTCATATAATCGAGATAATTTATGAGATGAATAGAAACTGAGGACACAATTCTAAATTGCGGAAGTTATATTATACCATTACCAAAGGGAAATTCCAATAGCAAGATCTTGCTACTTCCATTGAGCTTAAACTATTTATACGTTCCATTTTCTCTTTTTACTTCAAGTCCTCTTATAGGGATAATAGGAGAAAGTTGGTTCTGGAAGTAGCTCAGATTGCATCATTTAACCTACCACAGCTGTTCAGCTAGTGGAGTAGGGATCAATAAAAAGAATGTAAGTGATATGAGTAGGAACACACAATCTCATATCACAATTCGATTCGTCATATGGTAAAATTTTTGACCTCCTGCTTTCTCTCTAACTTTTGGGGCAGGAAAGAGGAGACACTTTTTTCAGCCATACAAACGAACTGAAATAAAAATAAACATAGATAACATAAAAGGATTAAGGAACAGAACACTAATTACAATCTTAATGCAGATATGATATTCCACACTCATGCCAAAAAGTCATATAACGAGGTAATTTATGGCATGAAAAGGACCTTAGAACTCAATTCTAAACTGCATAAGTAATACCATCACATTACAAAAAGGAAATGCTAACTGGAAGGCCTTCTACTTCTATGATCTGAAAATAGTTGCATGTTTTGTTTTCTCTCTCTTTTTTATTTTCCTTTCATTAATGTCCGCTTTTAGGAAGAGTAGGAAGAAGGTGGTTGTGGAGCTTAGATTGCCGTCCATGATCCTTCGACAGCTTTAGGGATCATTAGAACTAATAAGTAACGACGAACAGGTGTATCTCAACTGCAATCAGTGTCCAAGTTGTGGTAAAGTTTTTAACTGTACATTCTCTTTTAACTTTAAGGGGGAGGTTTGTTCAACCAATGAAAGATATAAAGTGAATAAAACATGGATAACTCATAAGCATTGAGGAAGAGAACAGTATTACAATCTTCATGCAGATAAGCTATTCCACGAGCTGCACCAACAGCAATTTTAACACGTGTTGGCCAATTCATGACAGGCCTCCCTTGTGCTGTAAATTGCAAGTATCAACAGCTCACTTTAGTGACCAAACATAACAAATGAAATAATTAAATCTACAAATGTTACGTTTACCATGAAGATGGAAGTAAAGGGTATTATTGGAGACATAGTCATAAACGAGGAGCCTTTTGTTCTCTGAAATGCAATAACCTACAAGTGAAACCAAATGACGATGGTGTATCCGGCTAATGATTTCAACTTCAGCTCTAAATTCCCGTTCGCCCTGGCTCCCACCAATATTTAGCTGCTTTACCGCAACATATCTTCCATCTGCTAGATAGCCTTTGTATACAGAACCAAATCCACCCTTCCCTAATTCATTTTTCACTGAAAAATCATTAGTGGCCTCAACTAGTTCTTGATAAGTAAACCATGTCTTTGCACTGTTGAATCCGCCAGGGTCCGCTGGAGAATTGAGGAAATTAGAGCTCGTTCCGTTTCTCTCAGGTGTTGATTCATTGACTTTCAATAAAGCAGACTCTGTACACAACTTTCACATCTTCTCAGATTTCACTTGAAAGGTCTCAACTACAAATATTACATTGATTTTTCTCGCAAGCATCTTGAGCACTGAATAACAAACTAAAAGTAATGATTTTATAGTTTCTGAAAATTTACCTGATTTTGGAGAGGAGCCCGCAGAGATCGGCTTGACATGACCACTACAATGGACAGAATTCTTCTTCTTTCGCTTCCGTATGCACCATCCAACTGTTCCGATGATACCAACCAATAAAAGAACAATTACAATGCCAATGGAAGCTGTCTCTGCAGTACCATTGCCGTTGCCACCAGCAGGCTTTGGACTTTCTGCTGAACGGTTTCCAGAACTATGGTTACTAGCATCAGCTTTAGGAACTGGTGATGAACGAGGAGTAAGAGAAGGTTGTGCACCATTAGAGGATGGAGGTGGTGGTGACCATTGTATTACAGACGTTGGTGTTGATGAGTTTGAGGGGGAATCAGAAGATGGTGAGTTACTTGGAGATAATGCAGCTGGTGAAGGTGGCGAATCTTTAGGAGGGCCTGAGGCTGGGGAAGGAGGCGAATTTTGTGATGGCTTAGATGTTGGGGATGGTGGTGAATCTCCACCTCCACTTCCATCCCCAGGTGAGTTGGATGAAGGTGGTGAAGATGATGATGAACCTTTTTGAGGTTCAGGAGATTGTGGTGGAGATGAATTTCCAGGTGATTGTGGTGCTGGAGGAGGTTCTGGATTCTGTACGGGTGGCGGAGGTGACAATGCAGGGGGAGATGATGATGTTGGTGGTGGTGAACTGACTGGAGGAGGAGTTGGTTCAGGTGGAGGTGAGGCCGGTGGTGGACTAGAAGATTGAGGTGGTGGTGAACTAGGTGGCGGACTAGATGGTTCAGGTGGAGGTGAACTAGGAGGTGGACTAGAAGATGCAGGTGGCGGTGAACTAGGAGGTGGACTAGATGATGGAGGTGGTGGTGAGCTATCAGGTGGACTAGAAGGTGTAGGCGGAGGACTAAACGTTGGAGGTGAGACTTCAGTTGGAGGAGCAGATTCTTCATGAAGTGGTAAAGAATCCATGATAGGTTGTAAGATTGATGGTGAGGCTACGACAGACTATGTTACATTTGTTGGACGAGAGTAACGAGCCCAGAGAAGAAGTCACAGCTAGTGAAATTTCAATTTCTATAACTTGGAGGTGGAGGGTTAAAGTTTAACATCTCACCACCACCAAAGCTAGCTACATTTACAACATATCTTATACAATTTCAATATTTGCTAACATCAAGAAAAGAGCATTCCACCAAGAAATGCAGACATAAAACAAAGATCCCTAATATGCAGTAAATTGCTTCCTCTTATTCCAAAATTTATCCAAACTCACCAATCAATTTACTCATAGTATACACACACCACTCCCAAGTTAAACAGGTAGGATTTTCAACACAACAAAAACCTCAAGCTTAAACATATCAGATTTTACGCGAAATCAAAATATTGCCCCACGACACAGAATTTAGTGTCAGGTCTAAAGCAAAATCCAGCTAACAATATCTCCTTTTAGCTATGATTCATAAGAACAATCCCTCCACACACTGCAGAACCTTATCAGAGTAAAAAAGATTCAATCTTTCTAAAGAAGGGAGCCAAATAATGATATCACCAGCAACTATAACCAAAACAAAAGTACCACAGATCGCCAAATGCAGTTTCAAGAAATACCCACAACACCAAACAGAATAATTCGAATATCCAGACACCCAAATCAAGAAAAAGATACAGAAATCCAAGAACTTGAAAATGTAGAATTTTTACCCTTTTTAAGGAAAACCCATTCCACAAACCATTAGATGCATGATCAAAAGGAGGAGAATTTGCCCAATTTCCCAGGTACACAATCAAGAACGTAAAAAACTTTACAATTTGTGTGCAAATTCACCTTAACCTTATTTATATTCAAGAAGGATTATTTGTTTGTTTACAATATTGATGATGATAGGTTTAT
Organism: Solanum appendiculatum; assembly: GCA_018342035.1. Taxonomy (NCBI): domain Eukaryota; kingdom Viridiplantae; phylum Streptophyta; class Magnoliopsida; order Solanales; family Solanaceae; genus Solanum; species Solanum appendiculatum. The sequence goes on along the minus strand of JAGDQO010000043.1, from coordinate 928,901 downwards.
GAAGATTGATGAATTAGGCATATTTGTTACAATGTCAAAATCAATGAGATTTGGGCGATGGTTGCGCAACGTTAGTTGCTGTCAATGCAAGAAATCACAAAGGACCCAATTTCTTTCATTTCCTTTTTCCACCTCATTTCTAAAAAAAAATAAAAATTATTTGCTACGAGATGCGGAAAGTGATGTTGAGAAGGTTCGGATGCGTTAGAGGTTGCTTATAATGGTTTCAAGAGAAGTAGAGTTAGGTCGAATAAGTATTGAGAAGATGTGATCAACTAGGACATGACCCTTTAGCTTCTTTTTTTTGGATGACCGTGGTGTTCAGACCAGCTTTTGCGCACCTCAACTAATTTCACGGGATACCTGCCACCGGCCACGAGCAACAGATATCAGGTAACTCCATCCACCAAGGCTAGGGCGGATGGGAAGAAACACCTAGTGTTTTTTTTTGTCTCCGCTAAGTTTTAAACCTGAGACCTTAGGGTTCTCAACCACTTCATTGATCAACTTATCGAGGACATAACCTTAGATGGGAGATTATAGAAGATACGAATTAGAATAGAAGGCTACTATAGGTAGTTGAGTGTTATCTCATTTATTCTTCTATATACTAATTGTAACATTGCTCTTGTAGTTTTCTGTTCTTCAATTTCTATTACTGATACATGATATTTTTATAGTGATTGAAATCCAAAGTGAATCTTAGTTCAGTCCCCTTGAATTGCAAGGACGTTCTCCGCTCAAGGAGAAAATAGGACGTAATTAATTTGTCAGTATGTTCAATTGATCTATATATATATGTTCTAAATAAAGCTTATAAAAATACATTTCTTACGATCGTATTTAATTCAGGAGTCAATTTTGCTGCATGCACACTTATTTTAATTTATTTATATTATTGAACATGCACACTTTTCTTGACTTCATATGGAGATTCTTTAATTTCCATTTAACTAATTTAATTCATACTTATACACCTGATCGATAGTTTAAATAGCAAAAGGAAATAACTGATATTTCAGATATTACTCCTTAAAAGAATATTGTGTTGAGTCAATACTGAATAAATAAAATTGAACAAAGAGAATATTTAATTAAGACCATAAATGAAAATTGAGTACGTCAATTTGTATACTGAATTTTGCAAAGAGGTTACAATTCTCATTTACAAAATAAATAAACATATAAATTAAAGAATGAAAGTACATAAGCAATTGAAAATTCAATCTGAAGAGCCACTTAATACTGATAATTAATTTATTGTAGCCACCATTCACATCGATTTCTTCTTGATTTTCTTGAAAACAAATCCAACACTATAACTTCTTGATTAATCTCTGAAAAAACTGCTGGCGATTTCAAATAATTTCTACACAATGGACATGTTTTACGTCCACAACCCATCCATCTATCCAAACAAACCTTATGAAACAAATGTTCACATCTCAACTCTCTAACTTCTTCTCCATCTTCTATTTTACACAAACAAACCGCGCATTCTACTGATGATGATGATGATGATGATGATAACTCAACTTCCTCCTCGCGAAAACGCCTAACACTGAGCTCATCACGAGGTGTTATAACGTTGTTTATATCCGAAACGATGAGGTTGTAAGTAGGATGAGAGAAAAAAGATTGAAGAATGAAATAATTCAAATCCCATTTTAATTGAGATGTAATGTAAACTATATAGTTAAATAATAACTTTGATCTTGGAGACATTTTTGAAGGCTTTGTAGAATATTAGTTGTAAGAAGAAAGAAATGTGTTGTACTAGTAGCATTGAGAAGAAGAATTTGAGTGTATTGTAGAAAATAATTAATTCAAATTCTTTGTGTTGAACACGTTCTAATAAAGACAGTTTTATTTAAAAATATATATATACAGTTATTGTATATATATATATTTTATTTAATCAAAACAAGTCTGCGGCTGCCTTTTACGTCAACCATATGGACTTCAATGAGTAGAAAATTGTTATATCATAATGGAAAGAAAAGGATATAACATATTTATAAGTTTTAAGTTATATATCATGGCGTAGTCTGAATTTTCATGAAGAGGGTTTAAAATATGAAGAAATAAACATACGAATTAATCGAAAGGAGCTCAACATCTACTCTACATAAATAAAAAAAATTTAACTATATATTATAATGTAATTTTTCGCTAAAAGAGGTTTGGGTGAAACCTCTAGCCCCATGCTGGCTCTACCCCTGTTTTTTTTATACATTATTAGTATATAATGTTCTTCTTATATCTCGTCGACCAAAAGATATCTTGATTTATATTCTTGAAAATAAGATAATTTATTACCTGTTATCATATATAAATATGACCTAATTATGTAAAAATTAACAGTGTATATAAGTATAGTTTGTACTAGCATAGAGCAGAAGAGCTTAGTGTATGTTTCAAAATTAATTAATTTAAATTCTTTCAGTTTAACTCTTTTAAAAAACAAAGTTTTAAATAAAAGATAAATAAAAGCAATATATAGTATAGTAATTTGAGTTTTGTAAAACAAAAAAAGTTTGCTGCTGTCATTTCTGTCAAAAATGGCCAACTTCAAGTCTTCAACAATGTACTGCACTTTGAAATATAATTATTTATAACCTTTCATTGTTAAATATTAAAAAATTGTTATACTAAAAGAACATACAATATTATTGTAAAGAAGAAGAAAACAAAATATATTATATATATATGTATAATATATTGTCTTATTTTTTAAATAAAAAAAGGTATCTTAAAATTAAAAAGGCAGCAGTCTAAGTAGGAAGAAATTAATTATAAGAGTATATAATATGTCCAGTAGATGTTGTCAAAAGTGATGTCTAAAGACACTCACACACGCACGCACGCATAGTTATTTTAATACTTTTTTTTTTATGGAGAATCATTTTTTGGTGACTGATATCGGAGTTTGACAAAAATTGAATTCGCATCATGTAAAAGTTATTTAAGAGAGAAGCGCTTTCTAACGATATTTTTTTCATATGCAAAACTGATCCTATCCATCATCTATTCCATCATAACGCTTATTGATGGAGAATTTTTTTTCTCTCTTTTAATGAGTTCATGCAGTGCAATCAAGTTAATAAAATATTATTATAACACACATCACTTATTCTAATATTATTTTATTATTATAATAAAATATTATTATAAAATAAAAATATAATAAAATATAATTTATTTTATATATATATAATGGAAGAAGGCGCGAAGAAGCCAAGCAAAGAAAAGAATATTGGAGGAAGATCATTGCTAATTAAAGACAAGCCCACCATTGAGAAATCTTAAGCTAATTACTTTATGTTATTGAGGTGGACTAGGACCCCAGAAAAAATCTGTAAGAAATTGGAATATCTTTATGGCAAAAATGAATTATTTTATATATTAATAATATATTTAAAAAGGAATAAAAATTATGTGAGATGTAAGATTTTTGAAATTTTGTATGATTTTAAATGTCATATATCTAGTTAACAATAAATAAAAGTTTATCATTAAGTGTTCTTTAATGTATATGTGTCATTTTATTTTGATTCTTGATGTGTCTCATTATTATCGAAATAGTCCTTAATGTATAATAAATATTAAAGGGAGTTTAGTTTGGTCATTTATTCTAGGAAAAATTATCTAATTATATAAATATTTCTATCATATTTAATAATTATTTCTAAAGTTTGAAATAATTACATTTTATCTCACTATTTAATAATTTCATATCAGATTTCAAGTAAGATACATGTGATTCACACTATATACATGTATCTTGAGTGATTCGCATATATTAGGGCGTGATATATACATCTATATACATGTATCTAGATTTGTCTATATATCACAGATACATGTGAATCACGCTAGATACACATTATATACATATATCTAGTGTGATACACATGTATCTGGGATACCATATACGTGAGCGAGATATAAGACTAGCGAGCGATATGGAAGAAGACGAACGAAATTAGTTTATGTATCCTAGCTATATACATATGAATCCATTTGGATACAATGTATCTAGAACAAATTATATGTAATTTTGACCCCATGTATCCCGAGATATTGTATTTGGACGTATCTGAGCACACCAAAATTTGGTAAGATTCATAATATTGCAAACTAGCTTGTATCTAAGTAACTAGCTTCTAAACTAGTAGGATTTCCGTAAATCATCCTTTATTCTAAAACTTAACATTTTCATCTAGGAAAAAATTGTTAAGTTAGTTGTGGCCACATGGCTAATAAAATCCACTTAAAATGATCTTTAATGTATATATATATTGTTTTATTTTGGTTCTTAATATATCTCACTATGATTGAAATGGTTCTTAAAGTATAATAAAAGGTGTTCTATCCTTTAATCTAGTGTGATTCACATGTATTTCGGATATACGTACTCTCTCGCTTGCCTCTTTCCCTATGTATTTGTATTTCAGAGTGTATATGATAGCAAAACTACATGTATCTAGGTGCATCTAACTTGAAATCTGGTATGAAATTATTATTTAGTGAGACAATATGTAATTATTCAAACTATAGGGAGATATAACTAGCGTTTGACCATAGATTTTCAAATATTTTTAGTAAGTCATTTTTAGGTGAAGTTTCACCATGCGTTCAGCTATAGATTTTGGGGGAAATACGTTACTTTTTAAAGAAATATGATTTATATTCATAAATTTTGAAACTATTAAAAATACGCATAAGTTTGTATTATCATTTTATAATGAACATGTTCCGTGAAAAGACATGACTACGAACACAATTAGTATGAATCTGAAAAAAGAGGAAGAAAATAAATAAATAAAAATATCATTAATTTGAATACGAAAAACTATTGTTACTTCTTGTAATTGGAAGTGACTTTGAAGAGTTAGCTCGGATAAAAAATGTATAAAATATGTATATAACTGTATAAATTTTATACAATAAACTAGAACTGAAATTCAATCCAAAATTATAAATGATGGTTGTTTTGATATAATATAAAAGTTTGGGATGATTTTAAGTTTTTTTATGAGCTCCCAAATAATAGAATTTTGACTCAAATACTAGTTTTTTTTCTAGTATTTGGAAATTTGGATTGTTTGTCAAAAATATTTGTCAAATAATGATAAGTTGTATGACCAAACAATATTTGTCAATCCCCCCCCCCCCCCCCAAATATATTTGGGAATATCAATGGCCGAACGGGTCCTTAGTAAATATGGTAAGAATATTTGTGTACTTAGGTAAAAAAATTTAATTTAATGAGGTTCTTAATTATTTTATATTTTCTATGAGAATAGTTTTAAAATAATAAAATGGATAATAGTGAAAAGTAACATTTGATTTATGTTCTTAAATTTTTTTCTTAAGGGGTGTGACATATCCCAACAATTCACTTAAAATGAATTAAAGAAAGGACTCCCTCAGGTCCATATTAAAGTGAATTGTTGGGGTTTGACACAACCTTAAGAAAAATATTTTAGGACATAAATAAAAAAGATTACTTTTCACTATTATTCTTTTGATTATTTTCAAACTATTCTACTAGAAAATGTAAAATAGTTAAGAATCTCATTTAATGAAGGATAAAAATGAAAAAAAGTCCCAAATTTTTTCTTAAACTGTAAACAATTTACTTATTTTAAACTATAAAAAATATTTCAAAAATTCACTTACTAAAAATAATAGTATTAAATCACTCTTAATTAAATAGTATATCTATCTAAATGATACTCTAGAGTAAATGTCCATCAAGTAGTGTTTCAAATTACTCTTAATTAAATAGTATATCTATCTAAATGATACTTTAGAGTAAATGTCCACGCAGTAGTGTATTAAATAACTATTGATTAAATAATATATCTATTTAAATGATACTCTAAATTAAAGTAAATGTCTACCAAGTAGTGTATTAAATTACTCTTAATTCAATAATATATCTATCTCAATAATCCTTTAGAGTAAATATCCACCTAATAGTAGGGGTGGCCATAAATATCGGCAAATAAAAAAATTGAACTAATTTGATTTTTCGATTGGGGTAAATGTTTTGTTTTTTAATTAAAAGCTCGGTTCTTCGACTTGATATTTGATATAAGAGTTTTGAAACTTTGGTGCATTGAACTATAAAAAATGTTTCAACAATATATATATATATGCATCACTTTTTTAATGAGGGATATATCTGCAAAGTTGAGGATCATATTTTCCCCTTTTGCTATTTATTTTTAAATTATTTAAATAATATTATTTTTTATATTTAGTAATTTTCTAATTTTAACATTCTTCATGATATGTTTGAGATCATAAAATTCAAATGATTTTTCGATACATTATATATACATATTTAATTTAAGATCATAGAATTAAAATGAAATCACAACTTTCTTAAAATTTGTAGCCGTCAATTCAAAACACATAACAAGTATACTTGATACGAAGGTTAATATTTTCCATAAAAAAGATTTTGTTGAAAATTGATTTTCAAAAATTTAAGTGGGTTTCTTATTTATTTTCTTGTATTTAGTATGTACACAAAAAATATTATTTTAATTTTTCTTTACATAATCTAAACAAATACTACGAGAGATTTGAGTGGGACTAGGGGTTTGGGGTGGTGGGGATCGATGGGGGTTACGGAAGTGAGGGTGAAGATGAGGTGTGCTGAAGGGATGTGAGAAAGATACAATCAATGTGAAATGTCATTTATGAAATTTATTTTCCTTATTTTCATTAGGAGAAGTATTTTTCTCATTTAAAAAAAAATTATTTTACTAAAAGTATTTTTTAAAATTTTATAACTAACCAAACATGATGAGAAAATTGAAAAATATTTTCCCCGTGACCAACACACCCAAACGTGAAAATTGAGGTGGAGTACTCTATATAAAGCTCGATCTCTTCCCACTATTCACATTAAACAAACCTTTTCTTTCAAGTCTTAAAAAAAATGTTTCCAACATCAAAGATACTTAACTATTTATATTTTTATATGATTCAATTGATCAAATGGGCTTGGGATTTCCTCCTCCTCCAATCTTTTCCTCATTTTTACAACATCAACAACACCATTATTTCAGAAAATTATACTTCTCATCATGATGAGCATGGTATAATATTATTTAGGGATTTCAAAGCTGAATCTAACGATAGGAGCGGAGCTACAATATTAGGTATGTATTCAGACGAATTCAATAGATTTTACTTAGATTTTTGTATTTGTATGAAGAAATTTATTAAATATCACTATAACAAATATAAGATTTAGCGGCAAAAAATATAAATGTCTCTATATTTTATTTAGCGACAATAATAAATATGAGTGTTTATAATCAGAAATCTATATATAAATGTCGTTAAAGGATTTAGCGATTCTGGATACAATGATATTAGGCATAATAAATGTGCCCTTTAACTTAATTCCAACTTGCATCCATGCCCTCCAACTTTGAGCGTGTACAATACACTTAAACTTATATAAAATTAAACAAATAGACATATGTGCCCTATGTGACATCCCACATGACCAATATGCGTACTACCTGACTTCCTATGTGTATTATGTCACATAGGACATGCGTGTCTACTTGTTCAATTTTATACAAGTTTAAACGTCTACTTGTGCACATCCAAAGTTGGAGGACATAAATATCATTTGAGGCAAAGTTAAGAGGCATGTTCATGTATTATGCCATGACATTAATTAAATTACCGCTAAAAGGAAAAATGTCTTTGTTATTGTAGTGTATGTATAAATTTAATTACGAACCTAGTAATTAAAGTCATGAGCTACATGTTTAATGTCAAATTCAGAACGTATAAACTTAAAATTCTAGCTTCGCCTCAATTTGTAGGGACTTTGGATTCAGTAGAATGTGCAGTTTGTCTATGCAAAATAGAAGGAGGAGAACAAGTTAGAGAGTTGAGATGCAATCATATTTTTCATGGAGTTTGCCTTGATAGATGGCTTGGTTATGGAGGAAACACTTGCCCATTATGCAGAAATAATATTAATAAATCATATTTTATTTTCTTTGATATTTATGAAGATGTTATCTTATTTGATTTTATCACAGGAAGATCAAGAAATCGTCATCAATGGTGGCTGCGATAATTAATAAAGTTTTCATGATATAAATATAGACGTTTAGATAAAATAGTCATACATTATAGTATTATTATAAGCTTTGAATGAGAAGAAAGAACTTCCTTTTGTTCTTTTTGTGTGTATGTGGAATCTCATGTAAAATAAAAAAGATTTTCGATCGTTTAATATTTTAATTATTATTATTCCCTTTTTAAAATTTATTTTTCTTATTTTGACTTAACATAAAATTCAAGAACGTAAAGTAGATCTTTAAATGTTGTAATCTTAAACTAAATATACGCAGAATATATCAAAATGTTATTTAGTCTTGTGATCTTAAATATATCATGTGAAATATTAAAATTAAAAATTGCCAAAAATTAAAAGAAAAGTACGACAAATAAATTGAAACAAAAGGAGTACTTGTTAATTATATACTCCATTATAACATCATAAATTTTATCATGTATACTCATCTTTATATTTTTTTTGTAAAATGATACAGTTAAATTTATTAGTGTGGTTTAAACAATTTAAGAAGATTTGATTTGAAAATTCTTATGGAATTAACACTGAATATGTTATTGTTATTATTGTTATGTCAATTTAAGAAGATTTGAGAAAATAGTAATAGCGATATTATTTAATCAAACTATTAACGGATGATACATATAATAAATTTTACATATTTAAAGAGCATTTTAAACTCTTTTCCCTTCAATAAATTACATGGAAAGTCACTTTTCTTTTACCTTGAGTGGAGTATCAATTTTTTTTTTCTCATTTGTGAAGCAAACTCAAATTATAATAGTAGATTTTCAACATATGGAGGATAAAACTTGCATATATCTTCCAATTTATGAAAATTACGTTACCACAAGTGGGTTCAAACCTTTTTCGTCAAAAAATTATATTGTATATATAAACAATATTTTTACTTAATTTTTTTAGTACAAATACAGAGTCTACAAAAAAGCTCGTGAGTTTGGACGAACTCACGAACCCCCACCTAGCTCCGCCTTGCGTACATAGCACAACCAGCTTTAATTTAAAATTACAAAATTTAAAAAAATCGTAATATCTTGTTTTTCTCACTAGGAATCAAGTGGTGTGCACGTGCTAAAATTTGTGAGTAACACCATACTTTATAATTGTTATATTTTAAATTGATGCCTCATATCATCAAAGTTGACACTGAGGAATAAACTTATCTTATGGATAAGGACAAAATCATTAATTCTTCCTCTCTTCCCTCTCTAAATACTAGATATTAGGTGCCCGCGCCCAACATGTATTACTTTTTTGTCTCAATTAATGTGATACAAATGAAATTTAAAAAGTCAACTAAATTTTTTGTATGTGTTTTTTAAAAATAATATTTTAAATTAATAATTTATAGTAATTTATGGTACCTTTTATGTCATTTTCAAATAATATATGTTACTCCTTCTGTTCCATTGATTTTAGGAAAGTTAACAAAATTTCTTATATGATTTTCATATGTTTTTAGTTGTTATTTTATTGTGATTTATAGTACTTTTTATGTTATTTTTCAACAATATATGTTACTTTTTCTGTTTCGATATGGAATTAGAGAGTCAACCAAATTTCATATATGGTTTTTAATTATTTTTTAAAAAATATCTTAAATTATTACAATGTGATTTTAAGCTCTTTTTTAATCTAATTTTTAAATATATAACAAATTAAAAAAAAAACAAGACAAAAAAATTAAAACGAAGAAAGTACTAAAGTTTTCAAATCATCATATTTCTATATAAAAATGTTCAAATCTTTAAAACTCCACATATGTGCACAAATTAAAATAAGGAAGACAAAAGAATTTTTTAATATATATATAAAAGCTCTTCCTAATAATACAACATATATATTTCATTTTTAAAATATGACTCCCTCCGTTTCAATTTATATGAACTTGTTTTTTAATTGCATTTTAAAAAGAAAAAAACTTCTAAATTTTAGTTTTTTATATAGCATATTTAAGATCACAAAATTAAAAACTATTTTAATATATTTGATAGATTTTAAATTTAAGACCACAAAATTTAAATATACATATGAATTTTAATTTTAAATGATTTCCATCAAATATTATACTTGATATATAATTATTAAGAGCTAAATCTAATTACAATTTATTTACTTTCATGTAACAAAGACGTATCATTTTCGAACATATCCACTTACTTAAGAGAAGGGTTAGACTCTAATTAATGGGGAAAACGGGTTTTAAAATTTAAATTTACAAAAAGAATAAATTAATTTTGAATTTATTATGCAAATTATGTGGGTTATTAATATTTTGTATTGGTTGATGTTGGAGTAATAATTTAATGGGCCCCACGTTATTGGATAGGTCAATTTGAAAGAATTGCATAATCAGACCACATTTTTCAGGAGTGAAAAAGCATATGGCGCGAGAAGGGATAAATATCATGTGGGGTTCATCGATCAGAGTAGTAATATCTTTTATCAAAGAACAGATGAATAAATACGAAAATATGATTTGATTTTTTTGTTCAGTAGAGCAATAGTATAATCATCATTGCACTGTGTACAAGACAGTTCAATGATTATTTTTTGTAATACCGAATTTACCCCTTGGTCGGAAAGCAACCATGTTGATGAGGAGCTGCTTGCCGTAGCCTCTTATATATATGTAGTAATAGTAAAGTAATTATTTAGTTTGTTTTGCAAAGCGTAAATTTAAAATATAATTAATAACGCCATGTAAGATGAGCCTATCTATTTATTCAATTTAATACAAGTTTAAGTATCTACTTATACACACTCAAAATTTGCAGGGTATAAATGTCAGCTGAAATTAAGTTTAAAATGACATATTTAGGTATTATGCCTTAAATTTACGAGTTTCTTAAGCACACAAATGTTATTACATATTTAAATCATATATTTATTTTTAAAAAGACTTTTGTTAAAATTTTATGCTTAATTATATAGATTTACCTAAATTAAAACACACACAAAAAAAATACTCATCACTAATAAATCAACCGGTTAAAGTTTTGTGGTTTTGCTACATGTACTATGTATAGTTATTCTGAAACGTTTTTATTTTAATAAACATTCATAAACTATTCAACCTTTCTTTTTCAGGCTGCGGTGGCTGTGATAGTACACAAATTATTTCCTCAATTTTAAGTTACGTGTCTTATATTATTTTTAAAAAATATTATTATTTATCTTTAGTGGTACTTTCCATTTTTCTAAATTCAAACTATATATGTAAATGTTTAACATAATGTAAAATGTAATTTATGGTACTTTTTATATAAATTTGGAATATCTAAATTTAATATTAAATACTAAGTTGATCTGTCAAATTGACTCTTGAAAAACAATAAAGTGTCACTTAAATTTAGATAAAGAAAATAAATTCTTAATTTTAATAAATTTAGAATCATAAAATTTAAATAACATCTTCATATATTATATACATATTTAATTTAAAGATTACAAAATTTTAAAAAATCATTACTACTTAGAATTTGTAGTGGTCAAATTAAAACACATAAAGTCAAAAATATAGAGGTCGGAGTCCTCTATATAAAGCTTCTCTTCTCCCTTTCACATAAACTCAAGTCTTTTCACATAAACTCAAGTCTTTCTTCCTCCTTAAAAAAAACTACAAAATGTTTCAACTATCAAAGATACAAAACTTGATTCAATTCATAAAATGGGCTTGGGATTTCCTCCTCCTCCAATATTTTCCTCATTATAACAACACCAATATCTTTAATTTTGAGGTATCAACTTCTAGCAATGAGCTTTGTGTTAAGTGTTTTCGCAAGGAGGATCAATTGGAGTCATCATCATCATCATCATCATCAGTAGAATGCGCGGTTTGTTTATGTGAAATAGAAGAAGGAGAACAAGTTAGAGAGTTGAGATGTAATCATCTTTTTCATAGAGTTTGCCTTGATAGATGGCTTGGTTATGGACATATGACTTGTCCAATGTGTAGAAATAATATCAATAAGTCAACTATTAATAATCTTTTCTTTGATATTTATGAAGAAGTTATCTTGTTTGATTTCTTCACAAGAATATCAAGAGATCGTCATCAATGGTGGCTACGATGAAAAGAGTTTGCATGATATAAATAGATATTAGTTTTGATAATTAAGTTAGTGTCTTAATTAGTTTCTCTTTTTTCTTTCTTTCTTTTGTTTCATGGAATGCACTTAGATGTTATTTTTTAGCTAAATTAATAGTATGTATTGAAGAAGATCGAACAAGTAGAGATAAATGTTTTAGAATGATTTTAAAATATATTTTCTAATTTATCAAATGTATTGATATTCTTAAGTACTTTGGTATAATGTAATTATTATGAGTGGTATAGATTAATTATCATTTTGATTAAAAGGTATAAGATCATTTGGCGGATCAATATGTTTAATAAATTGAATGATGATAATATACATTGGTAATAATGAATTAGTTGATGAAATTGGTTCTTAATATAGAGATTGATGATAAGCTTTTTACAAAGATTATAAATTTTTATCGTGTTAAGTTTCATGGATGAATTTATAATCTGACACATGAAGTATCTTAAGTCTAAAATAAATTTATCAATTAATTAATTTATTATTAATTAGTATATGTAATCTCGATGAATTAAATGAGTGTTCTATAAAAAAAATTCCAAAATAAATAAAGTGGAGTGAAATTACACAGTTTTAGTGAGAAGCAGATGTGTTTGTAGTGATGAATTCAAGATTTCATTAAAAGGGTTTGAAAAAGTCAAAATATAGTGCTTAAGATTTAAATTTGGAAATCTAAGATAAATTTTTGAGCCCTTTTAATCACTGAGTCAACCTTAGGGATGACAATGGGATGGTGCGGGGCGGGACGGGTTGAGCTTAACCCGTAAAATTTTTAATTCGCCCCGTTTCACTCCGCATAACAATTTTTTTCATTTTCAAGCTGCCCCGCATAGACCCGTCCCACACGAACTCTCCCTGCATAATTTTTTTGATATTTTCTTTTTCTAGTTAAGTTTGATACTAAAAATAAAATTCATAAAAATAAATTCATTTTTTCATTAAGTTGTATCAATTTAATAGATAATGACTTAAAAATTTAAGTTTTAGAGGTCAATTGGGAAATATGTAAGAAATTTTCATTTACTGTCTTAAATATTTTAGTAGCTTTAAAGAAATTATCTTAATAAATAATACTCTATCATTCTTATAACATGTAAAAAGTTAAAATTAAGTTTGAACCCGCATAAAATCACAAATACCTGCAACCCGCCCCGCCCCGCCCCCCATTAGTTTTAAAAATACCCACTTTAACCTGCCCCACATCCCTCCCACCCCGCACAACCTTAAACCCGCCCCACCTCGCATAGCCTTAAATCCACCCCGCATCCATCCCGCATCCGCCCTGCCCTATTGTCATTCCTAGCCAACCTCTAATCTCATGTTCAAGAATTTTAAAATATATCTTATATATAAATAATATTTAAAATATCTTATACATACAATTTAACTTTTATTGAAAAGGTTTAAATATATTCTTGTTATCCTCTAAATCTGCCCCTGAGTATTTGTATATTTTAACATATGGAATACATTATCTATTATTTATGTAAGCAGTACTTTTTAAAAATATTTTTGCTATGCTTCTTTTAATAATAACCCAAAAATTTACATATATGTTGTTATGCACATGATTATATTATTTTTCTAAATTCGTTTCGACGCATGAAAAACATGTATAAATTTAAGAGAACAAAATCCACCTTATAATTTGGATGAAATTTTTTTTGATAGGGAACACTTTCCTCCGAATGAGATCCTATGTGGAGCAAATTTAAAATAGTTAAGCTCCAAACAACATGGATATATCGGACACCATGGGAAACAAAAAAATAAATAATCCACCTGGCTTTTGTTCTACAAGTTGATTGTTTCAAAGAAACATCGAAGCCACTTATGTTGACCCTAGCCATGACGTGGACTTTCATCCTACGTTTTTTTAAATATGTTTTATGATTTTTTTTTTTATAATTTGTAAGTAAAATAACAAATTATTATAAGGTATTCCATCTTTTTTTTTTTGTGATTTGAATTTGACATGAGCTTAAAAAATAAAAATTATTTTTAAAATTTTATAATTTTAAATTAAAAATATATAACATGTATGAAAATATAATTTAATTTTAGGATTTAAATATGTTACATGAAAAATTAAAATTATATATAAAAAAAAAAGAGATGTCATTCTTAAAACAAATGGATAGTTATAATGTTTACAACACTGAGAAGGTAATTTTAAAAAGAAAGTAGATTTTGAGTTCAACTAATACATGAAAAAAGGGCTGAAAGGTTATAATTGAACAAGATTGAGATTGAGGGAAAGTTTGAGTTGTCTATGTATTTTGACCTATTAAAAAACGACAACCCGATATATTTAACTTTTGCTATGTGTGAGATTTGAAAAAGGGCCGAATTATAAGGACCTATTATACCAGTTTTATCATGCATTTTTGCAAATTGCAAAAGATTGTTTTCACAGCTTAAACTTAATTATAACCTCCTGATCACATGACATCAACTTTATCAATTATGCCAAAGCTAATATTAAATACACAGATATTGTGGGAATGGATGACTCAAGCCAACATGCAAATACACCATCAGTGGTGGAGACATACTAACCTTGTTGAAGATCTAGGGATGCAATACAAATGTGAATGGATACAAAGTCAGTAGAAATTTTTCGTGGAGCAGAGGCTGAGTCAGAATTTAAAGTTTATGGATTCATAATGTTAGTTCTTTTAAGTCATTGGGTTCTAAATTAATAAATTTTACATATTCAATGAATTGCTTACTATAAATTTAAAGTTTGAACCAAAATTACTAGATTTAACCGAGCCTGTAATCAACACAATAGCAAGACGAAGAACTAAAAGACAATGGTTCATACTTCAGGAAAGGATAGAGAGTTGTAGCAGTGGTTCAATAGCGAAAGAAAAATGCTAGCAACTGGAAGAGTCGGACTGAATCGAAAACTATAGTCTAATACAAGGTAAAGTCACTAGAATTTTTTGTGGGACTATTGTCACTATTTAACACCCCACCTTACGCCCAGTGCTTAGCATCTGGTGCGTAGGTAATTTTTTATTTTTGGGGGCCCAACATTTGATGATATGGATCATGCTCTGATACCCTGTTAAATTAAGTCTTAGGCCTAATTCACACCCCAAAAGCTAGAATTCATAGGGCCTAAGGTTGTAAATGATGCAGAATTGGCATTTCAATTGCATCGTTCCATGAACAGCTTGCCACGAATTTCAAAAACCTTAGGCCCTATGAATTCTAGCTTTTGGGGTGTGACTTAGGCATAAGACCTAATTTAACATGGTATTCTTAACGTCCCACCTTAAGATTAGAAATTCCACATTGGTAAAATATAGGAGGGATGTTGGGTATATAATTACGCAGGCCTTACCAACTAGTGATGCATTTTAAAGCTGTGCGGGCCTAGGCCCAAAGCGGACAATATCACTAGTGGGTTGGGCCGTTACAAATGGTATCAAAACTACTCCTATGCCAGCCTTGTCGATGTGGGCCAGAGTTCAACTGAGTTTAGGAAAATCCCGATAAGGCAGGGCAAACCTCAATGCTGAGTCTAGACAAATTTCATACGGTGGGGCAAACCTCAGCGAGGATGCTGAGTCCATAGTGGGGGTGTATGTGATGCCCCAGCTTAAGATTAGAAGTCCCACATCGATAAAACACAGGAGAGATGTTGGGTATATAAGTAAGCAGGCCTTACCAACTAATGACACATTTTAAAGTCGTGCGGGCCTAGGCCCAAAGCGGACAATATCACTAGCGTGCTGGGCACTTACAGTATCAGAGCAAGACTCATCTCATCCAATGTTGGGCCCCCAAAACCCAAAAATTGCCCACGTACCAAATGCGAAGCTCTAGGCGTGAGGTGGAGTGTTAAAGAATGACAAATGTCTCACATTGGTGGTTAATGAGATGGTGGACTCCTTATAAGACTTGGGCAATCCTCCTCCCTTTGAGATAGCTTTTGGGGTGTGAATTTAGCCTAAGACCTAGTTTAACAAAATATCTCTGTCATTTGGTAATTTTTTTAATTTTTGCTTTTGATTCGTTGGAAAAAAGCTGAGGGTATTGTGTATTTCTTAGATACTCCCTAGTCTCTACTGTATACTGGAACATTTTTAAAAAATAAAAATGGAAAGAAGGTCCACCCATGAACAAGGCAAAGATTAGACAAATTTGCCTATAATTAGTTGAATAGACATGAAAATTAAGTATCAAATTAATTAGACCAGTAAATATATCAATCAATCAACTACAACCAATTCCAAACATATTGGAGAGATAAATGAACTATATATCTTAAAGAAATGTACACGATAGCAAAACGAAGAACTAAAAGGCAATGATTCATACTTGAGGATAGAGAGCTAGCAAAGTGGTTCGGTAGCTAAAAGAAATACAACCAACTAATATTCATCCAATAACATTTGAACTACTGTGATTTATCTCAATTTATAAATTGTCATTTTAGTCATCGTGATCGCTAGCTTTTGTTTCTTTTTCTCCATATTATACTTCTCCCTATTATTCCTCTTGTCCTCCCCATCTAGTTCCACTAACACCATATAATCAACCTTATTGGCGTAAATATTTTCATGGACCTTTCCATATCACTAACAATCCCCTTTGTACCCACTTGGGTAACCCCTCCAACACCTCTTTAGTTGTTTTCCTGATGCAGCCGGCTATTCTAGCCCATATAGTATGTGCATTCCTACTACTCCCCCAACTCCCATACCCAACAACTTCTCCTCAATCTCCTAAGCTTTGTCCCTAGTTAGACCTTCCAATCTTAGGTTGGTCACAAGCAACCCTCTTCTTCTTCTTCATCATCTTGACATCTAAATTCATAACCATAAGCTTATGTTAGATTGTAAGATTCTCGTTCTAGATAATAATGCACATACACCATACTAAAGGTGACCAAATGTATCTCCCTATTTTGGAAGCAACAACTCACAAGCATTCACAGAGTCTACAAACAAACACTTCATACTTATT
Source organism: Solanum appendiculatum (assembly GCA_018342035.1). NCBI lineage: Eukaryota > Viridiplantae > Streptophyta > Magnoliopsida > Solanales > Solanaceae > Solanum > Solanum appendiculatum. The sequence continues at coordinate 911,672 of JAGDQO010000043.1, read as the reverse complement.
CCTAAAGTCAAAGTCATTATGTACTTCATCATAATCTCTTGAAGTGGTCCCTATGTGATCATTAAAATCTCTTTCTACTAAAATTTTCTCAATCTATAAAATACCTCTCACTACCTGATCCAACTCCTTATAGAAATGTTTTTTGTCCTCCCCATCCAAACTCACATGATGTGCATATGTATTAATTACATTAAGAGTTAGTACTCCCAAAACTAGTTTAATGTCTATAATTCTATCGTTCGCCCTCTTAACCTCCACTACCTTCTCCCTGAGTTCCCTATCTATTACAATGTCGAATCCGTTCTTATTCCCCGAGCTCCCTAAGTACCACAACTTAAAACGTGTGTACATACTAGCCTTGGTTTCTACCTATTTGATTTTCTTGATATAAGCTAATTGATCTTTCTCTTCTTGAGAATGTTCACTAACTCGAACGAGCTTCCCATTACCACCTCACAATCTAAGAACTCCCTTGCCACCCACTGCCCCCAACCACGATCCTTAAGATCCCTAATTAAGGACACAATCTTAAATTACTATCATACCCAAAAGTCATTAACATAGGTTATAGAAATAGTCAAGTGTAAAAGATTAAGCATGAAAGCAACAGATAGGCAAAACAAGAATATAATTAAAGAAGTCAGACTAACAAGTCAACAACAAAATGAAAAAGTAAAGAAGGTAAAATAACAAAGCAAAAAAGATAAAATACTAAAATAAAATACAAGTAAGAATAATTGAACATAGAATGAATAATCAATTCAAACTAATTTAGCATACCTAATAACGTAGAAAGTAGAAGATCAAGAAAGTCAAACTTATAATGGGAGAATAACAAAATTAATTAAATAAAATAACCTAACTAGAATGACGGAACACAAATTGAACAATCCAATAACAAAAACATCAAATAATAGAGCAATAATGCTAAAATAACTAGGCAAGAGTAATAAAATACCTAAAAAGTTAATCAAAATAAGAACGGCAGAACCTGGTGTAGTCGAGGACTGTCACATGATGAGGACGACCAAGATGATGTCAAAACCATCAAAGCTCATCAAGAGGGTAGATCGGAGGAACTAGGTCACCTCAAAACTTGTCACCCAAAGGAATTTGATTTTTTCGGATTTGTTGCTTCACAGATACAAAAAACAAACACATACACAAATTCATATTAGGGAAAAGAGAGAGATATAACTAAAGAGGCGATATATGTTGCCTGACTCCGACCAGCAAGTAGAGAGAGAGAGAGAGAGACGAGAAAGAGACCTTATTAAGTGAAATTCACTTTATTGCCTTATTTTTCTTATTTTAATGCCCTCATATCACTGGTGTATGTAAATTTGTTCATTCATAAGTTATTAATTAATAGAGAAGGATCATTCAAATAACAATATATGTTTTTGATAGATGAATATATATATATATATATATATATATATAGATCATGTTTTTGTATTAATTGCAATTCCTTAACTATTATCATAAGTTTATATGACAGAAATCCTCAACAAAAAATAAAGATGTACCTGCAACCCCATTCACGAGAGAACACACTTGAATTAGAAATTGTTAGCCTAACAGAAGATGAAGAGACGGAGCAAACATGAAAGGAACTTACTTCTTTTAGTTGATCCAACAATCACAAACAACTATAGGTGCAGAGCATTGATGATCCAAAGAAGAAGGAAGCAGAGGCGGCGATTAAACCAAGGCGGCAATATTTTTTCACCTGAGGGGAGGAGAAGCGTGAAATCTAGGAATTCACGAAATCCTTCCCTTAGTTTATATGTAATATAAACTGCGACTGTCGGGTGGACTTTTTTGGGCTTTATTCTTTTTATCAATTTTCTTTTCTCCATGTTTAGAAAGTCCATTTAGACAATAAGTGGGCTATTGCCCAAAGTGCTATAATTTCATTTAATTATATTAATAAAAAGCCAAAAAATTTCAAAAAAAAATAGAGTTATATGAAGAAAAGTATTCTATGAAGAGATAATTATATAGTTGGTTGATCTTATAAGAATATTTATACATAATAGTTTGAGAAAGGCAGAAATGAAAATATGAAACTAAACCCTAAGTCAAGAACTTTATATACCGAATGACGAAAATATAATTTAATAATTTACTATTGATTTATCGATCAACCCGTTAAGAAGAAAACCTCAAACCGTTAAGAACCGATAACCCAATATAAAAAAAATAATCAATATCATTACCGAAATTGCTAAACCAATAGCTTATTATCTTATAAATAAACCAATATCTTTTTATCTATTCGGGTTATTAGTTTCGATTTGGTATTGAATATCCCTACTAAGGAGTGTATTAATTAAACAACAATTGTTTATTTTTCTTTATATATATATAGCTCACGTTGCTTCTTCATTTCCCTCATTAATTACTTGCACAAACCAATATAACATTTTCTTTTGTAGCTCACTCTACAAGTACATATCTTCCAATTAGTTGACAATCATGCCAAAATCTATCATGGAATATGCATATCTATTTGCTCTAAAATTCAAAAGGTGTTGGAACTTCTTGATTGAACTGTACAATTTCCCTTGTGATGAGAACTTAGGATATGAATCAAATGAAGATATTACAAGCCAAGAGGTAGAATGCACAGTGTGTTTAAGTCAAGTTGAAGAAGGTGAAGAGGTAAAAGAATTAACATGCCATCACATCTTTCATAGAGTTTGCTTGGAACGATGGGTTGGATTTGGGCACGTAACATGTCCACTCTGCCGGGGTTTGTTGAAGTCGTCCACGATCGAGCTCGGAAAACGTGCCTTGGTTTTCAAGTTCGATGATTTATGCTCAAGGGATAAACGTGATTCATGGTGGCTACGATAGTTCTGATCAAGTGAGTGATCTTATAGTCTGTTTGGCTAAGCTTTTGAAAAATAAAAAATATTTAGTTTTTAAGAAGAGCTTGATATCAAGAATATTAGTTAGTGCTTCTTGAACTTATGTGGTGAAATTATATATCCAATTGATAAGTCAGATCAACGTTGCTTGATTCTATTGGTTTTGTTTTGTATTTCTATGCATTAGAGTTGATTGATGCCTTGATCAGCGTAATCACTACTAAAAAAATATTTGAAATTTTGTCACTCAAAAATGTCGAGTAGCTATTTTTACATATATTTTGATTGAATCAATAATGAAAGAGATTTTAAAAAACGTTATATTTTTAATCAGAAAATTAGAAAGCTTTCCCGTATTTCAATAAGAATTTATTTTCTGTTGTGTTTTTCCAATGGGTTAGGTATTATTGGATTTAGACCTTAGTGTTTTAAAGGGATCAAAGACTAAGAGAGATATATAATGACTTGTATATCTGATCGATAATTGTATCATGAATACAATTGATTTGTATCAAAAACTAGCTACTATAGAAAGAGGAAGAGGCAAGCAAGATTGAGATCTGGGAGAGAGAGGAAATAGAGATACAATTGATTTGTATTTCTATGTGAATTATAGTTCCAAAAACATATGATTTCTCTTTAAATCATATTAAGGTTCCTTTAATTGATTTTTGTTTACTATAATGAGTTCAGAACAATAATTACTAGGCAAGTAATTCTGGCATATATTTAGCAATATAAATGTTAGTAACGCTCAACATAAATGTTACTTGTAATATCATCCTATTTATTAGATAGTAAAAACACTAGTAAGTTGGTAGAAGACGGTAATAATCTAGCTACTCACACTAGTTCTCATTGTTAGGTAGTAAAAGCGTCAATAAGATAGTCGAACAACTACCTAAATTGCTTTCACGCTATAAGTTATTTTTATAAGAAACAAATCAAAGTGATTTGATGGCTCATTCGATCTATCGAAACTTGATGTGTACCAAAGTTAAGGTTTGGGTCATACCAATAACTTACAATCCTCGTACAAACTTAGTTGACAAACATAGTTTATGCAAATACACATAAATGTATAACCAAGGTATAATAGCAAGAAAATTCTTCTATGTATAATAATAATAATAAAAAGATCCATTTATTTTGCTTCTTTTGTTTTTCTTAATCCACTCTACCACAATGAGATGAAGAAGAGGAAAGTAAAGTGATAAAAAGCATAGAAAATTCTATATTTACTTTTAAAAGTAACTCTCTAAACTAGCTAAGGTAGAGACCGCGGTCGGAGAATATCTATTGTTCAAAGTTTTAAGGGTGAGTTTGATTCTTAAAACAAAATCGACGATGTAAATGATTTTCACCCATATATCATTTATCCAACAAATTCAAGATTTGCTTGAACTTTGCTTGAAAATCCATTTCCACACTTTGTTCCCTTTGCCACCACTCCTTGTCATCCTACAAGAACCACTATGCCCAAATGTCCCATTACTAGATCCCGATTTCAATCCGCTCAAATCCAACCCAACCCGTCCATTACTATCTGAAGAATTGCTGAGTCTCACAGCACCAGGAAAATCTGATTTAGATTCGAGTGACAAATCCAATTTTAAGTCGATGAAGGCTGAGTCATCCATCGAAGTAAAATCACTTTCCTTAACAGGAAAAATGCTTCGAAATCCGCTTTTTCTTGGTTCATCAGAAGAATCCATTAATATCCCACCTGTAACATCGGAGATCTTAGCACTTGAGAATCTGTAATCACTTCCTTCATCGGTGTCATTGAATACACCACCTCTGAAACTACAAACTGATCTTGATCTTGAAACTGCCATTGCATCAGACACCCAAATATCGCTATTTTCATCCAAATCAATACCATTCTCAACACCCTTTTTCTTCTTCTTACTGAAAAATCTCTTGATTTTCCAAAACCCATTGCTGTTTTTCTTGATTTCAACACAACTGCTACTGCTTCTTCTCAGGACAATGACTTGCTCTGTTTTTTCACCTCTTATGCTCTGTTTTTTCTCATTTTCTAACAGAAATGAAATTCTCCCAACACTGCCAACTTCAGCAATGGATGATTTGGGATTTGAGGAAGATGAATCAGAGCAAGAACAAGAAGAGAGTCTTTGTTCACCACATTCTGAGCAAACTAAATTGACTAATTTTTCTTTAAGGCAATAAGAACAGATTCCAATTGAAGATGAAGAAGGGTGTTTCTTACATGGCATGTCTGATGAAACAGAGTAGTTGAAATCTGAGAAAGTGTCAGTTTCCATTGCAGCTTTGCCTCTTTCTTTCATGGCTTTCAGTTCTTGATTTTTGCTTGTGAAAAACAGTGGCTTTACTATATAAGAAGAGAGAAAAGAGAGTGAGATGTAATATGTAGTAAAAGAATGAAGATGGGGGTTGGGTGTTTGAGGTTATAGGAAATTGAAATGAACAAAGTCGATAAAGCAAACACAGAATTTAAATTTTATGAGTTTAAAATTTTAGTTATTTTAAGTTATTTCGTCGATCTAATTTTATGTGATACTATTTGACTTAATATGATTAAATAACAACATACTCAAATGAAATTCAACTAATGGAGTTTGGGGAGAGTAGAGTGTACACAGATTTTATCACTAGTGAAGATAGAGAGATTATTTTCGAAAGATCATTGTTCAAGTACATCAAACCCAAACAGAAGAAGAAGATGAAAACAATGGATAAAACATAAAAGTTAGTAATACAAAATGTAAGGTTGACAAGAAAGATACAATAATAACAACAAAATAGTGTGATATTTGATTTGATATGATATTTTTTTTAAAAAGGAACACTTTTAAATATGTCCTAAAACAATTCTTAGATACTGACGTGGTTAATAATCATTTAGTAGAAAATAAAAAGATGAGTTTTAGAATTAAATAATTTCTAATTATTTTAAAATGACATTTTTTTTGAATGTCGAAAAAAGATTTCACATAAAATGAGACAGAGAGAATATTAAATTTAAAATTAATACTTCTTTTTTCATTCTATTTTAACTGTTATTTAAGTATAAAAAATATTATTTTTAAAATTCAAGGCTAATGTTGACACTTATTTTCAATTATATATACACTTCACATTAAAGAAGTAATTCTTTTTAATGTTGCTCAATTTTCAAAAATATTTAGTAAATAAAAATAACTAGTAAATTATATATTTTATTATTTTTATTAATATATATGAAAAGAGCTAAGAAAAAACAATTCAAATAAGACGGAGAGAGTAGTTTATGTAGGTTGAAATAATTTTTTCTTTAACACATAAAATTAAATTGTTAAATTATATACTTTTACCCTGATCTCTAGCTCCGCCCCGATAAGCTATAAAGTGTAGGTGTTTTTTTTTTGGAGGGTGTATGACTTTTTAGAGGAATTAAAGGATGAAGACGTCCACTTTACGTTATCTTTTCAAGAAATAGTAGTTATTGCAATAAGAAGTGTGATGGAAAATGGAAAGACTTGTCTACTAGAGGTATGATTGTGTGTGGGGAAAAAGAAGTGAATCTAGACAATACATATAATTTGAGTGAAAAATGAAAACAGCCTGTCTAGTCTAGTACTACATTCTTTGCATTAGCATCATGTAACACAGGTAACATCGAGGGGTTTATCTGAATTAATTTTGATTAAAAAATTACATTGTTTGGACTCTTTTCAATTTTTCGTGCGTTTACTTATTCATATTTTTAACATTCTTAATAAAAATTGTGACTCAATCATTGTGTATCGTAGTGTAGGTTCTTTAATTAGAGTATTTATGTAAGGGAAGTGCTTTGTTATAAAGTTAGTTTTATTGCATGTTTTAGCAGCATGTTTTGTTTTTTCACTTGTTTTCTGGTTACAACAATATGACAAAACTATAACTAGGAGGACTCTTTTGGCTAGTTGATAAAGAAATTATAATTTTCCTACAATTGTTATTTTAACAATCCAAGGAAGGTTTATACTTTATATAATAATTATGGTATTATTTTAATATCATACTTTATGTGGAATAATAATTTCAGAATTACTAATATCGAAATAAAATAATGAACAAACTGTCTTTCAAAGTTTATTGAGAAATATTAACTAAACTATGTTGGTGGTTAACTAATTGATGGCTATGAAAATTGTTGAAGTCATATCCGATCAAAAAAAGATGTCATCTAAATACATTTCAAGTAATTATAGTAAAACTTAACGCGTAACATGTTTCCCTCTTAATTTTTCTGGACAACTACATTTAGTAGAGTTGACTTAACCCCAAACAAATCTCATTTCTACTCTAGGACTTATAGCTTTAAAAATTATAGATAAGATTAAAATTAAATATAAAAGTTTTATCTCATTTAAACTAAACATATATTTGATATCGTACCTCATATGTTCAATTTAATGAAGTGAACCAAATACCCATTAATAAAAATATATTTACTAAATAATTTCAATATTCAATCGTATTATAATCTAGATAATTTTGTTCCAAATCAAACGACGATCTCTAAAAAAAAAATAGTGTGACAACTCAAAAATGATTTTCTGACAAATGTAATGGAGTAATTGTGCATCATGTCAAATAGCCTTTTCTTTGTTTCATCACATCTTCTCTCTGTAAAAGGAATAGTGTAAAAGTTAAGATTTGATATTGCATCAATCAACATATCATGCATGCCAATTTTCCAATTACAAAACTTTTTGCAATATCAATCAAATCTAGTGAATATCTAAAGAAGAAAAAATTATAATGGATGAAGAAGCTAAATTGAACTAGATCTAGAATGGATTAGGGCTTGTTTAAATTAGTTTTGACCAAACAAATCACAAATTCTAATGAAGAAGACATTATTGTATTTTGAATTCATTTAGTCGCAAAAACGTGAAGCATCCATGAATTCAATACGAGTAAATAAGTTTTAATTATTTTGAGTTAACTCGGATAAGTCGACTCATTTATAGTTAGGGTCATGACTCGTGTGGAGCCTCACATCCGTCATTTCATAATTTCGTTAAAAGAAAGAGCATTTTAACTCGAAGACTAACATTAAGGACAATTGCACCAATCCATAGATGAAAGAACATATATATTTTAGACTATTTTCAATACGTTAGAATTATTTTTGACTCGACCCGATCGACCTCTCCATTAAACAAAAGGTAAAAAGCAATCTTGGTAGTCCCTTTTCACTTTTTACAATTGACTTTGTAATATTAACCTAGTGGCTAGCACTGACTAAAGCTATTGCTGCCCTTTTTTTAAACCTTGAGTGGCATTTTAAGCTTTAAAGAATAGTCACATATTGAGTTATATGATCAAAAGATCACATAGGATATAGTCATAGCCCCATATATGTCAATTGACTTTTTACCTCTATTTTATTATTTTTTTGGTTGAGATAAGAAGTCTGCCTCATTGATCCTTAATTAAGTATGTTATCTTAAAAAAGAAAATCTCTACCTTCTTTTATATTGATGGTTAGTAGAGGATGAGGGAATCAAGACTGGGAATATGATTTGGATATATAAAGAATAGATGCATATATGCACTAGTGAGGAGGTACGAGAAGTTGGTTATATAGGGTACAAGGAGGGGTGGAGGTAAGCCGAAGAAATGTTGGGAAGAGGTGATAAGACTGGATATGACCTATCTTCAGGTTACCGAGGAGATTACCCTAGACAGAAAGGTGTAGAGGACCCTAGATATAAGGTTAGTAGATAGCTAGTGTAGTGTTGTCTTGCTTAGAGTGGTTGGTGTTTGTCATTATCGTTATATTACTGTTATTGTAATTCTTGTTTTTGATATTTCAATTATCGCACTATTTTGTTGTTACTTGCTATGTTTTCGCGTTACTTGTTGTATCTGGATTTGATGCACTTGAACCGAGGGTCTTTCACAAACATTTTCTCTACCTTCGTGAGGTTTGCGTACATTCTATCCCCCGAGACCTTACTTGTGATATTTTACTGGTTCTATTGTTGTTGTTATAGTAATCTCAAGTAGAAAATGTCCGGAGTTCTTCAACTTAGAAGTGAATGTGTATAATTAAATAAAAATGATATATTTTATGTGCTTAACTTAACTACCTTATAAACGCATGAGAAGACACAAAGAATTTAAAATTTGAACTAGATTGATCAGAAATTGAGATGTTTATATTAAACTATTTTTTAATTTCACTTACTTTAAGAATATAAATTAGTTGCTCAAGATCTGCAACATGCTTTGCACTTGACCTGAAGATCCACAATAACTCGATGATTTAAGAATTTAATGATGTAACATCATCATGATGGGCCGATTAAGTGGCCAATAAGTTTCTTTTATCTTTATATAATATAATATAAAATGCTATGGATGAAAAGACAAGATGCACTACATCTATATATATTTTGTAATGTCTTATAGTATATGGTTGTTTAGTCATGTCGTTTATATATTTTGGTACGACTTTAGCTTCTTCTTAGTGGATTTTAACCTTTTTTTCCTCCCCTTTTTCTTTGTGGGGGTGGGAAGTGGGTGAGTGGCAAGAGTTTCACATCGATAATTTATTAGATGTGTGATTTCTTATCAATATGAGTTGTGGTGCAGTGGTGAGACTATTACATCCTTAATTAGAGGTCTCGTGTTCAAGCTCTGGGTATGAAGAAAATCATGTTGGAAGCACGCCCCTCTCCCCTGAATGGACCATGTACTACACGATTTAGATTTAGTTGGGACTCTGAACACCGGATGAAACCAAAAAAAATGTGGCGTAATTTGTATTAGTTTGGATAATTCTTTAAGAGTTCATGTGCTATTTCTAGGATTAAATTAGATAAAGATCCATTTTTTAGATATGATATCAGAACATGACTTATTTCAATTTATATTTTTTGATGCTCATGAGTTCTTATATTAAAATTATCCATGTTTTAAACATCTAATTCTAAACATAAAATAAGGTGTGAAGTGTCTCACGTCAGTGATTTAAGAAGTGAATGGTCTCGTGAACTGACTTTAGAGATTAAGTTAGATCAAGATCTATTTCTTTAGCACGAAATGTTAACTTTAATAATTAACTATCAACATACTATTAGTTTATTAAAGTTAATTGATGCGACTCTTCCTTTTGCGTTTTTCGTGGAAGTGTGCAACTTAAGCAGCGCAAAAGGGAGCTTCAACATATGGTCCAAAAATATTTACGTCAAATGATATTAATTTATTATAATTAATATAATTAAAATATATTAGTATAATTAAAAAAAATGAACATGTGGTGGACATGTGGCACAACCTGGTTATACATAAATGGATTTACTTTAATTAACTTTAGTGATATGATTTTCACGTTATTTTTTCAGTGAGCTGGTGAAAATAATGAAATGATTCATATTTTATGATACAAATTTTTTATTGATTCGTAATAGAAATTTTTTATTGATTCGTGATAGACTTATATTGATGTTTGTATATTACAATTTTTATGTCAGAACTTATTGTCAGATAGGTTGTATGTCAATCATGTGTCTTTAGGTTCGATGTCTCTTTTGTGTATACACAAAATAAAATTATCAGAGCATGTCAATTGTATCATTTTTATATAATTCCAAATGTTATTATGTTTATAATTCATGTGTATAATAGGTGTTACTTGTTAGACGAAACTAATACGCTCGATTATCTAGCTAGGATCATTTCTATTAATTCAACCTTAAACCTTGGATTAAACCTTGTTCCTTAGCCTTTTTTAAAAATATTTATAGACCTTCGATACAAATAAAAAATAAGTAAGCTGATAATGGGTCGCCTATGATTTTAGCCCCTCATTGGTTTACTCACCCAATAAATTCACCAAATATATTAAATCTATAGGTTGTAGAAGCGTCGTATTCCATTGTCCAACCTACAAATGAATAACACAATCTAATAATATATAATATTTAAACACTTTTGACATACAAAACTTAAACTCGTAGTAATAATTAAATAGCAATCTTCTTCTAGTCGCGGGATCAAATCCAACAACCAATTACTGGTTCTGAATAACCAGCCTAACTATAAGCTCAATTGTTCAATAAATTACTCATCTAGATGAAAAGTATAGATAGAAAGACAGAAAAAAAGGCGTTGGCGACTCTAAAATGATGAAAGATTGAATCATTCCTTCATTCTATTCCGGGAGCAAGCTAAGCCCATTCTTTAGCTAGTTAGGATGTACCACAAATCCACAAAATAGTGCACTATGGCACGTTTGTTGTAGTATTATTATGGCAAGGAAGCAGGCGTTATAGCACGCCCCATCCCAAGTGCATTATTAATTATGACACACAAACAAACAATGACAATTAATTATTTTAAGTAAAAAATGTCCCAATCCTTCTTATAATCTAATGTTAATTTTAATCATTATGTTTTTGCCCCACTCTCCCTCTTTTCCCAACGTCTTAAATTGGCTTTTGAGATTTGATAATCAAATGGATCATATACTTAAGAAATTCGTTACACATGTCGTAGAAGCATGGTCACTCAAAACTAGAGGGCCTTTTTTAGGCGACATAATACATAAACGTGTCATTTAACTTGGCCTCAACTGATATCTATATCCGCTAACTTTGGGTGTGCATAAGTATATACTGAAAATTGTATAAAATTGAACAAATAAACACATTCGTCCTATTTAGCGTCCTACATAACAATTTTGTGTCATATGTGGCATCCTACGTGTATCATGCCACGTAAGACGCATGTGTCTACTTGTTCAATTTTAAACAAGTTTAAGGATCAACTTATACACACTCAAAGTTGGAGGGCGTAAATGTCAACTGAAGCCAAATTAAAGAACATATTTATGCATTTTACGCTGAATGACACATTTGATGCTCGTGTTGGTCCAAAATAATTGGTGTTTTAGCCGCTAAATATTGGTCTAAAATAATTAATGTTTCACAAAACCAAAAAAATATTTAATTTTTTTTTCAAATTTGCCCTTGACGCATTTCTAATTCTCATGATAATTATATCAATCTAAAAAAATAAATAAGGGTATTTTAATTTAAATCCTCTTAATTTTTATGAGTAGGTAATTTTCTTAATCAATATACAAACTTAAAACATCAATTATTACACAATTTTATGTTAAATTGAACACCCTAAAAAGACTCATGGGAGCTTCCCCTCTCTTCCTTTTAAAAAAAAAGTTCATTCCTCAAATTACTTACTTTGTTTTGGTCCTACCCGCAATATTTCATATTGGGCCAAACCAATTTAAATTCACACGAAACGTCATACCTCGAAAGATAAAGCGTTTCCTTTTAAAATCAACTCTATCTTAGACGTTTAAACTTGAAATATATCTTAGATGTTCGAACCTGAAACCACAATTGCTGAACCTGAAACCACAATTGCTTATTGAGATTGATGAAATACTTCTTACTCTAATTTTTCGAAACCACATTATTTAAAAAAATCTTATATAGCTATAAAAGTAAATAGGCATAAATTTAAAATGTGCTAACGCAAAGATAAAATTAAGATTGTTTAATGCCAATTGATTTATAAAAGAGATATTAATTTACAATTATTAGGAATTTTAGTCTGATTACGCTGATGATTATAAGTGAAATTAGGCAGGCAGCAATTTAAACAATTCCGCCGTACAAAACATGCATGTTTAGACAGCCCTTGTCTCACTTTTATGTGTCCAATGCAAATAAATAATGTTATCATGTTGGATTTGGGCACAACAAATTCATTTAAATTATTCTTCTTACTAGAAAGATCTAGAAAACTTTTTTGTTTGAGAAAAAAAATACAGTTGAATTGTTTGGTAGTTGATTAGAATTATGTAGATGTTAGTAATGTGAAGATTAGTTATGAGTGAATTTATATATTAGTTATGCATCGATTAGTTATTTCATCTTCTATACTGCATAAAATAATACATAAATTCACTCATAATTTATACATATAAAATAAAATAATAAAAAAATCTCTCATAATTAATATTTTATAGGAACACGATAAATAATTTAAAAGTATTATTATTGAAGTGAGAATTTGGTTAATATCATGTAGGACTTATACTTACGTGTCAATCTCCCTATAGATTAAGATAGGTAAATTTGTCCAACAATTTTAAGGAAAAAACACTTGCACCCCAAAAAGGGAAACTATTTACAAGCGGCTATCTTCTTACTTTCATATTTACAAGTGACTATCCCCTTACTTTCATACCCTTTGTTTTTAACTACTAATGCACGCTTACAGGAAGAAGTAGTGCTTCAGTGAAAACACTAATCAGTTACTCCATAATACCATTAGAGTATATATATATATATATATATATATATATCTCATCAGAGTATATATATACTCCGGTATCAAGGATGAAAAGACAGTGATTCAGTTAATAGAATAAGGGGGCAGTCAGGTAGATAATTTGGATCATGAGTCCAATCAGGATAAATATATTGAATTAGGTCCAATTTGAATAAATACTTTACCTAATAGGTCCAATTTAAGTAGTTTTCCCTTTAAAACTATTATGGGCTATGATCGTTCTCCTGGGCCAACCCAATAAGCCCATAGAAGTAAAAGGATACTATTGATACATAGATGGGATGTGAACATATAAATACAAGTCCGATATAAAATTAATATCTTTTAATTCAAACATGTTTAGTAAAAACAGGTTCAAATAAGGGATAATTATATAACTAAGCTAACATTTACTACTTAATTATGCTATATGATTATAGTTCTAATTAATTATATAAAAGGGTTAATGTTTAAGAAAATAGCTATGGGGGTTACGTTTTTTTTGTATGAAACGTGAAAATCCCAATTTTCCTTTTATACAAACTTACACACAACCTCTTTCTTCCACTCTCACATAATTATCTCCTTAATTCTCTCAACCACCATAAATTCCTCAATCCTAACAAATCTCTCAAACAAATCAAATTCAAATTTTGAAAAGATGAAATTAACCCTCTTTTGGATTCAATCCAGGTACGATTCTTTTTTTTCTTTTTTTTTTTTAACTTTCATCAGTTTTTAATTTTTTGTATTTGTATAAATTTTTCAATCTCAATTTCTTCACAGTTCTTGAATCAAAATCTCCAATCGAACGATATAGTAATCACAATCATTTAATCATGGAGGAATAATCTCCATCAAAGAGAATCACTAGAGGTATACATTTGCATGCAATAGAATCGATTGGAAATCCATCTTTTTCTTTAGGTTTAACACAAGACTTTGAAGTAATTGTAGGTTCTATTGCAAAATCTAAAGCTATTGATTTAGACATAACAAAGAAGGAGATTAGATCTAATATTCTCAATGACCCCTTCAAAACGGAATTAAAACTTCCAAAGAAAAAGATAGAAGAACCAAAAAGAGTTGATGATTCTAATTTGTTGATTCATGAAAAAAAAAAGTTCAAGAAACATCTCCGAGTAAAAACGACTCAAAAACAATTGTTGAAGATGAATATGTTGCAATGGACCAACAAGAAGCAGAAGATTTCGAGCTATAGCCCTGTTTTCATATTTTGTTTTCGATTTGTATATGGATAATTTAGCTTGTATATGACATAATAGACGTATTATTGGGTTAGTTAAATGTATATAATACATAATTAATAATCATAAATAATCAGTATTGTGTTTTGTAAAGTTGTAGTTATTTAAAAATTATTCATGTTTATACAATTATATAATTAGATTATACATATACCTATATTTTATTCCTTTATAATGCAATAGTGTATCATATATACAAATGAAATTTGTATAATGAACCAGATTACATTTTGTATAAATTACCTTTGTTTTTCACTATATATGTATCCATATTGTTTTTTGAAACATAAGTCCTATCCCGATGGAACTTGCAATATTGGATCTACCTCCGGAGTATGTCAAAAAAGATACAACTCCACCTCTGACAACATCTCTAGTTTCTGTGCAAGACAAAGATCAACAAAAGACTGATTAAGATGAAGATACATATCGACTTGTATATGATATATATAATGCATAGTTTAACCGTTATACATACAAACTAATATAGGTTATCAAAAATTTATCAATTATACTAATTGATTGTCTTAAATTACATAACGAAATGTATAAAATCTATATAATGTATAATTCAACAGTAACATATACAAATTAATATAAGTTATAAAAAATTTCTCAATTATACAAATTTATTGACTTAAATTACATAACGAATTGTATAAAATATATATAATGTATACTTCAACCGTAATATATACAAACTAATATAAGTAATAAAAAATTACTCATTTATACAAATATGTTGACTTAAATTACATAACGACTTGTATAAAATCTACATAATGTATAGTTTGATATACAAACTTATATCAGTACTCGTAAATTACTCAATTATGCAAATTTGTTGACTTCAAATATATAACGACTTGTATATGATCTATATAAAGTATAATTCAATTGTATAAAATAATTTTTTATATGCTATATTCATACATTGGATGATTTTGATATACACAAACCAGTATTTGTTTAGTTAAGCTAGTAAATTGTTGGGTATAAATAAAAATATAATATTTGATATTTATAATACGTATGTGTATCTAGAATTGACTTATATGCACAGCACTGTATACATTTTTATCATTTACGATACATAATTGTTGAAGATGATTTCATTGACATCGATTCTCTACAATATATATTAATGCATAACATGTATAGCTTGAATGTAATTTGCTAATTCACAATATATGTATCTAAATACATATTTATTAATTCAATATATATATATATATATAATCAGACCATCTTTTTTCCTTAAAAGGAGAAACCTGCACTCTGCATTATGCAATGAGTAACTTTTGCTTTTTCTTGCACTAAGACAAGTTATAATTCAATTTTCAGTCTCTTTTCACCCTTTATCTAGTAGAAAAAGTGGTACATTTATATATTCTGTGTATATTTGTATAAGTATTTTTTGAACTTGTAGAGGGGGGAAGAGTGAGGGAGAAGGGAGTGGTTCACTACTAAAAATAATAAAAAATCGACGGACGAAGTTGATTTTTAAAGTGCAAAACTGTAGTTGAAAAGTAGAAATAAAAACAATAGAAATATTTTATCAAAAAGCCTGTGTGGTTGAGTGGTAGCATTTGTCCAAAGTCATAAAAAACAAAAAACCGACGGAGAGGTTCAACTCTGTTCGTCGATTTCACGAAAGCGACGAAGACAGAATGACCTAATACGTCGATTTAACGTTGATTTTCCATAAAAAAGTCGATCTTGTCCATTGGTTTTGTCCCTCACTGTCTAGCAAATGATCATCCATCTTACTCTAATATTTTGACTGATTGGAGGGAACGACTTTACTTAAACTTGAGAACCCTCTTGGCTAAGGAGGGTCTAGCTTAAAGGAAGCTAACTCCCTTGTGCTTTGGACAGCTTTCCCGTTGATTGCATCTAGTAGAATAGAAGTAGACAAAATAATAAGAACTCTTTATATTAGGCTAAAAAAGTCGTCTTCTACTATGGAATATTTTTTAATGTGTATAATATAACCCCAACTCCTTCCCCGGACGTTACTAAAATAAACCATGCTCGGCTACTTACATGTATTGATGCATATT
This sequence comes from Solanum appendiculatum, assembly GCA_018342035.1. Classification (NCBI taxonomy): domain Eukaryota; kingdom Viridiplantae; phylum Streptophyta; class Magnoliopsida; order Solanales; family Solanaceae; genus Solanum; species Solanum appendiculatum. Next base: position 895,145 of record JAGDQO010000043.1, on the reverse strand, counting down.
AAGTTATAAAAGTAGAAGAAAATCATGAATTTGAGTCAAGCCAACTACAAAGACGAATCTAGAACGGATACTATGGGTTATATTTATTTATTCACGTATAAATATTAATTTTTGAATCTCTTTAACACAATATAAACTTTAGCTCAGCGATCGAAGGGCTTAATGTGTAGCTCATTATTGCAGATTTGAGTATTGCTAGAGACATTCTTTTCACCTTTTTAAATTCCCTTGTCAAAGTCTGAGGCTAGCGTATTTGAGTCTCTCTACGAGTGAAGTAGTGTCACCACATCAAAAACGATTTTTAGTGGCAATTAATTAATGATATTCATGGGCAAACACACACAAAAAACTAAGAAAATTGCCTAATGCCTGTAAATTGCCCCCTAAAAGTCTAAAATGGACTCTGAAAATGGTGAGACTGTATGTACTGCTCCCCCAACTCCTTACGGAGGGTTCCATAAAAGTTTCACAAATAAATCGTTCGAAAACCATATCACCAAAATATTCATGGATTAACACACACAAAAATTGAAAATATCACCTAATTCTTGTAAATTGCCCCCTAAATGCCCAAAATGGACTTTGAAAATGGTGAGACTATACGTACTGCTCCCCCAACTCTCTACGGAGGGTTCCGTAATGATTTCACAAAAAATTGTCCGAAAGCCATATCACCAAAATATTCATAGGCTAACACACACAAAAAACTGAGAAAATCGCCTAATTCTTGTAAATTGCCCCCTAAATGCCCAAAATGGACTCTAAAATTGGTGAGACTGTACGTACTGCTTCCCCAACTCCCCATGGAGGGTTCCATAAAGGTTTCACAAAGAAATCGTTCGGAATACATATTACCAAAGTATTCATGGGCTAACACACACGAAAAATTGAGAAAATCGCCTAATTTCTGTAAATTACCTCCTAAATGCCCAAAATGGACTCTAAAAATGGTGATATTGTACGTACTTCTATCCAAACTCCCTACGGAGGGTTCTATAAATGTTTTGCAAAGAAATCGTCCAAAAGTCATATCACCAAAATATTCATTGGGCTAACACACAAAAAAATTTGAGAAAATCACCTAATTCCTATAAATTTTCCCCTTAAATGTCAAAAATGGACTCTGAAAATGCTGAGACTGTTTGTACTGCTCCCCCAACTCCCTACGGAGGGTTCCGTAAGGGTTTAAAAAAGAAATCATCTGTAAGCCATATCATCAAAATATTCATGGGCTACCACACACAAAAAAGTGAAAAAATCGCCTAATTCTTGTAAATTGCTCTCTAAATGCCCAAAATGAACTCTAAAAATGGTGAGGTTGTATGTACTGCTCCCCCACTCTCTACGGAGGGTTCCATAAAGGTTTCACAAAGAAATCGTCTGGAAGCTATATCACTTAAATATTCATAGGCTAACACACACGAAAAATTGAGAAAATTGCCTAATTCCAGTAAATTGGCCCCTAAATACCCAAAATGGATTCTAAAAATGGTTATACTACACGTACTTCTACCCCAACTCCTTACGAAGGGTTAAATAAATGTTTTGCAAAGAAATCGTCCAGAAGTCATGTCACCACATGGCCTAACACACACAAAAAACTGAGAAAATCACCTAATTCTTGTAAATTGTCCCCTAAATGTCCAAATGGACTCTAAAAATGGTGAGACTGTACGTATTGCTCCCCCAACTCCCTACGGAGGGTTCCATAAAGGTTTTCCAAAGAAATCATCCGAAATTCATATCACCAAAATATTCATGGGCTAACACACACAAAAAAACTGAAAAAATTACCTAATTTCTGTAAATTGGCCTCAAAATGCCTAAAATGGACTTTGAAAATTGTGAGACTGTACGTACTGCTCCCCTAACTCCCTACGAAAGATTACATAAAGGTTTCACATGGAAATCATCCAGAAGCCATATCGCCCAAATATTCATGGGCTAACACACACGAAAAATTCAAAAAATTGCCTAATTCCTGTAAATTGCCTCATAAATATCAAAAATGGACTACGAAAATGGTGAGACTATACGTACTGCTCCCCCTACCGAGAGTTCTGATCTGAGGCCAAAAATATATTTTCTTATCATTAATTGCCTCATATTTATTATTTATATTTGTCCTTTTTAGCATGGATTTTATGGATTGTGCTAAATAGTGTATTTTATTTGAAGGATTAAATTGGTGGGAAGATGAAGAAGTTTGGAGCTAAAACGAATTAAAGATAGAAGATTATAGAAGGAAATCAAGCAGACAGCTTAATGGATTGTATTGAATATAATAATATATAATATAAAAAGAGAAGTTGAATTGAATTGCAAGTTCCATAAAGGTTTCGCAAAGAAATCGTCTGGAAGCCATATCACCAAAATATTCATGGGCTAACACACACAAAAAACTGAGAAAATCACCTAATTTCTGTAAATTGGCCCCTAAATATCCAAAATGGACTACGAAAGTGGTGAGATTGTACGTACTGTTCTCCCAACTCCCTATGAAGAGTTCCATAAAGGTTTTGCAGAGAAATCGTCCGGAAGCCATATCAACAAAATATTCATAGGCTAACACACACAAAGAACTGAGAAAATCACTTAATTTCTTTAAATTTCTCCATTAAATGTCAAAAATGGACTATGAAAATGGTGAAACTGCAGGTACTGCTCCCCTAACTCCCTACGGAGGGTATCGCAAGGGTTTCGAAAAGAAATCATTCGGAAGCCATTTTAACAAAATATTTATGGAATAACACACAAAAAAAACTAAAAAAATCGCCTAATTAGTGTAAATTGCGTCCGAAATGCCCAAAATGGACTTGAAAATGATGAGACTATACGTACGACTCCCTTAACTCCCTACGGAGAGTTCCATAAAGGTTTTACAAAGATATTGACCGGAAAAAAATTGACTGGAAGCCATATCACCAAAATATTCATGGACTAACACACACGAAAATTGAGAAAAATTGCCTAATTCCTATTAAATGTCTCGTAAATGCCCAAAAACATCATGAAAATTCCTGAGGCTTCAACTGCTGCTTCCCCGGGTACTTACGGAGGGTACCCAAAAGGTTTCGCAAAAAAATTGACTGTAAGCCATATCACCAAAATATTCATGGGCTAAAGCACACGAAAAATGAGAAAAGATTTCGAAAAAATTGATCGGAAGTCATATCACCAAAATATTCAAGGCTAACACACACGAAAAATGAGAAAAATCTTCTAATTCCTATTAAATGCCTCGTAAATGCCCAAAAACGCCGAAGAAATTTCCGAGGCTTCACCTGCTGCTTCCCGGGCTACTTACAAAGGGTCCTAAAAGTTTTCGAAAAAAATTGATCGGAAGCCATATCACAAAAATATTCATGAGCTAACATACACGAAAAATAAGAAACATCGTCTAATTTCTATTAAATGCCTCGTAAATGACAAAAAACACCGTGAAAATTTCCGAGACTTCACCTGCTGCTCCCCCGGTACTTTTGGAGGGTCTCCAAAATGTTTAGAAAATAATTAATTGACCGAAAGCCATATCACCAAAATATTCATGGGCTAATACACACGAAAAATGAGAAAAATCGCCTAATTCCTATTGTATGCCTCGTAAATGACCAAAAACATTGTGAAAAATTACCAAAGCTATACTTGCTTCTCCCTGAGTACTTAAGAAGGGTCCCCAAAAGGTTTCAGAAAAAAATTGACCGTAAGCCAAATCTAAAAAATATTCATTGGCTAACACACACGAAAAATGAGAAAAATCGCCTAATTCCTATTAAATGCCTCGTACATGCCCGAAAACACCATTAAAAATTTTCGAGGCTATACCTGCTGCTCCCCCCGGTACTTACAGAGGGTCCCAAAAAGGTTTCTGAAAAAAATTGACTAAAAGCCATATCACCAAAATATTAATGGGCTAACACATGAAAAATGAGAAATATTGCCTAATTCCTATTAAATGTCTCGTAAATGTCCAAAATGCCGTGAAAATTCCTGAGACTTCACCTGCTGCTCCCCTGAGTACTTACGGAGGGTCTCCAAAAGGTTTCAGAAAAAAATTGACCTAAAGTAATATCACCAAAATATTCATGGGCTAACACACACGAAAATTGCCTAATTCCTATTAATTGCCTTGTAAATGCCCAAAAAACACCGTAAAAATTCTCAAAACTTCACATGCTGCTTCCCCGAGTACTTACGGATTAAAAGTATTCAAAAAAAAATTGACCGGAAGCCATATCACAAAAATATTCATTGGCTAACGCACACGAAAAATGAGAAAAATCCCCTAATTCTTATTAAATGCCTCGTATATTCCCTAAAACGCCGTTTAAATTAACAAGGCTTCACCTGCAGCCCGCCCAATTACTTACGGATGGTCCCCAAAAGATTTCGTATAAAATTTGACCGGAAGCCATATCACCTAAATATTCATGGGTTAACACACAAAAAAAACAAGAAAAATCGCATAATTTCTATTAAATTACTCGTAAATGCCCATAAACGCCGTGAAAATTTCTGAGGCTTCACTTGCTTATCCCAGGGGTACTTACGGAGGGTCCCCGAAAGGTTTAAAAAAAAATAGACCGAAAGTCATATCACAAAAATATTCATGGGCTAACACACACAAAAAATGAGAAAAATCGCCTAATTCCTATTAGATGCCTCGTAAAGACCCAAAATCGCCATGAAGATACCCGAGGCTTCACCTGCTGCTCCTCCGGGTACTCACGGAAGGTCACCAAAAGGTTTTAGAAAAAGATTGATCGGAAACTATATTACAAAAATATTCATGGGCTAACACACACGAAAAATGAGAAAAATCACCGAATTCCAATTAAAAGCCTTGTAAATGCCCAAAACTATCGTAAAAATTCCCAAGGCTTCCCCTGCTTCTCCCCCGGGTACTTACGGAGGGACCCTAAAAGGTTTTGGAAAAAATTGATTGGAAGCCATATCACAAAAATATTAATGAGCTAACACATACGAAAAATGAGAAAAATCGCCTAATTCATATTAAATGCCTTGTAAATGCCAAAAAACGCCGTGAAAATTCCAGAGGCTTCACCTGCTGCTCCTCCGGTACTTATAGAGGGTCCCCAAGAAGTTTCGGAAAAAATTGACAAAAAGTCATATCACCAAAATATTCATTGGCTCACAGTGAAAAATTGCCTAATTCCTATTAAATGCCTCATAAATGTCTAAAAACACCGTGAAAAATTCCTGAGGCTATACCTGATGCTCCCCTGGATACTTACGGAAAGTTCCCAAAAGGTTTCAGAAAAGAATTGATCGGAAGCCAAATGACCAAAATATTCATGGTCTAACACAGACGAAAAATGAAAAAAATTGCTTAATTCTTATTAAATGCCTCGTAAATGCCCAAAAACGCCGTAAAAGTTTTTGAGGCTTCACCTGTAGCTCCCCAGGGTAATTACGGAGGGTCCCCAAAAGGTTTCGGAAAAAAATTGACAAGAAACCATTTCACCAAATTATTCATGGCTAACACACACGAAAAATGAGAAAAAATCACCTAATTTTTATTAAAAGTCTCGGAAATACCCAAAAACCCCGTGAGCATTCACGAGGCTTCACCTGCTGCTCCTCCGGCTACTTATGGAGGTTCGCCAAAAGGTTTTGGAAAAAATTAACCGGAAGCATATGACCAAAATATTCATGGCTAACACACATGAAAAATGAGAAAAATCACCTAATTCCTATTAAATCCCTCGTAAATGTCTAAAAACGCTGTGAAAATTCTCGAGGCTTCACCTGATGCTCCACAGGGTATTTACGGAAATTCTCTAAAAGGTTTTGGAAAAAAATTGATCGGATGTCATATCACCAAAATATTCATGGGTTAACACACACGAAAAATGAGAAAAATCGCCTAATTCCTATTAAATGCCTCGTGAATGCCCGAAAACGCCGTGAAAATTTCTGGAGCATCACCTTCTGCTCCCTCGGGTACTCACTAAAGTTCCCCAAAAGGTTTCGAAAAAAATATGACCGGAAGCCATATCACCAAAATATTCATGGCTAACACACACGAAAAATGAGAAAAATCACCTAATTCTTATTAAATGCCTCGTAAATGCCCAAAAACGCCGTGTCAATTCCCAAGGCTTCACCTGCTGCTCCTCCGGGTAATTACAAAGGATCCCAAAAAGGTTTTAAAAAAAATTGATCGGAATCCATATCACCAAAATATACATATGATAACACACACGAAAAATGAGAAAAATCTATTTATTCCTAATAAATGCCTCTTAAATGCCCAAAAACGTCGTGAAAATTCACAAGATTTCACCTGCTACTCCCCCAAATACTTACTGAGAGTCCCCAAAAGATTTCAGAAAAAAATTGACCGGAAGCCATATCACCAAAATATTCATGGGCTTAACACACACGAAAAATGAGAAAAATCACCTAATTCCTATTAAATGCCTCGTAAATGCCCAAAAACACCGTTAAAATCCCGAGGTTTCACCTGTTTTTCCCCTAGGTACATACAGATGGTCCCTAAAAGGTTTCGGAAGTTTTTTTATCGGAAGCCATATAGCCAAAATATTCATGGGCGAACACACATGAAAAATGAGAAAAATCGTCTAATTCCTATTAAACGCCTCGTAAATGCTTAAAAACGCCGTAAAAATTCCAGAGGTTTCACCTAATGCTCTCCCAGGTACTTACGGAAGGTCCCCAAAAGGTTTCAAAAAAAAATTGACCGGAAGTCATATCACCAAAATATTCATGGGCTAACACATACGAAAAGTGAGAAATATCGCCTACTTAATATTAAATGGCTCGTAAATGCCCAAAAACGCTAAGAAAATTCCCGAAACTTCACCTGAGTCTCCCCCGGTACTTACTGAAGGTCCCCAAAAGGTTTCGGAAAATAATTGACTGGAAGACATATCACCAAAATATTCATGGGCTAACACACACTAAAAATGAAAAAAATCGCCTAATCCCTATTAAATGCATCGTAAATGCCTAAAAACACTGTGAAAATTCTCGAAACTTCACATGTTGCTCCCTCAGGTACTTACGGAGGGTCCCAAAAAGGTTTCAGAAAAAAATTGACCGAAATCCATATCATCAAAATATTCATGGGCTGACACACACAAAAAATGAGAAAAATCGCCTAATTCCTATTAAATGTCACGTAAATGCCTAAAAACGCCGTGAAAATTCCCGACGCTTCACCTGATGCTCCCTCGGGTACTTACTGAAGGTCCCCAAAAGGTTTCGAAAAAAGTCTAACCGGAAGCCATATCACCAAAATATTCATGGCTAACACACACGAAAAATGAGAAAAATCGTCTAATTCCTATTAAATGCCTCGTAAATGCCCAAAAACGCCGTGTCAATTCCCAAGGCCCCCCGAGCACTTACGGAGGGTCTCCAATCGGAAAAAATTGACCGAAAGTCATATCACCAAAATATTCATGGGCTAACACACACGAAAAATGAGAAAAATCATCTAATTCCTTCTAAATGCCTCGTAAATGCCCAAAAACGCCGTGAAAATTCCCAATACTTCACTGATTCCTCCTCTGGATACTTACGGAGATTCTCCAAAAGGTTTCGGGAAAAAATTGACCGGAAACCATATCACTATAATATTCATGGGCTAACACACACGAAAAATGAGAAACATTGTATAATTCCTATTAAATGTCTCGTAAATGCCCAAAATCACCTTGAAAATTCACAATGGTTCTCCTGATGCTCCCCCGGGTACTTACGGAAGATCCCTAAAAGGTTTCAGAAAATTATTGACCGGAAGCCATATCACCAAAATATTAATGGGCTAACATACACGAAAAATGTGGAAAATTGCTTAATTTCTATTAAATGTCTCGTGAATGCCCAAAAATGCCGTAAAAATTCATGAGGTTTCACCTGCTGCTCCCCCGGGTACTTACGAAAGGTTACCAAAAGATTTCGAAAAAGAATTGACTGGAAGCCATATCACCAAAATATTCATGGTCTAATACATACAAAAAATGAGAATAATTGTCTAATTCCTTATTAAATGACTCGTAAATGTCCAAAAAAGCCGTGAAAACTCCAAAGGCTTCACCTGCTGCTCCTCTGGGTATTTACAGAGGGTCCCCAAAAGGTCTCAAAAATATTTGACCGAAAGCCATATCACCAAAATATTCATAGGCTAACACACACAAAAAATGAGAAAAATCGCCTAATTCTTATTAAATGCCTCGTAAATTCCCAAAATCGCCATGAAAATTTTTGATGCTTCACCTGCTGTTCCCCTAGGTACTTACGTAGGATCCCCAAAATATTTCGAAAAAAATTGACCGAAAGGCATATCACCAAAATTATAATGGGCTAACACACACGAAAAATGAGAAAAATCGCCTAATTTCTATTGAATGCCTCGTAAATGTCCAAAAACGCCGTGAAAATTCCTCATGTTTCACCTGCTACTCCTCCTGGTACTTATGGAGGGTCCCCAAAAGGTTTCGAAAAAAACTTGATCGGAATCCATATCACCAAAATATTAATGGTCAAACACATACAAAAAATGAGAATAATTGCCTAATTCCTTATTAAATGCCTCGTAAATGCCCAAAAATACCTTGAAAACTCCCGAGGCTTCAACTGCTGCTCCTCTAGGTACTTAAGGAGGGTCCCCAAAAGGTCTTGGAAAAATTTGACCGAAAGCCATATCACCAAAATATTCATAGCTAACACACACAAAAAATGAGAAAAATCGCCTAATTCCTATTAAATGCCTCGTAAATTCCCAAAATCGCCATGAAAATTTCTGAGGCTTCACCTGCTTCTCCCCCGGATACTTTCGGAGGGTCCCCAAAAGGTTTCGAAAAAGAATTGACCGGAAGCCTTATCACCAAAATATTCATGGGCTACACGAAAAATGAGAAATATCGCCTAATTACTATTAAATGTCTCGTAATTGCCCTAAAACGCCGTGAAAAATTCCCGAGGCTTCACTTGCTGCTCCCCCGAGTACTTACAAAGGGTCCCCAATAGGTATCGGAAAAACATTGACTGGAAGCCATATCACCAAAATATTAATGGGCTAACACACACGAAAAATGAGAAAAACCACCTAATTCCTATTAAATGCTTCGTAAATGCCCATAAACGCAATGAAAAATTCTGAGGCTTTACCTGCTGCTGCCCCAGGAACTTACGGAGGGTCCCCAAAAGTTTTCAGAAAAAATTGATCGAAAGTCATATCACCGAAATATTAATGGGCGTACGGCTCTCTCATCTCCGTACAGAGGGTTCCATAAAGGTTTAATAAAGAAATCACCCGTAAACCATATCAGCAAAATATTCATGGGCTAACACACACAAAAACTGAGAAAATTACCTAATTCTCGTAAATTAGCCCCTAAATGCCAAGAATAAACTGTGAAAATTGTGAGATTGTACGTACTGCTCTCCCAACTCCCTACGGAGGTTCAATAAAGATTTCATAAAGAAATCGTCTGGAAGCCGTATCACCAAAATATTTATGGGCTAATGCACACGAAAATTTAAGAAAATTGCCTAATTTCTGTAAATTGGCCCCTAAATACCCAAAATGGACTTTAAAAATGGTGATATTCTACGTACTTCTCCCCCAACTACCTATGGAGATTTCTATAAAAGCTTCACAAAGAAATCATCTGAAAGTCATATCGTCAAAATTTGCATGGGCTAATACACACAAAAAAATTAAGAAAATCACTTAATTCCTGTAAATTGCCCCTTAAATGTCCAAAATTGACTATTAAAATGGTGAGACTGTACGTACTGCTCCCCCTACTCCCCATGGAGGTTTCCATAAAGGTTTCACAAAGAAATCATGTGGAAGACATCACCAAAATATTCATGGGCAAACACTCACGAAAATTTGATAAAATTACCTAATTCCTGTAAATATCCCCCTAAATATCTAAAATGGACTCCAAAAAGAGTGAGATTGTATGTAATGATTCTCCTACTCCTTACAGAGGGTTCCATAAAGGTTTCACAAAGAAATCGTCTGAAAGTCAAACCATCAAAATATTCATTGGCGAACACAAAAAAAAGAAGAGAAAAGCACCTAATTTCTGTAAATTGCCCCTTAAATGCACAAAATGTACTTTGAAAATATAGAGATTGTACGTACTGCTCCCACAACTCTCTACGGAGGGTTCCGTAAAGGTTTCACAAAGAAATAATTTCGAAGCCATATATCACCAAAATATTAATAGGCTAACACATACAAAAACTGAGAAAATCGCCTAATTCCAGTAAATTACCCCTTAAATATCCAAAATGGACTCTAAAAATAGTGAGACTGTACATACTTATCCCTCAACTCCCTACGGAGGGTTCCGTAAATGTTTCGCAAAAAAGTCATCCAGAAGCCATATCACCAAAAATTTTACGGGCTAACACAAAAAAAAACTGAGAAAATCACCTAATTCCTATAAATTGCCCCCTAAATGCCCAAAATGGACTCTAAAAATGGTGAGACTTTACGTACTGCTCCCCCAACTCCCTATGGAGGGTTCCATATAGGTTTCTAAAAAATCGTCCGGAAATCATATCACCAAAATATTCGTGGATTAATACACAAAAAACTGAGAAAATCACCTAATTCCAATAAATTGGCTCCTAAATACCCAAAATGGACTCCGATAATGGTATGATTATACATATTGCTCCCAACTCCCTACGGAGGATTCCATAAAGGTTTCGATAAGAAATAATCTGGAATCCATATCACCAAAATATTAATGGGCTAACACACACAAAAAACTGAGAAAATCACGTAATTCCTGTACATTGGCCCTAAATATCTAAAATGGACTCCGAAAATGGTAAGACTGTACATACTGCTCCCCCAAGTCCCTATATAGGATTCCATAAAGGTTTCTGAAAAATCATTTGAAAGTCATATTACCAAAATATTCATGGGCTAACACACAAAAAAATTAAAAAAATCGCCTAATTCCTTTAAATTGGCCCCTAAATAACCAAAATGGACTCCAAAAATGGTGAGACTATACATACTGCTCCCCAACTCCCTAGGGAGGGTTCCATAAGGTTTTCGCAAAGAAATCATCCGGAAGCCATATCACTAAAATATTCATGGGCTAACACACACAAAAAACTGAGAAAATTGCCTAAATCTTGTACACTGGCCCCTAAATGCAAAAAATGGACTTTGAAAATGGTGAGACTGTACGTACTGCTCCCCCCACTCCCTACGGTGAGTTCCATAAAGGTTTCACATTGAAATCATTTGGAAGTCATATCACCAAAATATTAAACACACAAAAAATTGAGAAAATCGCCAATTTCCTTTAAATTGCCCCCCAAATGTCCAAAATAGACGCTGAAAATGGTGAGACAACACGTACTGCGCCCCCAAATACCTACGGAGGGTTCCATAAAGGTTTCACGAAGAAATCGTTCGGAAGTCATATCACCAAAATATTCATCGGTTAACACACACAAAAACTGAGAAAATCGCTTAATGCCTGTAAATTTGCCCCTAAATGTCCAAAATCGATTCTGAAAATGGTGAGACTGTATGTACTACTTCCCCAACTCCGTAAAAAGGGTTCCATAAAGATTTCATAAAAAAAATCATCTGGAAGCCATATCACCAAAATATTCATAGGCTAACACACACGAAAAATTGAGAAAATTACCTAATTCTTTTAAATTGGCTCTTAAATACCCAAAATGGACTCTAATAATGGTGATATTGTACATACTTCTCTCTCAACTCCCTACGAAAGGTTTCGTAAAGGTTTCGCAAAGAAATCATCTAGAAGCCATATCACCAAATATTTTATGGGCTAATACACAAAAAAACTGAGAAAATCACCTAATTCCTATAAATTGCTCCTTAAATGCCCAAAATGGACACTAAAAATGTGAGACTTTACGTACTGCTTCCCCAACTCCCTATAGAGGGTTCCATAAAGGTGTCTGAAAAATCACCCGGAAGCCATATCACCAAAATATTCATGGGCTAATACACAAAAAACAGAGAAAATCACCTAATTCCAATAAATTGGCCCCTAAATACCCAAAATTGACTCCGAAAATAGTATGACTGTACATATTGCTCCCCAACTCCCTTCGAAAGATTTCGTAAAGGTTTCGCAAAGAAATCATCTGGAAGCCATATCACCAAAATATTTATGGGCTAACACACACAAAAAACTGAGAAAATCACATAATTCTTGTACATTGACCCTAAATACCCAAAATGAACTCTGAAAATTGTGAGACTGTACGTACTGCTCCCCCAATTCCCTATAGAGGATTCCATAAAGGTTTCTAAAAAATCATTTGGAAGTCATATCACCAAAATATTCATGGGTTAACACACAAAAAAATAAAAAAAATCATCTAATTCCTTTAAATTGGCCCCTAAATACCCAAAATGGACTCCAAAAATGGTGAGACTATACATACTGCTCCCCCAACTCCCTACGGAGGGTTCCATAATGTTTCCCAAAGAAATCATCCGAAAGTCATATCACCAAAATATTAATGGGCTAACACACACAAAAAATTGGAAAATTGCCTAAATCTTGTACATTGGACCCTAAATGCCAAAAATGGACTCTGAAAATAGTGAGACTGTACGTACTGCTCCCCCACTCTCTCCGTTAAGTTCCGTAAAGGTTTCACAAAGAAATCATCTGGAAGTCATATGACCAAAATATTCATGGGCTAACACACACAAAAAATTGAGAAAATCCCATAATTCCTGTTAATTGTCCCCTAAATGTCCAAAATGGACTCTGAAAATAGTAAGACTGTGAGAACTACTCCCCCAGCTCCGTATGGAGGGTTCCACAAAGGTTTCACAAAAAAAATATCTGAAAGCCATATCACCAAAATATTTGTGGGCTAACACACACGATTAATTGAGAAAATCACCTAATTTCTATAAATTGGCCCCTAAATGTCCAAAATGGGCTCTGAAAATAGTGATACTGTACATACTTCTCCCCCAACTCCCTACAGATGATTCCATAAAGGTTTAGCAATGAAATCATCTGTAGGCCGTATAACCAAAATATTCATAAGCTAACAAACATGAAAAATTGAGAAAAATACTAATTTTCTATAAATTGACCCAAAAATAGCAAAAATGGACTCTAAAAATGGTAATATTGTACGTACTTCTCACCAAATTCCCTACGGAGGGTTCTGTAAAGATTTTCCAAAGAAATCGTCCGGAAGCCATATCACCAAAATATTCATGGACTAACATATACAAAAAAATTGAGAAAATCGCTTAATTCTTGTAAATTGCCCCCTAGATGCAAAAATTGGACTCTAAAATTGCTGAGACTGTATTTACTTCTCCCCCAACTCCCTATAGAGGGTTCCATAAATGTTTCACAAAGAAATCGTCTGGAATCTATATAACCAAACTATTCATGGACTAACACATAAAAATATATATGAGAAAATCGCCTATTTCTTGTAAATTGCCTCTAAATGCCCAAAATAGACTCTGAAAATGGTGAGACCGTACATACTGCTCCCCCAAGTCCCTACGAAGGGTTCCATAAAGGTTTCATAAAGAAATCATCTGGAAGTCATATTACCAAAATATTCATGTGCTAACATACAAAAAATTGAGAAAATCGCCTAATTGCTGTACATTGGCCCCTAAATGCCTAAAATGAACTTTAAAAATAGTGATACTGTACATACTTCTCCCCCAACTCACTACGGAGTGTTTCGTAAAAGTTTCACAAAGAAATCATCTAGAAGCCATATCATCAAAATATTCATGAGCTAACACAAACAAAAAATTGGGAAAATCGCTTAATTTCTATAAATTGACCCCTAAATACCCAAAATGGACTTAAAAAATGGTGAGAATGTAAATGGTGAGAATGTACGTACTGCTCTTCCAACTCCCTACGGATGGTTCCATAATGTTTTTGCAAAGAATTCATCTAAATGCCATTATCCAAAATATTCATGGGCTAAAACACACAAAAAATTGAGAAAAATCACCTAATTTATGTAATTTGGCCCCTAAATACCCAAAACGGGTTCCAAAAATAGTGAGACTATATGTACTGCTCCCCCAACTCCCTACGGAGGGTTCCATAAAGTCTTCGCAAAGAAATCATCTGGAAGCCATATCACCAAAGTATTCATAGGCTAACACACACAAAAAATTAAGAAAATTGCCTAATTCATGTAAATTGGCCCCTAAATATAAAAACTGGACTCCGAAAATGGTGAGACTGTACATACTGCTCCCCCAACTCCATAAATAGGGTTCCGTAAGGGTTTCATGAAGAAATCATCCAGAACTCATATCACCAAAATATTCATGGGCTAACACACATAAGACACTGAAAAAAATCACGTAATTCCTGTAAATCGCCCCCTAAATGCCTAAAATGGACTCTGAAAATGGTGAGATTGTACGTACTGCTCCCCCAACTCTCTACAGAGGGTTCCTTAAAGGTTTCACAAAGAAATCGTCCGGAAGGCATATCACCAAATTATTAATGGGCTAACATACACAAGAAACTGAGAAAAATCGCCTAATTCATATAAATTGCCCCCTAAATGCCCAAAATGGACTCTAAAAATGGTGAGACTGTACGTACTGCTCCCCCAACTCCCTATGGAGAGTTCCGTAAATTTTTCACAAAAAAATCGTTTGAAAGTCGTATAACCAAAATATTCATAGGCTAACACACACGAAAAATTGAGAAAACTGCCCAATTTCAGCAAATTGCCCCCTAAATATCCAAAATGAACACTAAAAATGGTGATACTGTACGTACTTGTCCCCCAACTCCTTAAGGGATTTCCGTATAGGTTTCACAAAGAAATTGTTCGAAAGCTATACTACCAAAATATTCATGAGCTAGCATATAAAAAAATTTTAGAAAATCGCCTAATTCTTGTAAATTGCCCTTAAATGCCCTAAATGGACTCTAAAATGGTGAGACTATACGTGCTGCTCCCCCAACTCCCTATGGAGGGATCCATAAAGGTTTCACAAAGAAATCATCTGAAAGCTATATCACCAAAATATTAATGGGCTAACACACACAAAAGAAATTGAGAAAATCGCCTAATTCTTGTAAATTGCCCCTAAATGCCCAAAATAGACTCTGAAAATGGTGAGACTGTACATACTGCTCCCCCAACTCCCTACGAAGGGTTTCATAAAGGTTTCACAAAGAAATCATCTGGAAGCCATATTACCAAAATATTCATGGGCTAACACACAAAAAATTGAGAAAATCGCCTAATTGTTGTACATTGGCCCCTAAATGCCTAAAATGGACTCTGAAAATGGTGAGATTGTACGTACCGCTCTCCCAACTCCCTACGGAGGGTTCCATAAATATTTCACAAAGAAATCATCTGAACGCCGTACCAACAAAATATTCATAGGCTAACAGACACGAAAATTTGAGAAAATTGCCTATTTCCTGTAAATTGGCCCCTAAATACCATAAATGGACTCTAAAAATGGTGATATTGTTCGTACTTCTCACCCAACTCCCTACGGAGGGTTCCGTAAAGGTTTTGCAAAGAAATAATATGAAAGCCATATCACCAAAATATTCATGGGATAACACACAAAACACTGAGAAAAATCACCTAATTCTTGTAAATTACCCCCTAAATGTCAAAAATAGACTCTGAAAATGATGAGACTGCACGTACTACTCCCCCAACTCCATACGGAGGGTTTCATAAAGGTTTCACAAAAAACAATTACCTAATTCCTGTAAATTGGCCCTTAAATACCCAAAATGGACTCTAAAAATAGTGATACTATACGTACTTCTCTACCAACTCCCTATGAATGTTTCCTTAAAGGTTTCATAAAGAAATCGACTGAAAGTCATACCACAAAAATATTTATGGGCTAATACACACAAAAAACAGAGAAAATCACCTAATTCCTGTAAATTGCCCCCCTAAATGCCCAAAATGGACTCTGAAAATGGTGAGACTTTACGTATTGCTCCCCCAACTCCCTACGGAGGGTTCCATAAAGGTTTCACAAAGAAATATTCTGAAATCCATATCACCAAAATATTCATGGGTTGTTAACACACATGAAAAATTGAGAAAATCGCCTAATTTCTGTGAAAGGCCCCCTAAATACCTAAAATGGACTCCAAAAATGGTGAGACTGTACATACTGCTTCCCCAACTCCCTGCGGAGGGTTTCATAAAGGTTTCGTAAAAAATCATCCAGAAGCCATATCACCAAAATATTCATGTGCTAACACACATAAAAAAATAATTAGAAAATCGCTTAATTCATGTAAATTGCCCCCTCAATGCCCAAAATGGATTCTGAAAATGGTGAGACTGTACGTACTGCTTGCCCAACTTCCTACAGAGGGTTCCATAAAAGTTTCACAAAGAAATAATTCGAAAGTCATATCACCAAAATGTTCATGGGCGAACACACACAAAAAACTAAGAAAATCACCTAATTCCTGTAAATTGGCCCCAAAATGCCTAAAATGGACTCTAAAAATGATGAGGCTGTACGCACTGCTTACCAAACTCCCTACGGATGGTTCCATAAATATTTCACAAATAAATCATCTGGAAGCCGTATCATCAAAATATTCATGGGCTAACACACACGAAAAATTAAGAGAATTGCCTAATTCCTGTAAATTGGCCCTAAATACCCAAAATAGACACTAACAATGGTGATACTAAATGTACTTCTCCCCCTACTTCCTCTGGATGATTCCGTAAATGTGTCACAAAGAAATCGTTCAGAAGCCATATCACCAAAATATTCATGGACTAACACATACAAAAACTGAGAAAGTTGCCTATTCTTGTAAATTGCCCCCTAAATGATAAAAAATGGGCTTTGAAAATGGCGAGACTGTACGTACTGCTCCCCCAACTCTCTACAGAGGGTGCCATAATGGTTTCACATAAAAATCGTTCGGAAGCCATATCACCAAAATATTAATGGGCTAACACACACGAAAAATTGAGAAAATTGCCTAATTCCTATAAATTGCCCCCGAAATACCCAAAATGGACTCCGAAAATGGTTAAACTTACATACTGCTCCCCCAACTCCCTACGGAGGGTTCCATTAAGGTTTCGCAAAGAAATCTTTTGGAAGCCATATCACCAAAATATTCATGGGCTAACACACACAAAAAATTGAGAAAATCGCCTAATTCCTGTAAATTGCCCCCTAAATTCTCGAAATAGACTCTGAAAATGGTGAGATTGTACGTACTTCTACCCTAACTCCCTATGGAAAATTTCATAAAGGTTTCACAAAGAAATCGTCTGGAAGCCATATCACCAAAATATTCATAGGGCGGTACACACAAAAAATTAAAAAAATTACCTAATTCCTGTAAACAATGGTAATTCTTTTCAATGTCTAACATGCATGATCGGTAAGTTATGTATCCCTAAGTGATTGGTCCTCTAAATAGGAAATTTCACTCCGCAACTTGGTCCGTCTACGTGTGTTGATTTACCAACCCTTACTTGTGACCCAGATTAACCCACAACTATTTCTAGGTTGGGTTATTAGATAGCGGATTTTCGACGACTAAATCTCTGTTGTATAATCTCTTAGATGTTCATCACTACCTATACCGGATTAGCATGAACTAGGAGGGTTCTAACATTGTACACCATTAGAAAACGTTCTAAGCAAAGAGATTTACAAAAACATGCATTAACACATTCAAGAATTACAACATTATTAGTTTTACTTTCGTTAATTACTCAGGGCTCCCACAACCCTAGTTGTGGATTTAGCTACTCATGCTCATTTGTTCACAATTCATAATAGGGTTTGAATAAATCATGAACTTATAGTGAATAGAGATGAATTCCACAATCTTCAATTGAAAACCGAAAGCAAAATTGCATAAATAAGCTTCAAGAATTAATCTTCCCAAAAGATGAAATGCAATTCCCAAAGTAATAAAATAATATTCAAAAACTGGTCAACAACCACGAATACAAATAAATAATAAAGGAGAAGAAAAAATAAACCAAAATTCTCCGACCTCCACGGCGGCTCTTCCAAAGTTCATAAGCTATAAAGTTCTAACTTGTATATTGTTTCTTGGGTTCTTCTCTCCCCCTTAAGAATAATTTTTTTTGTCCTATTTATAGATATAGAATCTCCAAATAAAATGATTGAGTCCAAAACAAATTAGGAAACCAAAACCCAATTAAATTGGGTCTTCTGTGTGCGCGCGATTTTCTCGAAATTTGTTGCGCCGCCTTATTTTGTTTTTCTGCCACTGATGCATTATCTTCATGACACGTGGCAAGTTGAAGTGAAGTGCAAATTTGCAATTTGCTTCCTGACACGTGGCAAGTTGAAGTGAAGTGCAATTTACAATTTGCACTTTCTGTTGTTCGCTACTCCATATAGGTATAAATCTATTATTTTATTAAATTTAATCAATTAAGCTGGCTGCTTAATTTTCCTTCTACAATCTTCTATTTTTAATTCGTTTTAGTTTCTAACTTCTTCATCTTCACACCAATTTAATCCTACAAATAAAATATACTTTTTAGCACAATCTATAAAATTTATGCTCAAAACGAACAAATATAAATAACATATATGAGGCAAATACATTGAGTAAAGTTTCACAACACTTAACTACCTAATGTGTCAGCTCAAATTGGGATGGAAATTGTTGTGATATTTTTCTGGTCAATTTGACACAACCCTCCTATTCTATAATTTTTTATGAATTTAACTAATTCCTAAAATTTGCAGGAAGTGGTTTAGGGTGTGTTCGGAATGGAGGAAATCATATTTTCGCGTGTTTGATTGGTCAAATTTTTGAAAAATATCTTTTTTAGAAAAATAAGTTTCTTAAAAATGAGAAAAATGATTTCCGTAATTGAAGTAGAGAAAACAAAGTACTTAAGCAAGTGACATTCCATATTTATTGTATCCTTCTAAGCCTCTAACACAACTCATCTTCACCTATGGTCCCGATGCTCCCATCCCCACAACTCTATCGTCACTTCCATATTTCTCATAGTATTTGTCTAGATTATATGCTTATGCTTTTAGGATAATATTTTTACTTACATATCAAACAGAGAAACATAAGTAAAAATCCGCTTTTTAGTCTAAAAATGATTTTCGAAGAAAATATTTTCTATTGAAAACGATTTCCTTCCTACAAAACACACCCTAATTGCTTAACTCACCTTTTAAATATATTTGGGATAATGTTTTTAAAAATATTTTTTTTAAGAAAATGATAAACTATATAATCTTGATATAGTACCTTAATGGCTACCTCATGTTTAGCATCTTGTTTGGCTAGATTTTCATGTTGGATGCCAGCAATATCTCTCTAAAAAGTTGATTAGATGTTGTTATAATGACAAGATTAATCTATGGATTTAATTGTTAGGTTTTGTTGCAAATGTTGTTTGTCACTTTGTTCTTCCTTAATTGTACTTATTAAATTGCAAGCATATATTTGTCTCAAAAGTGAAGTTAAATCAAATAAGTGGGTAAAGAATCAATTATTAGAGCAACTTTATTAATTAACTCAATGTGACAAGTAGGAAATGGACACAAGGGCAGCCAACAAAATCTTATTGTCATGAGAATCAAAATAATTTAACTTATAGTGTGGAATTAATAAATAGCAATTCTTAAATCTTTTTTAAGTGCATTGGGAAACTATGTATAAAAAAAAACCATTACCATGCATAATATGTATAATTAATTTGTGTTTGTGTTAAGAAAACTTAACATGTATAATTAATTTAAGCATAATATACAAATGTGTTCTTTAACTTGGCCTCATTTCACATTTATGTCCTCCAACTTCGGATGTACACAAGTAGACACTTAAACTTGTATAAAGTTGAACAAGTAGGCACATGAGTCCTACGTGGTATAATACACGTAGGACACCACGTAGGACTCAAATTGCCATGATTCAATAAGTAAACATGTTGCAGTCTAAAACTCATAAATTTAAAATGCTCAATTTAGGTGTGAACTTTATTTTGCACATAAATATTATGATTTAATGATTTATTTTTCCTTCTAAAGAGAGAGAGAATGGGGTGGGTAGAATAACTATTTTCTTCTCTTTACTTTATTCGGTGGGAGTAGGAATTTGGATGATGATATATAAAAAAAACAAAAATTAAGAAGGATGGGATCACAGGTTTTGAAGATAAAATTTGGTAAATACTAATTCATCCTTAATTAGAGGTTCAGAGTTTAAGTTTTTGGTATGAAGTCGTCATACACTCACACTTGTTAAGAAGTGTTTTATCTTTCAATATAGAACTTTTTATCATAAATTCTGAATTTTACCAAACCTCAATATGAATATCGAATATTGAATGAGAAAAAAAATCCATCTTCCAAGAGGAAATCTTGTAATGGGTCAAATTAATGGGAATATATACCAATTAATTTGCTCCAATGAAGCAACCTATATACACACTCCCTTGTATATAGAAAAAGGGCAAGAATCCACTTTACTTTAGTTAGAAAGATTCCTTTTTTCATCCAGAAGGCATTTTATTCACTTGAATAAATACTTCTTTTCTTTTCAAATTATTTATCTTTTTAATTTACTATTATTTTCCTTAATGGGCGTAAAATAATACTTATTTTGGGATGAAAAAAGTATTCTATTTTAGGTTGACGTTGAAATACCTTTAAAAACCGTGAAAGAAACAATGAATGTACTTAGAACTTTCAGAAATAGCGATAGCTTGAGGCCTAATTATCAAATTAGTGTCAGTATTGATAATTACAAATATGTTGTTGTATCACTGATGTAGAGTGAATTGTATATAATTATTCCATATTTTTTCAACAATATCACATAAAATGGAAGAAGGTAAAGAATTGGATCTTAGTGTAACTCGACCTCATAAACTACCTCGAAGAGTGTGGATTGGCCAAACCATATAGGAGTCCAATAAACCAATCCATCTCCAATTTGCGATTCCATCATCCTCCGACATGCCCAAACATCTCAACTAGGAGGTGAACAATTTATCTGGGGAATCAACATCGGGGGCTGACTCTAATATTAGAGTAAAAAAAAAATTGAATATTACGTTTCACTCGATCATTTTCAAAACTAATTCAAAAGATAAAGAATGTCTAAAATCATATAAACAGTCCAAAAAAACTCATCCATCTATGATATGAGATATATTTCATCAAACAAGACACAACTTACAAGTCTATTTAGTTGATCCTTTTATTTTGTGGTGTGTGTGGGGGGTGGGGGGTTAACTACCATTTTTAAAACAATTTCTTGAAAATCTCTATCATCATGGTTGGTTTGCTATATTCAAGTACAAATTATTAATAGGGAATATGGTAGGGGTTAAATCTTTCCTTTGGTCTAGATGTGGATTGGTTGTTATTACATGAGAGTGACAAATGTGGGGTTGAGGGTGTCAACTATTTTAGATTTATGTAATCTCAATCAAATAGACAAATTCTATAGGCAAAGAATCATGTGAAATTTGTACATATATCTTACTCAAATAAAGTAAATAGAAATTAAATAGTAGCTTCATCCCCTCTTTCAAACAAAGACAACTAAATTTGTAAACATAACAATAATTTCCCACTCATTTGGGTACCACCCAACTAAATGCAAATCTTGGTTAAGATTTATGGTCAATTACTCAATTTAGTAGCCCCCCACCCCATTTGTTTGACTGTCTTTTCCCCACAAAGACATTGCCAGTTGCCACAGACCAAAAAAGTGAACACAAAAGAAAAAGTATCACAGATTGTGGTGGAGTGATAAGTACTACTCTATTCTTTATCAGAGGTTTCGGGTTCAAGTCTCTCTGGGTACAAAGTTGATCGCCTTTGTTAGGGAATGCTTCACCCCCAATGTGGGATTTTCCAACGCAAATTTAATTTTTTTTGAATTCTAATATAAATATCGAACATTTGGTGAAAAGCCAAAAAATATATATATCTAAATGTGCTTTGTGGATTTGTTTGTGTGGATGAGTGGGAGTGGGGTGGGGGTGAGAGATACTTGGATGATTGAGTATAACTTTTGTTAATTAAAGAGAGAGAATGTTTGTACTGGATTAAAGTCTTTGTACAATATTAATAACATATTTAGTAAAATTAAATCTATTTTAATTTAATTAACGTATAGTAACACATATCCAATGACATTTTTAATCCTTTTCCGTTTGTATATATATTGCTAGGCATCCTAAGTCCGTTCCTATATTGCACCTTTCTTTCCTATGCCACATTTGTTCAATTCTTCCGAAAAATATTCGCTATAGGTGGCTGATAGTGATGAAATCAAGAATTTTATTAAAAATGTACGTTCAAGATTGATATATAAAAAGAAATATTTAATTTATATACATATTAATAATTTTTAGACGAAGAATGTTTATCGATTGGGGAATGGTAGCTTTGCTCCTGTTGGTCACGCGGTTATTGGTGACTACTAATCTAGGTCTATGAAACCATGAAAGTTTCAATATAAGAGAAAATCTTATTGAATGGGAGCCTTAGAGCAGTGATAAAATTATCCTCGATCAACCCATAAGTTACGAGACTGAGTTGTGGAAGCAGCCATTTAGGATATGCATGCTAGTCTACATCATACCTCTTGAGGTGCGACCAGGGCCGGACCTAGAGCAACCAGAGGGGGTTCACCCGAACCCCCTCGGCAAAAAATTACGTTATATATTTAAGGTATTTTAAAGAATTTTTATGTCTATATATTGATTTTGAACCAACTAAATGTAAGATTAGAGGTTTTCCGAACCCCCTTAATTGAAAACCTGGATCCGCCACTGGGTGCGACCTTTTCAATTTCTCGGATTTTACGTGAACGCGAAATGCTTTCTAGTCCGAATTGCCCTTTATAAGAGAATTAAGTGTTGGCATAGTACAACACATGCTTAGATGATTTGGGACTATCTTAATTAGTAGTTCTTGACTAATTCTTAGAAGATAAACACCTCACCCCTAATCCAATCATTATGGAGTAGTAATTTCTAATTGTTGTTATTAGAACGTTAATTAAGCCTCCATTAAAAATGATTAAGGATTATGGAATCTGAAGTAATACTATGCATTGATTAATGATGATCCAAAATCTAATCAAACTAAAGAATGTTTGAATAAGGTCAATGACATGATGACATCCATATTACACGTGTAATGTCCACGTGACCTTACACATAACACATCCATATAATTTCACTAATTACCTCGTTGGACTAATCAACCATAGACACATAAATATTGAAAGTTAAAATGGAAAATGGTCAAAAATATCTTTAACATATGATAAATACTTTAAAATTATTATCATTTCATTTATTAGATTAAAATTAATAACGTAGCATTTATATTCAAATGCCACGGAATTGCAACTATCTCACTTATAGTCATATTAAAGTAATTTAAAATCGATCGAAAAGTAATTTAAAATCGATCGAAATATTGATGATTGATTGATCGATAAAAGAAAAAAAATCATATTTTCAATATGAGTATGTAGTTTTAATTTATAGATAGTTTAATATGGTGATGAAGAACTCAATTTTAAAATTTAGTGCACGATGAAAAAAATTGTCTAAAATCATATAAGGAGATCTCCGTCCCTATTTCTCGAAATTATTGATTCCTTATCTCCTTTCTTTTTCCATGATTATGTCTGTTGTATATGTAAAAGGTTATATTTGAACAATATAGTTTTAATTTCTTTTCCATCTTTTCTTCCTTTTTTAATCCCCCCCCCCCTCCCCCTCCCTTTTTTTTTGGTCCCCTAATGTTTTTCTAAAGAAAATACTAATTTCTAAATATTCATAGTTGCCAAAATTTTAGTTATGCCGTTAAATATCGTTACAATTTTTAGCGACTCTGAATATAATGACATTAACTTAGTTATCAATAAATATTTTTACAGCAATAAATATTATCACTAAGAAAAATCTATTATCATTAAATATCTCTTTCGTCGGAGTAACACTATATTTTATCATGGAATACGAATAAAGTAAGTAAGGTTATTTCCAAAATCACTAACCCCATTTTTATATATGGACGATTATGTGTTTTTGTCTCAAACTTATGTAGTACAGTTTGAATTTCATATGTTAAATTTTATTTTTTTAACGATAATAATAATATATTTAAAAATTACATAAAAATTATAATATAAATTATAATAATTACAACAATAATAATAACAATAACATATTCAGTAAAATCTCACAAAGTGGAGTCTATTGAGGATAGAATATACACAGACCTTATTACTATCTCGTGAAGATAGAGAGATTATTTCAAAAAGATCCTCCGCATAAATTATTATAATTAACCATTCAAAATATTAGACAGTCTGTATATGAAGGTTAAATTCTTTTCTAAAGCCTACCCCACCCCCTAAACAACTTTCACATGTCCCACAAAGTGTTATCTGAATAAATCCATCTATAATAAATAAAAATCATTATAGTGCTTTAACAGTCAGCATTTTGGAATACCTTTTCATTTTAAATTCTTGAAAAAGTGAAACTAAAAAAATTCTGCATACATAGTGTGTACTCCATCTTCCTCTTAAACAATGCATGATTTAAGGAATTCTTCTTTTTCTTTTTCCACCATCTTTTGAATTTTTCATGCTTTTCCTTTTCCTTTTTCATCTTTTCTTTTTTATATATATATTCTTTGTTGAACAAAAGTGACATGCATGTTATTTGGCTCTAACTTTTAACTACTATGAAAGTGAATGAGTCCAATTCTTGTAACATATGAGAAATTGTACTAGACATGTTAATGTGTTTGTTGTAGTGTAGAGTAAACTTGGTTGAAATTCATAACCAAATATATATTATTTTCTCTAAGTTTTTTTTTTTTTTTTTGCATAATAGTAAAAATCTCATTTTGCATTGTGGGTAGTTCTTTTCTTGGAATTCTTGAATTAGTAAAAGCAAGAACAATGAATGCTATTTTGGGTTATCTGTACTTATTCAACTTCTTGGCTTATTATGCTCATGCTATGCTTACTCCAGCTGGTGTCAATTATGAAGGTTAGTTCTGCTGAAATATTGAAGGCCCTCTTTTCTTTCTATGGGGCTTTTGTGCTTTGCTTCTCGCCTTATTTCGTTGTTGTTAGTGTTCTTTCTTTCGTTTGTTGCATACTTGTCGTTTTCCATTTCACATTATTTCTTTGTTGTTACTGGGGGTAGAGCTAGCAAGGGCCGAGAGGATTTGGACTAACCCCCTTCCACAGAAAGTTACACCATTTATACATGGTTAAAATTATTTTACGTATACATAGTAGATGTTAAATCCCTTTGGCTTCTTTGTCTGTTTACTTTTTATATTTTGAGCCCCTTATTGAAAATTCTGGCTATGCCACTCGTTGTTACTGCTTTCATTTCTGTATTCTCTTTTACAAACTGCTTTGAAATGCTTTTTGTTTTTAAGTCGAAGGTTTATTGAAAACAACCTCTCTGAGGTAGGGTAATGTCTACGTACACCCTATCATCCCCTGATCACGCTTGTGGAATTACGGTGGATATGTTGTTGGGGCTTTTGTAATAAAAAGCTCAAGAATATTTTTTTTTTCTTTTTGCTTTGGCAGTGCAAGCTTTAATGGAGATAAAGAAGAATTTAGATGATCCCCATAATGTTTTAAACTGGGATGGAGATGCTGTTGATCCTTGTAGCTGGAATATGGTGACTTGTTCAAATGATAAATTTGTCATTAGCCTGTAAGTCAATTTTCACTTATTCTAAAAATAGTACTCCTAACAAGATTCTTAAAAATAGATGAGTTATTGGTTATGCAGGGCAAGTCCTAGTCAAAGTTTGTCTGGCAAAATATCACCATATATCCACAACTTGACACACCTTGAGCTTCTGTGAGTATTACTTAACTAAAGTAAATAGAAAACATAATACGTAAACATATCCTTTAACTTGACCTCATCTGTCCTTTACGCCCTCCAATTTTGGATGTGCGCAAGTAGACACTTAAACTTTTATAGAGTTGAACAAGTGCACACACACGTCCTACGTGACAATTTGTATCCTACACGGCATCCTACTTGTATATTATGCCACGTAGGATGCGTGTGTCTACTTGTTCAACTTTATATAAGTTTAAGTATGCACACCCAAAGTTGGAGGGCATAGATGTTCTTATTCTTAGATGTTAATATGAGTGTCCTGTTTTTACAGACTTCTACAGAGCAATAATATATCAGGATCAATTCCTTTGGAGCTTGGAATGCTTAAGAAACTTAAGACAATTGATCTCTCTGATAACAAGTTAACCGGCGAAATCCCGTCATCTTTAGCTCAGCTGAAAATCCTCCAATACTTGTAAGCAAAGAGAATTCTGAGATCTGATAGAAACAAGTTTTTTGGATTAAAGACTTAATGTTTTTTGTTCTTACATTTTGATGATCATAGGAGATTAAACAACAACAGTCTAACTGGAGCTGTTCCTTTGGACTTGGCCAATATGACTCAGCTGTCACTTATGTAATTTTCTAAGACCATTTTCTGTGAGTTACTCGTATTTCCTAATACAGTCAGACCTCTCTAGAACAACCATCTTTTATAACGGCCACGTTTTCTTTAAACCAATTTTCATGTTATGTTATGTTATATGTTCTCTATAACAATATTTCGCTGTAGCAGCTAAAAAATATCCATACAAATGACGCAGTTATAGAGAGGTTTGACTGTATTTCACTTGGACATATATGTATTATGAGGTTGTGTTTTGCATGTTTAGGGACTTGTCTTTCAACAATCTCAGTGGTCCAGTACCAAGGCTTCTTGCCAAAACATTCAAGTAAGGATCTTGAAGAGTTCTTTGTGTTTCACTTTTTCCTTGATATCAGTAAATGAAAGCAGTTTTTTTGTATTTATTTGTCTATTTTTTAATCTTTTTTACACAGCATTTTGGGAAATCCAATGATATGTGCAACTGGAAAAGAGTCAGAGTGCAATGGAACAACACCAATTTCCCTCTCCTTCTCTTCAAACAATCCACAGAGTAAGAACTAGCCTTATTTTAACAGCCAAAGGATAGTTTTTTAGGTTTTTTTATGACCGTGGTGTCCAAGCCAGCTTTCGCACACCTCGACTAGTTCCATGAGATACTTGCTACCTCCCACCAGTAACAGGTACCAGGTAACTCTGTTCACCAAGGCTAGGATGGAGGGGAGAATCACCTAAGACCTCATGCCTCTCAACGACTTCATTGATCACTAGGCCACACCGTACCCTTGGGTGCACAACCAAATGATAGATAAGCGCATATTTTTCGGTAACAACCTCTCTACCTTCACAAAGATAGGGGTAAGGCTACATACACACCACTCTCTCGAGATCCCACATGTGGAATTACACCGGATATGTTGCTGTTGTCAGGCGATATAATGATTATGGTTTTTTTACTCATCATACAGATTTATGAAGTAAATTTTCTTCACTGGTTTTCTCTGCTGATAGATTCAAATTTGTAGTTCATTTCCAGTTAAAAATATTCTGTGTTATCTCAGATGTTCAGCCTTCTGGAAAACCGAAGACTCACAAGGTTGCGTTAGCCTTTGGGACAAGTCTAGGGTGCATCTGCCTACTAATTGTTGGGTTTGGGTTCTTTCTGTGGTGGAGACAAAAGCACAATAAGCAGATTTTCTTTGACAGTAATGGTGAGTATTGTTTGATCACAACATTTTGAAGTTACGGTAATGAGTAGTTCTAGCATATCGATCCTCTCTTATAAACGTAATCGTTCATAAATTTCAGAACAACATATTGAAGAAGTGTGCTTAGGCAACTTAAGGAGGTTCCAATTCAAGGAACTTCAGTCTGCCACAAACAATTTCAGCAGCAAGAACATACTAGGGAAAGGTGGTTTTGGTAGTGTTTATAAAGGTCGTCTTAGTGACGGGATTATTGTAGCTGTGAAAAGGCTCAAAGATGGAAATGCAGTTGGAGGCAATCAGCAGTTTCAGACTGAAGTCGCGTTGATCAGCCTGGCAGTACATCGGAATCTCCTCAGGTTGTATGGATTTTGTATGACACCAACTGAAAGGTTGCTGGTGTACCCTTACATGTCTAATGGAAGTGTAGCTTCGCGTCTCAAAGGTAAACATATGTAAAAACTATCCCTCTTGACCTATAATTACATTTTTTCTTCTTATTTACTCGGCTCATTTCGTGTCATTTCTTGCAGCCAAACCAACCTTAGACTGGGGTACAAGAAAAGGAATAGCTTTGGGAGCTGCAAGGGGCTTATTATATCTACACGAACAATGTGATCCAAAGATCATTCATAGGGATGTGAAAGCTGCAAATATATTGCTTGATGATTACTGTGAAGCTGTTGTAGGAGATTTCGGACTGGCAAAGCTTTTGGATCATCACGATTCACATGTCACAACCGCGGTTAGAGGAACTGTAGGACATATAGCTCCGGAATATCTCTCCACAGGACAGTCCTCTGATAAGACGGACGTTTTTGGTTTTGGTATTCTCTTGCTAGAATTGATCACTGGACAGAGAGCTCTGGAATTCGGTAAAGCAGCAAACCAGAAAGGCGCTATGCTTGATTGGGTAAGTACAACAAATCCCTAGAATTGTAGTTACATTTATCTTTTTCAGCATGCTTTGACATAACTTCTTTACTCCTGTTAAATTCTTTTTTCTTGAGCCGACTACTGAGGGTCTATCAGAAACAACCTCTTTACATCCCAAGGTAGGGGTAAGGTCTGCGTACACTGGATATGTTGTTGTTGTATATGCGTAAGGTGTGTAGGCGCATGTGCATTCACACTATCTAAAATATGGACTCTATAGGTATTAAGAGATGCAACGAACGAACCATCTTTAAATCCTGAATCCGTCCTTTTGCGTTTTTTCACTTGCAGGTGAGAAAGATTCAACAAGAGAAAAAGCTAGACATGTTGGTGGACAAGGACATGAAAAACGAGTACGATACGATAGAGTTAGAGGAAATGGTACAAGTAGCATTATTGTGTACTCAGTATCATCCAAGTCAGAGACCAAAAATGTCAGAAGTAGTAAGAATGCTTGAAGGGGATGGGCTAGCAGAGAAATGGGAGGCATCTCAAAGAGCAGAACCAACAAGATGCACCAGAGCCAATGAATTTTCTTCTTCAGAAAGATACTCTGATCTTACTGATGATTCTTCATTGCTTGTACAAGCAATGGAACTATCTGGTCCAAGATGATAATTGAATTAACACACAATGTCAAAACACAAGAACATGTGTCACTGTTGCTGGTGGGAGGTGACAGGTCTCCCGTAGAATTAGTCGAGGTGCATGAAAGCTGACTCAAACACCATGGACATCCAAAAAAAAAAACGTGTCATATTGAGCTTTGTTTATAGGTTTATACAGAAGCTGCAAATAGAATATTATACATTCCGACTATAAAGGATAATTTAATAATTTTGTAAGGCTGAGAGTTTTTTTTCTTTTTTTGGTTCTTGTTTGTTTGAGTGGAAATGTTTATGGGATATTAGTATTTGTTTATATATATATATATATACTTACAAATAGAACACAATTTCCTTGCTAATGGTTTATTTGGTTAGTCACCTTATTTCAGTTAAACCAATACTGATCAATAACTGATAAACTGATATCTTAATGACTCTATAGTGATTTAGCATGCCTACAAGCTAATAACTAATAAGTCAAATCGATATAATAAAGTATCTTCCACCTTTGCTTCTCAAACCACAACAACTAAAGGTATCCATACCATAGTGGATCAAAGTATATAATGAGCAAAAGTCATGATAAAAGGTCTCAGCCTCAGATGAGATGCAACATTACAAGCTATTCATCGAAATGATATACTATTAACTTTTGTACGCGATGAAACTCTCCATCTTCGATTGCCTGTTAGACGGATTATGATGAACCTGTACGAAATGGTATATTATACAACAATCTATATATGATAATCAAGATTCTTTCATCACCAAGAATGTCAAAATATTTGACCAAACATTGTATAACATGTTTAAAAAATCAAAAGATCAAAGTTACTATTTCTGGTAAAGAATTTCCAGATCAATCTTCTATCTTATAGAACATACATTTATACATGACTAAATCCTACAATGGGTCTTGAATAAATTTAACTGTAGCTTGAGGAGAAGCCCGTCGAAATGTTAACAGGTCGATCAACATTTTCACCACTTTATCCGTGACATATATAGTAGGAGCAACAATCATTTGTTCGAGAACAGGCGAATGTCCAAGTAAGAATTTGATAAACGCAATTTCATGTGGCAGACCGGAGAAATCAGTCATATGCACAATCTTCAGTTTACCGAAAGTGCAGTCAGCAGGCCAGTCTCTCTCCCAAAATTCCAGATCATAAATGTCAGTGGTGGTTGTAATCGAGGAACTCTGACAAAGACAAGGTGCAAAAAACAGGAACATTTTGTGAAAATCTATATTGTTTAGAATAATTAATCAACCATTTCGACGTATACTTACAGATATTTGAAGCTCCTCAAGATTAGGGGAGCTCACAATCAAGCGAAGCACAACAAGTAACTCTTTCATGTCTTCAAAACTAACTTGGTACAGTTCAATGAACTTCAGATTTTGATACATAACGGGAAAGTTCCCTTGCTCATTTCCTATACTCAAATACTGCATAAAGATAGAGAGACAAAGAGAGGGAGGGTAGGAGGAAGGTTAAGACTTCAAATATTCAATCTATAGATAAAATATTTACGGAAAGAAGAGATGCATGAAAAGTATTTTACACCCACTATTGGAAATTAGAAAGAGACCTTACTTTAGTGAAGTAGATATGGCCAATAAGCCTCTCAAGGCAAGGAACACCACCAAGAAACTTGTCGAAATTGCAACCTGAGCTTTGTTCAAAGTGCTCAGCTATATCATCAGTCATATACATAGCAACTGAAATACCGATCAGATGTGGAGTATTCTCAAGGCGTATATCCTTAAATTCACCTTCCAAATTCAGATATTTGAGATTTGGAGCTCGAATAGTAAGCTCCAAACTGTCAAAATATGACAATGTCAAGCTTTCCAGAAGAGGGCAACTGGAGATCAGAACTTCAATATCATGTGGAGGAATGATAACTTGCTGGAGACTAAGGTGCTTCAAACACAAGAAGCCTTTGAAATTTGGAGGAGGGTTTAATTCACATCGAACAAGCACCAAATGAGTCAACTTAGGACAAAAGAACACACAAGAAGGTGCTCTAAACCAGTCATCGTCTCCTATATCAATAACCAACTCTTTGATATCTTTACGAGAAAGGAAAAGTAGCCATTGATCTAAATCAGGAGAAGATGGCGAGTAGGAAGTATTTAACTCAAATTTATGAATCGGTCCATCATGAAGTAACAGGCAACGGGTAATGAAATTTACAAGATTGCAACTGATAATTGATTTGTCATGGCCAGGAGTCAGACATGTGTCATTAAAAACAAGTTCTGTAACGGTTGCCCACTTGTATCTCCATTTTCTTGACAATATGCTTGTCCTTACAGCATCGAGTAATGGAACTTTTATGAGGATGCTTTCTATGATACTTTGAGGCAAATCACTAAATAAATCTCTGCCCGAATCAGCATCCATTCATCAACTTCAGTTGGATAATATCTGCACAAAGATCAAATTCAACTTCTCAGCATTCAGAAAAGAAAACTTAAATCTTTGTTATGGATTCAATTCTGAAAACCCTCAAAAGTTGCACTTCTTTTTCCTTATAAAGAGAAACTTAGAGAACTTCAAATTAGACAAAACTAATGAGATCTTTTCGTCTGTGCAGAAAAAAGAGAAATGGGACAGAGAATAAACATAACACAACATCACAACTTCCTAACCTATCCCCCTAATGAATTTCAGTCGAAATGACTAGATCACAATCAGATTCATAGACATTAAAAGTGATGAAGCTGGTAAGAGAGTAGTCATTAGTGAGAAGTAAGAAGTTGATTGCTCTGTGAATGTGCAACAAAATCTGTTACAAGGAGAGGAGATATTTACCTCCCACGTGAGCAACAGAAAAGAAAAAAAAAAAGAGGTTACATAACTATCCTTCCTTTTAATCCAAAACTAATCCTATTATTTCCACATTCCCCCTCGAGCAGGGAGAGATAAGACTTCGATGTTGTACCACTCCTAACACACTTGTAAGTCTGCAACCTGCTCCTTTGTAGAAAGGTGTTGTGGTTCAATCAGACCCTATTTAATCTTTTCTCTCATAGAATAATAATATATCTCAACATGCTTTGTTCTTTCATGGAATATTGGATTGCATGCAATCCGTATGGGTGCCTTATTATCACAGTGCAACTTCGCTTATGTCAATATCTTCACATCTAAATCTTGTAGTTGTCTTGCCAACTAGTAATCTCAGCAGTAACAACAACCATGCTTCTATATTCTGCTACAGCTAAACTTCTGCTCACTGTTTGTTGATTTTTAGATTTACGGTTAAAACTATAAAGAGATTTAAACAACCTGCACACTTTATATTCCCCAGGCTATGGAACCCTTGAGATGGATCCATATAGACCTAATTTATAAACATCTCTCTCGTGAAAAGCATTATTCACATCCATCTTAGCCAAAGGCCAATTTCTTGAGGCTACTAAACTGATAACAGTCCTGCCAGAGACCATCTTGGCCACCTGAGAAAATGTCTCATCATAGTCCAATTCTTCTTGTTGATTGTACCCATTAGCTACCAACCAGCCTTGAATCTGTCCACATCACCATTGGTCTTATTTTATTTTGTACTTGGACATTGGATAGGGACAACTTTTTCTATGCTTGGTGGTGGTGACATACTCCTACAGCCTTACAGACGGCCTGAATCTCCTAGATGATTCTCTGAGTTCTGCAACAACTTCACCAGTTCGGTCAGGAAGTAAATCACCAGCTTGTGCAACATCTGGTCCTATTTGCACTTCTTCTGGAGACTGTGGAACAGATATTCCAATGTCAATTTCAGCAATGATATCCTATTTAGGCATTTCTAATTGTGAACTTGTATATGCATATGGCTGCAAAGTGTGACTCAAAACTGTCTCAGATCGGATTTAGTGCAGCGGGAAAGTGATGAACAACTTTACTTTTCAGGAACCCCCTTGTCTCCAAATCATATAGCTTATATCCCTTTTGAGTTTAAGAATATCCATTAAAGACAGTTTACTTTGCCCTTAGTGAACTTGTCCTCCTAGTTCACTCCTCCAAATAAGTTGCTGGCAAAGGTATCCAAACACCCTTAAATGTCTCAGTTGTGGTATCTTCCTAAACATTAATTCATAAGGTGTTCTACCCTACAGGACTATTGTTGGCCACCTATTTACCAGATACACTGTTATTCTCAGTCACCCTGAAATCTATTTGGCAGAGAACCTTGAAATTTCAATGCTCTAGCTACTTCAAGTATATTTATGTCTCCTCTCAACTGCTCCTTTTGTTGAGGGGTATAAGGTTAACTACTTTGATGCATAATTCCATAGGATTTAGAACATTTTTGAGTTAAAACTCTATCCCATTATCTGACCTTAAGACCTTACACATGACTTGCATCATAATCAAATTCAGTCTAAGTGACTAGATCATAGTCGAATTCATAGACATGCAAAGTGCGGCCTGCGTTAGTAAGAGAGAAGAAAGAGAAGTTTCTTGCTCCGTAAATCTATAACTAAGGAG
Source organism: Solanum appendiculatum (assembly GCA_018342035.1). NCBI lineage: Eukaryota > Viridiplantae > Streptophyta > Magnoliopsida > Solanales > Solanaceae > Solanum > Solanum appendiculatum. The sequence goes on along the minus strand of JAGDQO010000043.1, from coordinate 861,370 downwards.
ATATTTATCTCCCACACGAGCTATGTGAGCTACTAACAGAAAAGATAAAAATAGGAAGATACACAACAACTCTTCCTTCTAATGCACATAAATACTCCTAATATTTCCACAACCCCTCCCACAGCAAAAGGGCTTTCCTGCGCACGAAGTGCTAATCTGACCAGAGCAGGGTTGGGGGAAGGGTGGACATATTCATTTAAACAAAGAGACTGCTTCCACGCCTCAAACCCATTACCTAGAGGTAAATCAAAAGAACAACTATATACATTTCATCACTTACAGAATAAAAAGTTTAATTGGGCTTCCATGAAAATGTAGAAATTGGGATTAACCACACAGGAAAAACAGTATTTGCAAAACCCAGAATCCCTAAGTCAAGAATTTTCCAATCAACCCTTTTAACATCTACACCCACATGGCCTACAAATCAATAGATAATTAACTTTAACCCCATCAACATTTTAGACAAAACCCATTTCAAATATAGCTAATTTAATCCTACCAGATGATAAAAAGGTAATCTTTAACAAACAAAAAAATTATACATTAAAAGAGTATAAAGCAAATTAACAGTGTTTGCAAAACCCAGAATCCCTAAAATTCCAGAATTTTTCCGATCAAACCTTTTAACATCTGCACACACATGGCCTATATATCAACATATAACTTTACCCATCAACTTTTTGAACAAAACCCATCTCGCTAATTTAATCACACCAGATGATAAAAACGTAATCTTTAACAAAAAAAAACTATACAGTAACAGAGTATAAAGCAAATTAACAGTTGTATTTACAAGGAGGCAAAACCTGAGATTGAATTTGAAGGGTTCGAATTTCCGGCCAGCTAAATTCTGATCGGAGAAATGAAAACGATAGACAAATACATGCGGGGATGTCTGCAAATGGGTGACATCTTAGGAAAATCTGAAATATAAAGACAAATTATGAAATGAATTAAAGTATATATTGCCCTACCCAAAAAAAATAAAATTATGTGGTCTTCGAATGTAGTTTATGAAACTATAAGGACCTAGAAAATAATTTTCAAAATTATACCTTCACCTTTTTTTTTCTTTTCTAAATTATAAGTACATTTTTTCGGTTTGCCAAAAATACATGACACGTGTGTTCATATATATCATCAAATCGTAGTTAATTAATAAGTACTTTTCACTTTAATGTATTGTTTAAATTGCTTAAATCGTGATAATGTAGTATGAATTGATTATTGATGTAAACATCAAATATTGACAATTTTTTTAATTATTATTCACCCTATAATTGTGTTTACAATATGTAATACCCTTCTACCTTTTGACAAGAGGTCTTGGCTCTTAAAAATGGAAAATCTCTTATGCTTTACCACATCTGTGGGTTTATCCAACATGGAACGAGATTAGTCGAGAAAGTAAGTTTGGAGACGTGATGATTATAACGAAAAGAAATAACATGTACAAAGATTAAAGTAAAGATTAATATAAGGACTCGGAACCATATTAGTCTGGCTAGTGAGTTCGGAGATGCAATGCCTATATCCAAAAGAAATAACATGGATAAAGATTAATAAAAACTTGATTTGGGATTAGATTAATTAATATATAAAGTAAGTGAAAATTTCCAAATGAACAATTTCAATGAAATCTTCCAATTTTTTATTTTGATTATTTTTAACTCTATGTATTCACAGTAAATGTACAAAACTGATTATAACAAAGTTTCTCTTGATCGTATTAATAACTACCATAGGGAGATGTTTTATATGATGCTAACTATTTTAATAACTATCTTTGTAGCTTTAGATATACTCTTATTTAGTATTTGAATATATTATTAAAAGAGTTTTTTTTTTTTTTTATAAAAAAAAAAACTTTTCACTTGAGCCCTAGGACGACTCTCCTCTCATCACCTCTCCACATAATTCTAAGAATTTCCTAGTGTTTCTAATACCGGTATGCAAATTCGTAACACGATTCTACTCTACGATCATAAGGTCTTCGAAGCAATCCTTCTCAAAGACTCAAACATAGAATTGTTGGATATTCTTTATCAAAGTTAGGATCTTTATTTGTGTTTTGAAAGAGATTAAGGTATGTGAGAGTATCCCTTCATGTGGAAACATTGTTGTTATTTTTCGTATTACGTAAGTTTCTACAAATCCTATAAATTTCTCTTCGCTATCATAGGGGGGAGGAGGGGTTATGATGTAGAATCTATATTGAAATACATAGAAACTATTTTGCTTCCAAAGTTCAAAAATCTTAGTTTAGGTAAAAAAAAATTGTAAAAACCTAATCAAATCGACCATACAAATACTATTTAAAATTTATAATTTTATACGTATATTTGATACTATTCATCTAACGCATGTAGTAAGTAGATATATATATTTGTTTGTTCTTATTATCATTGAAAAGGAACTGCTAACTTAATTGTTCAAGTGCAATATCTAATAAGTAGCAGTGTATATTGAGGTCGATTCACTATAAAAGCTTGATGAACACCCTAATTCTCGATGTGTTCAATATGGAGGAAAATATTTTTAATTTTTCCACATTCGATTGGTCAAAATATTAGAAAAATATTTTTCTAAGGAAAGTAAGTTCCTTTAAAATGATAAAATGAGGAAAATAACTTCACTCGTTGAAGTGAGGAAAATAAGTTCCACAAGTGACATTCCATATTGATGGTGTCTTTCCCACCCTCCACCCTCCAACCCATCTTATCCCCACCACCCCATACCTCTATCCTAACCCAGACTTCTCATAGTATTTGTCTAAATTATATACAAAATATTTTTTAGAATAATATGTTTTACCTATATGTTGAACTGAAAATAAATAAATAAATAACACACTTAATTTGCTGGAAAATATTCTATTTCATACCTGACCACTACAACCATTGTTTTTTTTTTTTGTTGGAAATACAGATCCATCCATAAGGGGTGTTGTAAAAACTCATTAGGGTAAATGCAGTAATGACATGTTACATAATCAATGTGTAGCTTGCATTAAAAATTAAAAATTGACTATTGCTCGAGGTGATGCCCTCGGAAATGTGTTAGCTTGCATCAGTATCTCAACTAATGTTTGAGGAGATTCAGGCCCTATGTAATATGTCGAGATCATCATTTTTTCCAACACCGGAGATATGGCCAACAGAAGCTTGATCAATTCCATCTCAACCTTCGTGCCTCTAATATCTATCAATCGAACTTTGGTAAGTTGATTCAGCTTTATGCCTGAATCATACTCAGCTTCCAAAAGTTTAAGAGCAGTAACATCATCTCCTTGTTTGTTATTAATTGCCTGAGGAAAGATTGCAAAATAATTAGGAAAATAAACATAAACTAAAACATCCAACGAGAGGAAAAGGAAATGGAGAAAGTTAATTACCTGATTAATAATGACAATTTCTTCCAAATATGGTGAGCTTTTAATCAAGCAAAGAAGAAAGCGAATTTCATCTAGTTCATTTAGACAAATTTCAAATAGGTAAATCTTTCTTAGATTGAGAAGAGGCATGGGAAGCTTCATTGGAATTTCATCTATTCCTGCAATCAGGGCCTTCCAAGGAAAACATTGAAATCAGGGCACATAGACATGGAATGTCAATAAACATGAAAAATACTAGTTTTAGGCACGCTTACCTTGATTATGAAATGACCTAATCGGAGATTCTTAATAGCAGGCAAGGAACCAAGAAACTTGACAAGATTACATGTTCCTCTCTCCACAAAACCACGATTTACCCCATCCACCACAATTGATTCCACAGGACCATGATTTACATCATCCGTCATGATTGACACATCAGCAAGAAGTGGGGTATTTTTGAAATATATAGAAATGATTTTGCTTCCAAAGTTTAAGAATTTTAGTTTAGGAGCATTAACTTCAATATATTTCAAAGGTTTTGAGATATCCAGCTCCAAGTCCTCAAGCCATGGGCAACGAGATATTAATTTCTCAAGAGATTTTTCAGAAATAGAAACATTAAACAATTGCAAGCGAAGAAGTTTACCAAATGCTTGAAAAGTTGGTGGAAGATTGATTACACAATAGTGAAGTGTCAAATGCCTCATCTTTGAACTTGTGAAAACTGAAGAGGGCAATTTGTACTTTTCTCCCTTAGGAAGTTCAAGAACGAGAGACTCGATCCCATTCCTTGACAGGAAAAACATCAAGTTGTCAATCTCAGGGAAGTATTTTGAAATCGGAATGGAGATTCTACACTCAGTAATTGGTCCTTGACGAAGTGAAAACAGATGAAGGAGAATCCTACCAAGCTTAACTTTGACTCTACGGGTTGATAGATCTTCCCAGAGTGATTCATCAAGAGTAAGTTTTGGAACTTTGGCCCAGTTATACCTCCATTTCCTCGACAAAATGCTGGTCCTAACAGCATCTCTCAGAGGCAAACACGTAAGAATAGCATCAATTGCATTGTTCGGAAGGTTGCTAATTAGATCACAAGTTCTTCTGCTTGGCACTTCTTCCGTCATTTTAGGAATGGATAGAAGAATCTGGATACAACACAAGAAATAAACCATGTTACAAAAATATGTTGAGACTGTGCGAAGATAGCAGGAGAGCAATAATACCATTTACCGATTTGGTTGTTATCTATTTCAGTTTGATTTGGTTCGGTCATTCAGTTATTAACCATACACAAAAATAAAAAATAATTCATTCAAAATGAGAAAAAAGTGACAACAATCTATTCAAAATGAAAAATAGTTAGAATGACTGACATTGCAAAACTTTTGATCACTGAATTTACTATTAATAAAGCTTCAAAATTCACTATTTTGGCCTAAAGGAAGAGACAGTAACATTTTCAGTCCCACAAAGAATTGTCATAGACACTCATATACATGAAACCAATAAGATAAATGTTCTCATCTTGGGTATTTTTGCTTTCATAAGTAAATTATAAATAAAATTTGATGAAAACATATAAGATCTTTAAAATTGTTTATAAAAATAATATATTGTGTATGTATAATATATATATATAAAATTTATTGGTTTGGTTTGATTATTTTTTCATTTTTTTCGAACAAAACCATAACCAAACCAACTATCAGTTTTTAAAAATCTAAAACCAAATCAAACCAAACCAAGCCCAAATAAAATTGATTTATTTAATCAGTTTGGTTCGATTTTTTTATTTAGATCAATTTTTATCCAAACTGTGAACACCCCTAAATATACCTATGAATTATTTCAGATGGATCATTTTAGGAAAACGATTTAGATATACCTTTGAATTATTTCAAATGTTCATTCCAGCGACAAACAAGGTTACAGTCCGCTCATCACTTGGAAATGAAGACTTGCCTCACTGAAGAGTAGAGAATCTCTGTCTTTCTGTGTGTCCTTCTGGTCTTATGTAAAACCATTTATATAGGCGTGGGCTAGGGTTTCGAGGAGTATTTTGGGCTCCATGTAATTTTAGAGGACCTTAGGCTTGAAGAGCATGGGTTGGACTCGTTTTATCAGCTTAACAGACTGGCCCAAATGTAAGTTGGACTTTATTTAAGTCATTTAATTTAAATATTAATTCAACTTTATTAACCAATAATTTGACTTGATTAACATATCATGAATTTAAAATTTAATATAAAATTTAATATGTAATTATCAATAAAACTTCACTTTATACAAATGCCTCGTGCTTTGAGGCTTGTTGGGGTACTCGACTTGTTGAACCTTTAAAAATAAGACTTGAAGTATTTGTGAAACAAATATATTTTTATGGAGTTGATCTTACGCGAAACATTTGAAACATCATAAGAAGTGACTATGCCGATATGTCAAAGTTATCCAAATTAGTTTTTTCTTAGAACTGTCTATAATTTGCAATCGATTAGTTGATTGTCGGTCATTTGCCAACTCATTTTTGATTTAAAGTGTTTCTAGCTCATGGATAATTATAGCATGGTATTTATTTTTTATTTAATGATTTCATTCAGATTATCTACTACAAAATGGCTGTCAATTCTGAGAGCTAGAATTGCACCTGCAAGCTTGATCCGGTGATATGAAGCTCGTGATTTTGACGCAAGTATTAGACAATGCTTTCCTTGCATGTTGAACGCCCTTACAATAGGTTCTCCTCAAATTTTGCTTGATCACTTGAACAAAATGTAAGGAATTCAAATCCTTATTGCGTAAGCCTAGCCTTGTTAGGAGGTTTTTTCATAAGTATATAGGAATTCTTTTTCAAAATTTATCATATTTGATTCCAAAGAAAGTTTTCCACAATTTGGTGCGGAAATATACATGTATATTTAGGAGATTAATTTTAATCAAAACTTGTCATAGTTGCCATGGAAACACACATTAAAAGTCTTTGATTGAAAGACTTTCCATGATGGTTTCAAGGGAAACTTTCATACGTTATTCACTTTCTTGTTTTCAAGATTTTTCCATGTTTGATTCCGATAGAATTTTTCATAACTTGATTTTAATGAAATTTTTCATAACTTGATTCCAATGGAAATTTATCATAATTTTATTCCTATGAGAATTTACCATAATTTGGTTCCAACTATAGTTTTTTCATAACATTGACTATTGCTCGAGGTGATGCCCTCTGAAATGTGTTGGCCTAGTATTAGTATCTCAACTAATGTTTGAGGAGATTCAGGCCCTACGTAATACGGCGAAATCAACATTCTTTCCAACATCGGAGACATGGCCAACAATAGCTTGATCAATTTCATCTTACACTTTATGCCCCTAATATCTATCAATTGAACTTTGGTAAGTTGATTCAACTTTATGCATGAATCATATTCAACTTCTAAAAGTTTAAAGAAAATAAGTGTTGGGTTCGAAAGTAATCAGGGCGTCATGCGGAAGCTTACAATTGCAAATCAAGACGGTGATAAATTAGATGATAAAAATTTATACTAAATATAATATTATTATATGAAAACTGTTAGAGTGAAAAACCTAACCCCCAATGTGGAGGTAGAGAATATTATATATTGACAAATATTTCATAAGTATTACATAAGTGGTACACAAGAATAAGTAAATTACAATATGTGTACAGAATAAATTAAGTAACTCTAATACCCCCCTTCAAGCGAAACGGTGGCGGACTAAGACGAAGCATTGCGCGCAAATACTCAAACTGAGGCCTAGGAAGACTCTTAGTGAAGATGTCAGCCACCTGAAGTGTGGTCGGGACAAATTTAGTGTAGAGTTTACCAGACGACACAAGCTCCCGAATGAAGTGATAATCCAAGTCAATGTGTTTTGCCCTTTTATGAGACACAGGATTCTGTGTGAGGAAGAGCGCACTGCGATTGTCACATAACAGCGTGGGGCGATCAGGAGGCAAAGCATGAAGTTCTCGAAGTAAGTGAGTTATCCATACAATTTCAGCCCCAGTATTTGCCATGGCTCGATACTCCGATTCACAACTTGAGCGGGAGACAGTTGGTTGTTTCTTGGCACTCCAGGATACTAAGTTTCCACCAAGAAAAATAAAGTATCCATAAGTAGATCGGCGAGTTTCTAGACATCTGGCCCAATCAGCATCCGAGTAACCAAGAATGGAAACATCATTCGGTTTAGTGAACAACAAGCCATAGGCAAGTGTGCCTTTGACATACCGAAGTATTCGCTTGACACACTGGAAATGAAAAACAGTCGGTGTCTGTAAGAACTGACTAACCTGATTCACTGCATATGACAGATCCGGACGAGTAATTGTGAGATACTGCAATGCACCGACTAGAGACCGATAACGTGTTGGATCTTGAAAGGGATCACCAGTGGTGATGAATGACTCATGAGGAGCTAAGGGACTGTGCACAGGCTTAGAATCAAGTAAAGCTGCTCGTTCAAGGATATCACGAGCATACTTGGATTGGCTGAGAAATAAACCATTATCAGTGTAGGTCACTTCAAGACCAAGAAAGTAATTGAGATCTCCAAGATCTTTAATTGCAAACTCCTGGTTTAAACGAGAGATAAACGCAGCCATGATGTCAGTTCGGTTTCCAGTTAGGATTAAATCATCAACATATACGAGCAGGTACATAATGCAGGAGGCACGTTTGAAAACAAACAGAGAGGTATTGGATCGACTGCACGTAAAGCCATTGTTGAGAAGAAAGGAACTTAAGCGCTGAAACCAAGCACGCGGAGCTTGCTTGAGGCCATACAAGGCTTTGTTCAAGCGACACACATGATCAGGAAATCGAGAGTCTGCAAAGCCAGGTGGTTGTTCCATATGGACAATTTCATTCAGATGACCATGCAAGAATGCATTTTTGACATCAAGCTGATGAAGCTTCCAATTGTTAATGACAGCAAGAGATAAAACAATTCTTACCGTAGAAGCCTTAACCACCGGACTAAAAGTGTGGGAATAATCTAAGCCAGGAATTTGAGTGAATCCCTGAGCCACCAGTCTCGCTTTGAGACGTTCAACAGACCCATCTGAGTTGTACTTAGTGCGAAAAACCCATTTGGAACCAACAACATTGCTAGATTGTGGACGAGGCACCAAGGTCCACGTAGCATTTTGAGTAAGAGCTGTCATTTCCTCATGCATTGCGGCCATCCACTGTGGGTTCTTAGCAGCCGACTTGAACCCTCTTGGTTCAGAGGAAGCAAATAAAGCTGTAAAAAGGCGATGAGTTTCAAGATGAGCTAAGTTGGCTTGATGACGAGTGGAAGGTTTAAAAATGCCCGCCTTGGACCGAGTTACCATGGGGTGAACTGTTGGAGAGGACACTGATTCAGTAAGCTGATTTGTAGCCAAAGAATCACCCAAAACGTCCGACAGAGGCTGCTGAGATGAGGCAGCAGGTTGTTGAGAGGGAATTTCAACCCGGGACGGTGTGGAAGTAACACGAACTGGCTGCTCTTCAGTGATTGAAACAGCAGACGGATCAGCATGTAAGGGCTGCGGTACTATTTGGATATCACCGTGAAAATCATCAAAACAAGGAGGACACAGAGAAGGTAAATGCGGTGAGGCCGGCGGAGGAGAAGGATCAGTGACTGTTGATGATTCTTCAGGCATGGAAAAAGGCTCCAAAAAGGTTGCGAGTTGCAAGGAGTTTAAGTCCTTAGATGAAGTAGCGCCCGAAAAAGGTAAAGAATGTTCATCAAAACGAGCATGGCGAGTGACATAGATTCGAGATGTTGCTGGATCAAGACACCTATAACCTTTGTATTGAGAGCTATAACCGATAAAGATGCACGGAAGACTTCTCGGAGATAACTTGTGATTTGCATAGTCTCGAAGATATGGAAATACTTGGCAGCCATAGACCTTGAAGTTATGATAATTGGGCCTCTCAGAAAACAGGAGTTCAAAAGGAGACTTGTTGTTCAATACCTTTGTAGGTAGACGATTGATGATGTAAACGGCGGAGCTGAACGCATCTACCCAATAAGAGGTAGGAGCATTTGCATTGAAAAGCATGGCCAAACCAGTTTCCACTATGTGACGGTGTTTTCTTTCAACTCTACCGTTTTGCTGGGGCGTATACGGACAAGATAACCTGTGAAAGGTGCCATTTTCTTCAAATAATCGACGAACAGTGTGATTAACAAACTCTGTGCCTCCATCACTTTGAAAAACCTTAATTTTCCGAGAGAATTGAGTTTGCACAAACTTCATGAAAACAGACAAAACAGATGCAAACCCAGACTTGGTTTGGAGAGGATAAAACCAAGTGAAGCGAGAATAGTCATCAACAAAGGTCACATAATACCTATAGTTATCAGTAGATGTAATAGGCGCAGGGCCCCACAAATCACAATGTATCAAGTCCAAAGGATGCAAAGATCGTTTATTATTTAAACCAAATGACAGACGGTGTCCTTTAGATAGTTGACAAGAAGAGCAAATGACCGGTTTAGGTAAAATAGAAGTAACAGACAAATAACCTAACTTATGCAAAAGTAAAACAGTATCAAAGGCAACATGCCCTAACCGACTATGCCAAAGTTCATAAGATGCCTTCAAACTTGAATTTGTAATAGCCGTCAAAGCTTGATGCTCATGATGCAAAACATATAGCCCATTCTCACATTTGCCTCGAGTCAGAACCTGTTTCGTTTTTCTGTCCTGAATCTGAAAAAACGATTGAGAGAACAAAACATCCACCGGATTATCATGTGTTAATTTACTAATGGACAAAAGATTCTTAGCAAGATGTGGAACAACCAGAACATCACGCAAGTGCAGATTATTAGAAACAGTAGATGAACCCGTATGAGTGATAGGAAGAGCAGTACCATTTCCAAATGTCACGTTAGCATTGCCGGAATATGGAGAAGCATGATGAACACTTGGTGAAGACGAAGTCATGTGATCAGTGGCTCCGGAATCAACATACCAATCAGGGGCAGAAGTAGTGACATGACATTGGGCATTAAACGCTTGAGCCAAGTTTGCGTCACGAGAGGCAGCTTGAGTGGCAAAGGTAGCAAGAGTAGGACAAGCACTGGCATAGTGGCCATCTGTTCGACATAACTGGCAGTGGGGTGGCACTGGCCGGGACCTCGACCACTCGAACCACCGCCCCTATTTGATCGACCACGGCCACCGATGTTAGAGGACGGCCGATGCGACTGGGCCGTGAAAGCAGCAGACGGTGATGATGATGCACCATGAAGTGACTTGAGAAAGAGTTCATGACTCTCAGCCTGTGAGAGTAAGTCGCGAAAGGTAGGCGCTAGTTTGGTGGCACGAATGGCAGTTGAAAAAGTCTCAAAGGAGGCTCTTAAGCCGCATAAAAACCAATGTAGTTTATCGATATCATCAACAGGCTGACCAATGGCAGCCAACTGATCACAGATGGATTTAAATTTACGGCCAAATTCAGCAACAGAGAAGGTACCTTTGACAAATTGACGAAGTTGATCTCGCAGATTATGAACGCGTTCAACGGAAGAATTGCTATAAGCAGATTCGAGAGCAACCCAGATTTGTCGGGCTGTAGTGAGACCCAAAATTTCAGAGACCGCCTCTTCCGTAAGTGAAGAATTAAGGATGATGACAGCCCGCTGATCAGAGGCAAGCCAGGCAGCGTAAAGAGGATTTGGAACCTCTTTGTCATCCGCAAGAAGTAACGATGGAGGAGCCATGGAGGACCCATCAACATGATCCAATAAGCGTTGATAAGAAAGTAGGGGCAGCATCTGATTTTTCCAATAGAGATAATTGGTGGAAGAGAGCTTAATCGTGAGCATGTGCAAAACAGTGGCAATTGGAAGGGTGGCGTCACTGGTGGAGGAGGCAGCCATGATCAGTGAGTAGAAGGTAGAAGCGAGAAACGGAAATCAGAATCGAGTGGGATGGGAGAGGGTATAATCGAAAGAAGAAGAAGAAGAGAAGAGAAGAGGAGGCGGCAACCAGGAAGAGAGGTTTTACTAATTAGGCTGATACCATGTTAGAGTGGAAAACCTAACCCCCAATGTGGAGGTAGAGAATATTATATATTGACAAATATTTCATAAGTATTACATAAGTGGTACACAAGAATAAGTAAATTACAATATGTGTACAGAATAAATTAAGTAACTCTAATAAAAACTAATATAAAAGAAAACTATCAAAACTATTGAGAGAATAAATCTCTCATAAACAAAACTGTTAAACGACTACATTGTGGATGCTATTATGTATGGTATGAAAAGATGGGTCTTCAATTTATAGATCTCCAAACTTTTCCTCTAAGGAAAGAATAACCAAATATGGAAGAAAATTATATTTCCTTTCAGGAAAAGTAAAAGCAATTATGGTAATGCTTGACTTTTCTTTAAGGAAAAAGTAAAATTCAAATATGGTAAGAAAATCAGGGCAAAATCTTAACAAATCTCCTCTTTTGGCTAGATTTTCTTCACAAAACTTGATCTGTCTTCTTCAAGTGCATGATAATCTTTGTTCTTCACATAATCTTCATCATTGTTGCTTGCCATGGTAAAAAATAAGGTTTAAATATATGGATTAAAAATGATTTTAAAATATTTTATTTTATTTTTAAAAATTACAGCAACAGGAATGTTGAAAATATGGTTTAAATTTCTTCTCCACATGTAATTGGACAAAAGTCTTCATTATCATCAAATTTATGGCAAATTGATTTGAAACTGCCTTGAACCTATCTTCAACTTCGTTTAACTATTTGATCATTAAACCATGTGCTCTGATACCACTTATTGGGTTCAAAAGTAATCAGGGTGTCATGCGAAAGCTTATAATTTGCAAATCATATGGCGATAAATTATTAGACGGCACATAAAACTATACTAAAAGAGCATATATTAATATATGGTTTGGCCAATAAGCCTACATAATTAAAACCTAATAAAAAACATAGAAATTGTAGAGAGAATTTTTCCATAAACAAAAATCTCTAAACGACTACATTGTGGATGTTATAGTGTTCTAGGTATGAAAAGAGAGGTCTTCAATTTATAGATCTCCAAACTTTTTCTCTAAGGAAAGAATAACTAAATATGGAAGAAAATTATATTTTCCTTTTAGGAAAAGTAAAATCAATTATGGTATTGCTTTGACTTTTCTTTAAGGAAAAAGTAAAACTCAAATATGGTAAGAAAATCAGGGCAAAACCCTAACAATAAGATCGTCTCCTCGTTTGTTATTAATTGTCTGATGAAAGATTACAAAATGAGGAAAATGAACATAAACTAGAACATCCAACAAAAGGAAAAGGAAATGGAGAAATAAAGTCATTAGTTACCTGATTAATAATGACAATTTCTTTCAAATATGGGGAGCTTTTAATCATTTTGAAGGAAAATAAATCAATCATATTATTAAGAAACTTGGATATCCTTAAAATGGCTAATTTAATTTGACATTTGTCCAACTAGAACAGACCCTTAACCTCTCCTGGAAGTTGTTGGAAATTTTGATCATTTCTTGATGGTAGCTTAGCAAGAAAATCAGCAACTTTGATTTCCCTATCTGTATATAGCAATAATTGATTTGTATTCCATCCCTCTTCTTGTAGTTGATGATGTTGTCCACAATTTGCTTAACCTTTAGGTTTGAAGCGTCTGTTATCTAATCTGTACTAACAAATACTTATAACAATAACTTTGCAGGAACATAAATATATACCCAACAGTGTCATCCTTTGTCATCATATTGGCTACTTACATAGAGTCAAGTTCTAACATGAAATTAATATGTCCATTAAAAAAACACCATTTCACTCCAAACTCTACTGCAATAGCTCCAACCATTTTACTATTATTGCATTGAACAGATATAGAGAAAGTCATGATCAAATCACCCTGACAATCTCTGGCACACCACCAATGCTACCTTTGCCCAAATTGTTAAATATACCTCAGAATTATTCTAAAAGATTCATTTTAGATAAAGTAATAAATATACCTATGAATTATTCCAAATGATTCAATTTAGGAAAAAAGGTGTTAAATATACCTCTAAATTATTCCAAATTCATTTTTGGGGAAAATGATAAATATACCTATGAATTATTTCAAATTGATCATTTTAGGAAAAAGTGTTAAATATACCTCTTGTAAGATTGCATATCATCATTTATCTAAATCTAATTAGATAACATACGTAATCAATAAAAGAGAATATACTTGTTCTTCTCGTAGTGAAAATGGATGAGTGGGATGAACCGTGATTGAATTTTACTAGTCGATGATGATTGTCACAATATGTTGGAGTAACCCCTATATCACATCCTAAACCCTAATTGATTGACTAGAGAATAAAGTGTAGAATTGCAACATTCTCTATATTTGTTGTATTTTCTCTGTCTGTTTTCTTCTATAATTGCACACCATATATGTGTTTATAAAGAAATTATTACAAGGGCTAACTAATTATACTAATGGGTCTTAAAGCACTCCTTATGAGTGGGCTCAAATTTTCTAATCTCCCACTCACACATTATCTCGACCCGATATTACCCCTTAGTCATAACATGGTGCATAGAGCCACAAATGACAACAGAAATATTTCTAAGTAGAAGCTAATACTGAGTAAATTCAAAACAACTAATTAATAGTCAAAATAGAATTTGTTTGAACAAACCATAAAACAGAAACTATTGTCTAATTGTCTGAAATCCTCTGCTAAGATGAGTTGCTGGGACAAGTCCCCCACTAACTCTAATTGTCTGTTCCTAAAAGACTAAAATAAAGAAATAGCTATAGTCTTTTCCTTGAAAGAGGAGGACTCACCAAACTCTGTCACTGAGATGATAGCGTCTAAACCTATATTATAAAATAATATAGCACAAAGAGTATGCAGTCAGTACTTTGAATGTACTGAGTATGTGAGATATACACAATAATCTAATAATATAAGTTGAACATGATAAATCCGAGATGCTGAACTTAATATAGAACTAAAATAAATGAGCTGATGCAATGACTAAGTAATAAGCATGCTAATCAACATTGTACTGAGTAAACTAAAATACAAGGTCATGCAATATCTGAGACTGAACTATGGGAGATACTACTAACCGACATACTCTGTCTAAGCTAAATGGAGTCCAACATGCACCCCAATTGGGAGGGTGTTCTGTACATTGCATGAACATTGTCTAACGTGGATCCACTGATGTCCATAAAGGACTAAGGTGTCAGTTCTGGTCTGACGGGTGACCCTTAAAAACCTATGGTGACACATAGTTCATATACTTAGGGGCTGCTACTAAAGGTCTTAGTCCTAACTGACAAGTGAGCTTCATCCCTATGTTTGAGGAGATAATAGTACCCTAATTATGTTTAGGTGTGTCGTTGGAATTTTGGTCATAGTTTAGGGGAGTACTTATGCCTTATCCCTTTTTATTATCATTGACAAGAAACTGCAAACTCAATTGCTCAAGTACAACATCTAGTAAGTAGAGGCGTATATTGAGATCGATTCATTATAATAGTTTGATGGCTCCATTTGGTTATGATATTTAGTGATGAAAGGAAATAAATAAAGTTTTCTTTTATCAACATAGATTTTTCCACTTTGATCTATGAATTCTTTTATTTGTAGTAGAGTCCTTTTTCATTTTCTGAGTTATTGAAATAAGATCACTCCACAAGCAATTTTTTCCGCAAGAAATCACACCACTATTTATTAAGTCAATCAATCTTATTAAAAACATCCAAAAACACCAAGAAAACTAACTTAATTGGCTTGATTCGTTTCTTGTATCAAAATATAAACTAATTTAATTGGTTTGATCATATTTTTGGTAAAAACCGATCTAAACTGAACCATGAACACCCTAATTCTCAGTGTGTTCAGTATGGAGAAAAATATTTTTCAATTTTCCCACATTCGGTTGCTATATTCATGTTGTAGAATTTTCTTTGCTTAACATAAACTAGATCATATCTGCTTGGTATAAATATTTATGTTCAACAAGAAAGAAGCAGAAGAAGACATATATCAGTTCGAAAAAGACAAATTGGGAATGTTTTACCATATCTAATTTGTCATAATATATGTTACATAGTCAATGTGTAGCTTGTATTAAAATTCTCCACCTCTAAAAATGACTTTTTGTTCATTTTCTAATCAATTTTTTTCTTTTATAAGTTACCAGTTTCAAAAAAAGACTCTTGCTCGAGATGATGCCCTCTGAAATTCGTTGACCTCTTTCATTATCTCGACTAATGTTTGAGGAGATTCAGGCCCTATGTAGTATGGCGAGATCTGCATTTTTTCCAACATCATAGACGTGGCCAACAGAAGCTTGATCAATTCCATCTCGACCTTTGTGCCCTTTATATCTATCAATCTAACTTTGGTAAGTTGATTCAACACTATGTTCGAATCATATTGAGCTTCCAAAAGTTTAAGAACAGGAAGATCATCTCCTCGTTCGTTATTAATTGTCTGAGGAAAGATTACAAAATGAGGAAAACAAACATAAACTACAACATCCAACAAGAGGAAAAGGAAAAGGAGAAAATAAGTTGTTAATTACCTGATTAATAATGACAATTTCTTCCAAATATGGAGAGCTTTTAATCAAGCAAAGAAGACAACGGATTTCATCTAGTTCACTAAGACAAATATCGAATAGGTAAATCTGTCTTAGATTGAGAAGAGGCATGGGAAGATTCATCGGGATTCTATCTATTCCTGCAATCAGGGTCTTCCGAGGCAAACAATGAAGTCAGGGCACAAAGACATTTAATGTCAACGAACATGAAAAGTATTAGTTCCAGGCACGAACACTCACCTTCATAATAAAATGACCCAAGCGAAGATTCTTCAAAGCAGGCAAGGAACCAAAAAACTCGACAAGATTACATTTCCCTCTCTTTTCAGAATCATGATTTACATAATCAGCCACAATAATTGACACATCAGTAAGAAGAGGGGTATTTTTGAAACATATAGAATATAATTTGCTACCAAAGTTCAAGGATCGTAGTTTAGGAGCATTAATTTCAATATAGTTCAAAGGGTCTGAGATATCTAGCTCCATGTCCTCAAGCATTGGGCAACGAGAGATTAAATTCTCAAGAGATTTGTTAGAAATAGAAACGTTAAGCAATTGCAAGCGAATAAGCTTACTAAATGCTTGAAAGGTAGGTGGAGGATTGATAACACAATAATGAAGAGTCAAATGCCTCATCTTCGAACATATGAAAATTGAAGAAGGCAATTTGTACTTTTCGCCCTTTGGAAGTTCAAGCACGAGTTGCTCAAGCTCATTCCTTGACACGAAAAATATCAATTTGTCAAACTCGCGGAAGTGTTTTGAATCTGGAATATTGGAAATTCTACACTCAGTAATTGGTCCTTGACGAAGTGAAAACAGATGAAATAGAATCCTACCAAGCTTAGCTCTAACTTTACGGGTTGATATATATTCCCATAGTGTGCGATCAAGCATTAGTTTTGGAACTTTTGCCCATTTATACCGCCATTTCCTTGACAAAATACTCGTCCTAACAGCATCTCGTAGAGGCAAACACATTAGAATGACATCAATTACATCATCAGGAAGATTGCTAATTATATCACAAGTTCTTCTGCATGGCGCTTCCGTCATTTTTGGTACAGATAGAAGAATCTGGAGACAACACAAGAAATAAACAATATTGGAAAAACATATTGTGTTTAAAATTTATTTTACATCTAAAGTATAAGTTTCAAGACAAACCTGTTGACGAGATTTGTAATTCAAAATATTTCGATACAACGAATATATGTGTGTATACACACCTAGATCAATTTTTACTATCAACTCGTTGATCAACAAAATTCACGAACAAATTGGATTAGGAATTTTTCTCTAAAATCTCAACTTACAATAAACAATTTTCTTGTCAATAATATTTTTCTCAGTATAGAACGTTTTGATGCTCTTTATATAAGCATCACCTATAAACCTTTTCCTATTTATTTAAGGTTTTATTTTTTAATTCTATTTTGATTAAGGTGATGATTTATTGGGTAAAAAAACTTAATGGATTTTTTCATAAAAAATCTGGAATCCAAATTAATTATAAGTGAAAGATTACTTTTTCGGGAAAAATTCCAACTAAGGAAAATTTAAATCCTTTAAGGACTTTAAGTGCTGCATGTCAAGAGTTAAATCCTATTCCAAATTGGATTAAATTAACTTACTATAAGTTCCATGCGTGGGCTTTCTATAAATTATCCCTTATTATATTAATAATATATATATCATACATACACATATAACCGATTATTCATTATGATACACTTAAAAAGTTTCATATAACTTACATATACGTGAGCTATGTATTGATTAGACATTATTGATTCATTCAAAAAGCTGAATATAGTTTAACTATATATAAAGTATACACTGACTATTCTATCCTCAACAACTCAAAATCTCCTTTAAACAATCTCAAATTTTAGATATGAAATTCTCTTGATATTTCGAGTCTTTTGATATATAATTCACTCGAAATGATTTACGTTTACGGTACGTCAAATTTATTAAAAAAAGGATAAAAGCAACGAAGAAGAAGAATGGAGCAAGAGGAGGAGTAAGAAGAAGAAGGAGTGATTTACGTTTACGGTACGTCAAATTTATTAAAAAAAGGATAAAAGCAACGAAGAAGAAGAATGGAGCAAGAGGAGGAGTAAGAAGAAGAAGGAGAAATAACCAAACCGAACCGACAAATTATATACATATATTTTATCATTATACGTGCATAATATACTATTTTTCATGAACAATTTTAAATATCTTATATATATTTCTAACAAAATTTAGTTATAATTTATTTATGAAAACAAAAACGCCCAAGATACGAGTATTTATTTATTGGCTTCATATATATGAGTGTCTATGACGGTTCTTGGTGGGGACTAGGATTGTTAGTGTCTCTTTCTTGTCTAGGCCAAAGTGGTGAATTTTATAAATTCAGTGATTGAAATTTCGGTAACACCAATCGTTCCAACATATTTCTTTTTGAATGAATTCTTGTCTAAACTTGACGAAAAAACAGAGAAGGTATTTTTATTGGTATAGTTCTTGTTAGAATAGTAATAGGTATATACAATCCTACTTAGAATTGAAATAGGAATATTATATAGTATTCTACTTAGAAAAGGATTGTATTGTAGTGTCCTAGTTGGAAAGGGTGTCTATTATAGTGTCTATAAATAGGGTCTCTCTGTAATAATGTAGACAACAACAATTCAATAATATTTTTCTCCTATATTTATCACAGTTCTCAATGGCATACAAATTATATAATCCTACTATAGTTGCAAAGTGATTATCAACATGAATTTTGTATTCAATGAAGAAGCAGCGTGGGAGTGGAACGACAAGGAAGAAGATTCAATCGTCCACATTCCAGTTCAATCAGAAGCAGAGCATACAGAGATACTTGAACCGGCATGTTATGAAGAAGTTGCAAAGCAACCAGAGTGGCAGAATACAATGATCGAAGAGATTCAGGCCATCGAGAAAAATCAAACACGAGAGTTGGTTGATTTTCCTTAAGGGAAGAATGTTATCGGGCTAAAATAGATTTTCAGAACACAGTACAATACTGATGGAAATGTCAGAAGGCATAAAGCCCAACTTCTTGCAAAAAAAAATACTCCCAACTACAAGATATCTACTTTGAAGAGACATTCTCACCGGTAGCTCGCTTTGAAATGGTTAGAACTATTCTAACCTGACGGCTTCATCTCTAGTGAAGAGAAAAACAAAGTACATCAATTGAAGAAGACATTGTACGATCTAAAGCAAGCTCTATGGGCATGGTATAGCAAAATTGACTCGTTTTTTCAAGAGCAACATTTCAAAAGAAGAGAGAATGAACCTACACTTTATTAGAAGAAGCGAGGTAATATATATATATATAACGACAAACAACCAGAAAATTACCATTACCTCGGCGAGGTAATACTCTGTCTTCTCCTTACAAAAGAAGATCCATTTTCTTTCTATGTCTCACTAAAATGGATCAGATTAACCAGAAAATACATAGGACAAGACAATTTTGATCAGCCCTTGTTTTGAAAAAAATGAGGGTAGGGGAAGGGGAAATGGAGGACGGAATTACAACGTGGGAATCGAACCCTCACCAACAAGCTAAGGTGAAAGTTCAGAAGCCAACCAACAGACTGACTAAGATTCTCCGATCAGCCCTTCCATCTTTGTCACTTCACCCAATATGAGATGCACTAATCCAATTACATAATAACGATAAGTGAATCCCTGCACCCGTATCTGGATCCTACAAAAAAACGAGTATATAGGTGAGAGCTATAGGTCAAAGAATTAATGTGGATGCATCCATTATCCGACTCAGAATTGGTTTGCATAGTTGAATTTTCTTAAAAATATATAAACGTGTAGAAAATCTGTACCATTATATATATAGTAGACATTGTGGTACTAAAATTCTTAATCCGTGCATAGAGTATAGAATAGTTCGGCCTTGGGAGATGCTCTGGGGAAATCCATCAATTATGTGGCGATATCTCTTCCTTCCTCTGAATCAATGGCATTCACCTGCATCCTTATTAAAGATGGAGTACGAGCAAACAATAGCTTTACGTAAAGCATTTCAACTTTTTGAACCCTCAAAAGCATGCATCGCCACATCTTTGAGATTGTGGAGTGGTTGGTTTAAGCAGACCGGCGAGTCTAGATATTCCAAAACTGCTTCAACATTGTCACTAGTAGTACTATCGATGACCTCATGACAAAAAATAAATGCCAAGTCCATTTAGCTTCTCGTGTTTATATACACACATAAACACATGTGTCTTTCTTACCGAAATCTCAAGTTTACTCAAATTTGGGGAACTCTTCATAACTCTACAGCATAAGAAGTCTGACCCTTTTTACCGAAGCATAAATTCAAGTTTAGATGACACAAGAAGTTGAGCATAAAAGGAAGCGACGTCTGAATTATGCCTGCACTCAAAGTCTTTCAAGCAAGTATAAAAATATGAACACAATTCAAGTAAAATTACAACATGTTAGGTTCTTACCTAAAGGAGAGAAAAACTCAAACCAAGCCCCTCAAGTATAGGCACATTAGAAAGAAGTTTTCTCTATTCTGATCTTTCAATGCGTATTGAATTAGTAGACGCAAGGTATAAATGTTTCAAATTTTTGCAGTTGGTAAAGCAACTTAGATCAACACCAAAGTGACCATAACGAACAGCTAAGTATTTCAACCTCGATGAGACAACAATTTTGAGGTATTGAGTACCTTTACAACGCATCAAAGTCAAATTGACAAGATGTGGTACATTAATAACACAAAACTCAGGGGTTGGCACGAATCTCATTTTATTAAAATAGAGGTCTGTAAGATTCTGAAAGCTGCGAAAAGAAATTGGTGGTTTGAATAAACTATTGTAGAGTTCCAACTTAGTTAGAGTTGGACAATTAAATACATGTGAAGGGATTCTATAATTACTATTTCTTAGCATGGCAAGTATTAGCTCCTTGACACCATTTCTCGTGACATAAAGCATCCATCTATCAATATTTGCAAATGATAACAAATTTACTCGTGCAAAATCGAGAACAATTTTCACAATGTCTCCAATATGTTGTAAGAGGATCACGTCTACTATTTCCTTGAAGACACATTTAGGATTTGTCGCTAATTAATTGCAAAAGTGCTTATCAAGCATTAAATTAGGAAGCGCGGTCCAAATATATCTCCAATTTTTTGACAAAATACTAGTTCTTGCTGCGTCGTGAATGGGTAAGAGCATTAGAATATCATCTATAAGGTGTCTTGGTAGATCACTGAACCTATCTTCAACATCAACTCTTTTAGTATCTCTTAGAAAAAAAAGTTGAACGCTTTTATTAGACTTAAAGTTTTATAATCCAAAAAGAAGAAATAAAAAACAAAAAAAAGGGAAAATTAGAGAGAATTGTATACCTGGAATCATGATGTAAAGATAATTAGATCTTAATTATAATCTCTTAAACAGAGTTTGTATTAACAGTTAATGAAGAGATTAGAGCGGTGAGAAGGGTGTTTTGGTGAAACTTTTAGGTGGTAGGGTTTTATATAATTTTTTGTTTTAAAAAAATAAAAAAAAACATATATAGATTAAATTTGTGCTTGAATCATAAAGAAGCGCTCAAAGAAAAAACTCCAGCTTTTAAGTACTAATTCCAGCTTTGATTTTGTTAAGTTCTATGGGAATTAAAAGACTTGGGAAGTTCAGCAAAAAGTCTTTTGAATAACTCAAGAAAAGTATCTATTGGTTTCTCCTACTAGTAAGACAACTATTTATAGACCTCTAAATTCATGTTCAATCAAATATATAAAATTAAATATGAGTCGATATGATCCAAGTAAGTCTATTATTTGTGATTTACCAACTAAGATACTACATAGAATACTAGAGCTCGTGCCTATCAAATATGCTGCGAGAACGAGCACCTTATCAAAGCAATGGAGCCAGTTATGGTACACGTTGCCACGTCTTGTGTTTGATCACCTGTTTTTCAGTATGTATCTAATATTGGGGATTCCGCTACTGGAATAATTCGTAAAATTCTAATGCAACATACTAGACCTATTTTGGGATTTTATCTTGTCTCTGATACGCACAAACTATCTCAGTCAAAGGTGGATCAATGCATCATCTTTGTATCGAATCATGGTATTCAGAAGCTCACTCTAGATGTGGCCAATGATGAATTATATACGTTGCCTGATAGCATATTTACTTGTGCAACGGTGACACATTTGAAGTTATCGAGGTGTATTGTTAAGTTTCCTGAGGGTACTCAATTCCCCAATCTTGTTAGCCTTCAGTTAGAAGATGCTGCAATTGACAGGTCAAAAGAGACTACTCTTATTCTGTCAATGCTCGAGACGTTGGAGTTGAAATTTTGTGTTGACGTTGATTATGTTCATATTGTTTCTCCGAAGCTTGTGAACTTGTCTATGCTTAGTAGCTATACAATAACATTTCAGTGTTTTAATGTGAACTCGATATTTGGAAAGATTAAGCATCTCTGTTTGGATGGATCATCCCTAAAGGTGAGCATATATCCTTTTGTTTTGTTTTTGATTTGCAGTATTTTAATTTTCAATACAGCCATTAATGCTTTTATTGCTCTTTCAGAAGTTAGAGTCGGTTCCTATGCCAGATAGGCTTGATGTATCACTAAACTTGCAAAGCCTGAAGATTTGCGACTTGAAGATATCTGTTAAACGTATTATATGTGCACTTTGCCTACTGCGGAATTCTCCTAACATTATTGAACTTGACATAGATGAAGTTGTGAAGGTAAGACGTACCTCGACTACTATAGGTGCAATTTTATGTACACACAGCTCTGGGCTTTACTCGTGTGGTAAGAGTGTAGTGTGTCATGTCATGGGTTTTGAAATTCTGCATCACTTATGAAAGCTTGGTGTTTAATAGAAGGGTAGAAGGGAAAGTTCATTTTCTGTTTTGAACTGTGTGACATTGACCCTCGGGGATTTCTCGTTTATAAAATATTTGTACATGTATGAACTTCACTTATTTTTGAATGGTTGAATGACTTGGTGCTATATCTTTTTAGGTTGATAAGACAGCGTGTCACATAACAGAACTGTTTGATTACTTGTCTAAGGCAGAAAAAGAAGTGAGTGAAGCTCTGAAGATGATTCGAACAGTGAGGTTAGGGAAATTCAAGGGTACTAGTACTGAAATGTACTTAATACAAGTCATCCTTGCTCACTCTCCGAAACTTGAGAGGATGATCATTCAACAGAAAGTGCATAAACCTGAGAGGTGTAGTGAAATTTTGAAGGAGCTGTTAAGCTATCGTCGAGCATCACTAAATGCAGAAATCAAGTACACTTAGACTGATTCAAGTGCGTATTACGACCTATTCGTCAAGTGAATTGGTTTTTTATATTTTAACCTATATGTTGAAATCTGCAGTGCCGATCTATCGCAGAATTTGCATGATTTTACTTTTCTAGTGTTGGCTGGTTACTTTAAACTTTCACTTTGTCGGTGGATGGTTAACTTGCTACCTGCATAGCATATATCATCGAACCAATTAAATTTTCAGAGTTTAAAGTAAAATCTTGGTATATGACAAGACATTTCTCTTAGATATCATTTTGAAAGCAAACCAAAGACCTTACAGATCGATTGGATCAGCCGTTGAATGTATCTTGGAGGGCTACAATTGATTCCAATTCCAACATTTTGCTTACACGAATCAGCGATCAAAGTACACTCTACCATAGAGGCAGGAATGCTAACACCACTTCTTCGAGAAGCTCAGCATAAGCCTATACTTAATGATAAAACTTCTGTACTGGCACTTCATTTTTAAGTGACTGGATAAATTTCTACTCAGGAACAAAACCTGAGATATTGTAAAAGAATTAAGAGGCTAAAGACCTGAGCTTGCATTTTGTTTGGTGTTGTCTCGAATGCGATCAAATCGACGCCTGAATTTGCATGAACCTGAACTCTCCTTCGATGAAAATTATACAGAGTTTTCGCCGTGATTGCATCACTTTACTCAAGAACAAAGCCTGAGATAACTTGATCAGTTGAAGTTTTCGAAGGAGTTTTAGATAACTTGAGACATCAGTCCTGGTTTAACTTGACAGTAGAAGTTTACATGAAAATAGAGCCATAACTTAAAATGGAGTGTTTACACTTGCCTCAATATGAAGTTGAAATTCCAAGCACCTTTAATCAAGCAAACAACACAGATATCTGGTCAAGTTCATAAAGTTCACGCCTTTTGTGTTCAATAATCAAGAAAGAGAGTTTCAACCGTGATAATGTTGGAGAATAAAGACAGAAGAAACAAGTATAAGAAGAAGAAAAAGAATAATTGCAGAGAACTTTCACGTTATAATACTACATAGGACACTTTAAATAGGAATTAAGACTCAACCACCTATGAGAAACATGACCCACTAACTTAACCACAACCTTATCCACTAAGCTAAATATTAGCAACTAACAAAAGATATGCTTCGACTCAACTAGGACTCCTAACAAATGTGTTACTCTGCCAACTAAATAGGAACCTCTAATTACGTTTGAATCAATATTCAACACTCCCCCTTGATTCAAAATTACAAACTCCAAGTTTCTGCCGGAATTGATCATGCTTGGCTTGTGGGAGTGCCTTGGTGAGAACATCTGCAATTTGATCCCTTGTACCGCAAAACTTCAACTCTATATCACCTTTTGCTGTGTGGTCACGAATGAAATGATAACGGATGTCTATGTGCTTTGTTCTGCTGTGAAAAGCCAGATTCTTTGTCATTGCAATTGTTGCCTTGTTATCGCAGAATATGTTTATCGCACCCTCTTGCCGATAGAAAACATCAACTAACAATCTTCGTAACCATAATGCCTGACATGCTGCTGAAGTTACAGCAACATACTTTGCTTCCAATGATGATAATGCAACCACATCCTGCTTCTTTGAGCTCCAAGAAATCACTCCAGATCCTAAATTGAAAACATTTCCAGAAGTGCTCTTTCTGTTATCTATACTTCCTGCCCAATCACTATCACTGTATCCTGTCAAGCTGAAATCTGCATCTTTGGAGTACCAAATACCGAAGTCAACTGTCCCAGCAACATAACGCAAAACTCTTTTGGCAGCACCAAGATGTTGCTTGGTAGGACTATGCATATACCTAGACAACATACTAACAGAACACATAATATCAGGACGAGTATGTGTCAGGTAGTTCAAACCTCCAATCAAGCTTCTGTAGTGACTAGGATCGGCAAGATTTGTGCCATCTTCAAGCTGAAAATTTTCATTTGCATTCATGGGTGTGGCAGCCGCTTTACAATTATGCATACCAAACTTTAACAGGAGGTCTTTTGCATACTTCATTTGAGAAACAAAAATTCCATCTTCTACCTGTTTCACTTGAAGACCAATAAAGTATTGCAAAATACCTAAATCTGACATTTCAAACTCCTTCATCATGCAAGATTTAAATTCAGCAACTAAAGTTTCGCATGACCCCATATAAATCATGTCATCCACATAGAGACAAACTACTAAAAAATCACTCGTACCTTGTTTCTTTACATACAATGTAGGCTCGTTTTCGCTCCTTTCAATCCATTCCTCAGGAAGTACGAGTCAATTTTGTTGTACCATGCCCGTGGCGCTTGTTTTAGCCCATAAAGAGCCTTCTTGAGCTTGTACACTTTGCTCTCATTGCCACTAACACCAAAATCCTCAGGTTGGGAAACATAAACTTCCTCTTCCAAATCCCCATTAAGAATGCAGATTTAACATCAAATTGATAACCGGGCCAGCTCAGCTTAGCAGCCAAAGATAAGAGTATTCTCACCGTTTCAAAGCGAGTGACAGGTGAAAATGTCTCATCGTAATCAATACCTTGATGTTGTGCATATCCCTTAGCTACAAGCCTTGCTTTGTATCGTTGTATGCTCCCATCTGCATGACGCTTGATTTTGAACACCCATTTGAGTCCAATGGGTTCCTTTCCTTCCGGTATATTCACCAATTCCCATGTCTGATTCTGCTCAATTGCTAGCATCTCTTCTATCATTGCATTTTTCCATGCTGGACTCTCTACAGCTTCCTTGAAACAACTGGGTTCAGTAACATACAAAGCAAAAGAACAATTTTCATAAATCTCCCTTAACGATCTGAATTTCATTGGTGGAGTCTCACTGGAAGAATCTCTTGAAGAAGAACTGCTGCCACTTCTTTGGGGGGTTAAGCTGTGATCACTCACTGGATTATATAGCTTATAAGCTTTGCATTGTGTGCTATATCCAACAAAGATTCATTTCTTTGATTTTTCATCAAGCTTATATCTAGCTTGGGAATTCACCAAAGAATAAGCTATACATCCAAAAACACGTAAGTGGCTTACCTTGGGCTTGTTACCTCTCCATGCTTCATATGGTGTTTTATTGAGAACAGCCTTGGTGGGTGAAATGTTCAGCATGTAGACAGCAGTAGCAACAGCTTCAGCCCAGAAATATTTTGGTACACCTCTAGCTTGCATCATGCTTCTACCCATTTCAACGACTGTCCAATTCTTTCGTTCGGCGACACCATTCTGCTCCGGAGTATATGGTGTTGTGAGCTCTCTGTGAATACCATTTTCCTCGCAATAGGTGTTTAATTCATTAAATTCACCACCTCTATCTGTTCGAAGAGTCTTGATTCTACAACCACTTTGTCTCTCAACAAAAGACTTATATTTCTTGAAATTCTCAAATGTTTCAGATTTGAATTTCAATAAATATACCCAACTCATCCGACTATAATCATCCGTAAAAAGCAGAAAATATCGACTTCCACAGAAGGACTCAACACTCATAGGACCACATAGATCAGCATGCACCAATTCAAGACAAACAGAAACTCTCCAAGACTTGCCTACAGGAAATGAATTTCTATTTTGCTTCCCATACACACATCCTTCACAAAATTCAAGAGCATCAATTCTAGGCAAACCAAGAACCATATTTCTACGACCTAATAATTGTAACCCCTTTACATTCAAATGACCATACCGCAAATGCCACAGATTAGCTTATGTATTGCCTTTGGTAATTAATGCAAACTTTTAACATCAGAAACTTCAAGAGGAAACATTCTATATTGAGTCATTTGAATGTCAACAATTTCGTGTCCTGAATTTTTATCTTGAATGCTACAAGAATTGTCATCAAACAAAATAGAATATCCATAAGTCATCAGTTGCCCAACACTCAACAAGTTATGGGCCAAACAAGGAACATACTGCACATCATGGAGAAGTTTGACATTACCATGAGAAGTTTGTAGAGCGATTGTGCCTTTCCCTTCGACTGTCATTTCCAAGACGAACTTCTGACTTCTCTGATTCATCAAGTTCTTTGAACAGTGACCTTCTGCCAGACATGTGGTTGGAGCAACCACTATCAATGATCCATACATCATCTGAACCAGCATCTATTGAGGAGCGAGCCATGAACAGATTACCCTACTCTTGTTGTTGCTCAGTGGAATTGGCATGTTGTTGTTCATCCTTTTGTTTAGTCCAGTAATCAGCTTCCTTGTGCCCCATTTTTTTGCAATAGCGGCACTGAATACTGCTCTTGAACTACCGGTGCTCACCACTAAACTGAGCTCGTCCTCTGCCACGACCTCATCCATGAAAACTACCTATGCCTCCATATCCTCTAGCATTTGACACTTTTGCTTTGCCTTTGAAAGAATACTCCCCCTTGATCTGAAATGCCTTCTCTTCACCCTTTTCTTGAGAAGCATTCAGTCTATCCTCGTGAGCTTGCAATGAACTCATCAATTCATCAAAACCATAATTAGATAAATCATAGGACTCCTCAATAGCAGCTACGACATGATCAAATCTTTTATTAAGACTTCTCAAAACTTTAGAAACTATAGTTTCATCAGTAATCTTGCCACCGTATGTCTTCATATGATTAACAATTGCACTCACCCTAGATAATTAGTCTTGCACAGATTCACTACTTTTCATAGATGAATTTTTGAAATCACGTCGGAGTGATTGAAGTTTGACTGTCATTACCTTTGTCGAGCCGTGGAATTCTTTTTTCAGAATATCCCATGCCTGCTTTGAGGTTTCTGCAACAGCAATTCTGGAAAAAACTGAGTCATGCATCGCTTGCTGGATGTAAAACAGAGCCTTGGAGTCCTTCTTTTTGTTCTCCCGCAACCTTTGTGCTTCATCTTCCTCAGCATAGCCATTCTCCACCAAACCCCACAATTCTTGAGACTTGAACAAAGTCTTCATCTTTATGCTCCAAAATTCATATTTATCCCCATTAAAGATGGGAATTAGTTGTTGAGATATGGCAGATGCTCCATTGGTAGCCATTCTTTGCCCTAAATTTTCACTTTCTTCTTGCTATTGATTTGCTCCAAGTTTGGCCTAACCTGGCTCTTGATACCAATTTTGTTGGAGAATAAAAACAGAAGAAACAAGTATAAGAAGAAGAAAAAGAATAATTGCAGAGAACTTTCACGTTATAATACTAATCTGTAAAGCAAGTACATAGGACACTTTAAATAGGAATTAAGACTCAACCACCGAAGAGAAACATGACCCACTAACTTAACCACAACCTTATCCACTTTAACACCCCCCCTTCACGCCCAGATCCGACTGGAGCGTGGATCGGGAGCCCAAACGGGGATGGACCTGGCTCTGATACCATGTAAATATATGACACCTGGGCTTAACTCAACCCAAAAGCTAGCTCATGAGGGGAGGTTTGTCAAGTCCATATAAGGAGACCACCAATCCATTCCCCAACCAATGTGGAACTTTTTACCCACTCTAACACTTGGCATCCCAATTGTGAAAACAAAATACAAGTAATTTCATTATGCAGAAACTTGCCATCAAGACTAAGTATCTATATAAATTTTCTTATTTCAATTACCATTGTTTAAGATTGAAGCTGAATCAAAGTTATTAGTCTCTGTTGTATTCACAACACTGTAATCACTAATGTCTCTTGAAGTAAATCAATTAGGAAGATGTGAACTAATACATGAGGTAAAGTGAATATATGATAATACAACATTTCTTAACAGATATAGTTGGACAAATATATAATTTAGTTTAAAACGAGTTACTTTTTAAGGAGTCAAAAAAAGCGAGGAAATTTTGAAAGTTCACATAAAAGTGTATTATGAAAGGAAAAAATCAATTAAAAACTATTATTTTATGGAGTCCTTTCTAATCTATTATACATATTGTTTTCATTTTTACCTGTGATCTGTATATTAACATTACGAAAGAAATGAAGCGTAGATTAAATGATAGCTTTAGATTTACGAAAATGAAGCGTAGACTAAACACTAGCTTTAGATTTATGAAAATGAAGCGTAGTCTAAACGCTAGCTTTAGGTTTACAAAATCTTATAACCTTCTTTTTCTTAATTCTACATATTTATTCAATTACTAATTGTGGTCAATTTACTTAGTTGAGGGGATTCATTTATTCACTCTTCCTTCTCCGCTTAGTAGCCACATTAGCAGCGTTTGGGATGATTTTAGGGTGGCCTATTCCCTTAGGCTATATAATCGTGTGGTTTCTGGGAATTTGAAACCTGATTCCTTCATAAATTCTCCGATCCAAATGGCAGATAAGTTTTCTTATCTATACCTTTTCTTGTTGGAGGGGCGATGGTACGATAAACTACCAAAGAAACTAGGGTAAACCAATGAGATCATGACATTGTAGGTGCTTGCAATGGGACAGATGTGACTTCCCTCAATTGGTTTGGGTGGCATAGCCCGTTGCGTAAGTCCCCCCCGCCTATCCATATCCATATCTTTAGTCTTTAGGGTCATTTCAATTTCATCCAAGTATGATTCCCCACAACAAAGGTGTTGGAGATTTGGTCTTCAATTCAGATCAAAATGATGGATTGGTAGAAAAGTCAAGAATGTTCAACAACTCAGATCAAAATTATGGATTTGGGATCAGTTTATTGGTTTTTGAAGCCACTTACGTGGGATACGTAAGCTTTATGGGTTTTTTAAAGCAAATTTTAGATTTTTATTCATACTAAAATAAGTTAACAATTACACCCCCATACACTTCCACGGGCAAGGCCCAACCCAACACTAACCCAACACTGAAAAATGAAAACAAGTAAATAAAAGAACAACAATTAACTCCTGGCCCATTCTCCTCTCTAGCTCGACATATATATCCTTGTACTTAGGGTTTCCTAATCGGTCCCCTTTCATTTTCATTTCCCCTTTTTTCTGCGCCGCTGTCTCTATCTTCACCCCTTCATCTTTCTTCTATTGCTTTGTAGCTATGTTTCCTCCTTGGACAAATCTTCGTCTCCATCTTCTCTTGCTTTGGGTAATCAATATGATGTTGTTGGCCTCCTTGACCTCTGTTGATTCAGCTAACAAGAGTAAGTAACCGAGATTTTTAGTTCTCTTTCCCTTCTTGCTACTGACGAACTCCTTCTTTTCCAACTGTGTTCTCAGGTTCTATGGGTTGGGAGTATTGCTACTTTTTGTCGGATCTTGTCTAATAGAGGAGAGTCTCCTCATTTGGTACGATTTTTCCCTGTTTTTCATTGTCTTCCATGCTTTCTTTTCCTTCTTTATGATTTGTGCTTTCCTGTAGCTGGTTTGTGACAGAGTGCATGGGAAGCTCTGCACCACCACCCTTCGTTGATGATGAAGCAGAATTCCTCTAGGTTAAATTGTTTCATCTTGCCTCCAGATCCTCCCATTAGGCCGAGTCCTTTTTTGCTGGTTGCTATAGTATAGGCTAGATAGCATTTCACTTTTTTGCTGCCTTTAAGGCTTTTGTACAATTATGCTCGTGAAAAACTTCATGATGTAGCCTTGGCTGCTGTTGCTTCCAATTGCACACGCAAGTGTACGTGGTCGCAGAAGTAATAAATGGCTCTTTTAGAACCGGGTTATCGTACCCAAGGGACTTATGATCAATGTATATCAATTCAATTAAATCTACAACTTAAAGATAGTATTAACAATATGGTTTTGAATACTACTACTACGAACAATTTAAATAATAAACTAACTAACAAGGATAACTATAATTTCGGTGTTTTAATCAATTAAAGGACAATTCCAGGGCCGCAGCATGCTTTGGGTTTCATATATCACATCTCATGCAAAGAATCAATTTTAGTTATCACATTACTGATTTACAGGGTTAATATTATGATCATGATCTCTCGACCTCTAATCGTCTACTCCAACTAGCTGTCTAACTACATCGTTGAGCGGGGATAGGCAGTCCTAATTGGCGAGCATTTATATTTCATCCTGTTTCGTAACCAAGCTAGGTGTTCGTCTGGGCGTCACTCCTAAACACGAATCTAATCAAAGTTAGAACAAGCTCTTTACATTCTCTGGTCTATCTACCTCTTCATCTCTCGAGTCCAAGAATAGACAATAGATTTATTTCTATGGTGGCCTAGCATGAAATACTAAAACAAGAATGTAAAAGTAATGTATATGATAACCAATAATCAATTCAAAGCAATTCGATGTTCAACAATAACCCGTAGCTACAACCCCAGAACAAGGGCATTTAGCCACACATAATATTCATAAACTCAAAAATAATAAGTTTCATAAAATTCAAACCTAAAGAAGAAGTAGCGAATTGAACCCAAAGATGAATTGTAATCCCTTCCACTTCCACACCAAAAAAAAATAGCTCTCCTCAATAATTATTTCTATGGACTATTTATAGATGTAGAAAACCTTGAATAAAATAATTGAGTCCAAAACAAAGTAGGAATCCAAAACCAAAAGGAATTGGATTTCCTCTGTGCCGCCGCCCAACCTTTCCATATATATAAATATTAACATAATATTCAATTTAATCCATTAAGCTGCCTGCTTGATTTTCCTTCTTCAATCTTTCATAATTAATTCATTTTAGCTCCAAACTTCTTCAACTTTGTACCAATTTAATCCTACAAATAAAATACACTATTTAGCACAATCCATAAAATCCATGCTAAAAAGGGACAAATATAAATAATAAATATGAGGCAATTAATGATAAGAAAATATATTTTTGGCTTCAGATCAGCTGCCCCTCTATCCCCTTAGTGGTGATACTCTTAAATATGGACATAGTAGCTTGTCACTGTTAACGATCCTCCTCCCTTCTATCTCCATGCTATTAAAGTTTGTAAGGGAGAAATTTCCTTTATCTATTGCTATGTTTGCTAAATGGTCTGCTAACTTGTTTCCCTCCCTTAGAATATGCTGAAACATGAATTGTTTACCTTGTAAGCATGCTTTGCTCTCTGTTACCATGAACATGACCATTTACCTTCTAACACTTTATATAATAGCATTGAATCTGTCTGAATGATGATTCGGTTGTTATGTGACTGCGTGCTATGTTTGCTTGCCTCTAGTATAGCCTTTTTTTCTGCAACTGTGTTAGTAGTATTCTCTATGCATGCCCCTTCTACATATTCAATGTCTCCTCATTCATTCCTTACACAAAAGGCATATGAACTGATTCCCGGATTTCCCCTTGATGCTCCGTCTGTATTATACTTTACCCAACCTATGGGTGAGAATTCCCATAGTATCTTATTGACCTTCATTCTAGGATTGTAGTGCTGCAAGTGCTCCACCATATCAGGCCAGTTAATAGGAAAATTCATGCTAGGTTTCTTCATTTTTATCAGCATGTATATATTCCTAGAAACATTGTGGATGATTCTAGCTATTGTTGTTTTCTTCCCTTCATGCTTCATTCTATTCCTTTTCCTCCATAGTTCCCATATTACAAAGCTTGGTAGTGCTTTATAGAATGGTTTCATGTTTTTCCTTCAATCAGTCCCCCACCTCAACATTATAACTTCTCTCAATGGGAGTCCCTCAATGTTTAGACCTGCAAAAGAACAAAAATAGGACCACGTCCTGTTAGCTGAATCCAATTTCAGAAACACATGAGTTAGTGTTTCTTGTTGAGGCCTTTCACAACACCAACATTTGGATGGCCCTTCCAGCCCCCATATTCTCACCCTGTCATCCACTGGAATTTTAAATTTCCATAGTCTCCACATTATGAATGCCATTTTAAAAGGTACACCTGGCGTCCATATCCACTTATAATTTTTGTTCTCCTCTTCCTTGTGTCTGATATATTGCCAAGTTGATTTAACTGAGAAGGTCCCCCTTGTCTCCAACATCCATCATGGTATATCGGTCCTTGCTTCATTTCTTGGTGGTTTAATAGTTTGCACAATATGATTCACCAGCTCTTGTGGAAGTATCTCCTTAACACATCCTATTTCCACTTCCCATCCTTTGTTAGTTCCGCAACTGTTTTATAGGTATCATCCCATGCAAAATCTTCACACATTATAGTATACAGATCTCCTAGCCCAGTCCAGTTGTCGCACCATACTGATGCAGACCCATTCCTTGTTTGCCACAAGATTTGATGCTCAATTAGATCTCTGGCTTTCAGCATTTTTTTCCATACCTATGATCCTCCTCCTCCAGTTTTCCACATACTCACATTAGCATGGGTTTCTTGCAATATTTATTGTTCATATACTCACTCCATATCGATGATTCTGCTCTGAAGTTCCACCATAACTTACAGAATAAAGCCATTGATACATCTGCCATTAACCTGAATCCAAAGCCTTCTTTCTTCTCCGGTAGACACAAATTACTCCAATTTGTTCAATGTCTTCCTCTCCCTCCTACACAGCTACTCCAAAAAAATTGAGCCGGCATTTTTTGGACTTGGTTTAAGACATTAGCTGGAGGATTCATAACTGATAGGCAATGGATAGGCGTGCTTTGTAATACATGTCTAATTAGGATTTCCCTACCCCCGAACGATAAAAGCTTGCCCTTCCATGCTTGTATTTTAGAGTCAATTTTCTGTATCATCTGTTGATAGTAGGCCTTCTGCTTTCTTCTGGGGCACCCTAAATAAGTGAAAGGGAACTCCTTTCTCAGTATACCTATTGCTACTTCTGCCACCACTGTCTCCCCTCCTGGTACACTATGATGTATATAAATTGCACTTTTTTCTTTGTTGACTTTCTAGCCCGAAATGTCTTCACATTTCCTCAATGTTTATGCTATCAATTGCATGGTTCTCACTTCAGCTTTGCATATTATAATCATATCGTCTGCAAACGCTAAGTGATTCAATTTCTGGCTTCCTCTTGGCATTAAATGGCAGAGAAAGGAGAGATGGAAAACTTCAACCAACATTCTCATGGGAAAGCAAGGTTAAAGTTTGAGATGAAATCATATGATGAAACTATGCAACAGAGCAAGAGATTGGCAAGAATCCCAGAAACCCATTCTGTCTCGACTAGCAAATATCACATGATCAGCAACCCATGATAGCACAATTATACACAAAGCATCCAGAACACTTTCGTCAAAGCAAGTTCCACTGAGGGGGTCCTTCACTTGGAACCGATGAATTCACTTTGAAATTCCCTACATCCATGGCTCTAAGCCCTCCAATTACAATTAGCCTATCTCCACAAGCTCTAAAAGCCAAACCCCAACCATTCATTGATGCTGGTCTTTCAGGTAATCTTCGTATGGTAGCCCGTGGTTTATATTGCTTGTCATACTTCCTCACCTCCATGTAAGCATAATCAACAGCTTACAAATCATTATTTACAACTTCCACCAACGGAGGTGCTTCAGATGTAGCAGGTGTATCACCCCTAGCTCTAGCTCGGACAGGAGACATGCTTGAAATTTCTGTCCATTTTCCTGTTCCAGATCATAATAGTCTCCACAGTGTGTCAATAGCACCTTTGAAAACTCTGTTCCTCCAATGCCTCCAATTACATAAAACTATCTACCCATAAATACCGCAGAACACATCTTTACGCCGCTTGTTCATGCTTGGTAATGTCTTCCACTTTCCAGTCTCTGAATTGTAAAGTTCTGCTGAGCTAAGTATATTGCCCCCGTGAGTCACAACCGCCAGCTAGAATGGCTATCTCCCCAAAGCTGACAGAGCCAAACAAACACCTTGGTGCATTCATTTGCATTCCAGATGACCAAGTGTTTGTCAGTATATTGTAATGATAAATGACATGCGACAAAATCTCCTTTCCAAACACAAGTAGGTCTGTCTCAACCGCCAAAGACTCCTTGTCTGAGAAAGAGCTCAGACAAGGAGTCTTTGACAGTTGAGAAAGAGCAGCATGTGTTTGGAAAGGCGATTTTGTTGCATGTCATTTATCATTACAATATACTGACAAACACTTGGTCATCTGGAATGCAAATGAATGCACCAAGGTGTTTGTTTGGCTCTGTCAGCTTTGGGGAGATTGCCATTCTAGCTAGCGGTTGTAACTCACGGGGGCAATATACTTAGCTCAGCAGAACTTTACAATCCAGAGATTGGAACGTGGAAGACTTTACCAAGCATGAACAAGCGGCGTAAGATGTGTTCTGCGGTATTTATGGGTAGATAGTTTTATGTAATTGGAGGCATTGGAGGAACAGAGTTTTCAAAGGTGCTATTGACACACTGTGGAGACTAATATGATCTGGAACAGGAAAATGGACAGAAATTTCAAGCATGTCTCCTGTCCGAGCTAGAGCTAGGGGTGATACACCTGCAACATCTGAAGCACCTCCTTTGGTGGAAGTTGTAAATAATGATTTGTAAGCTGTTGATTATGCTTACATGGAGGTGAGGAAGTATGACAAGCAATATAAACCACGGGCTACCATACGAAGATTACCTGAAAGAGCAGCATCAGTGAATGGTTGGGGTTTGGCTTTTAGAGCTTGTGGAGATAGGCTAATTGTAATTGGAGGGCTTAGAGCCATGGATGTAGGGAATTTCAAAGTGAATTCACGGATTCCAAGTGTAGGACCGTCTCAGTGGAACTTGCATTGACGAAAGCGATCTGGTTGCTTTGTGTATAATTGTGTTGTCATGGGTTGATGATCATGTGATTTTTGCCTGTTGATTCATGTGTTATGTTGATGTTGAAGAAATGATCTCAGAAGCTAATATTAATATATGTCTTGAACTAAGGATGTACTCGAGCTGCTATTCAGACATTTTCACGGTTCTTTTATGTATGTTAATTTCTTTTGTTATGCGCATATTCTGTAATTGTGGTTGGCATTTGGTGCAGCTATTGATTACCTAATTAAGTTTTTTTTCTCCTAATGTTGTGGCTGTAGGTATAAAGCTTATTCCCAGGAAAGAAAAATATATTCAGGCAATACATTGTTGTAGGTTGGCTTTACTCTACTCTCTGCCTCTCTTGTCATTTATCACGGTAAATATTTAGCACATTCGTATTTATCAAACAGCTTAACCACACTACTGGCAGGGTTGATGTAACACATAGTCATGGTTAATGATAAATGTGTTACATAGACATCTCTTGCACTGGGGAGGTCTATGTAAACCTCGTGCGTGGGTAAGTTTTTAACATCAAATCTCCAAAATATCTTGCTGAATATGACCACATTAACTTAGCTGATATGAAAACTCATAAGAAACTTATGAAATTCATAGAATGTTGCACTTCAGGCTACGACAGAGTGTCAAAAGATGCAGTACTTAATCCTGAAGTAAAGGTTCTATTGAAGCAGCAAAACTACAATCTATGGCTGTTATTATCTGTTTTAACTTTTCATAGTCAAGTTTTCCTATTCGACAAAAATCAATATCTTGACGATAAAAAGCATGACCAATAAAATGTAGTGACGATAAAATCAAGATCTGATGGTATATTCACTTGTTATATTTGTACTTGTTATGATTTACCTGTCTAGGACCTTGAAATGTATGAGTAATCTGCCTGACTTTGATTATTTTCCCATGTGTCAGCAAGTGAAGTTAACTCACTTAATATTTGCTGATGATCAAATGATTTTTCGCTAAGGCAACATTCCGTCAGTAACCAGAGTTATGCAAGCTTTAAAACATTTCAGCAGTGTTACAGGGCCTAGTATCATTGCAGGAATAGAAGATCTCACCAAAACTCAAATACTACAGGAGATTCTGTTGGGAAACTATTGTGGCAGTTATCAAGCAAAAAGGATGTCCTTTGGGTGCGATGGGTGCACGGAGTGTATATGAAGGGTAATCAGAACAAATGGGAGCATGTACCTCAGCAAGACAACAGTTGGTATTGGAGAAAACTAAATGTGCTGAGGAAGGATATGAACATACGGTATTCATACACTTACAGCTAATGGCAACTAGCTACTCCATTTCAGCAAGTTACGAATCCCTGTTAGAATTGCAAAGAAGATTGAGAATAGCTGAGTTGATCTGGAGCAGAATACTACAACCTAGACATAGGTTTATTGTATGGTTAGCAGCACCGGGCAGATTGGTTACAAAAGCCAGACTTCAACGAAGGCAGATTCCAGTTGACAATCAAGAATGTTGCCTTTGTGAGACTCAAGTAGTAGAGACTCGAGTGCACCTGTTCCCTTATTGTGAATGGACCAGAAGAATGTAACTAAAGTTCAGGTATTTTCAATGTTTTTTCAGAACTTAGGATCGGTTCCTGTGCCAGGCAAGCTTGATGTATCACTAAACTTGCAAAGCCTGAAAATTTGACTTGAACATTTCTGTTAAGCATATTTCCTGTGCGCTTTGTCTGCTTCGGCATTCTCCAAAGCTTTATGAAATTGACATTAGATGAAGTCATCAAGGTAAGAAATATCTCATGCCTAATAAGTGCAGTGGCGGACAAGCATAGAATCAAGCGTCATTAGCTAATTAATCATATTGTGTAATGGATAGTAAGTGTAGTGTAAGAGCCATATATCGTTCAATGGCCGTTAGTAAGCACTAAGTACAATTCTATGTACGTTTAGAAGTGATGAGACAGTGTGTCATACGATTCTTTTGTTTGTGTATACGCGATTCTGTATACAGAAACTTATTCATGCACAAAACTTGAGAGGATGATCATTCAACAGTGCAAGAAAAGTAATGCCACAAATAGGCCATAATGAAATTTTGAAGGAGCTGATAAGCTATCATCGAGCATCACCAAATGCAGAAATCAAGTACACTTAGACTGATTCAAGTGCGTATTACGACTTATTGATCAAAGTGAATTGATTTATGTATCTTAAAGAGGCTAGAAACTACTTTACGTTACGCCAGATGGCACTGAAACAGGGAGAACAAGAAAGTGTATGGCAGCATTCAAAGCCATTAATAAATACTGCTAAGCCCTGTCCTGACTATGTGTTAATAGATATAATTCTAAAGGCTTGTAGACGTATGTTGTATGTCCAGTGAGTCAGATTGTGGCCTCGTCGGGCTTATGTGTATAAGTATATTTTGACTTGTTTACTGCTGCAAATAGTTTTATCTGTGATGTTCTTGTCTGTCCAGACTTTCTGTAGTTCCAAGTCATAAGGTTTATGTGGGGTTCGCTCAGTCAAGTGAAGCACCAGGTGCTAGTCGCGCCTCTCCAGACTTGGGGTGTGACATGAGGGGGAGCACACACTAAGGGGGATCAGCATCAAAGAAGTAAAGAGTGAAACAGAAAAAGTACCATTCTAATCTTACAAGCACTGTATTCATTATAAGTTTATCAATGAGAAGAATGTTGAGAATATCATTAATTGAAAAAAGTGTGCTCTTCCTAACAACTTAAGCTTTTAGATAAAATGGTCACACACTTCAACATGTTATCAGAGCAGGCAGAGGTCCTGGGATCGAATCTCACCGACATCCAAATTAAAAAAAAAAATGAGAGGTTGAGAAGGTATACAAGTAGAGTTTGTGACCATCAAGTAGAGTTTGTTACTTATTTTCTAGTGTACGATATGTAAGAAGAAAAGTGAAGGTGAATATGAGGTGTGTTAGAGGGTGAGAGGATACAATCAATGTAAAACGTCATTAGTGGAATTTATTTCCATACTTCAACTAAGGAATTCATTTCCCTTATTTTTGCTAAAAAATTTGGACCAATCGAACATGAAAAAATTAGAAGATATTCTTCTTTCATACTAAACACACCCTAAATGCCAATTACTTTCTTATTGGTACGGGAATATGAATTAATGTCATGGTTATGTGATAGAATATACTTTAGAGGCCAAGTTTTTTAGTTTTTTCTTTTTTCATTTAATGTCTTATATCCATATTGAAACCCGATTAATTTAAATTTGCGGTATATAAGGCCCCCTTCGAGGGAAAGCGCTCCCTACCAAAAAAAAATCATATCCAAAATTCAAACTCGAAACCTATGAGTAAAAGCCAAGTTAAAAGGCTTAACTAGGGATTGACAGTCCTATGTGAAG
Organism: Solanum appendiculatum; assembly: GCA_018342035.1. Classification (NCBI taxonomy): domain Eukaryota; kingdom Viridiplantae; phylum Streptophyta; class Magnoliopsida; order Solanales; family Solanaceae; genus Solanum; species Solanum appendiculatum. The sequence continues at coordinate 822,045 of JAGDQO010000043.1, read as the reverse complement.
AAAATTTGAATGAAAATGAATACAAATGATTCTCATAGAATTGGCAAAATGTAAAAGGAAAACCTGAGTCAGAATTTATAAATTTGAGATTCTAAATTCTTTTAAGTTATTAAGTTTTAAATTAATAATTTATATATATTCAATAAAAAAATTTTAAAATATATATAATTTAAGCCGAATTAAAACTACTGAATTCGACAAATCTCGTAAGCTATAAAGGCTACCCCATCTTACTTTTTAGTAGGTACCACGATCCCACCAAACCTGGCAAATTAATTGTAGACAACACTTTATCAAGTTGATAAAGAAAGAGGAAAAAAAAAAAAACTAGCTACATGATATATAATTTAATTTGAACAAATAAACTTTTTTTTTCAAGATAAGTATACTATCACTATCGTGATACAAATTTTTAAATAGCGCATGGACAATCAAAAGTAAATTGACAAAATGGAAAAAAGTGAACTAAAAGTAGGTACATCATGGTGTACTCAATTTTGCACCATTATTATGTTTTTGTTTTTTTTCGTGCGCAAAGTAAATCACATTAGAGTTCGATTAAATTCGGATTCGCGTAAACTTTTGATTGAAAATGAAGGAGTATTTATCATTCCGCCACAATCCTTATTGGTCACCATTATTTTGTTTAGTATATATAAATTTCTATCTTGACTTCGTTCTCTGCTATATTTTTTTATTGCATATACTTTTTTGAGTTTAGAGTCTATTAGAAATAGTTTTTTATCTCCATATGATCGGAAGAACACTATGCATATACCATCTAGGCCTTCCTCAAACTTCACTTATAAAATTACGCTAAATAATTTTATGAATATGTAAAATTCTAATAGTAGTCAATATTCAACACCTCCAAATAATTAGCTGTTCAAGTCTTGGAAAGGTTATTACTTTAATAAAGATTTTTGGATATCAACTTAATGGAGCAATAACTAGAACTCAACTACCAATTCTGATCATCATATTTTATTTTAATATATACTTTCTCCATTCAACAATAGTTGTCTACTATACTAAAAATAGTTGTCCAATAATATTTGTCCAATTTATAAAATCAAGAGATAATTTACCTTTTATGTCTATTTTACCTTTGCTATTAAATACTATTTATCATCTAACACATTTCTCAAAGCATTAAATTTAATAATGTCAAAGAATAATATAGTAAAATTATCCCTATTAATTATTATTATTAAGGAGTGTGCCAAGTCAATAATGGACAACTATAATTGATCAGAGAGTAGTTAATTAAATGGAATTGAAGTAGAGAATTGCATAAAATGTTACATACTTCAATGTTTATTCTTGTCAATATTGACATTGACCTTTACAATAAATGCTTGATTTATTAATTTTTCAAAATAACAATACATATGGGTCGAAGAAACCCCTCGATATTTAAATTTCAATATTTGCTGTCCCAATATAAGCTCAATGGTCAGGTTGTAAGACTTTTAGTAAGGTTAAATTAAATAGAAGTATTGAAAACACTTTTAAATTTTGTGTGAATTATTAGTTTCATTTTTAAACTATTGACAGCTTTAAAGACAACATTTTACTTGACTAACTGAACTTAAATATACCTCGATAGAGTGATATACACCCCCTAAATTCTCGCCAAATTTAGGGTGTTTTCAACACTTCTCTCGGCTTTTTATTAAGAGATTCATGCTCCTACAAGAATTAGACACCACTTGTTATGTCATGTTGCATATCGAGGGTGTATCTAAGTTTAGTTAGTCAAGTAGATGGATGTTTTTAAAGGTGTCAATAGTTAGGGGACGAAATTAATAATTTGTGCTTTCATTACTTCTCTCTAAATTAAATGATAATTTAGGCTCAACCAGACAAAGGCGGATGTACGATTTAAAGGTTAATTAATATTTTATTGTTAACATTAATTACTTATTTCTTAAATCATTTTTCAAGGCATAATATTAAACATCAATTAATACTTTTATTTTTTTAAAAAAATAAACATCAATTAATAGGGATAGCGTGGTAAAATAATCACGTTAATTATTATTTCATTAATGATTGTGCTAAGCCAAATGTGATGAGTAAAAATGAACGAAAAAAGTATCTCACAAATAAAAACACCTAACTTATACAATGTTATACCACCAAATTATTTTCTTGACCTGAAATTTATTAGCTATAACTAAATAGGTAGAAAAGTATTTATATGCCAAATTAACTTATAAACTTAGCAAAACACTTCTTAGAAATCTTTTTCTCATCACCACTTCTTTATTTTCCCCCTAATTAAAGGTTAAAAGGAAGAAAACAATTGACTTTTTACCAAATTTTAGCTAATGCCTTTAATAAAAAAAGCAGCAAGAAAGAATTTAAAATTGTCAAATATTCAATTTTGCCATATATTTTTTTTTAAGTTTTCAAAGAAATTAATGTTTGTGAAGTTAAAACTCCTTTTTCACTTTAGGGCAATTGATTCCTTTTGGTTTTGAATTTTTGTTTCTCACTTTATATTAGTTTTTTATTTATAGACATGGAGTTGCTTGAGTTTAATTAAAGAGATTTGACAAGGATAGGTGGTCTTTAATTTATCTGTCATTTGTAGGTAAGGAGGTTTTAAAAAGCCCAACTACCAAGTTAAAGATGATATAATTTTAAATAATATATTTTTATTTTTATTTGTCACTGCATATTCAGAAGAAAAAAAACATATTTTTTTATATATTTTATCTTTAATATTAATTACTTATTCTCCGAATGATTTATTAGGATTTAAAACTAAATATTAATTAATATGAATATTGTGATAAAATATTCTATGTCCATATTTTTAAAGAGCATGCAAACTTCAATGTGAATAAATAAAGAGAAAATTTCAGAAATAGCAAAGATAATAGAGATAATAAGGTTCTATAGCTATAGTTTCGGTAATTGTATTCCATAGCTATAGTTCTGTTTGCTATGGAGGCTGTGATTTGTATATTTTACTTGCAAATATACAAACAGGGTAAGTATATACAAATGGAAGTTGCGGTTTGTATATTTCGCTTGTGAATATACAAATAGGGTAAGTATACACAATTATGTATTTATACATTTAGGAATTTTTCAGAACTTCGTTTATATATTTCGCTTGCCAATATACAAACATGGTAATTTATTATGAATTTTTCATAAATCGTATACAAATAGCTAGGGTAAGCATATACAAATTCAAGATTTATACAATCAGGAATCAAATTATATAAATTCTAGATTTATACAATTAGGATCGAATTATACAAATTATGAATTTATACAATTAGGAAACCGAATAGCAAGAACTGAGGAAACTGTAACCACGAATTACAATTTTCTTAAACTGTAGCTATAGTACATAATATAGGCTAAAGGTTTGCTATTCTGCATAATTTTCCCATAAATAAAATTGAATGAAAAGAAAATATTGTGTTATTTACTTGATGGGAGAACTTAAATATTATTATGGCTCATTAAATTTACTACTTTTCTTTACAAATTTTGGGGGTTTAGGGACTAACTCTAGTGTCTTTATGTTAGCTACTCCTAGTATGGTACATTTCTTCTAGGGTTAGTGTTTTTCTATAACTAAGTTTTAGGAGTTTGGTAGGACTTTTTAGGAGTTACAATAGTAATAATTAAGTATAATTTACGTAAATTTCATAGTGTTAAGAGTTAAATACATTATTTTTCTACTCTTTTTCAAATTATAAAAATCCCTTAAAATTTATGGACTTTCGGATACATTAGCAAATATCCAGATACATAGGTGAGAGATGTAGCCGAGAGGGGAGGGATGTATCAGAGAGGGGATAGGACATCCGGATACATCACTAGACTTCCGGATACATCAGCAGACATCTGGATACATATGTGAGGGATGTATTCGAGATGGGAGGAATGTATCAGAGAGGGAGATAGAGATGTATCAGCGAGAGCAGAGTGATGTATCCGAGAGGAGAGTTTTGAAAATTTTTTAAATGGTAAGGAATTTTAGAGATTATTGTAAAATAAGACTGTATTTAGGTAATTTTTTCAATAATGTATTAATACATATATACTTTTAACACTCATTATACATTATTTGGTTTTCATTTTCTTATTAGAATAAAATTTTAGATAAGTTATACATTATTTGATACAATTTTTCTTTATTAACATAATAAACAATACCTATATATATATATATATATAATATAAACATGCATTTATATATTATTATATACAAAATAAAATATTGAATAGGAATGGGTAATTGAAATGACAACCCCCTTCTAGTTTATTCCGGAAAGTGATTAGCGTGTGCTATTTATATATTAAAAAAAAATTAGTCTATTCATTGTCTTCCAAACTTTCATCTTTTCACACTTAATCAATTCCCATGGATGAAAAGATTTCTATGATCATATATAATTTTGAATAGAAAAATATGACTTTTTTTTTAAAAATGTATGTTATTTTCATTTTTTTTAATAGAGATAATTTATTTTTATAAAAATTATAAAATTAAAATTGTGAAGGATTACAATATCAAATGATCAGGGACATTTGGTTTTTATAGGCTTAAATATATTATCGAACTTTGACAAAAAAAACTCATCATGCTATTATTTGTTACTCCCTCCTGCCCTTATTTACTTGTCAAATATTTCCTAATTTGATGTCTATTTTTACTCTATCAAAAAGGATAATAATTTTTTTTTTCTATTATACCCTCAATTTATTAAACATTGAGTTAATCTCTTTAAAAAATGTACTCCTTCCCTCCATATTAGTTGATCACTTTCCTTTATACACGCATATTAAGAAATTATAAATAAAAGACAAGTTTACTAATTTACCCCTTAAAAAACTTCTTGTGAATTTTACAAGCAAATGTGAATACTTTAAAAAGAATTAATCACAAAGGTAATATAGGAAAAATTTAATTAATGCTTTCTTGATTTAATAAGGTGATGAACTAATATGAGACAACTATTCTTAGTAAGATAATCGATTAATATGGGACGAAGGGAGTAGTGAGTAAATATATTTGAGATTCTATCAATTAATAAGGTTAAAATGGTAAACTCACTGTACCAATCTATATTTTCTTAATAGGTGTGTCAAGTCAAAATTTAACAAGTAAAACGAGACGGTCTATTAACTAAAAACAATTTTTGTTTTATATTTTGCCACATCATTATTACACTAATGTGCGCGCATGTATTAATAGTGTGTTTTGACTTCTCTAAGAGAAGAAGAAATAGAATTTCTTTTCTTCTACTCTGAAAATCATGTAATATAATTCCAAGAATATACCGCTTTGCTGGAGAGAAGGAGATAATCAGATAATTAATGGCTTCTCCACCTCTTCACGCTTCCTTTTCCTCAAAATCAATACATTTTTTACTCTCTAAAAACTATGAATTCTCTCTTTTTTGTTGATATCATCTAGTAGTTGTTAACGATTTTGAAGATTATTTGGTTGAGAAAAGTAGTACTGCTGTAAAAATGGGGGCATGTGTGTCGCGGCCAGAGAGTTGTGTTGGAGGTAAATTGGGAGGTTCAAAAAAGTTAAGAAAAAGGAGAAGAATAAGAAGAAGGAAGAAATCTGTCTTGCTTCACAAAATTGATGAGTCATTTCCTTTGGATAACTACAATCCAACATTTCAGGGTACTTTCTCTCTCTATATCTATCTCTGTTTATACTTTTTTGGTGAAATTTAATTGTTTTGTTTTCATTTTTTAATGGTTTTGGTTATACAAGGATTATTAGGTGTTGTGATCGAGAATGATGTTGAATTGTGAAAGTAATCTGCATTTGCAATTTTAATTTTTAATTTTTGAGTGAGTTTGGTTAAGTTGAAGGTTTTTAAGGTGGAAGAAAGTTGGAGATATGGAGCTTCGGATGGAAAAGTTTTGATGAATTCGAATTATAGTAGCTCAGTTGGTTGGTTACCTGAACTTTCACCTGGTTGGTGAAAGTGCGATTCCTCACCTTGTAATCTTTTTCCCTCAGTTTAGAAAGAAAAAGAAGAGTATTCTTTCTATTTTACTTAGAGGAGCTTTGGAGTGGCTGGAAAAAAGGAATTTTGTATATGCTTGATTGAGTAAGCTAGCAGTAAAATATAAATTCTAATGAATACCTCATTCTCAAATCTAATGGTTGTGATAATGTGCACTTCTATAGGCACGTCTTGTATACAATTTACCTTAATAGTAAAACTTTGGATGGTATGTTGTTCCACTGTATACAGTTTACCTTAATAGTTTCTCATGTTCTTGCGATGTCGTTTTCTTTTCCTAAATCTTATCACATGCCTTCAGCAAGTGGCAAGTCAAAGTGAGATTGTATGTTTCGTTGTCCGTTAGGACATAAATGTGTGTGTTTTCTGCTGTATCTTCAACATTCCATCTATCATTCATTGGGAAATGATCTAGTATAGTTTAAGTTCTCATGTTTTTATCCTAAAGCTGAATAGTAGATAAAACCATCACAAATAACCTTGTCAATTGTTTAATGTTTGTCATGGAAATCACAGGACAGATTGAGGAGGCGTGGTTTGATTCCGCTGCAATATTTGAATCTGACTGTAGTGATGAAGATTTCCAGAGTGTTCCCGATGGTACAGCATTCTAGTTTTCGATATTCTGTTTCAACTGTTAGAATTTTGTTTCATTTGAACTTAGTAATTAAAATACAGACACAATTACTGCAGATGTACTTTCTCTCAACAGCTCTGAGTGTGGCCGGACTAGTGTAGCTTCTATCAAAGATACTAACCATGGGGATGTTAATATAAACCTTGATGGACCTCACAGTGAGGTACGGCCTGTTTCCCTTGATGAGATCTCGTCCTCGGAAAATGTAGGTAGTGGCAGGGAGGATGGTTTGTTGGAGAACTGTGGAATTCTTTCAAACAACTGTCTGCCCCGTCTTACCTCCACTGTTGTGCCAGTTGAGAAGAGATCTCTTAGCTCTAGTCCTCCAAGTTCAAGGAAGAAAGTGGACCTAAAACTTCCCTTCAAATGGAAAGATGGAAATCCTTGTGACACTCTACGTGAGTTTCTACATCTAGCTTTTGATCTAGTTGCTTTAGCACGAAGTTCTTCAAATGTGCATCACATAATGGATTAAGTTTGAATATCATTATTGGTTACTCTTTCAAATATTAGTTCTAAACTATCTTTAATTTGTTGCAATTAGTAATTAGCAATTTTCGCTATTGAAGACATATATAAAGATGAAATTTCAAGAATTATGCTAGGTCTATAACAGGATTTAGTTATTGTTCAGAGGAATATCTTTTCTCAAAATTTATTTTGGAGAATTAGTGTTCTTATTGGATTATCCATGTCTCCTCTTCTTTGAGGCAAGATTGTGTGTTATATGAGACTTTTTAAGATGTTTTATATATTTGGAGTTGGTATTGTAGACTAATTAAAACAGTTCTCCACAAATACGGCTGAAAATGTAGTTGATTTATACAAGGCAGTGATAAATTTGGTTACAGCACCTGAGCTACAAATCCGTAGCTGTTGTTAGAGCCTAACGATGCATGTACCTCTTGCCAATGATGGAGTTTCTGTACTGTCAAAAAGTTAGAAATCCAGATGAGTTCATTGCGGCTATCGATGCAGACTTTTGATGAGTCTGGACTCCTTAACATCTGGCCTTAGTCTATAAGAAGTTACAAAGTAACCAAGTATGATCACAGTGCCACACTACTGCTATTCATTTCATTGTTCAAAAGCACCTAACAATTCAAAGCTTCCAGACCCTACCTGGAACTACTGAAGAAAAATTAAAAAATTACGGGAGTAGGTATGAAAATGAATTTCTTATAGAGACATGATTCATTGCTTTAAATTTTTTTGATCTGGTGCATTTGACATTGAGAGATATCACATCTTAGTTTCTCAGTCCCAAACAAGTTGAGTCAGCTAGATGAATCCGCACTGACCATGTTTCCCCATTTAAATACATCTCAGACCAACATTCAGAATAAAAATAAAAAGTAGTAGAAATTCTCTATATTTCGTTGTGCCTTATCTTTCGCTAAGTGTGAATTTGTTCCAAGCAATTATAGGCCTTTTGAGGCCACTGTCTTCCATGTGATTTTAGGTGTACCTCGTTGCCTTTTAAGCAAGTACTTCCTTTATATAAAATGTAGGAGTCTGAAGGTGGGGACAGTATAGAAGGTAAAACAAAATCATCCTTGTCAAGGTCCTTGATTCTCTGCTTCACCTCAGCGTGGAATGGATCTTAACAATCCACTTCTTAAGGGAAAATTTTGTCTAGCTGAGAGAGAAAGGGAAAGTAGTCCAAAAGGAGACTTGACCTAGCAAATGCGCTCCTCACCTCAATGCTATATTTCAGCAGCTATGAACTATGACGCTTCAGAAGAAAAGTTACATCCACTACCTGGCGGATCTTAATGATCACACTTGTAAGGGAAAATTAATTAAGTCTAGTTGTTTTCTCAGAGTCCAATTTTGACCTGTTTCATAAATCAATCGAGAAGGAAAAGGAAGTGATTGTGATCGAGGAATGGAATCCTCGACATCATATGCATGTCTCTGAGCCTGGAAAAAGGCTGTTTGGCATCTTATGTAAATGTTTGTGCATGAAAAGTCTGTATAAATTAATTTTTCGGATGGAAACAAAAGTGATGGTTCAGTTATCTGCGATCCAGTTACCGGATCAAGGTGAAAAGAATACAATGAGCTAACTTTAATTTGTTTTTGGGTACAGTTTCATCTAAAACCCTGCTTCAAAGGCCCATAGCTGGTAGCCAAGTACCAGTTTGCCGGTTGGAGAATAAATTGCCTGATAGTTGGTCCCATATTGAACCAAGTACCTTCAGGGTTCGGGGAGGAAACTATTTCAGGTAATATACTTACAGATGCACAAAACAGACAGGTAAGCACTTATTTTATGAGTTCGACAATCTTGTCCTAAAAAATGGCTTAGATGAGATACATCATTAACAAAAATAGAAAAGCTAAGGGAAAATCCATACGCCCCGTAGTTAAAGATGTGTTTTTCTGAACATTATGGTTATCATATGTTTGTGTATACATGCTGGCTGTCAATGCAACTGCCCTCTACTTTTGTTTATGTTGTATCATTCACATACTTTTAACTTTTGCAGGGACAAAAAGAAAGAGTTTGCGGCAAATTATGCTGCTTATTATCCTTTTGGTGTTGATGTGTTTTTATCCCAAAGAAAAATTGATCATATTGCTCGACTTGTGGAACTTCCTGTCATTGAACACATGGGGACACTTCCACCCATTCTTGTAGTGAATATTCAGGTACCATTTAGTTTAGCTTTAAGAGAATAAGTAAGTGTATTTGTTTTCTTTTTTTTCTCCATTGCTCTGGCTGTCATTAAGTTGGTCTGATGGTTAATTTATAGATACGTAATTGGGAATATGTTTGCAGTTGAAAGGCATTAGTAACCTTTCCATTACTTTTGGATTTTCCATGTCCCTAGAGTGTTCCCATTAACCACATCTCAGTCCTTTCAGTTGTGAACTTATTCTCAAGCCAGTGCTTTTTTAGCCCTATTATAAGTCCATAATCATGTTTGTTAGTCTGAAAGCTTTTCTTTCTTATGTGTATGTAGTCTATATTCTCTTGATGAACCATTTTGAATTCAAATATTCACTCATTTGAGTTGCTAAGATGCTGTTTTCGTCTTTCTTTTTCTCTTTTTTACAGGTACCATTATATCCTACTGCAATTTTTCAGGGTGAAACCGATGGTAAAGGAATGAGTTTTGTCTTGTACTTTAAGCTTTCTGAAAGTTATGCAAAAGAACTCCCTTCTCATTTTCAAGAGAACATCAGAGTAAGTTCTAGACTTCTAGTTACCATGTCATTGGATTCTTGTTCCTCTTTTAGCCTGTCTCTAGTCATATATATATCACCTGTTGCTTCTTAATTGTTTAATCGAGTTTCTTCATGTTCGTCTTTTTCATTTTGCCTTTTGTAACATTTGTTTCTCTGTTGGTGTTTTCTTTTTTCACATTCTGTTAGTTTCTGTGTACATTCTCTTGTAGTATTGAGTTAGGTACTGCTTGTTACCTAGTTTTTATTTCATGGTTTATTTACCTCTTGTCTGGTTCTTGGTAAACTATCACAGTCAGAATTTTTACTGAACCATCTTTTCCTACTCTTTCCTATTGATCAGAGGGTAATGGGTAATGAAGTGGAAAAAGTGAAGGCTTTTCCAATGGATGGTACTGTTCCCTTTAGGGAAAGATTGAAGATTTTAGGTCGTGTAGCAAATGTGGAGGACCTCCGGTTAAGTGGAGCAGAGAGGAAGCTTATGCAGGCGTACAATGAAAAACCTGTTCTTTCACGTCCTCAACATGAGTTCTATAAGGTATGATTGCCAGATTTGGTTATTGTTTGATTTGGATGAACAACTTACTTTTTTATGTTTGTTTGGTCCATTAGTATGAGTGTCATCTCTTCTTTGAATAGAATGCACACGTCGTCTCATTCATATTGAAGGAAATATGTTCAAGTTCTTATTAAGTTGCTAATGATGTCTTTGTAGGGAGAAAATTATTTTGAGATTGATATAGATATGCACAGATTCAGTTACATCTCTAGGAAGGGTTGCGAAACATTCCTAGATAGGCTAAAGCTATGCTCCTTGGATGTAGGCCTCACAATTCAGGTGAGTATCTGTATCTGACCTCAAATTCTCTTCTTTGCAAAATCAGCTGCAAGTAATTATTCACTTTTCAAATCAGGGTAACAAAATTGAAGAATTGCCGGAGCAGATCTTATGTTGTATACGGTTAAATGAAATCGACTATGTGAATTATCAGCAACTCGGGGTGAATAATGGAACCCCTTGAATAGGTCCACAAACAGTGTAATTGACAGGATATGGCAAATAAGTGTTGAAGTTATTGTTAGATAGTTTGTGTTCCTCCCTTCTCCCCTTTTCCCCAATTGTCAAAATCTCTGTTTCAAATGTACTCACTCGAGATGCAAATGGCTTATCGAGCAAGCTATAGATATTTGAATCTATGGACAAGGCTGAGAAAATAGTCAATTGAGTGGATGTTCTTCTTTGTTTCAATGTTTCATCAAGCAGCAGTCTTTCTGTTTTTAATTTGGATTTTTTTATGCAACACATCCATTTAGTTATTCATGTCTTAAAAAAAATGTAAATATGCTCAAAATCCTGAAAGTAAAGATGTTGGAAAATATGAAGCCAAAAAGTTGTAGTCACAGTTAGATCATATTGTAATAGGTTGTTTCAAGAAAACTATGTGAAGAAGAAAAAATATTGAAGATGGATGCTAACATTTTCCTGTGATGTTTGCAAGGTAGAGCTAATCTAGTATAATGAGATACAAAGTATGCAATAGATGTCGCATCTTTGTACCTAGGGGACCTAGTGATTAATGAAGTGGGATAAAAATCATGTTCGGTACGTAGGTAAAAAATATTATTTTAAAAACATTCGTGTATAATCTAGAAAAATAGTATGAGATGTGGGGATGGGGGTAGAAGTGTGGGATGGTGGGGCTACGGATGGTGGGGTGAAGATGACGAATGTTGGAGGATAATAAGGACACAATCAATGTGGAATGTCACTTATAGAACTTGATTTCCCTATTTACATTAGGAAAGACATTGAATTTATTTTCCTCGAGAAAATGTTCTCCAAAAATTTTGAACAACCAACATGAGAAATTAGAAAACATCCTCCAGATCGAACACACCCTTATGGACTCGTTGAGAATGATTCTAATCTAATTCATGGCCTTAGTAGAAGGCTGGTATTTGAATCTCTGTAGAGGCCAAAAAAGGTAGGTGATTTCTTACCTTCTTCCTCAATTTTGGTGCATACAAATTACCGGCTACATTCTAGCCGGTAGTAGTAGGTTCCTCGATGGAATAGTCTAGGTGCATTTCAAGCTGGTCTAGACACCACCGTTACAAAAACTAATACTACAACATCTCTAAGGAGGTTGATAATCTTGAAAAGTTGCATGATAAATTTACATTTTAGCTAAAAAAACAGAATACAATGAAATAAATAAATTTTCCTAATAAAACACCTACTGAATGAAGTATGTTAGCTGATTATCAAATCAAGAAACCAAAAAGTAAATGAAGTATTTTAGTTGATTACAGAAAGACAGTACTAAATATTAGTTACTTCCATGAGAAAGAACTGATGATGCTGTAGGGCTGCTAACATTCTCCATAGTCCCTACTTGTGTTTTCCCAGTTAGCATATCTATAGCAATTTGTGCAACTTCTGCAAACCAGTCATCCTCTGGTAGTACACTGCAGATTAGAATTTTTTAACATTAGTGAGCCTGCTCGTGTAGTTGGTTTCAATCGCGGATAAATGAAGAGGATTATGATTCAGGGGCTTTGTTTTATTATCTATGGTATACCTGTATGGATCAATGTGGCTTGCAGCAACTGCTTCAATAGCTCTGCCTATGATGTTTTTGATTACTTGTTGAAGATTTCGAGACAAGTAACGTCCTTGTGAAGCAAACAGTATTACAAACTCCATATCTAGATAAAACTGCAGGGGAAACAGAACAGTGTTTCAGTTCTCAAAAGAACGCGAAAACGAAAAAGGCAGATGAGAACGAATATTTTGACGAAAAAACCTGTTGAAGGCCAAGTGGACCTAAAGGCCTTGGCCCTTGTTCAATCTCTTCCCAGAAATTTTGGTCTTCAGAAAGCCAGAGGATGATAGTTTCAGTGAGTCTCATCAAAAGAATAGTAGCAAATCTTTCCCTTCCAACAAACATGTCTGATGCTATGCTAGCAATTCTAGTTAACTTCCCGAACATTTCCTGATATACTGGAGATGGAAACCACTCTATCTCTTCTGGATTTCCATCCATATTTAGGTACATGTCTGGGCTTAAACGAACACCACCATCTTCCAAGAAAATGAGTTCAAGTGCATGTTGCCTACAAAAGCTGTCTCGGAGCTGATCAACTAAACGTTGGAGTCTCCGCTTCAGTTCTCTCTGCTCTACAGGACGGGATTGCCTGTCTGTACTTCGTTTAGATGTATCATCTGTCTTATTAGATTGTTGTGCAGATGAAAGCTTGGCTGCTGCACGAGGGATTAGCTCGTCTGATAACAATAATGCATTGGCTAGTAAAGCAATCTGTTCGGGTTCTGTCTCAGCCAGCCTAACAATTCTGTTTACAGATCCTTCAAGGTTCTCATTGTCCACTGAACCAGGTAATGCTTTTATCAACATACCTATGTATGCATTAAACACTTGCATCACACCTTCCAAAGTGTTCTCAGACAATTGTAAGATTTCGAGAGGACTAATGTCCTCGCAGAGTTCCTGTGAGAATGATCAAGTTTAGTGCCAGAAGGTGATTCAGTTACATACTATAGGAAGATTACAATATGAGATGAAAAGCTATATGCAAGAGTTTGTTATTTCTGCTAAAGTGCAAAGTTAATCACCTGAACCATTGTGTTGAATTTATGAGCACTGCTTGAGAGCTTTGGTTGGGAGGTGATTACACCAGCAAGAGATGAAGTTCCTAGAGAACGTGAGCCGATTGGTGGATAAGTTAGCGACCAATCATCTGCAGCAGCAAGAGCAGCAGTGCACTGCTCAATCCTCTTTATATTGGCATACAGTGCTTGCTCAACACAGGGCTTAAAATTTTTCAAGAGAACTGGTGAAAGGGCCAGCCCGCGAGCTTCTAGCAAAGAGCAGTGCCCGAGACTTATGTGAACACTTTCAGCAACAGGTCTTAAGCATCCTGATGCTGCTGGTGAAGCTATGACATATCTTTTAATAAGATGAGCAAAATTCTCAGTCTGGTTGACAGCCCAAGTTACTAGCTCAGATGTATAGGAAGGTTCATCATCAAATAAGGACAAGGAATCACTTGTGGCCTGTGCCATCGTCGAGAAAACAAGCTGTGAAAGAGCAGCACTATATGCTACTCCATGTGAAGTACCTGAAGGCCGAAGACCCTGCATATTACCATGCAACTTCTGCTGGTGAGAACTTAACATTAAGGTATGAGCACGAGGTCCATCACCAAGACGTTTTAGAGCTTGTACTGCAGAACGAAGCTCAGCAGCACCAACTGAAGACTTGAAAGAAGCTTCTGCTAACTGTGCTGCTAACTTTTGCTTCTGTTCAGTGATAACTTTCTGCAATGATAATAACGTGGATGGAGTCAATGTCTGTTTACTACGAGTATCATTTGCCATATGTTCACCTTCATCCAGCACATCCAAAACTTCATCCACTCTCCTCTCAGCAAGTAACACTTCAAGCTTCTCTATAAATTGTCCTAACCAACTCTCAGTATTGGTGGTATCATTGTCGCCATGATTAGACCTGTCATCTTGTGTTGAACCGTCTGAGCTAGACAGAGAATCAACATTAATTCCTTCAGCTAAACCATGAACAATTGCTGCTCGAGTAGATAGGAGATTTCTCAACGCAATAAGCTGTCCTTCAAGATTGGATATTTCCCTTGATGTGCTGCATATATAAAACGAATAAGACACTTCTGCAAGTGATGATGCACCAACAGCCTAGATACACTGCAAAAGGAGTGATAATGGTTGTTTCAGACTAAAAATGTTCCAGCTTCGCGTTTTTTAACATAATTCCTCAGCAAACAAGAGAAATCAAATTCACAGGCAAAGTTCAGGTCTAGGCAGAGATATGTGAAGGAACAGCTCCCACTAAAGCTTAACGAACATCTACCTAGAGGAGCGAGATCACTGTAAGTAATGCTTTAAATTCTTCTGTTATTTAAGAGATATTTACTTTATGGCAACTCGAGTTTTTATGGCAGATATGTGAACATATCTTTGAGTTCTGCGAATGATAGCATATTAACTCGATAGCAAGTCTTAATGTTTTCGTCCTTCACTACTTTAAATTCCAATTCTCATTTTTCGCGATAATACCATTCATCCAGAATGGCGAAAAATTAGGAAATACTAGATATTGAATTCATCAGTATGGCTGAGTTTGCTTACCGTATGAAAGCAACATAATTAGCATAAACACTTTTTCGCATTTCCTCTGCAGAAGCCTTCCTTAAGTCCATAAGGTAATGGCATAAATGCCTTATTTCCTGTTCAAAATTTCCAGAAAATTTCTTTATATCGCTACAACAAAAATAACTTTTAGCAGCAATAAATATACACATTAACAAAAAATGATAAAGCTTATACTGACATTAGTTAATTGTCATTGGATCTAATGTCGCTATAGGTTTTAGGGATATTTATAAAGATTGTTAATTGTTGCTAAAAATACATATTTACAATAAAGTTATTGCTGTTAATTAATTGCCGTTAGGAGCTCATTTTTGGTGTAGTATATCTTGCACCATACTTTTACAACAAAATAATCACATTATCCAAATTTCAAACTAGAAACACCAAAAGAAAAGAAACAATTTTCTCCTTCAAACAGTGATCAAGAGAGAGTTGCTCGGATGGTAAGCACCCCTCACTTCCAACCTTAAGATTGTAAGTTCGAGTCATCAAGGGAGCAAAAATCCCTATACAATTTTGTTATCTTTGTCCATAATTCTATCTCCCAAACCATATTTAACAAGAATGCACCAATACAATATGTATCTTATAACAATGAAACCTTTTAAACCACAAACAAAGAAAATGGTCCGAGGTACATCCTTCGTCAAATTTCTGGCTAGGTTCAATTGAAACCTATTGTTTTGAATTCCAATAACGCATATACATATACAAACACAAATTTAAATTTACGTGCACCTTTTCGCTCATATGACGACATCGATTGGTAACATATGAATCAGGATCATATGCAGAAGCTTTGAATACTTTGAGTTTATCACTAAGTGATAAATCCTTTTCATCAAAATCAATTGAATCTCCAATGCTTGAAGAGAATGAACCTCCATCCATATTTAATTAATCAATTTTTCCAAAAACATGAACAATTAGCAAAGAAGAATAAGAAAAAGAAAAGCTATTATGAATGTGATTCAATTTGTATCATCACGATGGACTCGCTCCAACTCACAAGAATAACAAATATTTGTTTTTAAAAAAAATTTGCTTTTAATTTTATGTTTATTTTTATGAATAAGAGATTCGAAATAAATCAATTTATTCTATTCAATTTTATGTGAAGGAAAATAGAAGAGAGAAAATTTAGCTAAATTATCCTTTCCAAACTCGTATTGTTATCCGTTTCATATTACTTAATCCTCGTATTAAAAATAGTTTTTTCAATTTATGAAATCAAGAGAGTTTTATTATATTTTTTGCTTTTTTACATTTAGTATTAAATAATTATACAAAATACTAGCAATATTCAAATTTAAAATTTCCAAACATCATTAATAAGATAAGTTTGGTAAAATATACATTTGAAATTTATGTTTTTGTGTACATTGCTTAAATATAAAAATATTAAAAGCAATTTACATTTTCGGACATTTGCTACGTACCTTTAAGCAAAGACCGAAGAAGTAAAAGCAAGACATAAACGGCACTAATGCCTTGGGTTAATAGTTTGGGTTGTAGATATAAATTTTCGAAAGGACCGTTGTGATAAAATTGTTTTATTATTTGTTGAGATTTTTCTTAAACTTCGAACTGACATTTTTTTTCTCAAGGAGAATCAATAGTGTTTCCACTTAATGTAACCTGAATCCTCAACAAACTGATGGATGACAATGAATGTTTTTAATCACTTGAGCAAGCCTCTTATTTGTCCTTTTTTACAAGTGAAGTCTTGAATTATTATTTCTTAGAAGGGCATACATGATCAAATATTTAAAAAGTTGAAATCTTCTAAATGCCAAGTATATAGTAGTTTGACTTTAAATTATTAGCATCCCATTATACGTTTTTTGATCTTAAGCTTCTCCAAAACAATACCATCATTTCCAGCAAGTGCACGATACTTATCCTTCCTAGTAAAACTAGTACATTCATAAGAAAGTGTTGCAGCAATAACCCTTTGTATATAGTTAGCCACTTCATGACTCGATTTCCCCGCGTTACAAGTTAGCTCATACGGCAACTTATTCAAAAATGTAACCTCATAAGTGGGGCTCGGGTTCATAAAGAAGTAAAATGGATCCATCCCTTTCCATCCTCTAGCCGTTGTACCATGAAACATGCTCATCTTATTCACCATAGCAACTGGTACAAGTTCATCGGTTAACTCAGCAAATAACGCGGAGAATCTAAGTAGAAACGGTTCCCTACATGTTGTCCCTTCAGGGCATATTGCTAGGTCACCTTCTTGTAAGAGCTTTTTTATCATCGATGCATCTAGACCTCGATCACGATTAAGTCTAACTGTTTTAATCGGTGAAATGATCTCAGAGAGACGTGAAACGGAGTATGTAACAGCTGGAATCGGACGTCCAAGGGCAGTAGAGAGGAAAATCGGGTCAAGGAGAGTTCTATGTGAGCAAATGAAGAGGACACCTGAATTGTTGTTGGATTTATTGATGGGAGGTGGAGGGGTACCGTTGATGATGACACGAACGCCTAACGCCCAAAAGGCGTAGTAGACGGTAGGCATAGGGAGGAGGGAACCAGCAGCAATGCGTAAGCACGCGAGAATGAATCCAATCGGGATCCACAGTATGATGAGTAGTGACATTATTGGTGTTGGCTTTTGGACTAAACGGCCGTCGTGGAAAATGATGGGCTTGGGAAGTTTGCTTGTTGTTACAGCTTTAACTTCTGGCTTTGGTGGTACAATGTAACCTTCCTGCATTTTTTAACTTTGTTAGTACTTCATCAAGTTCCAACTTAATATTAATCCAAGATCATTCACATATATATACCCTTAATGAGATTTGATTCATAGACACACAAATATTAATAGCAATGGTGTTCAAGCCAGTTAGCATGCCTCTCGACTAGTTTTATGGGATACCTGTCATCTCTCAAGTCCCACCAGCAACATGTACAAGGTAATTCTGTCTACCAAAGCTTGAACAGATGGGAAGAAATCACCTAATACTCCGTGTCCATCACATTTTATATAATGTAATTTGACTTGGTTCGGAGTTTAAAAAAGAAAGATTTTTGAAACTTGTGCAGTCTAAAATAAGTGATAGGTGCACGTTTATGCTACTATAAGTCATTTCATTAAGAGTAAAATGAACATTTTATAATTAAATTGTTACTAAATATAGTCTTTTTTAGACTAACAAAAAAGAAAAGTGAATCATATAAATTGAGACAGAGGGATTAGAGTAGTATTTTGTGTCTGGCATGGAAATTGAACCTGAAACCTCACCGGTGCCCAATCCATTTCATCAATCGCTCAGCCACACACTTAGATACATGACTTATTTCAGATCACAAGTTTCAAAAATCATCTTTTAATTCTTAAATTCAGTATCCAGTCAAACACTTTCACGGACAAACAGAGTACTTAATCAACATTTTTCTTATCCTTCTTAGAAAACTAATTAGCTAATGAGTAAAATTAGCAAAGAACTAACCTTACACAAAGCCAAGAAAGGAAAATCAGTATGACGATCACCCAAGCCAATCTCAGGTTTACTCTCTCCAAATGTATTTTTAAGAGCATCAGCTTTGTTCTTCCCAACAAGTACTCCTGGCTTCTTAACAAAGCCAGTAGCCCTACCTTTATAACTTTCAATCTCAGTTCCTAAAACCAAATCAGCTCCCAAAAAATCCTTCAAAAATGGTTCCACCATAACCCTAGGATTCGCGGTCAAAACACAACGTTTCCCACAAGAAGAGAACACTTTCCATGACTCAGGATGAAGATCCTCTGAGTAGAATTTCGGTAGCACTGCACGTGCTACCGATTCCACATCAGAAACTTTCATCCCAACAAAAGTGGCGAAAATAAGGACTTGGATTCCTGCAGACTCCGAGATGAAATAGTAAAGAAGTCCAGCCAATGGTGAAGATAAGAGAAGAATAAGTAGCCTTAAAACACCTCCGACTTCAAAAGCAACTAAGGCAAAATAAGGGAATGAGCTTCGTCCTCGTAGTAAAGTTCCATCCATGTCCGCCATTACTGTGTCCTTTTCGCGACCTATGGATGCACATTTGTCTACAGTTGGAAACGTTGTAATCGCCATTTTTGAAAGCTTGTAAAGTTTTTCGTTTGAAGTTAAGTAACAAGTTTGAGTGTGTATATATATGCATGTTGATAAAGAAAGATGACAAATGAGGAAAACATAGTGAAGATGGTATCTAAGATAAATGTCCATATACTTATAACAATTTAACAGCAATTATTTAGCGACAATATATAATTGAGTATTTATAACTAGCACTCTATATAAATATCGCTAGCTAAAGACTTTAGCGATTTTGGATGTGATGACATTAACGACTCAATTGCTGCTAAATGTTTTTACGGCAATATAGGAAATCTAATGCGACTAAATGTCTCTTTTGTTGTGATAATGGTTGTCGTTGCATTGAAGAGATTAAGGGTGTGTTCGGTTTAGAGAAAATGTTTTTTAGTTTTCTCATGCTTGGTTGGTCAAATTTTTTGAAAAATATTTTTCTCTGAGAAAATATGTACCTAAAAAATGAAGAAAATAACTTCTCTAATGGAATTGTAGGGAAAGCAAGTTTCACATATGGGGCATTTCACATTTATTGTGTCATTCTCATTCTCGAGCACACTTCATCTTCACCCCTACCCATCCACACGACTCCACACCCTCCTATCTCCATCCCCACCGCTCATAGTTTTTGTCTAGATAATTATATACAGATATTTTTTAAATACGTATCGAATAAAAAAAAGGTAAGAAACTCACTTATTTTCCTTCCTACGAAACACACCTAAAGCTTCTAGAATTTGTTTAAAATTGCCATATTCTTGTTTCTCTAGGATGGAGAAAAGCCTATTCTTAGTTCAAATCGTTATTTCTTGTTTTTTGTGTATTCACCTCTTGATATATTTTCTTATTACTATTTTTATGTTACATGCAGTTTTTTGTCTTTAAATTCCAAGTAGAGGTCAGCAAAAACATATTGAATTTACCAAAACATAATGTCTTTGTTTAGGATCATACTAAAATGCTTCTTTGTTCAAACCGCCAATTTCTAAAAGTTAGGTTGAAGTACACAAATATGGAATATTAGATAATATAATATATCATTGCACGAAATGACAATTATTTCTTGTAATATTTGCTACTCCAGTTTATATGAACTAGGCGTCCAAAGTATTGGGACAATAAAAAAGTACTCCTCAATTTGACTTCTTATGTTGCCAAAAAAAGAAGGGGAAAGCTGATTCCCATTGAAATACTGGTAATAGGCTTTGATTATTATTTCTTCTTTCACTGATTCAATTAAAATATCGGTAAGAATAGTCATTGAATATTTTTCAATGGGAAAATAGTTATTTTTTAATAGTGAAAAGATGTTTAAAATCCTATATGGTAGTACTTTAACTTAAAAGTTATACATGTGTTAATTTTCTACACTTTTTTAGCTCATGATTCAAACTAGAAAGCAATAGGTTTTTGGAAAGCAGAAAGTTAACATAATCAACTCTGATCTATTTTAAAATAAGGACTACAAAATATTTAGCTGCTCCCTTTTTATCAGTTTGTAAATCAAAAGAATGAAACTTAACTTCTAACTAAAATCTGATACTTGTATTTTGTAACATAAAAGAGAGATACGAGCCGAGACCAAATGGATTCAGTTGAACTCACAAGAACGTAATATTATTATACGTGGTCAAGTTGTCTGTTGATCCATTACAATGTTTGGAGAATTTCTTTTGCTACCTTTTTGTTGGGATGCTCAGTATGTATCTGCTAGTGTAGGTCAATAGCTCCTTCAACTTCACTGTTTTCAAAACATCTTTGGTTCTCAAAGCCCTCAAAACAAGCTGGTTTCGATCTTGTACCTGTGGATAATGCAGATGAAATCACCATTCTTTTATGCTAATATGAATTGAGTTGACACAAATATGTATAGTTTTGTGTTAAGCAAACGCCTGTGTAGAGTTGGGATGTAGTTAGAGATAGATACCTACTAGCATTTCATCTTCATAACATTTAATCAATTGAAAAAGAAGAGAACAGAACTCTATAGTAATAGGTCGATGGTCAAATATCTGAAGCAGAATTCTTAGCCATATGACCTATACAAAACTGCAAAGCTTAATGAGAACCAAGAGATCCAACAGCTCTCTCCGTTATATGTAGAACAGATCCTATAAGCTGAATGATACTGTTAGAAACTCAGTTATGTTTCTGGCAAGTAAACCAACTCAAGTGCACAGTAGTCAAGCATTGGATTCTGTATCAAGACTTGAGGGTAGCTAGAAGAAAGAGGGAAGCATTGGATATTTTCTCTCCATTTACGCAACAGAAAGAAACGTTGGTGTATGCATGATCAATATGTTTACCAGTAGAGTAGTACCAGAAATTATAAGTATTTAGGCCTTTGTTCTCCATCTCTCAATCACAACCTGTAATTGCTGAGTTCTCCTCCTAACCTGTGAAACAAAGAATTTTAGTACGTTGTCACCACCAATAAGACGTGCATTCAGCTGCACTCAAAAGAAAAAGGCATAATACATAAACATGACCCTTAACTTGGCGCTAGTGGACAACTATGCCCTCCAACTTTGAGTGTGCACAAGTAGACACTTAAACTTGTATAAAATTGAACAAATAGACACATTTGTCCTACATGGCACCCTACATGGCGTCCTACGTGTATTATGCCATGTAGGACGTGTGTGCCTACTTGTTCAATTTCATACAAGTTTAAGTGTCTACTTGTGCACACTCAAAGTTGGAGGGCATAGTTGTCCACTGAAGCCAAGTTAAGGGTCATATTTATGTATTATGCCAAAGAAAAACATGCAACTGTATAATCCTAACCCAAAGCAAGTAACCTCAAATTTACTCAACTTAACTCACATTCTCTTTCACAACTGATGCTTTCGAAAGTTAAAAACAGTAGCTGAAATAATGGCATCATATTACATACTTCATTTTACTCATTTATGTAGTGAAAAGGTAACAATTTTTTTGTTGAACACTTAGAAGTTGTCTTCTTTTCCTCCCTCTAATGGTGCCACTTGCAATCTCCAAAAACTGGAAAAGAAATGAAATTATTCGAAGTGTTGTTGATATTTTATTCATCTAACTGGAGTTAGATTGCTAGAGTAACTGGATCTGCACCAGATTGTTCTGTTCTTATACACTTTTGACAGCATCCTAACATATTTTTTGCAAAGTATCAAATACATGATCTTGCCACGTCTCCTTAATCCCATTTAAAAGTAGTTACTCTTTAGTCTATTATCTTACATATGGATACAACTCAAGACACAATAGTACTGAATCAGATTATTAAAGGGTCAGCCTCACTTCATGGAACTCTGTTCTGAACATTATCTATAGGAGAGCTATTAATGCAATAGCCTTATGGCACATTTTGCAAGAGACGTTGTTAAGGTTCACTCCAATTTAGTTAGAATTATCTTTGCTTCTATTCATTTTGCAACAATCAAGTTGGACATGGTCCAATTCGCTGTACAGTTTTCGGTCATTGGGAATTAAATTGTGCAAAATATTTAGATTAAAGGACTTTATAATAATAATTGTATTAACCTATCAAAAAGAAACAGATCACAGGTTTCTTATCCTCTAAAGCAAAGGAATATTCTCCTCCACACTGTTTAACTTGAAGGTTGAAATCTGAAGGAAACAAATTACATAATTTGTAATAAATGTGCAAGACGAGGTAGACCTAAAATCACACCAGATGAGTGTCTCGAATGACTTACGATCTGTTGAGATCGACACAGACTTACCAAAAAGTAGAATTCATTACAATGAAAGTAAAAGTTTCATATAGGCAGTAGCAACTAGTTCTGATCAAAGCTTAGACATGTTGGTACACTTATATTAGGTCCAGTATTTAATAGGAATTCTTTTTGTCTGTTTGTTTGTCAGCTGAAAATGTAGAGAACCTCCACGACTAGAGAATCCCAAATTACTGAATACTAGAATGAATCAGGTCCAAATGGAATAAAATGGATTGTAAGAATTAGCATAGCCAACTCTAACTACCTAGAGGTTGAGGTGTTGTCGTTCACTTCTTGTAGTATGGCATGTGCATAATAAGGATAAAAATACCTCTTTTAAAGTAACAGCAATATTTAGCATTTGAATCAAGCGTGTAGGAAATTAATACTTTCTTTTTGTGGTTAAGAAGTGTCAACTGAATAGCAGCTATATACAAGATCATAAATAGCAAAAACATATCTATAGTACCTCAACTAGTGGTTTTTTACCCCGAAGCAGAGCATCAACACTTCTTTCAGTCTGCATTTTGTTCTCCAAAATGAAAAAGAGCTATTAGAACTCAAATAGCTGGCAGAAAGATCACAAAGGATAAAGTTATGGCTTTTAACTCAAAGATTTCCTTTCATCATTGCAATGCAAGGAACCTATATTACTCTTTGACAATAAGATAGTATGCAAAAAGAAAACACCAGGGGATCAAAGATGGAGGGGAATATGTGCCAACATGTCAATATGGAGACTGGTGACTAACCCGGTGTACAATCCAGTAGTGTCTCTCGTTTATTTCAATCAAAAAGGGAAAGGGCGATGGAGCTTTCCTCTCAAGAACACTTTTACTGCAGTTCCTGATTCGTGCCTCCTGATCACTTAGAGTCACAGTTACTACTCCTCCAATCTGTAAAATTTGACAATTCAAGAGATTAGAAAGGAAGCATTATCGCCTAATAATGAAGAGTAATTATGAGAAGAAAACTGAATATATAAAAGATACTAAGGCAAACAAGAAGAGCTATAAATTGAGCGCTAAATCTGTAGCATATCGTCAAAGGCATGCTTAAGCCCTGAAGTGAGGCACAAAACAAGTTGAGCGCTTCACCTCGCTTAATGTGTGCTTCAATGTCATCGTCAAGGATTGAAGATATACTTTTCCTTGGCAATGGGCCTCTCCTAAGAACAAAACTAAACAATTGATATTTCACTGTCGTAAATTTCCTTAGTGCTTAAAGCCCCATCGACCTTCGAATTTTTTTGCGCTTTTCTCTTTTGATATCATTGACCTGTAGTCATTCAACCTCCAATGTCCTTTTGCTAGTAAGCCTTTAAACAGAAGAAAAAAAAGAAGCTAAATACTAAACTATAGGTAACGATAAACTTCTTCTTAAAGTTTAAAATCATCTACATTTTCCTACAAATTTCTGATACCAGGGAAGCCAATAAAAAGAGCTTGAAATAAATAGAAAGAGGAGCTGATGAACTGGTTTTAGAGCAAAGTTCTTGGAGTCACATAAACAGGCTATCAGAAAAATAAATGACTAGAGATGGAACAACACCCCCCCCCCCATTCCTCAAACCAGAAAAAGTTAAGGTAAGAAAGGAAAACTATGTTGGTAATATTAAGTATGATGACCACTTAGGATGACGACAAAACCCAGAGAAACCATCTGAGAAGTATCTGCTAAAGACCCGACCCAAGCATGTATGCTTGAATGAAAAGCTTCACAAGAAACTCATTTTCTGTTCGGATGGTTGTAGTGAGGAGGATAAGAGACCATTTTGTAAGTTGGGAAACGATTTTACCCCTCAAGAAAAAGAGGGTGGGGAATATCAAGTTCCAAGAATATGCCAGGAAAAAAAAGGAATAAACTGGGATTTCAGACATTCAGCAGAGAGGAAAGCGCATTGACGTGATGTAAATTTGATTGGTGTTATGGGGACTAAATTTCAAGCAAAGTTGGAGTACCTTACGGCCACAGCTCGTTGAGGAGGATAAGACAAGGATGGGATAGATTTTTACCTATTGTCCAGTTTAAGGTTGGGCATGGTAGGAGATTGTTTTGGTGGAATATCAACGTGGCAAGAGACTAACACACACACAGAGCAACTTCTTAGTTCTGTATTTAAATCAAAGAGATGTAAAAGTAATGCTTTCTTACCATTACCCACCGAAAAGCAGGTACGAAAAATTGCTTTAAGGATATATTCAAATGATGCTGAAATGGATTATTGTGCAGGACAGAAAGAAAAAAGAGGGGTTTCTCATTAAGGAAATCATTAGGTGTTCCAAACATACCAGATCAGACAGAGTAGGATTCTTAATTATATTCTCTAGCTGCTCGCCATGAGCTGTACCGATAAGCATAACACCTCTCTCAGCAATTGTACGACAAGCGTGAACTTCAGATTCAGTGCCAATCTCATCTTTAATGATCACCTCAGGCATGTGGTTCTCCACTGCCTCAATCATAACCTGATGCTGCATCGATGGGTCTGGAACCTGCAATCTTCTTGCCCCCCCTATTGCTGGGTGTGGTATATCCCCATCACCTCCTATTTCATTGCTTGTGTCAACAATAACCTACCACAATGATCCCTTAGCTGTGAAAACTTCTTTCATTAGCAGCACAATAATGAAATAAGCAAATAACATTTGAGAAACAAAAGTAGGAGAGTGAAACCATAAAGTTAATTGAAGCAGTTAGTTAACAAACCACTCTTTTATGAAGTTCATCTGACAAGACACGAGATATCTCTCGCACAACCGTAGTCTTACCAACACCAGGTCTGTTAAATTAAATAGAGCCAAATCAGAAAGAGTCAGAATAACTTGACAGGAAAGCAAGGTCTAGTTAATTGTGATAAAGCTTAATGGTTATCAGCTTAGTAGAACACATTAGAAAAAATTGAGGCCACTGCAGGCGGGTCAGACATGATTTACATCTATATTTAACTCACTTACCGTCCAACAAACAAGATGCTTTCACCAAAATCAAGCAAATCCCGCACCATGTCAATCTGTCCTCTGGCCCTGCCAACTCGGCAAGTCAAACCAATGACTTCGCCCTTCCTATTCCTAATTGCAGAAATGCGATGCAAAGTACCCTCAATGCCAGCTCTATTATCTCCTCCAAATTGTCCAATTTCCTTGAGGACACATTGTATTTCTTCCATAGAGACCTGCTTAACAGAAGAAACAGATATAACTTTACATTTCAAAAAAAAAAAAAAAAAAAAGAAGATATAAATAAGCTCTTCAAATAATCTTCTGGTGTCCAGTAGTTGTTCTTTATATTCCTTCAACAAAAGACAATTCAGCGTCAAGAAATTAGATACAACTAAGCTCTTCTGAAAGTCTTCTAGTGTTCAGTTGTTGCTTTGTATTTCCTTCAGAAAAAGACATCTTAGAATCACTCTGACATAGAGAACAATTCAGTAGCAAGGTTCAAGACCACCATTTTCTTCCCTTTTCTCAATTCACTTCCTAGTAAAGTACAATAAGCTTCCGGTGCTTTTAAGCAAGAAGGGCACTAGTCATTATCATGACAATAAATACTTCAATATTTTCATAAAGTAGGGTAATTTCAATACCTGTAGTGTTTACCTCAGTGTTTCGAAGGTAACGCCTTCCAGGATCATCTATGTAGTGTGCTTGTGGCAAACAGCCTAAATCTAAAATCACCTACAAACATAGCATACCATTTTTTGCTCAGTATTAATTATAATATCATAATAATACACTCAGCATAATAATTATCATGCATAAGCGTTACTGATAACTTATGAGATAACACGAATCTCAAATAATTATCAAGCCATAAACATTACTGGTAACCTATGTGATAATACGAAACTCATCCTGTCATTTCGTGAAAAGCATATCTACTGGAACATGTTTAATTTAGTCAGATTCACAAATTAACAATTTCCAGAACACTGATCATATTTTGCCAGCAAGAGACCTCTTTGACACCAGAGTATTAGCAAAACAAAGGATGCCATCTTTTGTAGGCACATTTAAGCTGGTAAACTATAATGCTAGCAAATCAAGAACAGTTTATCAGCTGACAGTAAGATTTAAGTGCAAACATCACATATTGCTATTTACGAGATACAGCGAGTGAAGCTAAAACCATCAAGGAGAAATCTGGTGAAAAAACACATATTACATCCCTTTGTGAAAGAAAGTGTTCACATTGTTAGAAATAGATACCTCTACTAGTTGATCTTGGCTGGGATCACATAAAAGTCTGTCCCGTAAGTCGCATGGCAGAATCTGCAAAAAGAAGAAAAGAAAATAAATCACTTTAAGTTCATCTTATAGCATGATCTTCTATTACATTAAGCAAATATTTCAATAATACAACTGATGCAAGAGATCAAAATCACAATATGCTTATGACCCTCCAACCCCAGCTATCCTACCCTTTGATTGGGCATAAATTATCAATCAATGTAAAACAAACTTGCAAATGTAATGTACATAGCCCTCCAGAACTGAAATTTAAACAAAAAAGCCATAGTCTACACTAATCATTAAGGGAGGTAAGATGGTTCTTGTGCAACACTCCTTGAAGCGTGTGACATTTACTTCGTGTATACACTAAATTTTACCTCAAAGTTTTTTGAAAAAGGCTGAAAAGTCCATTCTTGAACAAGCAGTTACCTCGTTTCATCTCCATTCTCCCAATTTTTTTTTGAGATGGTAACAAATTTGTATTGATATCTAAATAGCCTGTGGAGGCCATAGTTACAAGGAAAGAAAGCTAAAAATCTACACAAAAATTCTACTATAACTATAGAGACTCTAGGAACTGTAATATAGTCTCAGAGTCATTTATGTACTCTTGTTTACACAAAAATGCAAAAGTAGAATACAGTTGAGCTTTATCTTCTGGATTGGGCTGCTTTTGCCTTCAAAATGTCTTGAATTCCTTTCTCTCCAGATAGTCCACTATATGCCGCCTCGGATCATACTCCATCTAATTTTTTGAGCTTTTGTGCCTCCTCTTCTGCTCCATTCTCCCATTTTTGGTACACACTATCCCATGTTTATTTCTTATTCCTAATCTCCCATTATTAACTTTCTTGTAGACTTTTGTGTTTGATATAAGAAAAGTTCACTTTCTCACGAGGGTAAATTTTCCCAGGGAACCAGTGCTACAAACTTCATAGGAAATATAGAAAATCTTAACTACTCCACCGCCTTTCCAAGTTTTAATGTCACTACTTCTTAGTTGACTACGAAAAAGCCCTGCAACAAGTAATGCCAGTACAACAACAGCTACTACTACACCTAGATAAACTAGTAGGAGTTGGCTATGCGAATCATTAATATCCATTTTGCTCCATTTCGCCGATTTCATTCAAATTAATTTATCTTTAGGGACAAATTAGGGGTTCTAAAAATTTGAAATCCTCTAAACGCCACATTATTCCTACACTAACATACAATTCTAACCAAACTAAAACACTCTTGCCAAACACTGGCCCTATGTTACACCCAATAACACTAAATCTCAATCCAAACTTAGTTGGTAAGCCTATATGGTTATCAAGATATGATCATCTAAAAATAGCTTATCCAGAAGCTAACTTGAATCAGTTTTGAGAGTAGTTAAATGAACGATTTCTCCGTCAACTTCCCCTTAAACTTCAAAATCAAGCTGACATGTAAACAGCATCGCCTTTTTCCCTTCGTTCCCCTATTTCTAGGATCTTTAACATAAGCACATTTTCTCAAACATTCTCAACAGTCATCCTAACCCTAACTTCTAAGTCCTAGCAAGTTTCACATTATGTGCACCACAAATGAGTACCATATATCCTAGTAATGATAAGAAAACATACAAGTTGAAACTTGCTCCCTCCACCACCAATCCCAAAAAGGGGGAAAAGGTTGAAACTTGAAACTATTAGAACTTTAGACACAATCAACTAATCAATTACACCTCAATCCCTAAGCATTTCAGGTAAGTTACATAAAAATCCTCTAGATCCATTCAGCTCTATTTGGACTATTCGATCCCATTTCCTTCTAGTACTTGTAAATCCCTAAAATATTTGCAAACTCACAAAAACAGAAAACATAAAGAGTAAACGCACCTGAAAGAGGGCATTCATATCATCATCAGCATGACTATTACAGCACGAAAGAGTACTTCGGGCACGAAAACAACGGTAGCTAGCAGTCATCAATGGTGGATAATGCCATAAACTCATCAAACAACAAGTTTTGCTTTTTATGGCTGGAGTAATTACACTGGAGACTACAGACATCAATAAGCTACAGCTCATTTCTCCTAACTAGCTAAACTTTGAAAACAATTCCTTACCATTATCTTGGGGAAAATGTAACACATTTTCACAAACATAGTATATAATTAATTTTATATTATTAATATTTTTGATTTCCAGTCCACTATCTAGAACCCACATTTGAGCCCTCGAATCACGCATTGCAAGGTCTCAAATTGCTCGAACTCGAAATTTCTTATTTAGTAAATTATAATGTTATTATTACTAGTGCCCAGTCGCCAAATTGCTAAAACAGATTCTGTTAACCGCACACACTTCCAACACAAGATACTCTGTCGGCCCATTTTTTACGCGCCTGGCACGTTCTCACCTTCCACTAACTACCCTTTATTATATTCCTCCGTTACCGTTAAAATCCTACGTGGCATGTACAGTTGTCATCACCATTCATAACAGCCCCGTCAGTTTAAACAAAAACTCTATATAAAAATCTCTACTTTATGCGTATCTTAGCACAACATCCGCCATTTTCTCTACCCTACGCATTCATTCGCCTTCACGACCGGCCAACTCGCCGGAGTTTTCCCCGTTGAGTACGGGTCAACCACTTCCTTTTCTCCAGATTTAACAAACTTACCAGAAATTTCTCGAGAAACAGTCTTGTATTAATTTATATATATATATATACAAGCACATATATTCCTTCTTCGTTTTCATCAACGATACAGAGAGAAAACAGCACAGTGAAAGAGAAGGGAAGAAAATATGAGTGTTGATTACTATAAGACACTGAAAGTGTCACGTAATGCGAGTGAAGAGGATTTGAAGAAATCGTATAAGAGATTGGCGATGAAATGGCATCCGGATAAGAATAGTGAGAACAAAAAGGAAGCTGAAGCGAAATTCAAGCAGATATCTGAGGCTTATGATGTGCTGAGTGATCCTCAGAAGAGGCAGATCTATGATATATATGGTGATGAGGCACTGAAATCTGGTCAATTCGATCCATCCTCACCTAGTGATAGAAGAGGATTTAAGTTCAATTCGCGTGATGCTGAAGATATTTTCGCGGAATTTTTTGGTGGATCGGATGGGTATAGTAGGAGTACTGGTGGTACTGTACGGATTCGGAAAGCTGCGCCGGTGGAGAACATGTTGCCGTGTAGCTTGGAGGAGTTATACAAGGGTTCTAAGAGGAAAATGAAGATTTCAAGGATTGTTCTTGATGGCACTGGGTAAGTAGATACCTTGCATTATACAAACACCAGCTAATATTTCTGAATGAACATCCTATATCCATATTTGCTAAACTTTGTCTATTAGAATCTGTTATCTACTTTTGTCAATAAGAAATTTACATTACTTTGTGGAATGAATTACATCGGGATAATTCGAGTTGATAGTAGTGATTTGATCTTTTGTGTGGTGAATTTGGCAGAGATTGCCAAGTTAATCCTGTCCATCAAGGTTGGTTATAGTTGCGATATGAATCTGGATCCTTAGGAAGTTACTCCCATGCCTCAACCACTAGGCCATCCCCCTTGAAACTGTGCCCTTGTGATTATCCCATTGTAATGTATTAGAACTGTACATCATATGGGGGTTATGTATGAATTATATAGAATGAGTGAATGATATTGGTGAGTCGAGGGAAAGTTCGTTCTTTGATTATCATGGGCAAAAGTACATTTAGCTTAAATTATGCTTATTAGTTGGGACAGCACCGAAGCACGAATATAAATGGTTTGTGTAGCATGAAGTCACAGAGAAGAAACAAGATATCAAATTCCGGAGTTGCGGATACTTTTTTGAATGTGTAATTCTGTAGATGTGACAGTTGGAACTAAGCCGAATGAGTTTGTCACTTTTTGACCATTTAAAATCAACTCTTTTCATCAACCATTTGCTAACTTGTGACAACTAAGTTGTCCTTAATATGCTTTTACCATCTGCCTCTTGATAAAATGAGTGATAATTCTGATGTTAATCTAATTCCTTTGTGTGGACTGGTGGGAGATTGATCGCTTATTCACATCCCAATTTCCTGCAGTGAGAGTCCTATTGGACATAACTTCTAAGAGTTACTCTTTTGAGCTATAAAAGAGAATAGAACACTTGGTTTCAGAGAAAACCTTTTAGATAGCTCTTCAAGCTCAACAAGGAAAGCCATAATATGTTCTTTGAAGCTTTCATTTTGAAAATGATGGAACTTGAGGTTAGGTTGCATGCACACCACCCTCCCTAGATCCCACTTGTGGGATTACACTGGGTATGTGGTTGTAAAATTGAATTTTTTTTGAGTTTGCTGACTCCAGAATGATTTGCTTAAAAATTATACAGCATCTTTGTTGCTTATCAATCTGAATATAATCTGAGGTAGTGTTTTTCCTATGTGTTACATACTTCCAGTTAGTTAGACTTAAATATTCAGATGCAAGACTACTCTTTTGCTTTGAGGAATTACATATTGTTACTGTTACAGAACACGCGCTTCTATCATCTATTATTACTTAAATCTTCCTATGCAACAATACTCTTTTTCTTTGAGGAATTACATATATTTACTGTTACGGAGCATTTGCTTCTATCCTCTAATATTACTAAACGAAAATTTAGGATCAGAGATATGATTTCAGGATCAAGCTACTTTCCCTACAGAATATAAGTTTTTTAACATTGCTTAGTTATGATCAGTAGGATCTAGGGAGGTAGATTAGTCATGCTGCATGTTCCATTTTCTGGTTGCAATGATATAGTTTCTGACAAAAAACAGCTAATAGGAGGACAAAATTCCTGGCTGCTAAAGCAGTATTACCTTTTTGGAGGTGCGGAGTGGAGGTGAGGGGGTAACACAGAAATGACTTAACAGTAGAATTCTGTGAACATGTGATTCTACCTTTGCTTGTATTTGATATAGAAGTTACAATTAATTAGTTTGCACTTGATGGGTCGAATACTGGTTCTTAGTCTCATAAGTTTTGTCTTCCATGTATGAACTATATTTGCAGTAAGCCCACAACTATTGAAGAGGTCTTGGCAATACATATTAAACCTGGTTGGAAGAAAGGCACAAAAATTACTTTTCCAGAGAAAGGGAACCATGAGCCTGGAGCTGCACCTGGTGATCTTATTTTTGTAATAGATGAAAAGCCACATGATGTTTTCAAGAGAGATGGGAATGATCTAGTGATCCATCAGAAAATCTCATTAGTGGATGCGCTCGCTGGGAAAACTATCAACCTGACTGCTTTGGATGGAAGGGAACTCACAATACCAATCACAGATGTTGTTAAACCAGGACATGAGCAGAAAATCCCAAATGAAGGAATGCCAATATCGAAAGAACCTGGAAAGAAAGGAAATTTGAGGATCAAGTTTGAGGTTAAATTCCCGTCAAGGCTCAGTTCAGATCAGAAATTTGATATCAGAAGAGTATTGGGTAGAACTGCCGACTACCATGGTTATACTTGAGACTTTACCAAGACAGATTGTTTATGTACATACTTGAAAAGTTTGCATAAAGTTTATGCTAGACATATGGCAGGAGAATTGTGCATAGTAGGATTGCTGTTTTGACACGATGCCTCTCAAAGTTCACTTTTGTTTAGCACCATAAATGGAGCTAATATAGTAGCTACTCCAGTTGCCCATATATAATTCTTACGTTGGATATTGAACACGTTAGCTAGTTTACTAGTTTTAATAACTGTGCTATTTAATTTGGAGGTAGATGCTATATATCAAGTAATTGGAGTTGGGAGTAGCTTGCTATCTTGTTCGAATTATGAATTTCATCTGTGGCTGCAGATTGTGGCAGACTAGTAATGAACCTATTCGTTTGTTTTTTGGCATTGGCTGGATGAAGCATCCTCTCATCCATATTTGCTTTCTGTCCAGATTTTGGCTTTTCATTTTGCTTGTTAATCCAGAAGAATGCAAAAACTTTTTTGTTAGTGTTGACAAAACAAGCAAGGCATCTTCTTATTCAAACCAAATACAACAATGACAATAGTGCTATCATCACTCTTATTGAAGCAATTGTGGTTTCTTAAGCTCTGTTTATTTCAATCTTGTTCTTTAGCCCATCTTTATCTGCTCCCACAAGTTGATAAACTATTTTCCCTTGCTTTATCAGCATGAATGTTGGCATTGCTTGCACATCATATTCTTGAGCTACGTCCTGCTTTCAATGAATTAGTAATATTAGATATTAGTAGTAAATATAAGCAAAACAAAACTTGAAAGCAAAGCTCATACAGCCAATTCATCCACATCAATCTTGATGAACTCGACGTCTGTATATGTAGAGGCAAAGTCATTGATAACTGGCTCCATGTGCCGGCAAGGACCACACCATGAAGCTGTGAAGTCAATAACAATCTAGCAATCACAACAAGAAGAGTTATATGAAATATCTTCTTTGAAATGTTTGAAGAAAAATCATGTAAAGTGAATATTACCAATTTATTAGTTTGTTTCAAAGAATCAAAATGGATCTTCCATGTTGCTGAGGAATGAAAATGAATGACTTGATTCTTCATGGGTATAGTTGATGTCATTGCATTTTTATTAGTTTTATGCCAAGCACAAGAGTTGTTGGCACCCATTTTCTCAATAATTTTGAAGCAAAATCTTCTTTGCTTTTAGAACTTTGGATTAGTGGAAGAAATCACTTGGCTTACTATTTATAGTTCTTGCTAATGTGAGGGAAAATCTTATTCAAATTGAAGTAGAATATATTCTTTAGTCATTTGAGTTTCCCACCTGGTGTTTGGTGCCCGTATTGGAGTTCCGACTAAATTCGGGCTCATGCACTGCAGGGTTCATTTTGAGGGTAACGGATTTCCTTTATATCTAGAGCTCGAACTCGAGAGCTCTGATTATTGTTAGTTTTGAATAATTTTGATCACTTGTAGGAAATTAAACTCTAATGTTACTTTTGCTTTTTAGGTTGATGCTGTACTATACTATAGAGATCATTAGCACTTTATTCTCATACTCCAAATTATTGCCTAGCTCCTAATTGTTTATTTTATACTATAGAGAAGTTTTAATAAGTTGCTAATATTCTAAAATTTTGAGAGGGCAAATTAATTAACTCCATCTCCATTAATTAAAGCAGTAGGTCTAAATTAAATTTGCATGATGAAGGTTTAATATAATGTATAACTAGATAGATATTAATTCTTATTAACTTTGCATTTATAACTCATAAATAAATGGCATCTTACAACTTACAAGCAATGCCTCAAAGAAGACGAAAATTAAATAATGATATTCATAAAAATCCAGAACTTTAAAGCAGTGGGTGCAGTAGTTAGCAACATTAATGTACACAAAATAAGAAAAATGTTTTTCCACAGAATTTTAATGCATTAGTTCATACTACTTGCTCCAATTAATAAATCAGATGGTGTTGCTCTCACATGCACATGCAAGCACATGTGATCGCTAAGTAATATAGTGACATTTCAATGAATTAGATTTATAAAAATCGTATGAGTATGTGACTAGTTATAATTAATTCTATTGATAATACATAGAAAAATAAGTCAAATATCGATCTCACAAGGATTTGATTTTACGATTTATTGAATTCAACTATTATCAATTAATCACACAAGTCATGTTTTTTACCATAAGTTTTTATTTTTATTCTATAAACTATTGTAAAAAAAAAAAACTGATTAAATACTCTAATTCACGCTAGCTAATATTGAGACATAAGGATTTAACACAATAGAAGATGATATTTCGAGGTTATGGATTTACTAAAAATCATGTTGAGTAATCACTTGAACTTACTTCGATTTTCTATCTAGATACGTTTTATGGATAGGTAAGGACTGGTAGCAAAGAAATAAAATAATTAATCACAAGCTTAAGTAAACAATTATACAAGTCATAACACAACGACATATGATACCCTAACAAGTCAATTCAATTTCATAAAAAAAACAATCATGTATTTATTGTAACCCCACAATAAAGATATTAGCGACTCATGTTTACAAAAACAATCATAAAATGATTAATAATCATATAAATATCTATTTTGCGATGTATTTTATACTAAATCAAAACAAAATAAGGTTAAAATAAATATAAAATAGCATGAAAAAAATATCTAAATACATCTAACATCAATAAGAATTATCGAACTCCTACTTTTAGGAATGAAATACAACAATTATGTGTGTGCCACCATATCATGGTAATTTACTTTTGATATGCATGGAGGTAATAGATCGTCTAATTAGTTAAAATATATAAATATATGATCTATTTTGGATAATTATAAGGTGCAATTTATGTCTTTTCTCAATTTAATTATAATGGTTAAGTAATATAACTTGAGATAAGAATACTTATTATTAAGTGAAAAAATTTAGACAAAAGATGTGATTATGAGTTTGGTTCATTTACACATGTAAAAATAGCAGCACATAATTTGACGAACACAAAATAATTTAGTTTAAGTGCTTACTTAAATGAAATAAATATTTCATTTTTAAAGTGGATATTAGCACCAACATGCTGCTTCTTCCTTAACCAGAGTTTTTGGATTCGAGTTCTGACTTCTGGGTATAGAAAAATTCTTAGTAAGCGCTTCCCCCGAATAAAGGACTACACGGCACGAATTCGAAATAGACAGGCTCCAATATGGATACCAGACACCGAATAAAAAATTTAAAATAATAATTAATTATTGATTTATTATAATATATCTTATTCTTGGCCAACTCATTGTACAAATGGGTGGTAGTCCTCTTTCTTTTTCTTGTGATTAAAATGCTCCTCACTTTATTCCTTTGACCAATTTTGCAAATTAAGCCAACTACGTGATTCTCAATACTCATAATTAATTTCTTCCTTTTATTTTACTCGACTCATATTTAATTTGAAATATCTTTTAGTAATTTATTTTATTAAACTAACTTGGTTAATTTTATTTTGAAAATTTAAAATTTATCAAGTTAATCCTTTTTTTAATAAATACAAATATAATGATCACTATCAATTTAATCATTTATGATTTAGACATTGTAAAAATAATTATAAACATAAAATTTCAATTGATAGTTGAATTTCACAATGGTAACACTTAGTAGAGTCTTGTTCGAAGGAAGGGGAGCTTAAGCGATGATGAATTGAATCTCAACTCACTTTCTCTTTTGGAAGAGATGATGATTTTTCAAAAAAAAAAAATTATTTTATTTTGCGCTTTGATTTTTTGGAAAATTATGTGAAATGGCAAACATCTAAAGTATATTGTGTAATATAGCTATAGTTTCGATTATTTTTAATTTGTGGCTATAGTTTCGCGAAATTTTGCTAATCGGTTTTGTAATTGTATAAATTCAGAATTTATATAATGCAGTCCATGATATATAAATTCAGAATTTGTATAATTCAATTTCTGATTGTATGAATCCAAAATTTGTATATGCTTACCCTAGCTATTTGTATAAGATATATGAAAAATTCAAAATAAATTACCGTGTTTGTATATTGACAAGTGAAATATACAAACGGAGTTCTGAAAAATGTCTAAATGTATAAATACAGAATTCATATATACTTACTTACCTTGTTTGTATATTCGCAAGCGAAATATGCAAACTACAGCCTCCATAGCAAACAAAACTATAACTATGAAGTGTAATTACCGAAACTATGGCTATAGAGCCTTATTATGTCTATTATTTTTGTTATATCTGAAATTTTCTCTTAATTTTTTGCTTATTGTTAGTAGATTTTTTTTAAATAGGCCGATTTGACGATATATACTCTTTTTTTGGGTTTTGAATAAATGGGCTTTGAACCCAATTTCCAACTTAAGAAAAAAAATATAGGAGTGCAACTAAATTTGTTTTGGGGGAGTGGGGGTGCATCATTGTGTTTGGGCCAAAAAGTTTGAATTT
Source organism: Solanum appendiculatum (assembly GCA_018342035.1). NCBI lineage: Eukaryota > Viridiplantae > Streptophyta > Magnoliopsida > Solanales > Solanaceae > Solanum > Solanum appendiculatum. Next base: position 785,023 of record JAGDQO010000043.1, on the reverse strand, counting down.
TTGGGGTTAAAATGTTGAAAGATATTTTGGGTATAGAAAAAATAAAAATCGACTCACTTGTCCTTAAAAAGCATGTAAAGTTACCTTAAATACACTCATAAAGATGAATTGTTCAAAATTTTAAAAAAGTTATTGATTTATCAATTTCAGTAATCATTTTGATTTTTTTTAATATTAAGTTATTTATTTTTAATGATTTGAAGTTTTTTTCCGGGTTAATCAATAATATAATAGTAAATTAATAGATTATATTTATAAGTTATACCATTCATCATATTGAATCATTTACATTGAATTTAGTTTCATACTTTCATTTCTAATTGTCTCAAACTATTAATTATTCTATAAAGTATCAGTATTTGTTTGGAGCAAAAGATATAATTTGTCAACTCATGTACATGATTCATAGGGTTTGTCACCTTATTTCTAAGCGATTTTCAATATTAAAAAAACAGTGCTAAATCTTAGCAGTTAAACCAAGAACAATCAATAATCGATAAATCAATATCTTAATGGTTCAATAACGATTTAACATGTCTTCAAATCGATATTTACTAAGTCAAATAAAAAAACTTCAAAACATAGTCGAATCGATGACAAGTTATATCAAAATGAAGGGTGTAAATTTCATTGGTGAAACTAAAAAAAAGGGACAAGACTAGTATTAAATCGTTCCTTGAACCATTAACAAATGTGATACAAAGGATGAGATTGAGGTTCGAGCTTTGAATATGAAAAAATTTATGATAAGAAACGATAATAAGATCCTTCCACAAATTTGAAATAATCAAACTCTAATACGAATAGTGATGGAGCCAGAATTTTCAATAAGGGAGTTTAAAATCTAAAGAAATAGACACACAATATAGCCGAAGGGGTTCGACATCTACTATACATACCTAAAAATTATTTTAACTATATATATATATATATATCGAACGGTAGATGAAAAAAAAAATGTTGGTTGAGATATAATGAGACATGCATACATGGTACGCACGTGGTCCGTGATGCTCCACGAAAGCGATGGTCCACGTGTTACATTTTTGGACACTTGGGCTCAAGATCCAAAGCCCAGCCCATTTAAGAGTGCGTGATTTGTCCCCCAATTTTATATTCTTATCTGAAAAGAGTAACTGAAAGTGACGTTTTGGGCCCCAAGGCCCACTCTCTTTTTTACACCATAGCTTTCTGCCACGTTAACACAGCCCGTCTCTATCAATGGGCCCTCTTTTATGAATGGGCCCATGGGCTTTTAAGAGCTTCTGTGGTGTACGATTCTCTGCTTGTGTGGCATTTATCTGCTCACTATAATTTTTTTTTTGTTTTTTTTTTTATTTTTTATGATGATGGATAAAATATAATTTTGTAGTATTCCTTAATTTCTGGTTTGGTTATAAAGTTTGGGATAACTATTTCGTGATTAATAATAGAGAAAAGCATTGAAAACACTCCTAAATTCGGCGCGAATTGTTAGTTTCATTCTCGAACTATTGACAGCCTTAAAAATACTCATTTACTTGACTAATTGAGCTGAAATACACCCTCGATCTTGTATCGTCAAATTTAAGATGTTTTCAACACTTCTCTCGATTTTTTATTAAGAGTCTCATACTTCTATAAGAGTTTGAGATCACTTGCTATGTCATATTGCATATGAGGGGTGTATCTAAGTTTAATTAGTCAAGTTGAGGGGTATTTTTAAGACTGTCAATAATTCAAAGACAAAACTAATAATTTGTGCCAAATTCTGAGTGTTTTCAATACTTTCTCTCGATAATAAGTAATGAGGTAAGTAAAGAATCTTTTTATCTGATCAACTGTTATTCTTCTGTCCTAATTGAACGACACACTTTCAATGTCCTAATAAAGATATGTAAGTCAATTACTACATTAAATTGCACACAAATCTGATCAAAATATTATGGCATACAAAATCATAGGAACAAATTCAATAACTTTTGATCAGACGATCTCGCAGTCACGCCAAAATTTTTGCTTATATCTTATCTTCATATGAGGGAATTCATTAAATATGCATAAATATTTAACTGTAACTTTGTAACTAATTAAAATGAGCTATGAATATGATGACAAATTTAAAAAACGTAAATTTATATCTTGACTTCGCCTCTACTCGTAGCTCTTGCATGCATGCCTTCTTCCCCCATTGCATCCACAATACGTTCCATCAGCATTAAAGCTTAAAACTGCAGCTTGATGTAAAGTAACAAATGAAGGAGTACTATTCAGTACTGTTGTGGCTTGGTTCACAAATTTTGGATGCCAACAAGTGACTTGTGAAAATATAAAAATGATCATGTCCAATCTGTAACGCAAGTGGTCTACTCGATACTGTTTAAATTTATTTCGATTGATTCAGAATTTAACTTAGATCCATTGAAAACCGTTAAGTTTTTATTATTAAACTCACTATTATACATACTTATACATTTGTCATTGTATACATGGTGATCAAAGTTGATTGCAAGCTTTTTGTAAGTAATTGTGGAGTATCACTATATTCATCATTCAATATGTACTTAGTACTATGTAAATACTTTAATAAAATATATAGTGGTGCATTTGCAAATTCACATCTTCCTCTAATTGAAATATTATAATAAAGATTAGGTAGTTTATAAAGTAGAAAAAGAGAGCATGACATGACATTACGATAAATAAAATATTTAATGATAATAATAAATATTAATATTTATAATTAGCACTTCATATATATATATATAATATATATAAATGTCCTTAAAGACTTTAGCGACTCTGAATTCAATGACATTTACTCAATTGCCACTAAATATTTTTGTAATAATAAATATTACCGTTATAGGAATCATAAATATAACTACCATGATCTTCTATTTGTCTCTTAATCATTGGTAACAATATGAAAACTTGATTCCCTTCAAGAACTTATGGCTATAAGCTAGTGTTTGGTAAGGTTCCAAAGTTTTATTTAACTTAATAAAATACTTTAAAGAAGTATTGGTTCTTAAATCTTAATAGACTTTAGAATATATATAATTCATTTAATTTGTTCCATCAAGGCTACGTGCTAGAAGTGATGGAATCTTTTATTAAAGAACAAATTATAGTAGTTTCCAAGAAGATTATACCTATTAAAATATGTTTATAAGGGACACTAAAAGTCTAGAAATTAGACATTTTATAACAATCAATGCATCAGCAAGATGTTCATGTTTTTTTAAAATAATCATTGATTCCGTTAATAAACAAAATTAAAACGATGGAGTGTGTCACAATTACAAATTTTACAAAATTAAATAAAAGCCAAATTGTCAACATCCATTTTTTTTTGTTTGAAAGGTAAACTTGCATTAACTAAAGATTTGTAGAAATTTGTAGTTGTGTATATTGTGTAATATTTATAATCCACTATTTTGACCTGACTCATCTAATGTGTGTCTTCTGATGCTTTTGCTTCGATTTTGAACGGATTAAAATAAGTTGAGCACAATACATATGGAATATAAGTTTAGATCTCATCATTAAAAAAGAAATTTTTTATTGGGTTCAGGTATATCTGAAGTCTATGTTAAACTTCAAGTTGAGAATAACTTGAAGTAGGATCAACGATCTGGATATTTGTTGAAATGTAATATTAGAGTTAGTTCCTTTGTAATCTAAATTCTGTCGAGACTCATTAATCAGTGAAGATTGAGAGAAATCCTACTAAGTTGTAGGTCGTGACTTTTTTCACCCTTATGAGTTAGGTATTTTCACGTAAAAATACTGTGTTCTTTATTTTTGTGTTTGAGCTAAAGAAAGGGCCAATGAAACATTTTGGAACAACAAAGATCTTCATCTCATTCCAAATGAACCAATACATACAAGATACAACATATTATTGGTGTAAATTAAAAAGGAAATGTAGCACAAAGGCTTCTTCTCCCTTTATATCTTGAAGTAAAAACTCAATAATGTGAGAACCAAGATTGATCCTCAATTTGAAAACCCAAATTACAAGAATTAACAGGTAAATCATCATGATGATGATTTTCTTCAATTTTTGGGAAGCATAATGTGTCATTTTCTTGAGAAAATTCAGAGGGTTCTGTCTCAAATACATTTGAAGAATCAGCAGGCTCCAAAAAAGAAGTGTAATCGCCGTCAGTAAAACGCGGGCTGTCTGAATCAAGAATGTCACTTTTTGCATCTTCTTGCTTGCACACCACCATTGCTAAAGTTGAAGCAACTCCAATAGGAGGATTTTGAGGTTCTATATGATCAAGTGGATTAATAGGTTCTGAAGTTTCCTTATCTTTTACTCTGTTGATCAACTTCTCTTTGAGTAAATGGACCTATGGAACACAAAAGGGAAAAAAGTGAAGAGCTAGATCACATTTTGCACCAGTTTGACGGTAGATTTTGAAGTTGAAACTTAGAAATTTAAGGTGTTTGGTTTCAGAGTTGAACTCTGAAAAACACGTTTGACCAGAATCAATAAAACATGGTCAAACACACACTTAAAAAATTGTGTTAGGAGTTAAGACATGCATATACTTGGACAAAATTTGAAATTTGTGAGTAGAACTCCCAAATATCCAAAGTTTTGGTAGATCACATTTTCAAAGTCTGATCAAATTTCACGGCCAAACAGATATCCTGAACACTCTCAAAATCTAGCTTTGTACACTTCAAATAAGTACCAATTTAACTCGTGTTTTCAAGTAACTTACTGAAATTTAAGTTGAAATATGATATATTCAAATAATGTATAAATGGTTTCTTGACTAAATTACCTCATTTTTCAAGCTCTCATTTTCTTTGAAGAGACAATCATATTGAGTCTTGAGTTTATCAAAGCTAGCTTTGAGGACATCATAATCCTCCTCAAGTTGTTTAGTCTTGCACCGGGCACGTCGATTTTGAAACCAAATAGCAACTTGCCTAGGCTGCAATCCAGTTTCTTTAGCTAATTGTGCTTTCCTCTCAGGTTCAAGCTTGTTTTCTACCTCGAAACTTTTCTCAAGAAACTCAACTTGTTTTGGTAACAATCGTCTCTTCCTTTCACATTGGTGATTGCACAAATCATAATTGTAATTGTCATCGTTGCTGCTATTATCATCTTTATCAAGTTTAGCTAAAAATGACCTCTTTTTAGACTTTTGTACTTGGCCTTGGTCGAAATTAACCATAGATGCAGAGCCTGAAACAGAGGAATGAAGGAACAATAAGTTCACAAATCTTGGTTCACTTCAATTTCACAAATACATGACGAGTTTACAAGGTGGAAAATCGAACAATCACCCGGTGAAAACAACTCAGATAGTCAATCAACTGAGCTACTACACTTTTTATATTAACATGATAAAACAAAAGGCAACTACATATACATAAAATTTGTTGTCTTTTTTGTAGGATGATAACAAGGCAGCTAAATTGAACTGAAAATTCCATCATTTCTTTGTCAATATTTACAACCTTAGGCTATAATCTCTTAATCATCAAAGGATCACCACACACACACCAATGACGAAACTAGAATTTTCACTAAGTTGGTTCAAAATATGAAAATGTACACACATGAATTAGCTGAAAGAGGTTCAGCATGCTCTGTACATACATACAAAGTACTCAATTTTTACCATGTATAAATAATATAATTTTTCGTCGAAAGGAACCTTACCATGGAAAATGGAGGAAGAGTTGGAGATCCAATTAGAAGTAGGAGGAAGAATTTCATTTGGAAGTAGAAAGCCATTGTTAGAACCTTCATAAACTCTTGCTACCTCCATAGAGGTGAATCAAGAATTGGAAAATTGGGCTATATATTAAATTGTTACTAAGAAAGTTGTGATGAGAACTATAAATGAGGATCACAGTTAATATTAAGAAGAAAAAGACAAGAAAGATGAAAGCTCAACATAGAGAAAAAGAAAAGTAGAGAGGAAAAAATGGAAGGGAGATTTTTTTGAGGGCAAGAAGAGCTACAAGGGGGTTAATAACAAGCTCGCTATATGGAAGTGACAAGAGGAGCTTTATGTGAGTTTACTATTATACCCTTGCACTTGAAAAATTGACAAAGGTTTGGATGGTTGTTACTATTGTTTCATAATTTATAGCATTGTATTATATCGTAATGTATCGCATTGTATTATTTTATTGATTTCAGTGTTTGGATAGATTGTATTGTTTTCCATTGTTACATAATGTCACGCACCTACAATTTTATTGTATTTAAAATTTATAGAGTTAGAGTTAGAGTTAGAATTGGAGTTGCAGTTGAAGATGAAATTGTGTTTGGTTATACTTTTTGCAAAGAACATTTGGTATGTCGTTCATGATTGAATGTATTTAAATACAATTTCAAAAGTGAAAAGTGAATCAAAAAATAAGTTATAAGCTGTTTTTCAAATTTGAAACATAATTTCAAGTTAGATTTTGAAATTTTATGGCCATACACTAATTTCTGATAAAATAAATAATTATACCAAAAAATGAATAATTTTATGGTTAAATATATCCTAAGTTATTTGACTCATTTATAACAAACCTTATCAATAAGTGTCATATAAAATGTAACAAAAAAAATAGTAATTAATATAGTACCAATTTATCATTGAAAGTTAACCTAAATCAAGTTAAGAACTTGTTTGATTGTTTTTAGAAAGTCACCATATATTAAAAATAAATATTTTATTCACTTATACAACTTCAAAAAAGAAAATACGTGAAAAAGTAAAGAGATAAAAAGTTGCATAGGCCTAAAAAATCATGATAAGAAACGCAACTTCAAAAGATAAAAATTAGGTACGTAAAAGAGAGTCCAACATATCTGTATTTGTAATCAAGAAAAATCAAGTTTACCACCCACAAATGTGGTACATTGAATACGACTGGCTTTTCCTCAATTAGAAATCTCACGTTCAACTAGTGCACGTGCACCCGTTAGCTTCGAAAAAAATCATGTGTATATATGTATATCCATCCATTTTGAGTAACTGGCAGAAATTATGATATAATTATTCGTGCACCCATGAGGACCATAGGAGTGCTATTGTGCTGCTAGTACAAGCCAGAGGAATCACCCGTGAGACCTAGGTTTGAATCCAGCTAGAGTCCTATTTCTCTATTTTTATTTTAAGTTTATCTTAGAGCTCATATTTGAGCTAGGTAATATTATATTGGTGCACCCGAAGTCTTCAAATTCTGGGTTCGCCTCAGCGTTTAACCCCTTGATAAGAAGCGTTTCCCTCCAAATGAGGTCTTACGCAATGTAAATTCAGAATAGTCGGACTCTAATACGAATACCAGACGTCGAAAGAAAATGCAGCTTTCCAATTCCGAAGGGCTTTTCCCACCTTTCTGTTCTGCCCATGCCTAATTCATTGAACTGCTAAAGAACCCTTTTAAAATTGAAAATAAATAAATAAATAAATATTTTAAAACTTTTTGATTGGCTAAATTGCGTGGTCAATTTTATCACATGTATATCTGCAAAGTATCCATCAACTGGTACTGCCCTTAACTTATTAAAAGATGGCAACAGAGTTTGTGCCCCCATTGATGTGAACTACATTCTCCTAATTGAAGACACCCATCTAAAATATCTTCCATCCTTTTGTTCTGCGGAGTCGGCGTTTAGACATAAAAATTGTGATATAAATGTTATAATATTAGGGAAAACAATCAAATTTACTTAATTCGCTTTATATTATTTGACGTATATTGATTCGGCATATCTTTTAAGAAGTTTTTTTATTAGGATCTATTTTATTAAATTTATAAAGATTAATGATACTTTGAGATTTTAAATTTGATTACTATCACATTTAATACTAAGGGTAGTATAGAAAAAAAAACTCATAATTTGTTAAAATGGACAAGTAAAAAAAAATAATCTATTTTTAGTATATGAGCGAAGTAAAATGAAACGGAGGAAGTATCTCTGAACTATTCAACATAGGTTAGTTTTACCTCCACTTACGATTTTGGATAAAAAATGTCCTCACCGTTACATTTTTGGTTAAAAGGCCCTCAAAGTAGCAAAATGTCTCAAAAAAATATCCATCTTACTAATGGGGACTCCAAAACAAGAAAAAATGAGTCAACTTTTTTCACGAACTACTTGAAATAGGGACAATTTTGCCCTTGTTCTTTTACATTTTTTGGGGAGGAGTTGAATGTCTGAGAGATATAATAACAAATACGAAATGATTGAGAATTTACCCCTGAATTTTGTGAAATTATGCATTTCACCTTTTCCATCATCATTTATCATCTCTCTAAATCAATCACCTCCATAAAATTAGGGCTTAATTAGTCATTGTTAAGAAGAAACATCATAAAACTTTTGTTTTGTGTAACCAATTTTACAAATCATGTTTGTTCTAAAAGGGAAATTTCTTTCATACTATATATATCAGTTGCACTTTAAAAAGAATGATGTATCAATTATAGCAAATGATTTAAATATCTATTAGGCTAACTTTAACTTATAATGAAAAGGTTGTTATCTTTTGTTTCCTTAACCAAATTTAATAAAATAGTGGAATTTTTTATATCATCAAACCGAGTAAGTAATCGGATTAGAATATCATATATGATTTTAGTCTCACAAAAAGCAGAAAGTAAGATGAATGCAAAATATATATATATATATATATATACAAAAAATTATAATTCCGAGCCGGCAAAATTCACTACGTATAAGGAATTTAATCCCTTCACTATTGTGCAAGGTTTTGGATTAATTTCTTTAAAGATATAACATAATAACACGTTATGTAATAATGACACTTCAAATTATAGAATTTCCTAGTTTAGGATGCAAGAAAGACGAACTCTACTTTTTCAATTCTTTATTTTCTAGACTCCACTTGCACCAAATCATTTCTTTCTAGTCTGTTTTCGTGCAATACACTTTTTACACGTATAAAATTCATAATAAACTCAAAATATTCAAAATAACAATGTAACAACACAATTATGCATAAGATATAAGGCGAGAATGTAATATAAATATATAACTTCTATTGGTATATCATCACCTCACACTTAGACTTTTGCTCGTCCTCGAACAAGTTCAAAATTAATACTATGATTAAGGACAACTTTCAAGCATGCTTGACAATGGTTTATATCAATGTATAGAACCTAGCATACGCATGTAGACACCTTTATCAATCTTTTCATGTCAAGACTATTTAAAAGTTTCAAATGATTTCTCCTAACATTAAGCCTCGAAAATTGACTTTCTTCTTATCGAATTCTTGAGGTGCCTTAAGTGGAAGTTGGGGTCAACTTTAGACAGTCACCGATAAATTCCGCACGAAAGAAATGACTAGTTTTCCATAATGGCCCATTAAAAATCCATTCATAATTCTGAATAGGGATCAACCAGATGGGCCGTGGGCCTTGAACAGTTGTGCCATTGGTGAGATCGGTTAAAAGGCAAAAAGCTAAGAGTTGGTCTTCTTCATTGGGCCACAGCTGTGACCCATCAATTGGAGAACTAAGTGCCCACTAAAAAAGGCGTGAGATAACTCTCTCTAAGAAACTTGGCAAAATAACCCCGTAAATTTGAAAGAAGGGATGCCTCCTCAAAAAAGGGGTTGTAGGCAATTTTTTTAATAAAAAATACGGGTCTTCGCTAAATCGTAAGATCCTGTAGGACGATTTCTCAGTTCATTCCATCCTCTCAGCCAAGCCAACTGTGAATGAAATAACTGCTCTCATTCAGACATTTTTTGAAAATTTTGTTTCTAATAATTGAACACCATCATATAAGTACATTTAATTTGCATTTCTCCATTAGACCATTCAAAAAGTTGCAAGAATAACATATGCCTAGATAGCTCGTTGCAACCCACCTATGCTTCCTACATGCTGAGCTACTCCACATATTCTTGTATAGTCAAAGAATATCGATTTCGTAAAAGATGAGATCAATAAATGACAATTAGCTGAAATTTCATCAGCCTTTTCCTTTTTGTTTGAATAATCCATTCATATTATTTTTAATAAGTAAAGTAGGCAAATCTATAGGTCCTTAGTAGCGTAAGACAAAGAAGAAGGACTCAGTTAAAAGAAAAGAATTTTTTTCATTTTTCCTATAATCTATTATATAATAATATAAAATAGAAAGAAATTTTTTATAATTTTATTTAGGCCAGCTTGACAAGTAATTCTTCCTCTTGATATAGGTGCGAGGAGAAAATTTTATTTTCTTATGACTTTCATTTATTGATCCCAGCCCAAAAAGATTTTTATCAACTTTGTTTGGACACGTTATTTTTGACTATTACTTTTTTTTCATCCATTATTTAAGTTTCGAACTCCTGAGAAGGGCGAAAATGGGGTAAAACATTTTTTAATACATTTGATTGGAAAGATATTTGTCTTTCACACCTCAAAATTCAAATAGATCACAATTAATTAATTTAATGTTTGCTAGGGGGAATGTACCTTAGTGTATCACGAGTCTCATGTGTTTTTAAATTATTTTCACATGCTAAAGTCACCCCAATTTGATTGATGAAGACTTATTTCACACTGTGAAAGACCTGATAAAGAGGACACTTTTTATACAAGATTTTTAACAAACATAAAATCCAATTAAGTTTACTATATGATTTCTCCAATTTATTAAAAGTCAGAATTGGTGAATTTAATGTTGTGCAAAATTAGGGTATTGTCACATCTAGTGTTAGTCCTTTGTGTTGATTTGACCCTACCAAATGAAATCGAATTTTTTTAGATAGTCACTCATTTAATATATAGTAAGTATTTCAGAAAACTATATTATTTATTTCAATTTTCTTCAATAAAAAATATGATTAAAGAAAAAGAAACGATATCACTTTCAAATAAAATAGTACGAGTTGTAAAAGCGTAAGAGTTATATAGAACCACCTTTGGCCGGCCTCACATCTTCCAACCCTTACTTAGTTGTTTCAATTACATCGATCCTGAGTTATGTCTGTCTGAAATAATAACTATCGGTTGAGTGAATATCGAGAAATCAACTCAACGAATTCAATTTATTTGATACTTTTGAAATTAGAATATTTCAGGCTTCCACGTAGAGCATATAATATACTACTAGTATAATTATTATTTTTATATAGATTCATCCACAAGTAGTAAAATCTAACTCCACTTGTAAAACAATTTTCTTTTATTTATTTATTTATTATTCTACGTACGTTTGCGTATTTTAGTCATTATGGATAAGTTATCTTATTTTTTTCAAAATGAGGCAACCTACAAGTTCTATTCTCATCTATTTGGTTAATACATCCTGCCGATAAATTTGACAAATGTTTAACAGAAAAGAAAAATAATTGTTGTTCGAAATCTATGACATATATTGTTTGTTTCGATCCAACATATGCCCAATCAAGCTAGACCTTTAATTTATCGAACTCAAAAATGCATGTACATATTTTGTGAACTTATGTTAATCTTATAAAATTCTTACTTTCCTAATTAAGGTGTTATGTGCACCTCTCTTCAAAGGCTTTTCCGCTTTGAAATTTGTCGATCCTTCTCTTTGATCTGTCCTCATCAGTTAGCCCTTTTGTCATAGGGGTCACATACAACTCTTATTGTTCGAGCTAGTAAATTATTTCATGCAATTGTGATTAATTCAAGAGTAAAAATTAATTTCTTTTAGGATAAATTAGTTAAATGCTTGAAGAAAGCCAAAAAGGAGTCAAAGTGGTCAATATATACAAACCTAATTAGTATATATTATCTTCTAATAAAAGATGAAGAGAAAGTGGGATAGAATGATGGAGAAGTGTCTTTTTGATGGCAATTGTCTAGCAAAGATTAGTATATATTCACTAACTTATGCATTAAGTTGTGCTGTTTTCACATCTTTTTGCATCACAAGAGGTGATAAGACTCCTACCGGTATCATATAATTAAAGAAAACATAGTTTATTTTATGAGTTAACGTCTTTAATAGAACATCTAAAAACATATACTCCATAGTTTATTGAGAAAATCATTCCAAAAACTCTCTTTTAACATCACCACCCAACTCCCTACCCCGACCCGAGTTCCCGACTCCTAACCCAGGCCTGAGTCCTAGGTCCCGACTCCCAACCCCAACTCGAGTCCCAAGTCCCAATTAGTACCGACTCTCGACCTTAACCCGAGTCTCAAGTCCTGACTCTCGACTCTTACCTGAGTCCTAAGTACTGACTCCTGACACGAGTCCTAGGTCTCGAGTTTCGAACATGATTCAAAACTCGACTCTCGATCGTGATACTTTTTTTTTATGACTTCATGTTAAATCAAATTAATACAAACAAATTGAAACAAAGAGAATATCATCTCCAAATGTCTACTAGTTTCGTCATCGAAGATATGAGTGGCGTAACCACATGTAGAGAAGAGGATGGCCAATCGAACACTATTCGTCAAAAAAAATATAGAAAATTGTAAAGAGCGACGTGTCCCAGGAAGAAATGATGGCAGATTATGAGGGGTTGCAAATTGTACACAAGTTTTTTCAGGATAAACAAAATCCATATAATTCTTTCAACAAATCATATGTTGTCCTTCTAAATAGGAAACATAATTAAAAGGATATGCATATCTATACGTGGCAGTACTTTAGTGGACAAACAAATTCATATATAACATTTCACCAAACCAAAAAAAGCATATTGAATATCTACATCCATCAAATTATAGAAAGGACAATTGCATTGAGGGTGCTTTTAATTTGATGTCGGAAACTTGAAAAAGCCATTGCAACTACATGCATGTTAATACCATTTTGGATGAATCTTGTCTATTCTATAGAGCGTTCAATTAATTGACGGTAAGGAGAGAGACGTTCAGTAACTCGACCACAAAAAAGGATTTAGGTTATAAGGATACAAAGTATATGAAATTATTGCCCAAGTAGATGTTCGAGAACACATCCTTTAAGGGTCTCAACCAGAGTCCTATTGAATCAGATCAAAAAGGGCATGAGCGAAAATACTTGAGCAATCACTACAACAAAAGAGACACACAAAAATATTTAACACCTATAGTCTCATTATTTATTATTTATTTAGAAAGAAGCTCATGGATTCCCATGGAAGCCTAAATTGATCCCATTGCAACGCGTGTATTCAAGATTATAATAGAATCAATTCTTTATTTCATTGCATATTTATTATAATATATAGTAAAAAGCAACAAGTGGAATTAAAAAAGAAAAAGAAAAACTTATAATTAATTAAAGGGGAAGAAGAAATAAAAAGAAAAGAAAACATTTCCAGTATGTAATAAAACAACATATCATACAAATCATGATTGAGGTGAAGTAGTAAGTATTCCTTCATCCTTAACTTAAAAGGTATTAGGTTCGAGTCACCTTAGGTACGGAGTCGTCTTTATTAGGGAGCACTTTACCCCTAATACGTGAGATTTTTCAGCGCGAATCTAAATTTAATCAAGACTCCAATATGAATACCGGACACCTCGTGAAATAATAAACATATCATAAATGGGATGGTGGGGTTATCAACCTTTACAGTTATTGTTTTAGGTCATTAGTCAAACAATACAAGACAAAAAATAAACCACCTAAAATATCACGTCTTCCCTTCTCTTCTTATAATTATAATTATCTCCCCTCTTTACTCTTCTTATAATTATAATTATCTCCCCTCTTTAATTTATTCTTCCCCCTCCCCCCCCCCCCCCCCCCCCCCACAAACAACTACTACTAGCTAGTTATAAAATTTATTTGATGTTGTTATTATATAAGTTACGAAATTTTAGGTAATAATATCCCATCTATTCATCTTCTCTTCTAAAAAGGTGGAAGAAACTCATCAATGGCAAATTAGACAAAACAAAAATTGAATTTTTTTGCATTTTTCCCTTTTCTTGATCTCATTCTTCAAACCAGTCAAATTGAGATTAAACTTATAGGAAAAACAAAAAAGATTAATGGTGAGTTAATTTCTCTTTTTGTTTTCTTTCTTTTGTACATATATTTACTTATACGTTTCATTAATTACATGATTTGTTTTGTAGGAAGTGGAAAGCCAAAGCAAACTAATTAGCACAAATTGGGAAGGCTATGTGGATTGGAGAAATAGGCCAGCACTTATCAATCAACATGGTGGCTTGGTGGCTGCATCCTTTGTCTTAGGTAAATCATTTTTTAATAATCGTTGTGTTCGAGTCAATTTGTATAAATTTTACTTAATTTTGTCATCAACATAGGTAGTGGAAGATTTTTCCCATCCAAATTTAGACGAAATTCATGATTTGTATGTTTTTAAATAACAGTAATATTCAGATCAACTTAAACACATTTTGCTTTATTGGTTCATATCTGCAAATTATGTCCATCAAAATTTAGACAAATAAGGAAAAAATCATTGCTCATGGATCATGGTGCAGTGATTATAAACTCACTTTGAGATGTTTATCATAAATATGTATCAAGATTTTTTTCTTTTTTAACAAAATTATTTCCTAGGGATTTGATGAATTTTAGAGAATAAAAGTACTCTTCTGTGCCGTTTCAATTTATATGACTTACTTTCGTTTTTAATCAATTCTAAAAAAATGACACATTTCTTTATGTCAGTATTATATCATACAAACATCTATAACTTGTTTTAGACCAAAATTTTCAAAAGTCAGTCTCTCTTTCTGAAACTTCATGTCAAGTCAAACTACATCGTATAAATTGAAATGGAAGAAATATATGACTTTTTTTCCTTGTAATTTCAGTGGTGGAGGTGTTGGAGAATTTGGCATATCTAGCAAATGCAAGCAACTTGGTGATGTACTTGTCTGAGTACATGCATTACTCACCAACCAATTCAGCAAATTCTGTGACTAATTTTATGGGCACAGCCTTTCTACTTGCTCTTCTTGGTGGCTTCTTATCTGATGCTTTCTTCACAACTTATCACATCTATTTGATCAGTGCATTCATTGAATTTCTGGTAAATTATCTTCCCTTCCAATCCTATGATTATCTACTTTTTTGGTCCCATTTTACTTTATCGTACCCTAAAAGTTCGTCTATTGGATCAACTTATACGTACTTCAACAAAATTTTGTATGTATCTGTTAGTTCTCATCAACATAGATATCAAATAATTTTGTTTATCAAGATTTAAATAAATAAACAAATCTTGTCAACTCACTTAAAATTGAAGGAAGAAGAGCAAGACAAAATACTGCTAGCAATAATTGCTACTTATTTCTCTATCAAAGAAGTTGGAAAATGTGATTAAAGCAAGTAACGACACCACACTTTTTTATGCACTTTTATACTTTTCTTTTCTTACTTCCCTTTCTTAGACTTAAATGCTTGACTCATTAAATAATTACACGTCAAATAAAATCTTAGAATCTATATTAAGTTTCTAATTTATGCTTATTATTACTCCCACCGTTCCCCTTTTATATGTCATTCCCTTTTATAAATAGTTGAATCACAATATATGTCATTTCATAAAATCAATGCATAAATTACCACATTCTTCCTATTATACCCTTGATAGAGTAGTTAATTCATCTTGAAAATATATACTTTGACCTACCTAGGAAAACATTAATTAAGAGTAAAAGAGTAAAGTTACTTAATTTCTTAATGTAAGTGCAATCTAAAAATGTGACATATAAAAAGGAACGGAGAGAGTATTAACTACAGTCATTTAACTATTGCCTATTAATAATATATATGGGTAATGAAGTGAAATAAAAATTTATTAAGGAAAGAGTAAAACCATTTTATTTTAATTTTAATTTTATAAATGTGGTAGGAAAAATGGAAATAAAAAAGGGATTATAAGGATAGAAAGGGAGGTGAATCTTCCTCGTGGGAGATCTGGGATTGAATCTAGCCTCTGCCTGCTACTCAGCCATGAACTCATCGTATCATGTTTGCTTAGTGCGGTTTTCATTTTCTATATGGTTTGCTATATATCACACAGTGAATAGATTACCACAAAGTGCTCATTCGAAGGGTAGAGGTCGTGGGTTGTCTTGGTGGTTAAAACAAAAAAAAATTCCTATTTTAATTTCTTCTAGATGGTCAGCTTAAAACTAAGGTGGTCTAATTCTTACTAGTACTAGTTTTATTTTATTTTATTTTGTCTTGAGCATGAAACTTTAATTAACTTATAACATACGAATATCCACAATGAGAAGACACTTGGAGTAATTAGGAATCAATTTAACATAGTGATTATCACTTTTGAATTCCACTAATAATAAGGAGCAAATTGCAAAGTGAAGCAAATTGATTAATCCCTAGCTATAAAGTTTTGCAGCATATAATAAAGATACATGTACAATTGGTTGCTTTTAATTTCTCTTTTTATCTTCCTTTTTTGTTTCCTTTTGTTTTCCAAAATAGTAACATCATATGATAAAATAGTTTTCTTAACATATACTACTAATTATAAAACACTCGTGCTTATATGTTCCAAATTTAAAGCATTATTGCGTGTTGATCATTTAATTAACTTATTTTGATCCAATTCATCAGCTAATGTAATTTTTAATTGACGGATAATATGATCCACATATTTATTAATTCAGTCTATTTTAATTTGTCTAAATTTAACTCAAACTCAACTCAAACCATTAGACGTTGGCTCTATGAGACTTATCCAGTAGTTTTTTCTTCTTTATGTTACTTCGAAAGTAATTGCTTCAACTTTAGTTACTCAAACTTTTGTCTTTTTATTTCTCATAGACAAGGAATATCAAGTCAACAATACATGTAACTTTTATAAAGTGACAATTCTTATTTTAATTTATGTGACATAATTTAAGAAAGAAATTAAGAGCTTGGAAACTTACTGTATAAAACATGACATAACATATTTGTGTTGTTATACATATATTTATAATTTTCATTAAAAATAACATATTAATTTTATGTGTTTGTCAGCATTAATGTTGTTGTCGAGGCTGTAACAGTGTATAACCTCTATTGCACCACATATAATAGATATATTATCTTATCTGCATGTTACCCATTCACACTTCCTATATACTCACACAAGAGTTGTCTCTCTTTGACTTTGCTTTGTCGCTATTAGTGTGTTTACATTTATCCAATTGCATCATATTAATTTTGTGCTATTTATTAGTATTGGACCTAAGAGAATATATTTTCCATAATTGGTGATAAAAGAATATAATATCTTCATGGAACAGGTGTGTGGCTATTTGGACCATATCAATGGTACAATTATCTTAAATTTAGTACAAATTCTCCATTAGTAAAGATATGGTCACATATATCATTCCATTTTGAGTAGGCAAAAGTCCAAATGTCCGTACCTGCCAAATTACTAGAAGTGTCCAATAAAATACTTCCTTGGTTTCGAAAAGAATAACCTACTCTTCTTTTTAGTCTGTTTCAAAAAGTATGATTTCTTTCCTTTTTTTGACAATATTTTAATTTTAACTTTCCACGTGACATGTGTTAGGCCACAAGATTAAAAATATTTTGATACATTTAACATAATTTTAATTTTGAACCACAAAATTGAAAAGTACTTTTTATTTTCTTACCTTCCATATCAAGTCAAGCTAGATTATTCGTTTTTTGAAACAGAGGGAGAAGTTTATATTTGATGCCAAAGGGCCGAGCCTTCTATTAGTGAGATGACTGCTAGGGTCTTGTGGCCCAGGGCATATGGCCTACTTAGCTCAATCTTTATCTTTACCATATCCTTATTTTGTCTTTGTTGCATGACATGAACATTTTTGAGTCCTCATGGTATTTACTGATCGTTTGGTAGCTGGTTAGAATTATCTCAGTATTAGTGTAGATTAGTTATGAGTGAATTTATGTATTACTTTATGTAGGTTTAAGTTATTCATGTATTGGTTATACATGTATTAATTAATATCCACTTTCTATCATGTGTAAAATAATATATGGTTTCTCTCATTACTTATATATGTATTAGTTATGCGGGTTTCTAAATTGTCAACCAAACGTCATATTAATTTTATACATGAATAAATATTTTTTATCTACATGCCAAATGTCGTATAAGTTATATGGAAATTAATACATGGATAACTTGTTTCTTATCCAGCTACCAAACGACCTCTTAGAGTGCAACACTAAGTATTGTTTGATAGCTAGTTTAGATGTGAGTTATGTAGATATTAAATTCTGCATAAGTAATATACCATGCTTGATATCTAATTAGGAGGTTAATTATTCAGTATAAAACGAATACGGTGTCTGGTTTGCTATTTAAAAACCTGCATAGCGCATACATGTATAACTTATGAGAGAATCTATGTATTATTTTTCCTATTCCCTCTGGTCGAAGGACCTCTTACTGCTTCGAAAACAGCCTACATGCATGTACATAGCTAATTTAAAGAGAAAAAAAATACTGCATTGGTTTTTCCATCGTCCAATCCACAACAAATCGAACGAAATCTTGTTAGAACATGTGTATATATGTTTTGTGTTGTATATATTCACCATTTTAAGATCTTGATTTCAACACAGGGTCTAGTGGTACTCACAATACAAGCTCGTTCGGACTCGTTGAAACCATCAAAGTGCAAGCCAGAGATGCCTTGCGAACAAGTCCACGATGCACAAGCTGCAATGTTGTTCATAGGCCTTTACTTAGTAGCATTAGGTGTTGGAGGCATAAAGGGATCATTGCCACCCCATGGAGCAGAGCAATTTGATGGAGAAACACCACAAGGGAGGAAACAAAGATCAACTTTCTTTAATTACTTTGTGTTTTGCCTCTCTTGTGGTGGCCTCATTGCTGTAACATTTGTTGTGTGGGTTGAAGACAATAAGGGTTGGCAATGGGGATTTGGGATTTCAACTTTGGCTATATTTTTGTCGATCCCGATATTCTTTGCTGGTTCATCTTTCTATAGGAATAAGATTCCTCGCGGAAGTCCTCTAACTACTATATCTAAGGTACGTTCTTGTATGCATATGTGACAACAGGACGAGTGACCTATTTGTAGTTTTAGATGACTAATATGTTGTTGTTATGCATCTAGGTTCTAATTGCTGCCATGCTAAATTCTTGTGCATCGAGAAATTCGAGTAGTGTAATAGCAAGTCTGGGATCAAGCCCTTCGACAATTCCAGTACTATCGAATGAAGATGAGGAGATTACTACAAGCAACAAACATGTAGTAGAATCAATCAATATTCCATCGAAAAGTCTGAGATTCCTTAATCGAGCAGTTACAAAGAAACCCGCAGCAGCTTCTGGTGTGCTAAAATGTTCGGTACAGGAAGTAGAAGAAGTCAAGATTGTGGTGAAAATCCTCCCGATTTTCGCCTGTACTATCATGCTCAACTGTTGCTTAGCTCAACTATCAACATTCTCAGTTCAACAAGCTGCAACTATGAATACAAAATTTGGCAAGTTAAAAGTACCACCAGCTTCACTTCCTATTTTCCCTGTACTTTTCATCATGATCCTTGCACCAATTTTCGACTACTTCATCATCCCATTTGCTCGTAAGGTAACCAAGACGGAGATGGGAATATCTCACCTCCAACGTATAGGAATCGGATTGTTCCTCTCCGTTGTAGCTATGGCAATTGCAGCTCTTGTTGAAATCAAACGCAAAAGAGTAGCTACTGACTTGTCACTACTCGCCTCTTCCAAGCCATTACCTATAACGTTCTTTTGGATCGCGTTTCAGTACTTATTTCTTGGATCAGCTGATCTATTCACTTTAGCTGGACTTCTAGAATTCTGTTTCTCAGAAGCACCATTTAGTATGAGATCATTAGCAACATCTCTCTCTTGGGCTTCATTAGCAATAGGATACTATCTTAGCACAGTGATAGTATCCATTGTCAATACTGTCACAGGAAATTCAAAGCATCAACCATGGCTATCCGGCGAAAACTTGAATCACTTCCATTTGGAGAGATTCTACTGGCTAATGTGCATACTCAGCGCGCTGAATTTCATACATTATTTGTATTGGGCTAGAAAATACAAGTACAGATCAGTATCCGTATAAGAAGTGGCAGCGCGGATATATATATGTGTATGTAGATTAAGATATACAGACTGCTGTATCCTTTTACTGTAAATACGTCTGATGAATTGCATGGGCGTTGTTCACGCAACAAGCAACAGGAATATCGATCCGGTTTTGATCAATTGATAAAGAGTTGATTTCAATTTGTATTCATAGCTTTTTGTTATGTCACATCTTCAAATAACAAGCTTATGGTTATCATTGCTCAACAAATATCTATTATAAGTATTAGAGCTAGTTGAAGCAATTGATTGTTTTATTAATCCATAAATAACAGAGTTTCTATTAGAGAGTACTTGCTATGGTAGAAACTAAACTAATAAACTAGGAAATTTATAGGAATTAGGCGATTTTCTAAGTTTTTCGTGTGTGTTAGTCCATGAATATTTTGGTGATATGGCTTCCGGATGATTTCTTTGTGAAACCTTTATGGAACCCTTCGTAGGGAGTTGGGGGAGCACTACGTACAGTCTCACCATTTTCAGAGTCCATTTTGGACATTGAGGGGGTAATTTACAGGAAGTATGCGATTTTCTTAGTTTTTTATGTATGTGCTAGCCCATGAATATTTTGGCAATATGGCTTCCAGACGATTTCTTTGCGAAACCTTTATGGAACCCTCCGTGTGGAGTTAGGGTCAATTTATAGGAATTAGGCGATTTTCTTAGTGTTTTGGAGTGTCTTAGCCCATGAATATTTTGGTGATATGGCTTCCGGATGATTTCTTTGCAAAACCTTAATGGAACTCTCCATAGGGAGTTGGGGGAGCAGTACGTACAGTCTCACCATTTTCAGAGTCCATTTTGTCTATTTAGGGGCCAATGTACAAGATTTAGGCAATTTTATCAGTTTTTGTGTGTATTAGCCCAAGAATATTTTGGTGATATGACTTCCGGATGATTTCTTTGTGAAACCTTTATGGAACCCTCCGTAGAGAGTTGGGAGAGCAGTATATATAGTCTCACCATTTTTGGAGTCCATTTTGGGTATTTAGGGGCCAATTTAAAGGATTAGGCGGTTTTTTTAGTTTTTTGTTTGTTAGCCCATGAATATTTTGGTGATATGACTTCCAAATGATTTTTCAGAAACCTTTATGGAATCCTCTATAGGGAGATGGGGGAGCTGTACGTACGATCTCACCATTTTCGGAGTCCATTTTAGGTATTTAAGGCCAATGTACAGGAATTAGATGATTTTCTCAGTTTTTTGTGTGTGTTAGCCCATGAATATTTTGGTGATATAGCTTCCAGATGATTTCTTTGCGAAACCTTTATGGAATCCTCCATAGGGAGTTGGGGAGCAATATGTATAGTCATACCATTTTCGGAGTCCATTTTGGGTATTTAGGAGCCAATTTATTGGAATTAGGTGATTTTCTCAGTTTTTTGTGTATTAGCCCGTGAATATTTTGGTGATATGGCTTCAGGATGATTTTTCAGAAACTTTATGGAACCCTCCATAGGGAGTTAGGGGAGCAGTACGTAAAGTCTCACCATTTTTAGAGTCCATTTTGGACATTTAGGGGGCAATTTATTAGAATTAGGTGATTTTCTCAGTTTTTTTGTGTGTGTTAGCCTGTAAAATTTTTGGTGATATGGCTTCTAGATGATTTATTTACGAAACCTTCATAGAACCCTCCATAGTGAGTTGAGGGATAAGTGTTAGCCTATGAATATTTTGGTGATATGGAATCTAGATAATTTTTTTGTGAAATCTTTATGGAACCCTTCGTACGGAGTTGGGGGAGCAGTACATAAAGTCTCACCATTTTCAGAGTTCATTTTGGGGCAAATTTACAGGCATTAGGCGATTTTCGCAGTTTTTGTGCCTGTTAGCCAATGAATATTTTGGTGATATGGCTTCCGAATGATTTCTTCGTGAAACCTTTATGGAATCCTCCGTAGGTAGTTAGGGTAGCAGTACGTATAGTCTCACCGTTTTCAGAATCTATTTTGGGCACTTGGGGGGCAATTTAAAGGAATTTGGTGATTTTCTCAAATTTTTGTGTGTGTTAGCCTATGAATATTTTGGTGATATGGCTTCCAAATGATTTCATTGTGAAACCTTTACGGAACTCATCGTAGGGCGTGGGGGTAGCAGTACGTACAGTCTTACCATTTTCAAAGTTCATTTTGGGCATTTAGGGGCCAATGTACAAGATTTAGGCAATTTTCTTAGTTTTCTGTGTGTGTTAGCCCATGAATATTTTGGTGATATGGCTTCCGAGTGATTTCTTTGTGAAACCTTTATGGAACCCTCCGTAGGGAGTTGGGGGAGCAGTATGTATAGTTTCAACATTTTTGGAGTCCATTTTGGTTAATTAGGGGCCAATTTAAAGGAATTAGACGATTTTTTTAGTTTTTAGTGAGTTAGCCCATGAATATTTTTGTAATATGACTTCCAAATGATTTTTCAGAAATCTTTATGGAATCCTCTATAGGGAGTTGGGGGAGCAGTACATACAGTCTCACCATTTTTCGGAGTCCATTTTGGGTATTTAGGGCCAATGTGTAGGAATTATGTGATTTTCTCAATTTTTTGTGTGTGTTAGCCCATAAATATTTTGGTGATATGGCTTCCAGATGATTTTTTTGCGAAATCTTTATGGAATCCTCCGTACGTAGTTGGGGAGCAATATGTACAGTCATACCATTTTCGGAGTCCATTTTGGGTATTTAGGGGCTAATTTATTGGAATTAGGTGATTTTCTCAGTTTTTTGTGTATTAGTCCATGAATATTTTGGTGTTATGGCTTCCAGATGATTTTTTAGAAACCTTTATGGAACCCTCCATAGGGAGTTGGGGGAGCAGTACATAAAGTTTCACCATTTTTAGAGTCCATTTGTGGCATTTAAGGTGTAATTTATAGAAATTAGGTGATTTTCTCTGTTTTTTTTGTGTGTTAGCCTGTAAAAAATTGGTTATATGACTTCGGGATGATTTCTTTGCAAAACCTTTACGGAACCCTCCGTAGAGAGTTGAAGGATAAGTATGTACAGTCTCACTATTTTCAGAGTCCATTTTGGACATTTAGGGGGTAATTTAAAGGAATTAGGCAATTTTCTCAATTTTTTATGTGTTAGCAAATTAATATTTTGGTGATATGACTTCCAGATGATTTTCTTTGTGAAACCTTTACGGAACCCTCCGTAGAGAGTTGGGGGAGCAGCACGTACATTCTGTAAATTTTCAAAGTAAATTTTGGGCTTTTAAGGGGCAATTTACAGAAATTAGGTGATTTTCTATTATTTTTTTTGTGTTCGCCCATGAATATTTTGATGATATGATTTTCCGACGATTTCTTTGTGAAACCTTTATGGAACCCTCGATAGGGAGTACAAGGATCAGTACGTATAGTCTCACTATTTTTGGAGTTCATTTTAGGTATTTAAGGGGATATTTACAAGAATTAAGATATTTTCTCAATTTTTTGTGTGTTTTAGCCCATAAATATTTTGGTGATATGCCTTCCAGATGATTTCTTTTTGAAAACTTATGGAAGTCTCCGTAGAGAGTAGGGGGAGCAGTACGTACAGTCTCACCATTTTAATAGTCCATTTTGGACATTTAAGGGGCAATTTAGAGGAATTGGGTGATTTTCTCAGTTTTTTTGTGTGTGTTAGCCCATTAATATTTTGATGATATGGATTTCAGACGATTTCTTTGAGAAGCCTTTATAGAAATCTCCGTAAGGAGTTGGGGGAGAAGTGCGTACAATATCATTATTTTTAAAGTCCATTTTGGGTATTTAGGAACCAATATACATGAATTAGGTAATCTTTGTGAAATCTTTATGGAACCTCCGTAGGGAGTTGGGAGAGCAGTACGTAAAGTCTCACTATTTTCACAGTTCATTCTTGGCATTTAGGGGGTAATTTACATGAATTATGTGATTTTTTCTCAGTTTTTTGTGTGTTAGCGCATGAATATTTTGCTGATATAACTTACGGGTGATTTCTTTGTTAAACCTTTAAGGAACCCACTATACGGAGTTGAGAGAGCCGTACGCTCATGAATATTTTGGTGATATTACTTCCGGTAAGTTCTTTTTTGAAATATTTTGGGGACCCTCCGTAAGTACCCGGAGGAGCAGTAGATGAAGCCTCGAGAATTTTCATAGCGTTTTTGGGCATTTACGAGTCATTTAATAGGAATTAAGCGATTTTTCTCATTTTCGTGTGTGTTAGCCCATGAATATTGTGGTGATATGGCTTTCGGTCAATTTTTTTCGAAACCTTTTGGGGACCATCCGCAAGTACTCGGAGGAGTAGCACGCGAAGCCTCGGAAATTTTCACAGCATTTTTGGGCATTTACGAGGCATTAAATAGAAATTAGACGATTTTTCTCATTTTTCGTGTGTGTTAGCTCATGAATATTCTGGTGATATGGCTACGGGTCAATTTTTTTCCAAAACCTCTTGGAAACCCTCCGTAAGTATCCGGGGGAGCAGCAGGTGAAGCCTCGGGAATTTTCACGGCGTTTTTGGGCATTTACGAGACATTTAATAGAAATTAGGCGTTTTTTCTCATTTTTCGTGTGTGTTAGCCCACAAATATTTTAGTGATATAGCTTCCCGACAATTTTTTTCTGAAACCTTTTGGGGACCCTCCGTAAGTATCCGGGGAGCAGCAGGTGAAGTCTTGAGAATTTTTACGGCGTTTTTGAGCATTTATGAGGCAATTAATAGAAATTAGGTATTTTTTCTCATTTTTCGTGTGTGTTAGCCCATTAATATTTTGGTGATATGACTTTCGGTCAATTTTTTTACGAAACCTTTTGGGGAACCTACGTAAGTACCCGAGGGAGCAGCAGGTGAAGCCTCGAAAATTTTTACGATGGTTTTGGTCATTTGCGAGGCATTTAATAGGAATTAGACGATTTTTCTCATTTTTCGTGTGTTAACCCATGAGTAGTTTGGTGATATGGATTCCGATCAATTTTTTTCTGAAACCTTTTGAGGACCTCCGTAATACGGGGGAGAGCAGCAGCTGATGTCTCAGGAATTTTCACAGCGTTTTTGGACATTTACGAATCATTTAATAGGAATTAAGCGATTTTTCTCATTTTTCTTGTGTGTTAGCCCATAAATATGTTGGTGATATGGCTTCTGGTCAATTTTATTTCGAAATCTTTTTGGACCCTCCGTAAGAACTTGTGGAAGTAGCAGATGAAGTCTCGAGAAGTTTCACGACGTTTTTGGACATTTTCGAGGCATATAATAGGAATTAGGCGATTTTTCTCATTTTTCGTGGGTGTTAGCCCATTATTATTTTGGTGATATGGCTTCCGGTCAATTTTTTTCCGAAACCTTTTGGGGACCTTCCGTATGAACTTGGGGGAGCTGCAGGAGAAGTCCCTAGAATTTTCACGGTGTTTTTTGGGATATACGAGTCCTTTAATAGGAATTATGCGAGTTTTTTAATTTTTTGTGTGTGGCAGCCCATTATTATTTTGCTGATATGGCTTACAATCAATTTTTTTCCAAAACATTTTGGGAACCCTCCGTAAGTACCCGGGGGAGCAGCAGGTGAAGCCTCGAAATTTTTCACGGTATTTTTGGGTATTTATTATATATTAGACGCTTTTTCTTATTTTTCGTATGTGTTAAACCATGTATAATTTGGTGATTTGACTTACAGTTAATTTTTTTTCGAAACCTTTTGGAGACCCTCTGTAAGTACCCGGGGGAGCGGTAGGTGAAGCCTCGGAAATTTTACGGCGTTTTTGGGCATTTACGAGGCATTTAATATGAATTAGACGATTTTTCTCATTTTTCGTGTGTGTTAGTTAACCTATGAAAATTTTGGTGATATGACTTCCGGTCAATTTTTTCCGAAACCTTTTGGGGACGCTCCGTAAGTATCTGGGGGAGCAGCAGGTGAAGCCTCGAAAATTTTCACGGCGTTTTTTGGCATTTAATAGGAATTAGACGATTTTTTCATTTTTCGTGTGTATTAGCCTAGGAATATTTTGTTAATATGAATTCCAATTAATTTTTTTTTTAAACCTTTTGGGGACCCTCCATAAGTACCCGGGAGAGCAACAGGGGAAGCCTCGAGAATTTTCACAGCATTTTTTTGTATTTACGAGGCATTTAATAGAAATTAGGCGATTTTTTCTCATTTTTCGTTTGTGTTAGCCCATGAATATTTTGGTGATATGACTTCTGGTCAATTTTCTTTCAAAACCTTTTGGGGACCCTCCGTAAGTACCCATTGGAGCAGCAGATGAAGGCTCGGAAATTTTCACAGCATTTTTGGGTATTTACGAGTCATTTAATATGAATTAAGCCATTTTTCTCATTTTTCGTGTGTGTTAGCCCATGTATATTTTGTTGATATGGTTTCCGATCAATTTTTTTTCCGAAACCTTTTGGGGACCCTCCGTAAGTACCCGGGGGAGAGCAGGTGAAGCCTCAAAAATTTTCATGGCATTTTCAGCATTTACGAGGAATTTTACAGGAATTAGGCGATTTCTCTCATTTTTCATGTGTTAGCCCTTGAATATTTTGGTGATATGGCTTTCGGTCAATTTTTTTTCGAAACCTTTTGGGAACCCTCCGTATATACCCAGGGGTGCAGCAGGTGAAGCCCCAAAAGTTTTCACGGCGTTTTTGGGCATTTACGAAGTATTTAATAGGAATTAGACGATTTTCTTATTTTTCGTGTGTGTTAGCCCAGGAATATTTTGTTTATATGACTTTCAGTCAATTTTATTTTGAAACCCTTTGGTGACCCTCCGTTTTTTTCCGGGGGAACAACAGGTGAAGCCTCGGAAATTTTCACGGGAGTTTTAGAAATTTACGATGCATTGAATAGGAATTAGACGATTTTTATCATTTTTCGTGTGTGTTTGCCCGTGAATATTTAGGTGATATGACTTCTGGTCAATTTTTTTTTGAAACCTTTAAGAGACCCTCCGTAAGTACCCGGGGGAGCAGCAGGTGGACCCTCAGGAATTTTCATCTTGTTTTTGGGCATTTACGAACCATTTAATAGGAATTAGGTGATTTTTCTCATTTTTTGTGTGTGTTAGCCCATGAATATTTTGGTGATATGGTTTCCGAAACATTTTGGGGACCCTCCGCAAATACCAAGAGTAGTAGCAGGTGAAGCTTCGGGAATTTTTATAGCGTTTTTGGACATTTATGAGACATTTAATAAGAATTAGGCTATTTTTTTAATCTTTCGTGTGTGTTAGCCCAGGTATATTTTGGTGACACGGCTTCCGGTTAATTTTTTTCAAAACATTTTGGAGACCCTCCGTAGGTAACCGGGGTTGCAGCAGGTGAAGCCTCGGGAATTTTCACGGTGTTTTTGGGCATTTATAGGCATTTAATAGAAATTAGGTGAATTTTCTCATTTTTCGTGTGTGTTAGCCTATGAATATTTTTGTGATATCCCTTACGGTCAATGTTTTTCGAAACATTTTGAGAACCCTCTGTAAGTACCGAGGGAGCAGTAGGTCAATATTCTTTCGTAACCTTTAGGCGAATTTTTTCATTTTTCGTGAGTGTTAGCCCATTAATATTTTGGTGATATGGCTTCCGGTCAATATTCTTCCGTAACCTTTTGGGGACTTTCAGTATATATCCAATGGAGCAGAAATGAAGCCTCGTAAATATTCACGACATTTTTTGTCATTTACGAGGCATTTAATAGGAACTGAAAGATTTTTCTCATTTTTCCACTGAGTTAGCCAATGAATATTTTGATTATATGGATTTCGGTTAATTTTTTTCCGATACTTTTTGCGGACCCTCTGCAAGTACATGGGGGAGCAGCAGGTGAAGCCTCGAAATTTTCACGACGTTTTTTGGCATTTACAAGACATCTAATAGGAATTAGGCGATTTTTCTAAATTTTCGTGTGTTTTAGGCTATGAATATTTTGGTGATATGGCTTCCGGTTAATTTTTTTCAAAACCTTTTGGAGACCCTCCATAAGTACCCGGGAGAGTAGCAGGTGAAGACTCGGGAATTTTTACGATATTTACGAGACATTTAATCGGAATTAGATGATTTTTGTCATTTTTAATGTGTTAGCCAATGAATATTGTGGTGATATGGCTTCTAGTAAAAAAAATTTCGAAACCTTTTGGGGACCTTTCGTAAATACCCGGGGGAGCTGCAAGTGAAGCTTCAGCAATATTCACGGTGTTTTTAGTATTTACGAGGCATTTAATAGGAAATATGCGACTTTTCTAATTTTTCGTGTTTGTTAACCCATGAATATTTTTTGTGATATGGCTTCTGATCAATTTTCTTCTTAAACCTTTTGGGGCGACCATCCGTATCTTACCAAGGGAGCAGCATGTGAAGCCTTGTAAATTCTCACGGCATTTTTGGAAATCTACGAGGCGCTTAATAGGAATTAGGAGATTTTTCTCATTTTTCGTGTGTGTTAGCCCATTAATATTTAGGTGATATGGTTTCCGGTCAATTATTTTTCCGAAACCTTTTGGAGACCATCCGTAAGTAATCGAGGGAGCAGCAGGTGAAGTCTCGCGAATGTTCACAACGTTTTTGGGCATTTACTAGGCATTTAATCGGAATTAGGCGATTTTTCTCTTTTTCGTGTGTGTTAGCAATGAATATTTTGGTGATATGGCTTCCAGTCAATTTTTTTCGAAATCTTTTGGGGACCCTCCGTAAGAACTGGGGGAGCAGCAGGTGAAGCCTCAGGAATTTTCACGTCGTCTTTAGGCAGTTACCAGGCATTTAATAGGAATTAGACGATTTTTCTCATTATTCATGTGTTAGCCCATGATTATTTTTGTGATAAGGTTTTCCGGTCAATTTTTTATTGAAACCTTTTGGGGACCCTCCGTAATTACCCGGGAGAGCAGCAGGTGAAGCCTCAAAAATTTTCACGGCATTTTCTGACATTTACGAGGCATTTAATAGGTATTAAACGAATTTTTTCATTTTTCGTGTCTGTTAGCCCATGAATATTTTGAAGATATGTCTTCTGGTCAATTTTTTTCTGAAACCTTTGGGGACCCTCCGTTATACCCGGGGGAGCAGTAGGTGAAGACTCAGAAATATTAATGGCGATTTTGTGCATTTACGAGGCATTCAATAGAAATTAGACGATTTTTCTCTTTTTTCATGTATGTTAGCCCATGAACATTTTTGTGATATGGCATCCAGTCAATTTTTTTTCAAAACCATATGGGGACTCTTCGTAAGTACTCGTGGAGCAGCAGGTGAAGCGTCGAAAATTTTCACAGCGTTTTGGGCATATACGAGACGTTTAATAAGAATTAGGTGATTTTTCTTATTTTTCGTGTGTGTTAGCCGATGAATATTTTGGTGATGCGGCTCCCGGTCAAATTTTTTTGAAACCTTTTGTGGATTCTCCGTAAGTACCCAAGGAGGCATCAGGTGAAGTCTCGGAAAGTTTCACGGCATTTTCGGAATTTACAAGTCATTTAATAGGAATTAAGGGATTTTTCTCATTTTTCGTGTGTGTTAGCCCATGATTAATTTGGTGATATGGCTTCCGATCAATCTTTTGGGGACCCACCGTAAGTACCCGAGAGAGCAGCAGGTGAAGCCTCAAAAATTTTCACAACTTTATTGGGCATTTATGAGACATTTAATAGGAATTAAACGATTTTTCTCATTTTTCGTGTGTGTTAGCCCATTAATATATTGTTGATATGGCTTTCGGTCAATTTTTTTCCGAAACCTTTTGGAGACCCTCCTTAAGTACCCGGGGTAGCAGAAGGTGAAGTCTCGTGAATTTTCACTGCGTTTTTAGGTATTTACGAGGCATTTAATAAGAATTAGGCAATTTTTCTCATTTTTCGTGTATGTTAGCCCATGAATATTTTTGTGATATGGCTTCCGGTCAATTGTTTTCCGAAACCTTTTGGGGACCCTCCGTAAGTACCCAGAGGAGCAGCATGTGAAGCCTCGAAAATTTTCACAGCGTTTTTGGGCATTTACGAGGCATGTCATAGGAATTAAGCGATTCTTCTCATTTTTTGTGTGTGTTAGCCCATTACATATTTTGGTGATATGACTTCTGGTCAATGTTCTTCCGAAACCTTTTGGGACTCTCCATAAGTACCCGGGGGAGAAGCAGGTGAAGTTTCGGAAATGTTCACGAAATTTTAGGGACCCTCCGTAGGTACCCGGGGGAGCAACAGGTGATGCCTGAGAAATTTTCACGGCATTTTTGGGCATTTACGAGGCATTTAATAGGAATTGAGCGATTTTTCTCATTTTTTTTGTGTGTTATCCATGAATATTTTGGTGTATGGCTTTTGGTCAATTATTTTTCTGAAACCTTTTGGGGATCCTCCGTACGTACCCGCAGGAGTAGCAGGTAATGATTCGAGAATTTTCATGGCGTTTTTGGGCATTTACGAGACATTTTATAGAAATTAGGCGATTTTTCTCATTTTTTGTGTGTCTTAGCCAATGAATATTTTGTTGATATCGCTTCCAATCAATTTATTTCGAAACCTCTTGGGGACCCTCCGTAAGTACCCGGGGGAGCAGTATGTGAAGTCTCTAAAATTTTCACGACGTTTTTGGGCATTTACGAGGCATTTAATAGGAATTAGACGATTTTTCTCATTTTTCATGTGAGTTAGATCATGAATATTTTGGTGATATAGCTTCCGGTCAATTTTTTTTCGAAACCTTTTGGGGATCCTCCGTATGTACCCGGGGGATAAGCAGGTGAAGCCTTAGAAATTCTTGCGGTGTATTTGGACATTTTTGAGGCATTTAATAGTAATTAGGTGATTTTTCTCATTTTTCGAGTGTGTTAGCTCATGAATATTTTGGTGATATGGCTTCCGGTCAATTTTTTTTCTGAAATCTTTCGGTGACCCTCCATAAGTACCCGAGGGAGCAGCATGTAAAGCCTCGGAAATTTTCACAGTGTTTTAGGATATTTACGAGGCATTTAATCGTAATTAGGCGATTTTTTTCCATTTTTCGTGGGTGTTAGCTAATGAATATTTTGGTGATATGGCTTTCGGTCAATTTTTTTTCAGAAACCTTTTGGGGACCTTTCGTAAGTAACCTGGGGAGAAGCCGGTGAAGCCTCGGGAATTTTCACAGCGTTATTGGGCATTTACGAGGCATTTAATAATAAATAGGTGATTTTTCTTATTTTTCGTGTGCGTTAGCCCATGAATATTTTGGTGATATGGATTTTGGTCAATGTTTTTTCAAAATCTTTTGTAAACCCTCCGTAGGTACCCGGGGGAGCAACAGGTGATGCCTGAGAAATTTTCACGGCGTTTTTGGGCATTTACGAGGCATTTAATAGGAATTGAGCGATTTTTCTCATTTTTTTTGTGTGTTATCCATGAATATTTTGGTGTATGGCTTTTGGTCAATTATTTTTCTGAAACCTTTTGGGGACCCTCCGTAAGTAATTAGGGGAGCAGCAGGTGAAGCCTCGAATATTTTCACTGCATTTTTGGCATTTACGAGGCATTTATTTTGAATTAGGCGATTTTTCTCATTTTTTGTGTGTGTTAGCCCATAAATATTTTGGAGATATGGCTTCCGGTCAATCTTTTTCCAAAACCTTTTG
Organism: Solanum appendiculatum; assembly: GCA_018342035.1. NCBI lineage: Eukaryota > Viridiplantae > Streptophyta > Magnoliopsida > Solanales > Solanaceae > Solanum > Solanum appendiculatum. Next base: position 753,430 of record JAGDQO010000043.1, on the reverse strand, counting down.
GGGACCCTCCGTAAGGATCCGGGGGAGCAACATGTGAAGCCTCAGAAGTTTATTTTTGGACATTTACGAGGCATTTAATCAGAATTAGGCGATTTTTCTTATTTTTCGTGTGTGTTAGTCCATGAATGTTTTGGTCATATGGCTTTCGGTCAATTTTTTTTTAAAACCTTTTTGGGACCCTACGTAAGTATCCAGGGGAGCAGCAGGTGAACCCTCGGGAATTTTCACATCGTTATTGGTTATTTACGAGGCATTTACTGTGAATCAGGTGATTTTGCTGATTTTCGTGTGTGTTAGCCCATTTATATTTTGGTAATATGATTTTCGGTCAATTTTTTCTGAAAGATTTTCGGGACCCTCCGTAAGTTACCGGGGGAGCAGCAAGTGAAGACTCGGGAATTTCATAGCGTTTTTGGGCATTTACGAGGCATTCAATAGGAATTAGACGATTTTTCTCATTTTTCGTGTGTTTTAACCAATGAATATTTTGGTGATATAACTTCTGGTCAATTTTTTTCAGAAAGCTTTTGGTGAGCCTTTGTATATAACCGAGAGAGCAGCAAGTGAAGCCTGAAGATTTTCACGATGTTTTTGGGCATTTACGAGGCACTTAATAGGAATCAGACGATTTTCTCATTTTTCGTGTGTGTTAGCCCATGCATATTTTTGTGATATGGCTTACGGTCAATTCTTTTCCAAAACCTTTTTGGGACTTACAGTAAGTATCCGGAGGAGTAGCAGGTGATGTCTCAGAAATTTCCAGGTGTTTTTGGGCATATACGAGGCTTTTAATAGGAATTAGGAGATTTTTCTCATTTTTCGTGTGTATTAGACCATGAATATTTTGGTGATATGTCTTCCGGTCAAATTCTTCCGTAACCTTTTGGGGACCTCCGTAAGTATCCGGGGGAGCAGCAGGTGAAGCCTCAGTAATTGTTTCACGACGATTTTTGGCATTTACGAGGCATTTAATAGGAATTAGGCGATTTTATTCTTTTTTCATGTGTGTTAACATATGAATATTATGGTGATATGACTTCCGATAAAAAAATTTCCAAAACCTTTTTGGGACCCTCTGTAAGTATTTGGGGGAGCAGCAAGTGAAGCCTCGAAATTTTCACTGTGTTTTGGGGCATTTACGAGGCATTTAATAGGAATCAGACGATTTTTATCATTTTCGTGTGTGTTAGCCCATGAATATTTTGTTGATATGGATTCTGGTTAGTTTTTTTTTGAAATCTTTGGGGGACCCTCCGTAAGTACCCGGGGGAGCAGCAGGTGAAGCTTTGAAAATTTTCACAGCGTTTTTGGGCATTTACAAGGCATTTAATAAGAATTAGGCGATATTTCTCATTTTTCGTGTGTGTTAGCCTATGAAATTTTATGTGATTTGGCTTTCGATAAAAAAAATTTTGAAACCTTTTTGGGACCCTCCGTAAGTACCCGGGGGAGCAACAGGTGAAGCCGGGGAATTTTCACAGCCTTTTTGGGCTTTTACGAGGCATTTAATAGGAATTAAACGATTTTTCTCATTTTTTTGTGTGTTAGCCATGAATATTTTGGTGATATGACTTTCGGTCAATTTTTTTCTAAAACCTTTTGGGGAGCCTCTGTAAGTATTTGGGGGAGCAGCAGGTGAAGCTTCGGAAATTTTCGCGATGTTTTTGGCATTTACGAGGCATTTAATAGGAATTAGGCAATTTTTTTTGTTTGTCGTGTGTGTTAGCCCATTAATATTTTTGTGATATGGCTTCCGGTCAATTTTTTCCAAAATCTTTTGGGGACCCTCCGTAAGTATCCGGGGGAGCAGCAGGAGAAGCCTCGAGAATTTTCACGACGTTTTTGGGTATTTACGAGGCATTTAATAAGAATTAGACGATTTTCTCATTTGTCGTGTGTGTTAGCCCATGAATATTTTGGTGATATGGTTTCCGGTCAATTGTTTTTTGAAACCTTTTGGGGACCCTCTGTAAGTACCTGGAGGAGCAGTAGGTTTAGCCTCGATAATTTTTACGGCGTTTTTGGGCATTTATGAGTCAAATAATAGGAATTAGTCAATTTTTCTCATTTTTCGTGTGTTCTAGCCCTTGAATATTTTGGTGATATGGCTTCCGGTCAATTTTTTTAGAAACCTTTGGGGGACCCTTCGTAAATTAAGCAATTTTCTTAATTTTTTTTATGTGTGTAATATTTTGGTGATATAGCTTTCGGATGATTTCTTTGTAAAACCTTTATGGAACCTTCCGTGGAGAGTTGAGGGAGTAGTACGTATAGTCTCACCAATTTCATAATCCATTTTGGTCATTTTGGGGCGAATTTAAAGGAAAAAAATGATTTTCTCAAATGTTCGTGTGTGTTAGCCCATGAATATTTTGGTGATATGGCTTCCGAACAATTTCTTTGTGAAACCTTTACGGAACCCTTCGTAAGGAATTGGGGGAACAATACGTAAAATCTCACCATTTTCAGAGTGTATTTTGGATATTTAAGGTCTAATTTACATGAATTAGGTGATTTTCTTAGTTTTTCGTATGTGTTAGTCCATGAATATTTTGGTGATATGACTTCCGGATGATTTCTTTGCAGAACCCTTACGGAACCCTCTTTAGGGAGTTGGGGGAGCAGTATGTATAGTCTCACCATTTTTAGAGTATATTTTGAGTATTTAGGGGTCAATTTCATAAATTAGGTGATTTTCTTAGTTTTTCGTGTATATTAGCCCATGAATATTTTGGTGATATTACTTCAGACGTTTTCTTTGGAAAACTTTTACGGAACCCTTTGTAGGGAGTTGGGGGAGCAGTATGTAAAGTCTCAATTTTCAGAGTGTATTTTTTTAGAGCCTAATTTACAAGAATTATGTGATTTTTTCAGTTTTTCGTATTTATTTGTCCATGAATATTTTTGTGATATGGATTTCGGATGATATCTTTGCGAAACCTTTACTGAATCCTCTATAGGGAGTTGAGGGAGTAGTATTTATTGTGTCAACATTTTCAGAGTCCATTTTGAACATTTAGGGGCCAATTTATAGGAATTAGACGATTTTCTTAGGTTTTTTAGTGTTTTAGCCCATGAATATTTTGGTGATATGACTTCTGAAGGATTTCTTTGCGAAACCTTTACGGAACCCTTCGTAGTGTGTTGGAGGAGCAGCACGTGTAGACTCACTAATTTCGGAGTCCATTTTGGACATTTACGGGCCAATTTACAAGAATTAAACGATTTTCTCAGTTTTTTGTGTGTTAATCCCATGAATATTTTGGTGATATGGCTTCCGGACGATTTCTTTACGAAACCTTTACGGAACCCTTTGTAGGGAGTTGGGGGAGCACTACGTGCAGTCTCACCATTTTCATAGTCCATTTTTGACATTTAGCAGCCAATTTAGAGGATTAGGCGATTTTCCAAACTTTTTTTGTGTGTTAGTCCATCAATATTTTGGTTATATGGATTTCAGACGATTTTTTTGAGAAACCTTTCTGGAGCCTATATATATATATATATATATATATATATATATATATATATATATATATATAACAGATGTCTCTATTAGAGAGTACTTTCTACCGTGGAAACTAAACCGATAAACTAGGAAAATAAAAAAACAAACTCCTTAACAACCTATGCAGTAAAATAGTAAGTAGTAACAACGTGTGGAGTACAATAACTATAATAACATTCTAATATCTATTTGTTTGACGATTGACTGCTAGATCATAATTCTACTAACTATGGACAGCTGCAATTAAGATCGAAAACATGAGAGGCAGATACATAATTTGAAGTTTATGAGTCTACGCAAAAGGTATTACGGATACACTATGCTCTTTGTCCTCGTCAAAGATGATGTTTTTGTAACCACGATTTAACCTGCCTGCAATTGAAATTTACTGCTAACTCCATTACTACTATAAGAGAACCATTTTTTGTCTCAAAATAGACGTAATACATAAATGTGCCTTTTATTTTCGATGTATCTATATCTTATAACTTTGGATGTGCGTAAGTAGACACTTAAGGTTGTATAAAGTTGAACAAGTAAATACACGTGTCCTATGTGACATATTATACATAGAACGTGAAATTGCCACAAAGCACGCCACGTAAAATGCATGTGTCTACTTCTTTAACTTTATACAAATTTAAATGCATATATGCGCATATCAAAAGTTTAAAGGCATAGATACTTGTCAAAGCCAAAATAAAAGGCACACTTATGTATTATACCGTAAAAATATTAGCACTGCCACAAGGAATAAGACAATCAGCCCACTGAAAAAAAATTATAATTGATTCCACCCTACACAGTCACTTTAAACATGGTGATATATATTCTCAACTGCTCAATTCCTTTTTTTTATTTCAACTCCATACAAAAAAAATATGATGCACCTAGCAAAATATCTCACCTATGATCTAAATTGAAAAACAATATAGTAAAAATTGCTATAATGGTCACTGTATTTTCACCCAAGCACAATGACCAGGAACACCTTGATGAACTACAAACACCATATAATATCCTGGAGGTGCAATATTCCTTGTTGGAGGTGCAAACACTCTAACTCTATAACCAAACATAAAAAGCCTTTCTATTCCCACAATTTCCAAAAATAACAGCCTTTGATTCATCCCAATTGAGTGCGTAGTAAATGAAGGTGGAATCATGCTCACTATGAACCCTGCATCGGGCTGCGAAAACGCTAGAGTGAACGTAATTGAGAATTCTTGACCGTACAATAAGACATACCCCCCATCAACAGCTTGATTTAAAGGTCTTAGATGGGCGTATTGTGTAGCCAAATAAGGTGGTGAAAACGCCTCTAAGCTTAACTCTGTCGGGTAAAGTACCCCTGTAAAGTTGTACGTTGCATGCGGATTACTACCACCCACTAATATCCTGCCATCTGGCAGTAAAATCGCTGATGAGTGGTACATTCTTGCAATTGTACTAGGGGTAAGAACAGTGAATCTTCTCCCCGGGTCGGGTTGATCTGGTCTGTAAAGAACCGGGTCTAATACCGGGTCAATCGCGTTCTCCCACCCGGCTGCTCCATTCGCCGCCCCGTTTAGTATAAGCACATCTCCTGTAGGTAACAACAACATATCGGGCATGACCCGACCCAAAGGCATTTCCTCCATGACCCATTGAGGATCCGGATCCGTCAGTCTCATTCGCCCGCATGAACTTGAAGCCCGCCAAAACTCCCCTTCCAGTGCTTTAACATACGCGCCACCCCACGCGCCGCCGCAGATCATCACCTCCACCACCGGTTCCTGACCTGGATGTAACCGTAACGGAAGCATTACTGAAGACCCAGTTGCCGGATAACTCCGTTTCTCGCCGGGAATCATGGGGAATTCTCTGAGAACCTTGTGATTCACGTAATCTAATACAATTGAGCGTTGATTTGAGAAAATGTAGAGATTTCCGTCGGGTAAAATGTATAAGAATGGATAAAGATTGTTTTCTTCCATTGGGTCTGTAGTTTCCACCAAGAATGGAAGATCAAAAACCCCACCATTTTCGTCCATAGTTTTGGGGAAAAATTCATAGCTGAAAGCTTTTCTTCCACCAACAATGATGACACGTCCATCAGGAAGTACATGATCAGAAGCATACCATCTCTGAACCGTTAAATTCTGCGGCAATTCAGTCCAATCACAATCCCCCTCACACGGCGAAAACAGCCGGATTTTGCGATCGCCGGCATGGTATCCACCGGTTTGAATAAGTGTACCATCGGAGTTGAGTGCACCGGAGGAACACCAAACATCAGTTTGAACCATGAGTGGACGGTAAGTGTTTGATGAAATGTCATAAAGAACAGAATGAGCAGAGCAATCAACATCAAGAACTTCATCGTCGTAACGACATTTGCCTTGTGGAAGTGAGAGATTAGAAGCTCCGAAATCCGTTCTATCGAAAATGATTACTTTATTGTCGTAGAGAAGCTGCATATGCATTGCGGAAACACCAATTGATTCATGTAAAAGTACCCATTCACCATTTACATTTGATGGGATAAAAGGTGGATGAAATATACTCGGAATAAGCTGTGAATTTCTACGATGATGGCTACGGTTGTGACGATGGCGGTGAGGCAATGAAGATGATGAAAGAATCAAGATTGTGAATAGGAATGAAAAAGATTGAATCTTGATCATTCCCATTGAATTGATGATGATCAAAACAGAGTGAAAACAGACTAAAACAGAGCAAAACAGAGTTATGAGTATTTTATTTAGCAGTTGTTGCGCTGATTAGTTTAAGTTTTTGCTAAATTTATGGAGTAATAAACGCAAAGAAAATTTAGCATGAATTGTTAAAACTAAGAAAATTTCTCTATTTTATTTCTCTCCATAAATTTAGGGATATTAATATTGTTATGTAATATAAATAATTGAAAGAAGAACAAAAATAAAATAAAAAAATGAGATTGGTAATAATGTCACGTATAATTAGTTATTTAAGGCATTCTTGTTTATGGTTTTATCTTACTTGGTAAGATGTGTTAAACAAATTACTACTATACTAATCATAATATTATTTAATTATTCTTTTTATACATAATTTTTTGAGATTTTTTTTGTCGTTTAAAGTTTAAGATAATTTTTTTTATATATTTGCTCTTTTTTTTAATGAAGTTTTATATTTTCTAGGATATAAATTACACTATTTACAAAGTTATATATATTATTTCACAAAAATGCAATAGTGAAAAATATGATTCAAATTATGTCCTTGAATATTTTTTCTTAATTGGTGTGCATTGCCTTACAAATTCATTTAATATGAAATGGAAGGAGTATTTGTTTGGTAGTATTTTTAACATAGCTGGTTAGGAGAAATATTATACATGTATTAGATTCTGTGTAAATAATATCATGTTTGGTAGTTGGTTAGGAATTATATGTATAAAATTAATAATGTTTGATTTGCAATTTAAAAATCTGAATGATCAATACATGTATAAGTTGTAAGAGAATTTATGTATAATTTTATACAGGGCAAAAAATGAAATAATTAATACATGAATAACCAAATCCTCTAATTACTGCATAAAATAATATATATAAATTTTATCATAACTAATTCATGTATTACTAATATCTACATAATTCTATTCAGCTATCAAACAACTCCTAAATACAAGAATAATTCATAAATGCATAAACATGATTAAAGATAGAATTATTCTTAATACACCAAATCAAATGATGAATAAAAAATAATTTCAATATTATTAATACACTTTATCCAATAATATTATTATACATTCTATTACATGAGCCCTAATAAGTTGCTAGCAAACCTAATTAGTTGCACCCTTTTAATTTTGTTTTATATACATTCAACAACTTCCTAAAATAGAAAAACCTTTCCTTCTACAATTTTAAACCTAATTAATTGCACCTTTTTTGCTAATTTTTAGTAATTAAAGTTTCCCTAGCAGAGACATGACCATTATTTACTGAGAGTTTATTGTTACATACTCGTCATGGAGAGAGAAGTATTACTATACTATTAGATTATTTTAAAGATAATTATAAGGGTATTAAATTTAACTCAGAAAAATATAATATAATTCACTTGACCTTGTCAAGTTTTGAACAAATTGAATAAAAATATTCTTTGATTTTTTTTCTTCATTTTTTATCGATCAGAGAGGATATAGGAAAGATGATGTGGCGATATGTATGACCATTACTATAATGAAGATCATAAATATTTTTTTAGAAATTTTTCTTATTTAGTTTTGTTATACTAGTCAAATGAGTTTAATAACAGCATAAAATTAATCAAAGAATCAAAGATAATCAGATTAGTTAGATATAAGTTTACCAAGATAGAAAAGAAGATTTAATAACAGTGAAGGATTCATTAAAAAAAATGATCAAATTAATTTGATAAAGTAGGAATTCGAATGATTTATCAACTTATTTAAGCAGGCCTGCAAAGTATTTTTGTTATACAAACTTTTTCATTGTGTATGAAATTCTGCTTCAATTGAACTTTCATATATACATTAAAGTTAATTGTTTTGATTAAAATCTTTTGAAGACGTTCATAATATTGATGAGGTTTGTGTAAATGCATTTTTTTTGAAATTATTCAGATTAATATATTTCTTCCGTCTATAATTAATAATATAAATATGTATTTTAATGGAATTCAATTCATTGTTTCGTAATATATTAACCCATATTTTTAGTTTTTAAAATTTAAATCCTAATCAAATAAAATCAATTTATATAATTGGCTTCGTTGAGTTTTTAATTTGGATCATTTTTCTAATCAGATCGTGAAAAGTAATAGTGATCAATAAGGGTGAAAGAAGTTCAATTATACAATAGGGAAAGAAAAAACAAAGAGTACTCCGCTTATGGCCAAATTGATTGTTAGGTTTTTCTCTTTTAAAAATAAATATATTTCATATTTAATTGTACTATATATAATTGTGACTATTTTGTTTTATTTTATTTAAAGGAACAACAATATCGAGCTGAATTGTGATAAATACTATACATTTATAAGATATAATTAAATTTTTGTTTGATATGGATAATTTAACAATATCTATTGACGAAATTCATAACTAATTCAATTTTTTTGTGGGCAAAATAAAAGAAAGGCTTGAATTTTGATAAGAAGTATGCAACACAAAAATTGAAAAATACTAACTTTCATAATCAATAAATATACGTCTTCTAGTGATAATAGTACATGAATCTATCGGAAAAGACATCTAATAAATTATTTGATATTAAATTGTTGATCCTTTCAATAGTCTAATATGTGGGCATCTCAAAGAGACAAAGTGGACAGTAATGACTATTTTCTAACCATTTGGTAATACACTTGGCATGAAATATATGAAAGCAGGGTGAGCGCAGTACTTGAGTTTCCTCTCCTATCTCATCTAAACATATTGTACACTTATGTTGCTATTTTTTTCATCAATTTCCATCGGCTCTAGCTACTCTACTGATGATTTACTAGCTGGCACCATTTCAATTGTGGATGATTCTTCCGTTGCTGACAAAATTCTACCATTGCAATTGTGATCAATCAGTAATGTCACATCCACACATACCTCTGACATCGCTGAAGTCATGATGCTTTGCAACTTGCGAGTTGTAAGTTCAATTATAGTGTGATGTTGATCTTCAAACTCATCCTTAAAATGCATAAGCACATCTGATATAGCGCGGTCCAATCTTTGATAGAGGTTGATATCAGAAAGATGAATAATGATTTCGTACGACTTAGTTGAACCTACCCATGTGCAACCCATGAATACGGATTCTAAATCATTGGGTTGTATACACCAAAATTGTTGTAGAATACTGAAATTAAAATGAATGGTGAAATAAGGTAAAGAAGAAGAATATGAAGAAGCAATTGGGGGAATAATCAATTTTTCTTGGTTCGAAATTGGTTTAACGTGGCATATAAAGTCTGTTGGCAACATATTGCAAAGACTTGAGAGGAAAAATCAATATTTACTATCAATCTCTAAGGCGGATTTCTGCTGAGAATGGAATAGTGTTTGTGTCCAAAGGTGAACAAAGCCAAGGCAGACCCTTCTGGTTTATTTATAATGTTACTAGCAAAACCCAAATTTATCATGAAAAGGATTAGTGAGTTTATTAATAATATTACTAGCAAATCTAAACTAACTCGGAAATGGATTAGTGAGTATAATTACGTGACAATTGTTTTCCTTTCCACACTTGAGAGGATAAACTTTTTTTTTGTTTTCTTTTTTCCCCACGTCATTGAGGCCCATAATTATCCTTCAAATACCTATTTTACAAATATTAATTGTATTTTTAATTAGGAAAAAGTAATTAAAAAAAATTCATACTTACCAGTGTGACTTCCCTGAAGCAACTGAAGTGTAGGTTCAAATTCCACAAAAGCCAAAAAGCTAGTTGCTTTTTCTACATCAGCGTTTGACCACCTTTCATGTCCCGGAGAAGGCCAGCTATTCCTAGCTACTGATATTGATATTATCCTGAAATGGCAGAAGTAGATGATTCTAATTTCAAGATTTTCCATATCTGCCCCAGGTTATTGGTGCCCAGAGCATGAGAGCAATAAACGGATTCAAAACTAGTATCCAAGCATATGAGAACAAAATTCGACGACTTCCAGCATCATTAGAGTTGAAATTATAAGAAACTTTCTCATGGTTGAGCTAAGCATTACAGTTAAATTAAGAGAGACATTCACATGGTTAATCTAGAGGAATATCAGAAAATATTAACCATAATAAATCACATTCAAAATCAATACTCAATGTCACAGTGATTTGACCTTTATCATATAAGCTTGTACATGTTTCCTGTTTTACTTTCTGCGTCAATATTCAAATTTGACCATCTTAATTGAAGGAAGCTGACCTGAAAGGACTTCACAGACAATATCTTAGGCAACAGATGGGCCATGAAGGTTGTCACACTAATAGCACGCAAACTTGATCTAACGCTTTGTACTGCCTGGCTTCCAAGTTAGTTCACAGGATCTGCGACAAGTGGCAAGGTTAATGAAGTCAATTGTGTGCTTGCCCTCAGAGATCTCATCCCTTGCTTCATCTTTGAACCAACAACATCTTTAACATCGATTTTGGATTTTCTCGTGCAAGGAATGTTGGGGCAGTGATTGGAGTAAAAATGAGAGTGAGAGCCAGTTCATGCAGATTAGGCATAAGATCCAATAGTAGTCTGTTCTACCAGTTTTAGCATACACAGGATGTTAGTTTATGTCACTTCTACAGTACTGTAGCCTGGTAGTTTCTCGAGTCCCCTTTCTTCAATTGTTTCTCGGATTCTTTCAGCATCGTCCCATCTTCCTTGTTTAGCATAAAGGTTGGACAAAATCACAAAAGGAACAGGGCTTTCTGGCTCCAATTCTGAGAGCTTTTTGTTCATTTCTTCTCCCATCTTGGCATTAGAGAATTGCTCAGAAGCTGCTAATAAAGAAGCAAAAACAGATGCAGACGGTTCGGGAATGAGCTGTAGTAGTTCTCTAGCTTCATCCAGACGACCAGATCGAGCAAGTAGATCAACCATAATATTAAGTTGCTTTTGAGTTGGGGTTAAGCCAAAATCTGTGATCATCAAGCTAAAAACTTGCCATGCTTTCTCCAATTTTCCGTTGTGGCTGCACACAGACAACATGCAATTCAAAGTTGCTGAATTTGGTTGTACTTTCTCCATTAGCATCAGAGAGAACATCTCAAAAGCAGCTTCACCTTCCCCGTTCCTTCCATACCCTGAAATCATTACATTCCAGACAGCAGGATCATCATATTTTACTTCCAACTGATCAAAAACCTTCCGCGCCAAAGGAAATTGTCCACACTTCATGTACATATCAATGATTGCGGTGACAATAAATTCATCAATAATGTTTTCCGTCCTAAAAATATATCCGTGAATCTCTTGGCCGAAACAGAGTGAGGATAGAGATGAGCACACCATCAGAAGACTAGTAATAGATTTCACACTGGGAATGACACCGACAGAAAGCATTTTCCTGAAGAACATAAAAGCTTCATTCTCTTTTTGCAGCAGTGAAAACCCAGTGATCATTGAATTCCATGTTGCTGAATCTGGTTTCAACCCTTCCAATTCTAATCCCACGAAAAGCTCAACAGCTTTCTCTGTTTGCTCATTCAACATCATTCCACCAATCATCGAATTCCATGTTATCAAATTCCTGTTGCCACCAAGCTCTTTGAAGATTTCATATGCACATAACCAGCAACAGCATTTCGAATACATGTCTACAAGTGCAGTTCCCACCATTGTGCAAGATTGTAACTCAATTTTCACAATAAGTCCATGAACTTGCCTACCAAACTTCACATTCTTAACATTAGCAGTAGCAGAAAGAACAGATATTAAAGTCACTTCATTCGGTTCTTCGTCTAGTAACATCTTCTTAAACACATCCAAAACCACTTCCTCCACCCCATTTCGCAACATCCCCGAAATAAACGCATTCCAGCACACCACATTCTTATTCTCAACCAATCCAAACAACCTCGTCGCAGAAACACAATCAGCACAATTCAAATACATACTCAAAATCGACGTAACTACATATACATCCATTTCCACACCAATCTTTATACCCCAACAATGCATTTGAACACCATGATCAATATTTACACACCCTGATAAAACACTAGCTATAGTAACCGAATCCGGCCTAATCAGTAAACTACTAAACAACCCAAACATATGCAAAGCATCAACATGATACCCATTTTGAGAAACCCCAGAAATGATTGCATTTAACGAAGCAATATTTGGTTGAGGAATTTCATCAAACACCTTCAAGGCACTATCCACTAAGGAAAATTTCATGTACATGTCAGTAAGCGATGTGGCTGCATATACGTCGGTGTTAAACCCGTGTTTTATAAAATGGCTATGAAGTATTTGACCTTGTGGTATAGTTCTTAGCTTTGAGCAAGCTTTGAAGAGACAAGGGAAGGTGAATTTGGTAGGAGATAAAGAAGAGGAATGGAGTTGGGAATACAAGTTAATGGCTTCTTTGTAAAGTCCATTGGCTACCAATTTTGTTATTTGATTCTTCATGGTTTAAACACTAAACCAATACTGAGGGTATATTAGTTTCAAAAATATAAATTTAAAACTAATATTTCCACTTCCGTTAAATGAAGGGTATATGTGAGCTCATTTTGTAACGGTAGGGGTATATGTGAGCCGTTTGTATAACGGTAAGGATATATATGAGCCACTTTTATAACGAGGGGCATATCAGCTCCAAATGGCAAAGTTGAGCAGTATATCAGGCCCTTTTCCCTAGAAACAATTGTGAGCTGAAAATAAAGTGACTGAGCTGAGATTTTCATTTCGTTATTCAAAATATGAACAAGTACAAGAACAAAATCGAAATGTACAACATGTACAATATATATCGAATGAGATTTAATCTTTACTAGCTCCGCCCGCCCATTTATGAAAATGGATTGTCTTCAATTCTTTGAGGTTTATCTTTAACGGAGAGATTGACTAGCATTGGTAAAATTGATTGGGAACAATCTTTTAGTATTATTTTTGTACTTGAAAAGGATCAAAAATATTCATTAAATGATGTGAAATTAAATAAAAATATTCTCAATTGTTAATTTAATTCAAAAGTATTTTTATCGTCAATAGTTTGATGAGAAAATATTCTAACTACTAATAATTGGTTCTTATTGTTATTTAATGAGTCAAAAATATATTATTTTTTCTAAATAAATATATTAATATTTTTTTCTTTTTAAATATATTTATTCTTAATAAAAATATTACTTTAGCCAATTTGTACGGCAATACTAATATATTTTTATTACTCTATTAGAGATAAATATAATTTCCATTCAAAAAAATACAAAGTGTTTATAAAAATTACATTGTATGCATATAATTATAAATTTTATGTATATAATTTATCGATTCAGTTAGATTTTTCTTCAGTTTATTTTTAGTTAAGACAAACCAAATCAAATATTTTTAGTTTTAAAAATTTAAATCCAAATCAAATAACAATTCATTTCGCTGAGTTTTCAATTTGGATCAATTTTTAATTAAATTGGGAACAATTATAATGGTAATTTGGAGAATTTGTTACTTTGGAGAAGTAAAAGACTTTTCAGAACCGATTGGAACCAAATTTCTCTTTTAAAACGCGTTTAGTATTAAAAGGGTAAATTAATCAAATTATAATTTTTAAATATTGATAATAAATAGGATAAAAAAATGTTACAAACAAAACAAAATTAATATAAGACTAAGTAAACATAATATCGTAAATCGAAAGGAAAGTGGGTGTTACGAAGCTAACCTATAAGAGAGATCATTAAAATAAATTCGTTTGATATGAAAAAAATTAATAACTAATTCAATTTATTTGGTCCAATGTTCTACCCAAGCGTTCAGATGCTTGATCATTGGGTCTTACATAAAAATATTTTTTATTGTTGTATTATAATGAAATTAAAGTGAATGTTTAAATAGGGTAAAGAAGAAGTAATTGGGGGAATAATCAATTTTTCTTGTTCAGAATTTGGTTTAACTTTAACAACAGATTTCTTGAAGCAGGTGTGGCATATAAATCTTGCTGGCAACATATTGCAAGTATTGAGAAGAGAAATCAATATTTTTTAATAATGGAGATGTACCCCTTCAAGTTTATTTATAATAATATTAGCAAACCAAAATTTATTAGGAATAGGATTAGTGAGTTTCTATATAGTAAGTATATTACCTGCAAACAAAAATTTATTAAGAAAAGGATAAATTAATGAGAAAAAGCAATTACGAATATTATGAAATGGACAAGTAATTCAAATCAGAAACGGAAAAGGAAGAATATAAATTGGAAACTTCAAATACCCATTTTATAAATATTATTTGTATTTTTATTTATGGAAAAGTAATTTTTAAAAATTGCAGATTCTTACTTACCAGCTAAGGATAATTTAATGAGAAAAAGGAATTACGAATATTATGAAAAGGACAAGTAATTCAAATCAGAAACGGAAAAGGAAAAGTACACGTTTTGGGAAATATAAATTGGAAACTTCAAATACCCATTTTATAAATATTATTTGTATTTTTATTGATGGAAAAGTAATTTTTAAAAATTTCAGATTCTTACTTACCAGCTATGTTGCTCTGACTCTTCAAAAATGTCAATGGGTGCGTGTCGGATTCTCCAAAAGTAGTGTATTTTTGGAGAATCCTACATGGGTGCGGCATCAAAAGAGAAGAGTCCGTGCAACTTAGCTTTAGCTTACCATTCCTCCACTGTGACTTCCAAACTAATAAAACCAAAATTTCAGTACTGAAACCTTAAAAATACGTTTTTCCAGAGCAACAGCAACCTGAAGATAATATGAGAGAATTTGCAAACTACATTAAGAGCCCGTTTGGATTGACTTAAAATAATTAACTTTTAAAAAGTTACTTTAAAGTCATTTTAAAAATAAGTAGTTATGTGTTTATTGATGTGTTTGGCAAAGAAGTGTTGAAAGTCACTTTTTTTTATCAAAATATCTGAAATACCCTTAAAGTTGTTAACATTATAAAAGAATTAAGGGTAAAAAAGTAATATACTTGGTCAAAGTAGAATGATTTATAAGTTAAAAAAAAGAAGTAGGAGGCACCCTACTTTTAACTTATTTTAAGTTACTTTTGACTTATTTTAAATTATTCTTATAATTGCCAAATACTCTAATAAGTCAAAAACTGATTTAAAAGTTAATTTGACCAACTTAAAATCCCATCCAAACGGTCTCTAAGTGCTTTCTGCTTGAGAGAATATAGGACAACTAAAGCCATATTTTGTTGTTTAGATTGGTGCACCAAATCGTGGGTTCGCCTATGGTCATCAGACATTGGGTAGAAAATAAACATTTGAAGGAAACCCAATAGTTGTAAGCCTTGAGGTTAATGGAATTATATTTTAGTAAATAGTATAGTCTGCTTCAATGGGATGGGATTGTCGAAAGCAAATAGTCTGCTTCATGATTTGATTAAGCAAAAGGTGTTTAGTTGTGTAATATATTAATTTATTACACAAATTGAAATCATTCAAATAAAATACCATAATATTCCCACAAATATATGACAAAAATGAATATTCATAATACACCAAATTTAATAACTAATTCAATTTTTTTGGTTCAGTGCAGTACTGCATACATTATACATCAAAGAATATCAACTTAGCAATATAATCTGCTACAAAATTGTTTTTGGCTTTAGATTGTTGATCCTTTATGCAGTCTTGTCTAATCGGTGGGCATCTGAAAGCGGCAAAGCGGGCAGTAATGGCTATTCTCTAACCACTTGGTAATACACTCAGCATGAAACATATGAGAGCAAGGCAAGCGGAGTACTTCAGTTTCCTCCCCTAGCTCATCTAGACACACCAAACACTCATCGTTGCTATTTCTTTCATCAGCTTCCATCGGCTCTAGCAACTCTATTGATGATTTACTAGCCGGCACCATTCCATCCACGGTTGATGATTCTTCCAATGCTAACAAAATTCTACCATCGCAATAGTGGTCAATCTGTAATTCCACATCCACACATACCTCTGACATCTCAGAAGTCATGATGCTTTGCAACTTACGAGTTGTTTGTTCAACTATAACGTGTTGTTGATCTTCAAACTCATCCTTAAATTGCATGAACACTTGTAACATAGCGTGACCGAGTTTCTCATAGAGCATGGTATCGGAAAGATGAACAATAATTTGGGTCGACTTGGTTGAAGGGTGCGGTGTTCCACCCAGGTATACGGATGTTTGATCATTAGGTCTTATATACCAACATTGGTGTACTATACTGAAATTAAAGTGCACGGTTAAATAGGGTGAAGAAGAAGAAGAAGAAGAAGCAATTGGGGGAATTGGTTTAACGCTAACAAAAGAGTTGTTGAAGCAGTCATGGCATACAAACCCTGTTGGAAACATATTGCAATTTTTGAGAGAAGAAATCAATATTTTTTTTACTAATGGGAGACTTACCCCCTTTCACGTTTATTTATAATAAAATATTACTAGCAAACCTAAACTGATTAGGAATAGGATTAGTAAGTTTCTATATTAATTTATCAGAAATAGGATTAGTGAGTTTCTATATAAATTTATTAAGAAAAGGATAAGTGAGTGGGAAGCCTAATTTGATGAGAAAAAGGAAATACGTGGGGAAAAATTAACAAAAGTACACGTTTATAGGGAAATACTCCATAAATTGGAATCTTCAAATATTATTTGTATTTTTATTTATGGAAAAGAACACGTTTTGGGAAGTACTCCATAAATTGGAAACTTCAAATATTATTTGTATTTTTATTTATGGAAAAGTAATAAAAAAAATTGCAGATTGATACTTACCAATGCTCTTCTTGCGACTTCCAACTTCCAAGCTAATGAGAAGGAAGTTCTTTTGCATAACTTTCGGAAAGCTTAAAATACAAGACAAAATTCATTCCTTTAACATCAGTGTTACCTTGAAAAATTGCAGTAGGATATAATGGTACCTGTAAAAAATAAAGAAAAAGAAGGGCGAAAACAGCTTCTTAGCAACTCAAATGAGTGAATATTTGAATACAAAATGGGTCATCAGGAGAATGTAAACTACATGATTACATGAACATAAGAAAGAATACACTTATTCTCTTAAAGCTAAACTAGATGGTACCTGAATATTCACTACAAGAATGGGTGGAAGTGTCCCAGAGTGTTCAAGGACAGGAAGTTCCACAAGTCGAGCAATATGATCAATTTTTCTTAGAGATAAAACACATCAATGCCACAAGGATAATATGCAGCACAATTTGCCGCAAACTCTTTCTTTTTTGTCCCTGAGAAAGTTAAAGTATGTGAATGATACAACGTAAGCGAAAGTAGAGGGCAGTTGCATTGACAGCACAAACTATGATAACCATATAACGTGTACAAGACACATCTTTAACTACACCGTGAATATGGATTTTCCCTTTTCTAATAAAATCTAATCAGATTTCTCATGGATCTTCTACTTTTTGTTAATGAAGTATTTCATCTAAACCACAAAACTGCTCTTGTGAATGCACCCTTATATTTGCTTTCCTAAATTCATACGTGACACACTAGTGCACACCCATAAGTAAACTGATTTGCCCTCTCCCATAGTTAAGTTACCTGTGCTGGTCTCATTATCTTGATATCAGGATCGTCAAGGGACTCGAACCAATGTGACAAGTAGCCAACCATGCGAGGGATTGCAAATAAAACAGGAAAGAACTCCGTGGTAGGAATGGCAATAGGGCGGGTTAGGGAAAGCCTTGACCCACTAAGATTTTGACCCGCCCTACCCTGCCCCATTTAACATTCTTCCAAAAATTTGCCCTGCCCCACTAAGACCTGCTATGACCCATTAAACAGTAAGTTTTTAGTTTGTTTTTTTAGTCTAATTTGACATAAGTTTCCTTTGTCCCCCCTCCCCCTGTTTTTTACTGTTGTTATTTTTGGTATTTTTTTATTAAAAAGTTGCAACTAGACTATTCTTTAATTTTTTCATATTATATTAATCAAGATTAGAACATCTATTAGTACTCAGTGTAATAAAATGGCCACAGGCCAAAAATTGCTTTAAGAAAAAAATTAGTACTCAGTGATAAACAAATTAGTAACGAGTAATGGGAACTAAGAATAAGAACTAAAATATTCCTCTATGGTTCTTTTTAATTATTGTTTTAAATTATGTTCTTGGTCACGTTTTACATTTAATTATTGTATTTGAAGAGTAAAAGTATTTTATGGCTCATTTCTATACATTTTTGCAGGAAGCTAACATAGAGTATACAGACAACAGATTGGCTTCTAAAGTTGAAGGAAAATTGTTTACTTTATTTTATGATTTACTGTTGAAATTTTTTGACCCGTAACCTGTCCTGTGCTATAAAGTTATTTTATAGATTGAGTTTTGCCCTAGCCTACCCCGCCCTGCCCTATTTAAGTATTCCCTTTCCCTGCCCCGTTAAGGTTTTGCCCTGCCCCGCCCTATTGCCATCCCTACTCCGTGGGAAATCCTATTGCCCTGTTACACAACAATGTATTACAGTAGTCTACATCATTCTAGACTGTTATGTAAAGATTCATGTAAAACTATGCATACCTGCAGATTAAACCAGAGTAGAAATCGCCAATCGTGTGCAACTTCCTTTCTCATCTGAGAGTGCGGCTTCTTCCAGAGCAACAGCAACCTGAAGATAATTTGAGAGAATTTCCAAATTACACTAAGTGCTTTCTGCTTGAGAGAATATAGGACATATTATAGATCTTTTCAGTAGCTCATAAATTTATAAACCAGCCAAATCTGATCATAGCTACAGGTATTCTCTCCACCCCAGGGGAGAGCCAGCTTGGGACTAGGGGGTTCGAACCCCCTTCGACGGAAAATTACATTATTCTAAACTACCTATTTTTCATGTGTATATTTAGCACAAACACATTTCATGTGTATCTTTCGCACAAAAATTACCTATATTTAATTAACCATCAGACCAATTTAATGACAGCCAGAGCAATGGAGTAAAAAAGAAAAAGAAATACACTTATTCTCTTAAAGTTAAACTAAACGGTACTTGATTTTTCACTACAAGAATGGGCGGTAGTGTCCCAGAGTGTTCAATGACAGGAAGTTCCACAAGCCGAGCAATATGATCAATTTTTCTTTGAGATAAAAATACATCAACGCCCAATGGATAATAAGCAGCATAATTTGACAAAAGTAGAGGGCAGTTGCATTGACAGCCAGCATGCATACACAAACTATGATAACCATATAACGTGCACAAGACACATCTTTAACTACGCCGCGCATATGGATTTTCCCTTAGCTTTTCTACTTTTTGTTAACGAAGTATTCCATCTAAGCCACAAACCTGCTCTTCTGAATGCACCCTTATATTTGCTTTCCTAAATTCATACATGACACACTAGTGCACTCCCATAAATAAACTGATTTGCCCTCACCCCTTCCCACGCATAGCAACAAACATATTAAGTGAATACCCATTCTAAGAGTATCCAGATAAAAGTGCAGCCCATGAAACCGCATTCCTTTCAGGCAATTTATCAAACATGTTGCGGGTGGACACCATGTCATAAGACATTGAATAAACAATGATCAAGTTGGTTCCCAAATGAACATTTGCAGGAAACCCAATAGTTATAAGATAGGAGTGAACCAAATAGTGTAAGCCGTTTGGCATTACATAGCGCTTCAATGGATGAATTCATGATTGGGCTAAGCCAGTTCACTACATTCCTATTCATCATTGTTTTGCATGGATAGTTTTTCCCTTTCTCTGCAGAAAAACCGCTATAGCAAATGAACTAAAAATGAAGAATGCCATACATCGTACTAGTTGTGGCCGGAAGTTCATTTGTTGCTTCTGGTAAGCTCATCCAAGCTTCCATCGGCTCGATCTGGGGCTTCTAAGCCTGTCGTCGCTGAAGAACAAGCCTGCTAACCCCAAATGCCCAAACAAACCTGAGAACTGACAAAATTAGGGTTTCAATTTAGATGCCACCGTGGAACTCGCCGATGAAGCCATCTCTACCGGAATTTCGAGCCACCGTAGAACTCGCCGACGAAGCCATCTCTACCGGACTTGGCATAAGTTTTCCACCAAAAAAACATGTTACCAGTCTATTCATTCATTATTTAATTAAGCAAAGGTGTTTAGTTGAATGATTAACACTTTGTTTAGATGGTTGTGAACTTGTTATCAATGGTTTAATATTCTAGGGTAAGGGGTGTGTCTCGGTTTGTTTGTTCAACTTTATGTTATTATCGATTTGTCAGTTTTCGATTTTGAAATATGTTAGATCAATAATTAATCCAATAAGTTCGTTTTTGTTTATTGACTTTTGATTCAAAACAATTTGGTTTTCGATTTAATAAAAAAAAAATGCTCATAAAATAATTGTCTGATTTCTCCAATAATTTGAAACCACAAGATAATAATGTAAGTTTAAGTAATGATCATAAAATAGAAACAACACTAACTAACACGAAAAGAATTCTATAAGTATACTACAAATAAAAGAACTAGAACAATAATATGAATTGAAAGTTAATAGTAACTAATAATTATAAACTTCATAAGATATCAAACCATATAATTCATTACACAATTTGAAATCATTCAAACAAAATACCATAATATTCCAACAAATATATGACAAAAATGAATATTCATAATACATCAAATTTAATAACTAATTCAATTTTTTTTTGGTTCAGTGTATTACTGCATACATTATACATCAAAGAATATCACTTAAAAAATCAACTGATTATACATCTCCTACTAATAGTAGCAATATAATCTACTACAAATTGTTTTTGGCATTAGATTGTTGATCCTTTATGCAGTCTTTTCTAATCGGTGGGCATCTGAAAGCGGCAAAGGGGACAGTAATGGCTATTCTCTAACCACTTGGTAATACACTCAGCATGAAACATATGAGAGCAAGGCAAACGCAGTACATCAGTTTCCTCCCCAAGCTCATCTAGACATACCAAACACTCATCGTTGCTATTTCTTTCATCAGCTTCCATCGGCTCTAGCAACTCTATTGATGATTTACTAGCCGGTACCATTCCATCCACGGATGATGATTCTTCCAATGCTAACAAAATTCTACCATCGCAATAGTAATCAATCTGTAATTCCACATCCACACATACCTCTGACATCTCAGTAGTCGTGATGCGTTCCAACTTACGAGTTGTTTGTTCAACTATATGGTGTTGTTGATCTTCAAACTCGTCCTTAAAATGCATAAACACTTCTGATATAGCGTGATCGAGTCTCTCATAGAGCATGGTATCAGAAAGATGAATAATAATTTGGGTCGACTCGGTTGAACGGTCCCGTCTTCCACCCCGGTATACGGATGATTGATGATTGGGTCTCATATACCAACATTGGTGTACTATACTGAAATTAAAGTGAATGGTTAAATAGGGTAAAGAAGAAGAAGAAGAAGAAGAAGAAGCAATTGGGGGAATTGGTTTAACGCTAACAAGAGAGTTCTTGAAGCAATTGTGGCATACAAACCCTGTTGGAAACATATTGCAAGTATTGAGAGAAGAAATCAATATTTTTTTTACTATAATAATGGGAGACTTACCCCCTTTCACGTTTATTTATACTAAAAATATTATAAGCAAACCTAAAATGATTAGGAATAGGATTAGTGAGTTTCTATATAAATTATTAAGAAAAGGATTAGTGAGTGGGAAGCCTAATTTGATGAGAAAAAGGAAATACGTGGGGAAAAATTAACAAAAGTACACGTTTTGGGAAATACTCCATAAATTGGAAACTTCAAATATTATTTGTAGTTTTATTTATGGAAAAGAACACGTTTTGGTTAATACTCCATAAATTGGAAACTTAAAATATTATTTGTATTTTTATTTATGGAGAAGTAATTAAAAAAAATTGCAGATTGATACTTACCAGTGCTCTTCACTGTGACTTCCAGGCTAATAAGACCATGATTTCAGTACTGAAATCTTAAAAAACGCTACATTGCTATAACTGTGATGTCTGGGGGGTCAACTTACACGCACATAGACTAATTCCACAATGTATCTGCTACAATAATTTTAGACTTGAAAGTAGGCTAAAGTTCGAAGGTCAAAGTCTCAAAGATACCAAGTTCAAAGTCCAAAACTGATTTTTTTACAGAAAAGGTACCAAGCTTTCATTTTATCTCCAAAACTAAATCACAAATTCGACAGCTTGAGTAAAATTGATAGGGCAAGACATGTAAGAAGCATAAGAGATTAGGCGGGTAAGAAGCATAAGCGATTAGGCGGGTAAGAAGCATAAGCGATAAAGCGATGTGTGCATTCTATTCTAAGAAGAGATGGCACTCATACTAACGACCACACAAACATAAAAAATAAGTTGTTAATCTAATTCAAGCTCAAATCTAACGATAACCAAATTTAGTAATCATACCTTATAGAACTCATGTTGAGGACGTGAAAGAACAGGTATTTCATTGTATGCCTGCATAAGCTTCCTCTCTGCTGCACTTAATCGGAGGTCCTCCACATTTGCTAACGACCTAATATCTCCAACCTTTCCCTAAAGGGAACAGTACCATCCATTGGAAAGGCCTTCACTTTTTCCATTTCATCATCCATTACCCTCTGATCAATAGGAAAGAGTAAGAAAAGATTGTTCAGTAAGAAATCTGACTCTGGGAGTTTACCAAGAAACAAACAAGAGGTGAATACACCCTGAAATAATGACTGGGAAACAAGCAGCACGTAACACAATACTACAAAAGAATGTACAGATAACTAACAGAATGTGAAAAAAGTAAACACCAACAGAGAAACAAATGTTAGAAGAGGCATAATAAAAAAGACGAACATGAAGAAACATGATTAAGCAATTAAGAAGCAACAGGAGATATATACAACTAGAAACAGGTTAAAAAAGAAACAAGGATCCAATGACATGGTAACTAGAAGTCTAGAACTTTGATGTTCTCTTGAAAATGAGGAGGAAGTTCTTTTGCATAACTTTTGGAAAGCTTAAAGTACAAGACAAAACTCATTCCTTTACCATCAGTTTCACACTGAAAAATTGCAGTAGGATATAATGGTACCTGTAAAAAAGAAAGAAAAAGGGCGAAAACAGCATCTTAGCAACTCGAATGAGTGAATATTTGAATAAAATATGAGTCATCAGGAGAATATAAACTACATGATTACATGAACATAAGAAAGAAAGGCTTTCATACCAACAAACATGATTCTGGAGGACTGAGCATATGGCTAAAAAAACATTGGCTTGAGAATGAATTCACAACTGACAAGGACTAAAATGTGGTTAATGGGAACACTCTGGGGACATGGAAAATCCAAAGTAATTGAAAGGTTAAAAATGCCTTTCAACTGTGAACATATTGCCAAGCTGGTTTTGTTTTATTTTAGTTTACAATATATTGTTATTAATAGAGGCTAGACCCCACTTGTGGGATTACACAAGGTATGTTGCTGTTGTTTTGTTGTTATCTGGGGCTTCTTGTGAATACCCCAGATAAAAGTAAACCACATCCTTTTCAGGCAATATATAAAACATCTAGCGGGCAGACACCATGCCATCAACTTGGTTCCCAAATGAACATTTGAAGGAAACCCACACTTTAGCCCCTTTCAGCCCAACCTATTTCAGTTGAATAGCTTTTGGACGAGTCAATAAACCGTCAATTTATTAACTCAATCCAATTTGAACCCGCCCAAATTCATCTCAATCCACCCGTTTGACACCTCTACCAATATTAATAACATATCAGGGGAGGGAATTGAGAGTTTGGGCTAAGCCAATTTATTACATTCCTATTCATGATTCTTTTGCATGAACAGTTTTTTCCTTTCTCAACAGAAAAAGCCGATAAACTAAAACTGAAGAATGCCTTACATTGTACTATATGTGTCCGCAAGTTCATTTGTTGCTTCTGGTAAGCTCATACAAGCTTCCATCGGCTCAGTCTAGGTTTCTAAACCTGTCATTGCTACTGTCCCGGCAAAGCAGCTGCAGCTGCTAACCCCAAATTCCTAAAAAAACTGATGACCAGCTCAGATGACCAGCCATTATGGAAGAAGGTAATCAGGGAGAAATATGGTTTGGATGGAAGATGGACTACCAAAGTGAGCAATAGTCCTTATGGAGTTAGTCTCTGGAAATACGTAAGGAACTTGTGGCCCATATTGCTAATAAAAACCATGTTCAGCATTGGTAATGGAAGGAAAGTAGATCTATGGAATGATAAATGGATTGAACAAGGCTCCCTAAAGCAACTCTATCCAGACATAAACTCCCTCAATCAACAACAAAACTCAACAATTGAAATGGTTTGGGGTGAACAGGGGTGGAATTTGAGTTTTAGAAGAGCTTTAAATGATTGGGAAATTGATAGACTAGCAAGCTTTTTCGGAACTTTAGGACAATTCAAAGGAACATCAACTGAGGCAGATTGCTTGATATGGTTAAGGAATAAGCAGAACAAATTTACAGTGAAAGCAGCATACAGCATACAGAGTATTCACAACCTCAAACAATCAGAGTGGGACTTGGCCTTGGAAGATGATCTGGAGGGTTAAGATCCCTCACAAAGTTGCATGCTTCTCTTGGTTGCTAGCCAGAGAAGCTGTACTCACACAAGATACACTCATGAGGAGAGGTTTCAATCTTTGCTCAAGGTGTTTTCTCTATGGTAAGGAAGCAGAGACAATCACTCATCTCTTTCTTCACTGCAGTTGGACTGACCAGTTGTGGAAGATTTTCATTAACTTGAGGGGCATTAGCTAGACTATGCCGGGAAGAGTATCTGAGGTACTGAAGTGCTAGAACAGTGATACCAATCCCTCCAATCAGAAAGAGAGATGGAAAATTGTCCCAGCTAGCATTTGGTGGACTGTGTGGGGAGAAAGAAACCAAGTTTGTTTTGAAGACAAAGCCATTAGTATACCGAAACTAAAGATGAAATGTTTAGGGCTTTTCTTTTTTTGGTGTAAACATAGCTTAATGGAAGAGTTAGAATCAATTTATGATGTACTAGATTCCTTATGAGAGGATTAAGGTCTAGGAGCATTTTTTTTCTGCTCATCTAGATGTAAATATGGGGGACTATACACCCTTTGTGTAGTTTGTTTACCTGTTCAAAAAAAAAAAGAAGACAAAAGTAGAGGGCAGTTGCATTGACAGCCAGCATGCATACACAAACTATGATAACCATATAACGTGCACAAGACACATCTTTAACTATGCCGCGCATATGGATTTTCCCTTAGCTTTTCTACTTTTTGTTAACGAAGTATTTCATCTATGCCACAAGCCTGCTCTTCTGAATGCACCCTTATATTTGCTTTCCTAAATTCATACATAATACATGACACATTAGTGCATGTCCATAAGTAAACTGATTTGCCCTCACCCCTTCCCTATGCATTACAAAAAAACACATTAAGTGAATACCCATTCTGAGAGTGTCCAGATAGAAGTGCAGCCCGTGAAACCATATTCCTTTCGGCAATATATCAAACATGTTGCGGGCGGACACCATGTCATAAGACATTGAATAAACAATGAAACATTTGCAGGAAACCCAATAGATAAAAGAGAGGAGTGAACCAAATAGTGTAACCGTTTGGCATGACAGAGCGCTTCAATGGATGATTTCATGATTGGGCTAAGCCAGTTCACTACATTCCTATTCATCATTGTTTTGCATGGATAGTTTTTTCCTTTCTCTGCAGAAAAATCGCTATAGTAAATGAACTATAAATGAAGAAAATGCCTTACATTGTACTAGTTGTGGCCGGAAGTTCATTTGTTGCTTCTGGTAAGCTCATATAAGCTTCAATCGGCTCGGTCTGGGGCTTCTAAACCTGTCGTCGCAACTGCAATGGCGAAGAAGAAGCCTTCTAACCTCAATTGCCCAAACAAAACTGAGAACTGACAAAATTAAGGTCAATTTTGGAGCCACCCAAGTCACCATAGCACTCGCCGACGAAGCCATCTCTACCAGAAGTCCGAGCCACCGTATCACTCGCCGACGAAGCCATCTATACCGGAATACCGAGCTGCCGTAGCACTCGCCGACGAAGCCATCTCTACCGGAATTCCGAGTAGCTCCAACCTTGCATAGAAGCCCTCTATTCATTCATTATTTAACTAAGCAAAGGTGTTCAGTTGAATGGTTAACACTTTTTTTTAGATGTTTGTTAACTTGTTATCAATGGTTTCATAGTATGGTAAGGGGTGTGTATCTATTCGTTCGTTTCGATTTTATGTATTATTGTTTTGATTTATCGATTTTCATTTTGAAATAGTTAAATCAATAACTAAATCAATAAGATATTTTTATCGATTTTCGATTTTCGATTTTCGATTTTTTTGACTTTTGATTCTTAACAAATTAATTTTCGAATCGATCAAAAAAGAAAATGATCATAAAATAATGATATGACTTCTCCAATAATTTGATGCTACAAGATAATAATGTAACTTTCCGTAATGATGATGAAATAAAAACAATACTAACTAACATGGAAAGAACTATATATGTACACCACAAATAAAATAACTAGAACACTAAAGTGAATTAAAGGCTAATAAACTAACTACTATAAACTTCATAAGATATCAAATCATATAATTCATTACACAATTTGAAATCATTCAAACAAAATACCATAATATTCCAACAAATATATGACAAAAGTGAATATTCATAATACACCAAATTTAATAACTAATTCAATTTTTTTGGTTCAGTTTAGTACTGCATAAATTATACATCAAAGAATATCAACTTAGCAATATAATCTACTGCAAAATACGTCTACAAAATTGTTTTTGGCTTTAGATTGTTGATCCTTTAGGCAGTCTTGTCTAATCGGTGGGCATCTGAAAGCGGCAAAGCGGACAGTAATGGCTATTCTCTAACCACTTGGTAATACACTCAGCATGAAACATATGAGAGCAAGGCAAGCGGAGTACTTCAGTTTCCTCCCCTAGCTCATCTAGACACACCAAACACTCATCGTTGCTATTTCTTTCATCAGCTTCCATCGGCTCTAGCAGCTCTATTGATGACTTACTAGCCGGCACCATTCCATCCACGGTTGATGATTCTTCCAATGCTAACAAAATTCTACCATCGCAATAGTGGTCAATCTGTAATTCCACATCCACACATACCTCTGACATCTCAGAAGTCATGATGCTTTGCAACTTACGAGTTGTTTGTTCAACTATAACGTGCTGTTGATCTACAAACTCGTCCTTAAAATGCATGAACACTTGTAACATAGCGTGACCGAGTTTCTCATAGAGCATGGTATCGGAAAGATGAACAATCATTTGGGTCGACTTGGTTAAAGGGTGCGGTGTTCCACCCAGGTATACGGATGTTTGATCATTAGGTCTTATATACCAGCATTGGTGTACTATACTGAAATTAAAGTGAACGGTTAAATAGGGTAAAGAAGAAGAAGCAATTGGGGGAATTGGTTTAACGCTAACACAAGAGTTGTTGAAGCAGTCATGGCATACAAACCCTGTTGGAAACATATTGCAATTTTTGAGAGAAGAAATCAATATTTTTTTTACTAATGGGAGACTTACCCCCTTACACGTTTATTTATAATAAAATATTACTAGCAAACCTAAACTGATTAGGAATAGGATTATGAGTTTCTATATAAATTTATTAAGAAAATGATAAGTGAGTGGGAAGCCTAATTTGATGAGAAAAAGGAAATACGTGGGGAAAAATACACGTTTTGGGAAATACTCTTCAAATATTATTTGTATTACTATTTATGGAAAAGAACACGTTTTGGGAAATACTCCATAATTGGAAACTTCAATACTATTTTTATTTTTATTTATGGAAAAGAACACGTTTTAGGAAGTACTCCATAAATTGGAAACTTCAAATATTATTTGTATTTTTATTTATGGAAAGTAACAAAAAAAATTGCAGATTGATACTTACCAATGCTCTTCACTGTGACTTCCAAGCTAATAAGACCATAATTTCAGTACTGAAATCTTAAAAGACGCCGCATTGCTATAACTGTGATGTCTGGGGGTCAACTTACACGCACATCGCTGCTACAAAAATGTTAAGACTTAAAAGTAGGCTAAAGTTAGAAGGTCAAACTCTCAAAGAGTTAGCTACATCAAAAGCTGATTTTCTTTTTACAGAAAAGGTACGAAGTTTTCATTTTATCTCCAAAACTAAATCACAGATTCAACACTTGAGTAAAATTTGATAGGGCAAGACATGTAAGAAGCATAAGCGATTAGGCGGGTAAGAAGCATAAGCTATAAAGCGATGTGTGCAATCTATTCTAAGAAGAGATGGCACTCATACTAATGACCACACAAACATTAAAAAAAAAAGAAAAAGTTGTCCATCCAATTCAAACTCAAAACTAACAATAACCAAATCTGTGAATCATACCTTATAGAACTCATGTTGAGGACCTGAAAGAACAGGTTTTCATTGTACGCCTGCATCAGCTTCCTCTCTGCAGCACTTAACCGGAGGTCCTCCACATTTGCTACACGACCTAATATCTTCAAACTTTTTCCTAAAGGAAACAGTACCATCCATAGGAAAAGCCTACACTTTTTCCACTTCATCAGCCGTTATCCTCTGATCAATAGGAAAGAGTAGGAAAAGATTGTTCAGTAAAAAATCTGACTGTGATAGTTTACCAAGAAAAAGACAAGAGATGAATTAACCATGAAATAATGACTGGGAAACAAGCAGTACATAACACAATTCTAAAAAAGAATGTACACAGAAACTAACAGAATGTGATAAAAGAAAACACAAACAGAGAAACAAAAGTTACAAGAGGCATGATAAAAAAGACGAACATGAAGAAACATGATTAAGCAATTAAGAAGCAACAAGAGTATACAACTAGAGATAGGTTAAAAAGAGAAACAAAGAACCAATAACATGGTAACTAGAAGTCTCGAAATTACTCTGATGTTCTCTTGAAAATGAGAAGGAAGTTCTTTTGCATTATTTTCGTAAAGCTTAAAGTTCAAGACAAAATTCATTCCCTTACCATCAGTTACACCCTGGAAAATTGCAGTAGGATATAAAGGTACCTGTAAAAAAGGAAGAAAAAGGACGAAAACAGCATCTTAGCAACTCAAATGAGTGAATATTTGAATACAAAATGGGTCATCAGGAGAATATAAACTACATGATTACATGAACATAAGAAAGAAAAGCTTTCATACCAACAAGCATGATTCTGGAGGACTGAGAATAGGGCCAAAAAACACTGGCTTGAGAATAAGTTCACAACTGAAAAGGACTGAAATGTGGTTAACAGGAACACTCTGGGGACATGGAAAATCCAAAAGTAATGGAAAGGTTAAAAATGACTTTCAACTATTAACATAATTCAAAGCTGGTTTCTTTTTAATTAATTTTACATTATAATGTTATTAATAGAGGTTAGACCGCACTTGTGGGATTACACTGGGTATGATGTTGTTGTTGTATTGTTATTGATAGAGGTTATATGCCTGCCTACTGGAAACCTACATGGAGGTGAGTAAAGTCTTGTGATTCAAAAGCCATGTAGGAGTCAAATAACTTTGACTTTGAAGAGACTCAAACACATTTCATGTGTATCTTTAGCACAAAAATTACCTATCTTTAAATTAGCCATCAGATCAACTTAATGACAGCCAGAAAATTGGAGAGGAAAAAAAAAGAAATACACTTATTCTCTTAAAGCTAAACTAAACGGTACCTGAATATTCACTACAAGAATGGGTGGAAGTGTCCCAGAGTATTCAATGACAGGAAGTGCAGAAGTTAAAGTATGTGAATGATACAACGTAAACAAAAGTTGAGAGCAGTTGCATTAACAGCCGTGCACACAAACTATGATAACCATAACGTGCACAAGACACATCTTTAACTACGCGCATATGGGTTTTCCCTTAGTTTTTCTACTTTTTGTTAACAAAGTATTTCATCTAAGCCCCAAACCTGCTCTTCTGAACACTTTCCAATGTGAGCAATTGGGGAGTATACCTTGTCTGAACATCCAACAGAACAGAAGAAATGCATCAATGTTATAACCTAGAAAAGCATATCCGGAAATCATGACATTCCAAGAAACCAAATCCCTCTCTGCCATTGACTCAAAAACACCAAAAGCATCCTTCAATTAAAATAAAAATCAACCAACCCACTCTTGTGAATGCACCCTTGCATTTGCTTTACTAAATTCATATATGCCTTACTAGTGCATGCCCTCAAGACACCTATATATGTAAACTGATTTTCCCTCACCCCTTCCCTACGCATAGCAAAAAACACAGTAAGGGTCATTTGGTTGGAAACAAGTTATCCCAGATAACTAATCCCGGGATAAGTTATCTCGGGATAATCCAAGAACTACCTATTACCTAATACCTCCAACCAAATGTGGGATAAAATAATCCTACATTTTATCTTGGAATTATTATACCTTATACCTCACGCAAAACAATACCTCACGCCAAACAATCCCAAGTGAATACCCATTTTGAGAGTAGCCATGTCATTAGCAGAGGCGGACCCACATGCAACGCTGGGGTGCACGTACATCCGTTAAATTCAGAAAAAATCATGTGTATATATGTATATCTATTATGGGAAACCGGCAGAAATTAGGATATGGAGCAATTAACAATGCAGCTATGAGGAAAATAGGAGTTCCTTGTGCCGCTGGTACAAGGTACCACCCGCGAGACCAAGGTCTGAACCCAACTAAAGCCATATTTTGTTGTTTTTATTTTAAGTTCAGATTGGTGCAGCCAAAGTCTTCAAATCCTGGTTCACCAAACCCAATAGTTGTGAGAGTTTAGGTTAATGGAATTATATTTTAGTAAATAGTATAGTCTGCTTCGATGGAATGGGAATCTGGGATTGTCGAAAGCAAATAGTAGAGCGATGATTTCAGAGGAGGGAATTGAGCGATTCACGGAGATTCCTACATTCCTAATCATCATTCTTTTGCATGGATAATTTTTCTGCAGAAAAACTGCTATAGCAGATGAACTAAAAATGAAGAATGGCTTACATTGTTCATATGTTGATTCTGGTAAGCTAAGAGCTCCTACAAGCTTCCATCGGCGAAGAAGAAGCAAGCTACAGCTGCTAACCCCAATTCCCCAAACAAAATTGACAACTGATAAAGTTAGGGTTTCAGCCACCATAGCACACTCGCCGACGAACCCATCTCTACCGGAATTCCGAGTAGCTCCACAATTGCGGTGTCCGCAAAATAAGTTTTTTAATATATATTTTTTTATATTATTATTTTTTATATTTTTATTATTTTTATTTTATAAATTATGTTACTGTAATTTAAATAGTGTATAATCATATGAATAGACAATTTTCATAGCTAATTCTATTATTACACGGACTTAAAAGAAAAATAGAAAGAAAAAAAAAAACTTAGATCTTTGATAAGAAGTATATGCAACAAGAAATAATCTTCAAATAGCCCTTTAATGAAGACAACTACAAAATTGTGTTAACACTAAATTATTGTTCCGTTGGCATCGCAAAGCGGCAAAGCGGACAATAATGACTTTTTTCTAACCACTTGATAATACATTCTTGATGAAATATATGCGAGCAAGGCATGCATAGTGCTTGAGTCTCCTTCCCTATCTCATTTAGACAAACCATACACTCATTCTTGATATTTCTTTCATCAACTTCTATCTTATTTAGCAAGTGTATTGATGATTTACTAGCCGGCACCATCCCGTTGGATAATTCTTCTGATGCAGGTAAAATTCTGCTATCGCAAACGTGATCAATCACTAATGTTATATCCACACATACCCCCAACACTTTACGACGACATTTACAATTAGATTTCTTTATAGTCATGAGTCTTGTCAATTGTCTAGTTGTACGAGCAATTATAGAATGACGTTGATCTTCAAACTCGTCCGTAAGTATATTTGATATAGCATTATCGAGTCTCTTATAGAGCATAATATCAGAAAGATGAAGAATGACTTGGGACAACCCACCTGAACCTTGCCATATTCTATGCATGAGTACGGTTAGATTATTGGATTGTACATACCAAAATTTCGTATGAATATTAAAGTTAAAGTGAATGCTTAAATAAGGTGAAGAAGAAGAATATGAATCAACAATTGGAGGAATATCGATCAATTTATTTTTTTGGGAAATTGGCTTAGCTTTGACGAATGAACTCGTTGACCTACTATGGGACACATAGTTTTCAGGCACCATATTGTAAGGCTTAAAAATGAGAAATCAAATAGACGTTAGAATATTAGTTATGATTTATTTATACTAATTTGACAATCAAATCCATAACCAACTATAATAACAATTTGAAAACCTATGTTTGGTATAAATCGGATTTGTTACTTTCATATATTGTTAATATATATATTTGATAGGATAAGGATTTGTCCCTTGCCGATAAAGTTATTGTTTTCCTTTGGTCTTTTAGATATTTGAAAACTAAATTAAAAGTACTATAAATTACAATTTTTCTTAAATCAATATAACAAAAAATACATTTTAAAATACAAATCAAAATCCACATAATTTAAATATCGAGAAACAACAGAAAGAAAAACGGTACGCTACAAGACTAGTTAGAGACAATCCGCATATAGTATTGCGTTTCCCATATCAAAACACTGGAAATTACTAATATGTTATAAACTTTTGGTATGTTCATCAAATTGTCATTCTCCAGAAATAGATGATGTTGGAAGTTGGATATAAGGGTGTTGAGCCAAAAATAATTCTTTTAGCTCCTTCAGTTCTTTCACCTCATTTTCTAGGGCACACAAGCGGTCCATCAAAGATCGGTTGTCGTCTTTAGTTGAATGTAACTCAGAAAGTAATTCAACCTTTGAGGAAGCGCAACCTTTCAAAGATTGGTTTTCCTCTCGAATTGAACGTAACTCAGATAGTAATTCAGCCTTTGAGGTAGGGGGGCCTTTCAAGTCTTTTGCTTTTACTCCACCCCCAAACCCAAATACATGGCTACGAACTTGAGGTCCAAAGCATTTTTCCACTATCTCTATGCTAGGAAGAGATGGTTTAGACTCCACCAATTCTTGGAGTTGAGCCTACACATATATACAGAAAGATTTCAGTCAGAACCATAATAACTAAAAGTAAGCTTTCATTGTTCAATAAATGAAGCATACATGTTTTTCAACTGCCTCAGATTCTACAAGCTTGTTATCCTTCTTGCGAGTCTCAAAGAAAATAGTTGCTAAATCTGGTGGGTTGCCATTTTTCCCGCCCTTCATGTCAAAGTCAACATGTCAAATAACACCTCTCAATATTTCAAATAAAAAAAAAAAAGGAAAGGAGATTTTATGACAACACCTTTTGATAAATAATCTCTCTAATAGGCTTGCTACCGGTATGATGAGGCATCTTCAACTTAGCTCTATTTGCAGAGTTCCTGTTGCTTTTCGCCTATATTTGTGTAACAACATCAAATTTAAATATCATAAATAAAATCTCAATTGAAAGACCATCGTATGACAATGAAATTACATCACTAGGCATTATGTCAAACCTGAAAAGTTTCTGAAGAAAAATGTTCTTTTACCAACCATTCCCATTGTTTCTTGTCTATGCCCTTTGGTGTATTCTTAAGAGCCTCTTGGATTGGCTTACCTTTCACATACTTAAAATGTAATTGTCCTCTCCATTTGTTCCATAATTCTTTCATCCATCCCAAAATGTGACTGCGATGACTATCCATATCATCACTCTCAAATTTATCCTACAATAAATCAAATTTTTTGGTTAAGATAAATGACATATTTTAGTAAACAAACAATACATACATAAAAAATAATTGCTGCATATGAAAACAGAACTGCAGAGATCATCTTCGTGCCAGTACCAAGAATAATAGTTCATAGTAAGATGAAAATCACAGAGTGTTTAAATGCTTCTTAGTCTAATGAAAAACACCAAGTATGATGAAATTACAAGAGTAATTGATGCTCACAACAGAGGCTGCTGTTTCACTCACAGGTTCAACATAGATGATATGTAGACTAGTGTCATATATGATACTTGCACAACTCCAAAAAGATTGATTGTATCTCCAATGTGCCACCTAGCGAAGAGTCCAGTTTTCTGCTGCTTAACAATTTTTTAAATTTTATCTATACGTTACTCCAAAAACCAGATTAGAGTAAATCAATAGCAGATATCTGTTTCCCTAACACCAGATTAGAATAAGCCAAAATCAATAGCTGAACCTCTATTTGCAAAAAGTACAAAAAAGAACCTTTTAAGGGATTAACACTATTGGACATCCCTTTTTCACTTATAATAATCTCTACAGTAAATTAGCACGCCCAATCACTTCCCTCACAAGAAAATCCATTTGTATTTCCATTTTTGGGCTTACTGCTTCATATTAAGGAGGGTCCTGCTTCAAGCATAACCAGTTTAGGAAGGTGATTGAACCAAAAATATGGGCAATAAGACAATTGATCAGCTCCTTGTTGTACCCCTTTTTTATGAGATGAGAAAGAGAAAGACAGTGTACTGGATCAGCTTCCTTTTTGTTTTAAGAAACTGTAAGTCTGTAACTATTAAAACGAAAAGAGTACGAGGTAAAGCAGCTTTTGACCAGTCAGAAGGTGATACAACCAGGACATTCTTTAAAGAGACATGGTGATTTCTTGATTACTGTATCTAATAGTTGCATATTAATACCGAGTAAAGAATATTAGTTTAATTTTTTCCATATAGCAACCTGTACAATGACACTAACAAGAAGGCCAGTACAAATTTAAAGGACATTTGTCAATATGAAAATACAAAATTGAGGTCCAGATCAATATCAATTGCACATTCTGCTCTACCAAACTACAGAGTCCTCAAAGCTTTCTCAATAAAGCTCTAAACCTACTCCATGACACCATCACAGCTATTACACCAATTTGGCTAACATAAACCTAAAAATTGACAATTATGTAGTCCACATAAGCAAAAGGTGTTTTTCAGGTTAGCAAAAAGCCCATAAGCAAATTGAACACGTGTTACCTCAACTGCTGCCCACATGTGATTTAACTTTTCTTCCTCAATGTCATCCCATGATGATACTCCTAATGGACACATGCTATGGTCACGAACTAATTTTCCCAAGTGCCTGGAGAATAGATTGCTATTCCTTCCAACAGTTCGATTATTATAAAATGTCACTTTCAACTTCTGTCCGGCTTGAAGTGATGCAACTTCTTGGCACTTGTTCTGTCCTCGACCTCTTCTTACCTTTCCAGTATTACATGAACCTACATTTGCATACAATTTAGAAATGTCTGAAATGTTGTACAAACAATATAAAAGCCATATACATAAATTTATGATTATACCATATATTCTTTCCAACTTCATACTTGAATTCATGTTAGTAAATACTTTAGCATTATAATTCAGTCATGCAAATTCTTAACACAGTAGAATTGCAAGATCATACTTGTTTCAACATTTAGGATGTCTTGCATAATTTGATCGGTCGACGGAGGCGATGTAATATCAATTTGCATTTGCTCTTTGTCATGAACCAAGAGGTTTTTATTTGTTCTCTGCGTTCCTTGACTAACAGATGTGGTAGGATCTGAACTTGTACCAGTAGAATATGATGGCATACTTTCCCCAGAATAATCAGATATGGTAGCATCTGAACTGGTACTATTAGAAGGTGTTGCCATACTTTGACCAGAGTAAAGAGAATTTTGATGGAAGGATCCTACATCATTTCCAGATGCCCCTAAAGAGCGCATAGATCTAACTTCCTGTTCTTTGCCTCGTCCCTCACCTATAGCACCTGGTGAATCATTTCCAGATGCCCCCAAAGAGCGCATAGATCTAACCTCCTGTTCTTTGCCTCGTCCCTCACCTATAGCACCTGGTGAATCATTTCCCGACACCCCTAAAGTATAATTTTGAATTATTCCATAAACCTTCAAATGTGACTTGATTGTTTCGCGTGTTCCTAAAGTTGTGTAACAACATTTGACACATGGACATCGTATTTCATATAGTTCTTCTGTTCTTCCAAAAGCATAATCCAAAAACTTTTGCATCTCGATTAAGTAGGCTTCATCAGGTCCATTATCAACAAGTTGCTTCTGTCTCTTATTAGGTGCCATAACCTTGGAGGGTACCATAAAGATTAAATTAGAAAAATATAAAGCATATTAAAGGAAAGTACTAAGATGCACATAACTTTTTATGAAAAATTATATACCTGAAATATAAGGGAGATTATTCAAGGAGCCAGGTGTGTTGAGCTCGCTAGAAGCTACAAGTGCTTAGCCACAAGAAGCTGAGATTTTGAGAAAATGAATTAGGTTAACAACTATTTACTAATGACATTTTAGAAACTAAAACTAATGGATATCTGTGAATTACTATAAAAACCGAATAAATCGTAAACATTAAGTTTCTACACACACAAGAAGTTGAGATATTTGAGAAAATAGGTTAAGATTAATAATTATTGACTAAGGATACTTTATAAACTAAAGCTAACGAGATAATTATTATAATGGGTTAGGAGCGGAGCCACC
Organism: Solanum appendiculatum; assembly: GCA_018342035.1. Classification (NCBI taxonomy): domain Eukaryota; kingdom Viridiplantae; phylum Streptophyta; class Magnoliopsida; order Solanales; family Solanaceae; genus Solanum; species Solanum appendiculatum. The sequence goes on along the minus strand of JAGDQO010000043.1, from coordinate 716,655 downwards.
ATTAAAGCTTCGGGTTCAGCATAACCCAAGTAACTTAAACTAAATTCTGTATTTGTATTAAAATTTTCATTTAACATGTACAAATAATTTATCCAGAACACAACAAATAAAAAGGATAATTATCCAGAATGCATTAACTAAAAACACTGGCTCCGCCTCTGAGTGGGGTGGTACAAAGCCCCTTTAATCTAAAGACCATTTATGGTGAAATTCCTCACCTCTGCAAACACGAACTTGTACTTTGTAACCAAAGCAACTTAGAAGAGGGTAGAAGACATCTCAGTAAGATCAAGGTGAAGCCATCAGACCAGAATGAACCAAAGGAAAGTCATCCAAGAGGACTTTAGATAGCTGACCATACACAACAAATCAATCCCCAAATCACACTACACATGGGACAGACTTTATCTGCGTCAAGTGCATACTATTTCAGCAGTGATGACCAAGTACTTTGATAATGTCGAGTCATTGACTACAGAGACATAAGTGACAGCTAACAGAGGACAATCAATTACTTTGATAGCATTTTCTATTCATCTCAAGTAACGCATCTTACAGTCTTAGTGTCAACCATGATCTCTCTTTATACTTATTGGTTACTTAAGTAATTGATGCAGAGAAGACATCAGTACCCCCTACAATCATTTTAGTGCATCAACATTCATAAATTAGAAGAAACTCCAATCATGCCTGCATTACTCCACTTTCAAAACCAATAAAGTATAATATAAGATAAAAACCTGCCAACATATTTTATGTTTCTCTACAACCAGAAACCTCAGTCTCTCACTCAACCACAAATAAGTGAAACATTTCTACGATCTAAATCATTCTAGGTGAGATAATTTCAACTACAAGCATCGAAATTTTCATATTAAAACAGCCACCAAGTTCACCAATTAATCTGTAACGGAATATCACCAAGCTAAAGCAAATTCTTCTATTTCAAAAAGCAAAAGTTAAAAAATTGCGAGAGACTTATACAATCAACTAGGGTTATTGTTCAAAAAAGGTGAAAAAGCTACTGTACTGTAACAAACACTAAAATCAATGATCCTTCACAATGAATACATATCAAAAATCATGAGGATTTTCACCAATCACATAAGAGTTTCTTCTTCTGCTGTTTTTTTCATAATGTCAAAAACTTACCAGAGTTTCTCATTCAGTTTTCGATTTCGCCGGAAAATGATAGTCCATCTTTGAGAGACGATTGCTCAGTTCAGGAATTTAACGTTGAGAGTCGCCGTCGCCGTCGCCGGATAATGATTCTCGGCCGATTTGAGAAATCGTGGGTTTAATTTCTGAAGAAAATGAAAATAGGGTTTTTAATTTCGGAAGAAAAAAAAAGCTGATTGTTCGCTCGCGCTCAATTTATAATTAGGGACCAGATATTGATTTTTCCTTCACCAGATTTATATGATGGACCAACCCAAGTCAGATGGACTGAAAAGGGAATGGGCTCGATGTAGAATTAGGGCCAAAAGCCCAAGTCCAACACTAACAATGCATTTTATTTCGGGGAACTTACATAGATCCCACTAGTTTATGAGTTAATTACTTAGATACACTCTAGTTTGTAATATTACGTATCTTATTAGATTTTGGTTCCTCCAAATACATGTATCTCGGATACATGGGGTCAAATTTATGTGTAATTTGTTCTAGATACATTGTTTTCAAGTGAATTCGTCTGTATCTGGGATACATAGCAAATCTAGCTCACCTCCCTCGCCTCTATCCCATCTCGCTATTCCAGATACATGTGAATCACTCCAGATACATACAAATACATGTATCTAGTGTGATTCACATGTATCTAGAATTCATACGAATCTCGCTCGCCTCCCTCTTCAATCTTGCTGGCCTCTCTCCTTACTTTTTTCTATCTGAGAGCAAAAATACATGTATCTAAGTGTAAGATACGTAGGAAATTCTCAATTAGTTGCAAGATACATAATATTTTGAAAGTGTATGTAATAATAATATACATGGTAGTGAACTATGTCTAATTATGTAATTTTTCCTTTTATTTCTTAACTAGATAAAACCCAATGGAATAAAAATTGGGCTAACTTCAAATATATACAATAAAGTAATTAGTTTACGACAATTATAATCATGTTTTTACTTACATAAAAACTAGCTAAAAGTCATAGAAAATATAGGTTGACTATACAATATAGCTATCAAAAGTCATAGAAAGTATACAACGACTATACAATGTATCTTACCTATACATGAGTTATCCACTAGCTATACAATATATCTTATCTATATATGAGTTGATTATACATGATAATACACTCAAAAAGTTGAATATAGTTTAACTAAAGATGAACTATACACTGACTATACATGAACTATACATTGATGAATTCAATCTCGATCAACTCAAAATCGCCTCTAAACAGTCCTAAAATTTAGATTGAAATCCTCTTAATATTTCGAGTCTCTTAATATATAATTTGCGCGAAACGATTCACGTTTTCAATACATCGAGTTAAAAACCATAAAATTTGAAATAAATTGTATTTATGATATTTTTTAATCAATTACATTACTTTTCATCCGGAAATGATGATGATAAAGTCAGTTTAACTCATCCTACCTTTGACTAATTGTAGCCCAAGCATGTCTAACCTATCTTAGGGCGTAAATTTTGGCACTAATTAAACTATTAAAACCTTAAACTAAAAGAAATCAAACAATATATGTAGCTTCATGTGACATTGCGTATAGGCAAACATATAGAGAACATGGATTATTTCAATTTATTTGTATTACTTTTTTAGTCTGTTTTTAAAAGTATTTTTATATATATATAATTTTTCGAGATTTGGTATAGTCTATATTTTTATTTTAAGATTATGAATCTTTTTTTTTTTTTTTAAATTACTTTTTAAAATAGCATATCAAATTAAAATCAGATAAACAAATTAACGGCTGATTTCTTGGAAAGCTTAAGACTTCAAATGTAAAACTAATGTTCTGTCTGTGTAATAGCTGGATGATTTTATTTTATTCTTTTGTGCCTCATTATTGTAGTTTGTGAGTACTTTCTATATCCCAAGTTAGAGTTAATATCTTAACCTGTCATTGAATGTTTATTTGGTAAAGTCATTAAATTTTATTTTGTATCAATAAAATTGCTTAATTTAAAATTTTTATCTTGAAATCTGACTATTTTGAATTCACAATGCCCCATTCGAGTAAAAACATTCCCCACCAAAAAAAGAAAAATTATACCCAAGACTCGAATCTAAAACTTCTGATTAAAAAAGGAGCAGCCTCGTCCACTGCACCACATCGATAAAGTCTTCTTATATTGCGTACACGGACTTGCATTAGATTAGAAGTTGGTTAACAAGAACAGAAATTGGCAATAAATAGCCAATACTTTTTTGAGATCAAATTAACTCATTTTGGGGACTCCTTTTTTAAGGTGTGCATCATATCTCTCTCCCTCTTGTTCAAGTGTTTAAAATAGGCGTAATACGTAAACGTGCCTAATTTGACTTCAGTTGATATTCATGTATCCTTCAGTGCACAAGTAAACACTTAAGCTTGTATATAAAGTTAAACAAACAGACATATGTGTGCTACGTGACGTTCTACATGACAATTCACGTCCTACGCGTATTATGCCACGTAGGACATGTGTGTCTACTTGTTCAATTTTAAGCTATAAGTTAAAAAGTATATCCATATGTTATGCCTTTAAAATATTTCGAAATACATGTTACGTGTTTAATTATATATATGTGCCCCAACAAAAGCTTGTATCCTTCTCCCTTCATTTTCTATTTATTGCACATTCTTATACACATATTCTTATATTTTTGTTGGATATTATATAGTTTCCATGGCTAGCTCAACCAGTTGTAGTCAAGCTGATGGTACGTATATCAAAGTTTTTTTTCTCTTTTATGATCATATAATTTTTTAATATGACGGAGTGTTGCTTGCTTATTCACATTTATTAGATAGTAATAATAGTTTCTTAATTTGTTAGTTCTATTTTATATAAAATTTGCGTGCATTCAATCTATGCAGGAATAATTGGAAATAATCATGAGCTCACTCCTTTGGAAAAGCATGTCATGTTCTTCGATATCAATAATGATGGAATAATTTACCCTTCAGAAACGTACCAAGGTTTTCCCTTCTTTTCTTTTCTAGTCATTATTAAAAAAATCATTATTTTTTTGCTGAAATTTTTATTGAAAAATGTTCAGAAATGATTTTTATAGATTTTTAATTGAATCGGTATGAAAAGAAAAAAATGTAATTGTTTCAAATGGAAAAATCAGGAAACTTCCAACTATTCCAATGAGAGTATAATCTGTTTCCCACCATGCATTTTTCGAATGTGCTGGTTCGGTGGAAAATGAATGAAAAAAATCATGTTCTATAGCATAAATTTTTCATTGATTTGCGGTGGAAAAAATATTTGTTACTATTAGTGAATTTAATAAATATATAGTTCACTTTATTTTCCTTTTATTGTATACACTAATCTATGTTTTCTTAACTTGTCCTAATTATTTTCTGATTTATAATTATTATTTTTTCAGCTTTTAGAAAGATGGGGCGTGGTATTTTCCGTTCTAGTTTTGCTGCTGTTCTAATTCATTTTAATCTGAGTCACAAGACTCGACCGGTAATTTCCATATAATTAAGCTGTTTTGATATATATATCTTTTTTCTCTATGTACCGAAGGTATTTCAGAAACAGTCTTTCTATTTCCATGAGGTAGTGGTAAAATTTGCGTACACTTTACCTCTCCAGACCCCACTTTGTGCAATTTCACTGAGTATGTTGTATCTTTTTCTCTATGTATGGTTTCATAATATAATTTTGGTAATTTTTTTTAAAAAATTGACATAATTTGTCAAGTAGAATTCTAGCTCTATTGACTTAGAAATTAGATTAGGGACATTCATATTTGATAAAAGGACAAATTTAGCTTGATTTGCTAAAACGGACATGTAAAATAATAAAAGACTATTTTTAGCATAAGAGTCAAGTAAAATGAAATAGAGACACTACTTCCTTTTTATGAAGTTTCCTAAAGTAATTTAGACATGAATATTTTTCAAAGTAAACTTAGGGCATTGAAAGTGGATCACAAACAAGTCATCTTTGAATATGATTTGTATTAATGTTCTCAACAATATAATTTATTCTAATTTTATGTGATACTATATGTTTTTTTTTATGTGTGTCACAGGGAAAATGCCCATCTCTACTCTTCCCTATTGTGGTAGAAAATATTAAATATGCCATACATGGTAGTGATTCTGGTGCCTATGATTCTGAAGGGAGGTAAATTCATAATTACCTTATAAATAATTAAATTCTGGTTTTGTATAGATATTTAACAAATATTTTAATACATATATAAAATTTGAGCAAAAATTAATGAATTTTCGTGAATTCACTCATAACATGTTGGATCCGCTCATGTGGACCAATGTGACTATGTATAGTTACACTTGGTCCAGTTAGGGCAGAGCTAGTAAGGGTCCAGGGTTTCATTCGAACTTCTTTCAATGAAAAAATACATTGGTTATATAGAGTTGAAATTATTTTGTATGTATATATAGTAGGTGTTGATCAACGTTCCTCGACTTCTTTATGTGTTTATTTCTTCATATTTTGAACCCGTCTTATTGAAAATTTTGACTCCGCCACTGACTAAATTGATTTGACTTACTATTGTTCAAGGTTTGTGCCAGAGAAGTTTGAGGAGATCTTTAAGAAACATGCACATCAAAATGCAGATTCTTTAACCTACAATGAAGTGAAAGATTTGCTCAAGACTAACCGAGAACCAAAGGACTATTATGGATGGTATCCTCTCTTTCCTTGTTTCTTATTAGTTGTTACTCTCTCCGTCACAAAAAATCATAAGATATCTGACTAGATACATAATTTAAGAAATAACAAAAAAACAAACTTTTGAAATATATGATCTAAAACAACATTTTTGAGCTTTAAACCTCTATACAAATTTAACAACTTGGTAATGAAATGATTTTATAGGTAAAAGAAACCAAAAAAAAAAAAACATTTTAACCAATGGATTAGAATTTAGAAGTGCAATTATCCTTATTTCCTTTTTGGTTAGATTGTTCTCCTTATTTTTTAATAGTATTTAACTCAATCTTTTATATGTGTAGGGCAAATGCTTTTGTAGATTGGAATTCTTTATATGATTTAGGCAAAAATAAGAATGAAATATTAACAAAAGAAACTGTAAAAGCTGTCTATGATGGAAGTCTTTTTGAGCAAATTGCAAAGGAGCATGCTTCAAAGTAGTGACTATAGTTTCACTATTAATAAAATTATTGTATTATGTTGTTAATGTTACTATTGTTGTTATAATTAATAGTATGTACTTTTTTATTTTTATGTATTTGTAGTCACCTTGAATTACTGAAAATAAATAAATTGAGGGACTTCACGTGAAAATTGTCTAGAAGTGATAAAAGGTTTGAAAATTCTAAAAAGAAGTGGCCCATGCAGGTCTCGAACCTGCGACCTTCGCGTTATTAGCACGACGCTCTAACCAACTGAGCTAATGGGCCAATTATTTGTATATTGATTTTTACCCAAGACACTATCAAGCAAGATTTTAGCGTCAAAAGGACATTTGACCATGAATTTTTTCCCACTTTTTTCTAGAGTTGAATTCCCAAAAACACGTTTGGACAGAATTTGAAAAACAATAAAAATGAAGAAGAAGGTATTCTCATTTTTTCACTCCAACTTACTTGCAAAAAGTTAAAAACAACTCCAATTTGTATTACAGGTCAAACACGACACAACTCTAATTTTCAAATATTATTTTTCACTTTGAAAATAAAGACTATGTTTTTTTAAAATTTCACAATGAAACATGGTCAAACGCTCACTTACTTACTGTCCCTTGTAATTTCAAAATATTCAATATATATATAGGAACAACAAAATTGAAAATACATCACAAATTTTAATCCATTGAAAATAATTGCAAAGATTCTAGGCATGATTTACATATAGAAGAGATATCTCAAAGCCTCACTTTAACTCAAATAGAATTCCCTCCACCTTTCTACCTCTACCTTTTGCTTTTTAGTAATGATCACACTTGACAAACATTACCACCAACTACACCACATTATGTTGGTCGGACTCTTCAAAAATTCCTTTCGGGTGTGTCAGATCCTTCTAACATGCATAGCTGACAAGGGTACGATAACATTTTTAAAGGGTCCGAGCAACGTAGCCACCAGAAAGCCTTGGAAGAAGTTCTACAAATAACTATCTTCTTTTACATACTCTGTAATCTTTGGAGACTTGCCAATTTGTAACTACTACACTAATATGTTATGTACAATAAGCTTATCAAATCCCAAAAACTTATACAAACATCGAATACCTCCATTCAAGTTCCACAATAACACACAAAAGAATGAGACATTAAGAAAGCAAACTAGCTAGGTACATATTTATGTCTGTGTGAGTGTGTGTGTGTGTGTGTTCGTGCCCCACATTTTTGTATGTGTCATCAGAAAGGATGCAAATTGATCATAGGCTTGGGAGGAGTGCCCTTTTGCAAGATGGAGGTTGCGTGGTTCGATGAGGGGATGTAGACTCAACTCCAAGTGTCTTCAATAGGAATTGCCTCTCCTGAAAAATGGTACAAAATTTAGCTAGTCTTGCATCTGAATTCACATGAAAAATGTGATTCAATGAACAGCTATGATGAGGTGTATATAAATAGTTATATGATTATCAGAACTTAAGAAAGAAGTTTGAGTATAATCCGAACCATGGAAGTAGTGTTGGATAACGTTGCACTCAGAGGAAATAAATTCTGATTTTTATCATGATCAATTCAAACAACTAACTGTTTCGATTTGACGAGCTTCCCTACCTTCTAACTTAGGGTAGAAGGTAAGTAGGTAGGACTTAGAAGGGAATCTATACTTGTAAGTAGGAGTGCATAGTCTTGTTGCCCTTACTAATAGGCGTAGTACTACTCTTCTAGTTTCATGTTCTTCGAATTTATGTTACTATCTGTTGTTTTGTGTAGTTCCTTTATAGGATTATTGTTGTGGCATTGTTCTGCTACTATCATTTGTGTTTGTTATTTTCTATTGTCTCTTGTACTTCCATTACATCGTTTTCTAAATTGTTTGTCTTGAGCCGAGGGTCTATCAGAAACAACCTCTCTACCTCACCATCTGAGGTAGAGGTAAAGTCTCTGTATACTCTACCCTCCTCAGACCCCACTCTGTGGGACTACAATAGGTATGTTGTTGTACTAATATTTGACACAAAAATGTGTAAAGCCAGAATTTAGAAGACAATATTTTTGTGATGAAAGGCAGTTAGAAATGGATGAAGAGATTGTAAAAACAGGTTCAACTGAGAGACAAGAGAAGGCAACAAGTTCTCCAGTAGGCAAAAGCCTTCATTTCTACGCTTCTATGATGGAACGAAAGACGTTGTCCTTCTGTTAATGCACAAGTCTCCAAATTACAGTGTTTGGAAGGATTTCATCTGCAGTTGTGCACCTAGCAGAAAAATCATAGTTTTCTCTCCATTTCCTATGTGGTACATGTAAGCAGAAATTGGTACGATACCTCGGATATTGGCTGTTCTGTGAAATATTAGGGAGGTGTATACATTGTATAGTTGTCACAGTGTGAAAAAAATGTGATCAACTATATATAAGTTCCTTTTTTTCGCATATTATTTAGTGATACCCCTCGTTATCTTTCTCCGTATAAACCAAAGCTACCACAAGATGTAGGTCTTCACTTATGACATTAAAGTTATGATAAAATGCTAGTTAGTTTCTAACAATGTCTCAAATAAGCAAAATTATAACAGTTTGTTGCTGGATTTAGTTCCGAGGTATTACATAAAGCAATGATTGCTTACACTTTCGGAAAACTTTGGGCTGGGAATTGCTTCAGCTAATGATCTGAATTGCGGAGTTACTTGGAGAGGAGAAGGATATTCACATTCAGCTGTTTCTGATCCATGATTAGCCCTCATTTCATCACAAACAGGCGGAGTATCTGTTGTAATCAAAGTCAGCATTTCTAGAATAAAGCAATTCAACATAGCTATCTATAATAATCAGTTAATCACTATGTAATGTGAAATTCTTCGTCGTACCATGAGGGAATGATAGATCACAGAAAATTCCATTTTCCAACTCTTGAACTCTAGTTTGATCACTTATTTTAGAATTTTGCAACCCTGATTCAATCTCCTGATCACGCGCCAACATCTTAACTTGACTTTCATCTGTTTTATTGCTCAATGCATGCGACAGCAGAGTTGAACCGGTACTGTACTCTGAACTGCCAACAGACTCTTGAGATAAAGCAAGTTGCCTGTATGTACATCTAGATTTCAGACTAGTCTGCAGTAGGAAAAATGAGCTTGTGCTAGTCAATATACCTTTTAGATGGTTGTCTCCCTTCGTTACTAGTTGAGTCTGTTATCAGATTCTTATGAATATTGTGTCCCGAATTCATCTCTGGAAGCCGGACCTTGAGCATATCACCTTCCTTTGTCCGATGAAGAAAATCATCGAGTACCTGCAAAATATTCAGATCATCCCATCAGAGGCAGTGTTATTATCAATAGCAAAAAGAGAAAAAGCTCTAAGGTTCATTGAGGCTTTAAGTGCAAATAAAGTGTGAGCTTTATCGAGAAAAGGTGCAAGGGAGAAAACATACAAATATATCTGTTTAGTCTAAGACTAATAATTATAAGCATGAATAACATATATATGGACAAAGAAATTGAATTATTTCACGATAAAGTGAAATTTCAGCTGTTTAGTATTGCCTCATTAGGAAATGCTCATTCGCAAAGAAAAGTTTGTCTTAAAGCATTGATGACGACACTAAAGCACACATTAAGCCAAGTGAAGAGCTCAATGTGTTTTGAGCCTCGCTTCAAGGCTTAAGCACGCCTTTTACAGCTTGTTGCTTCCTCCGCGAGATTACAAAACTTCTGTGACCACTAATGTTAAAAAAATAGCTTACCTAGAAAAATACAACTTTTTACATACAGAAAAAAAGAAGAAGAAAAATAACAACTAATTGACCTTACCTTCCAAGCATTTTCAAGACTCTGGTTACTGTTTTTCGAATCAACTTTGAGTGCCAGTGAGCTCAGTAATTCTTCTTGTTGCATCAATACATTTATCTTCGGATCGTTCTTCTTAAGGAACATTCCTTGAAAATCCATAAAAAGTCAGTTACATAATTGTTTTGCTCAATAGAAATAATCAATGATATGTTCTCTCATCTAATATTCGACTGTCCCTTTACAAAGTTTACTGTCAAAGATTGAATAAGATTAGTTACCATTTTCATATGTCTCTTTCATATTATTGACATTCTGAGCAAGCACTGCAAATGGATGTCTAAGCGGTTGATTATTATTCGGACAATCATCAACAGAGCTTTCTATAGTATGGCTCCTCCTACATCACGACGATTGTGTGTTACTTAATACATAACTTAAGTCTCTCCACGACATAATTTAACCCTGATGTATTCATTTTATACCTCAGCTTCTTAACAGATTCGGAAACATCATATATTCTGTCACTTTCGAGCCTGTCTGTAAACGTAACTCTCTTGTTATTTAGATTTATGTATGAAGTAGCGTTTTCGTTAGCCAGTGCTTCGTGTTTTGCTTTCTTTTTGCAGATTGTAGTGAACCTGTTCTTCACAGCATTATCCGTTCTGTATTAAACGCGAAGAAAAAGTTCAAAACACAGAACATTCTGATCAACTAAAAGCTGAAATCTCTAACAATTAGTACCAAACACAATGCTGGTAATTACCTGCCTGATACCACCTTGGCAATTTCAGTCCATCTGTTTCCAAAGATGTTTTGAGCCTGCAAGTACGCGAGCAATCTTTTTCTATCAGATATGTATGTACATTGTAATCACAATTCATCATCAAATACTTATTCAGATTCACACGTGTTAATTTTGATGGAAACAAATGAGGTCTTATTCACATCAGTCGAACAAGTTTGTAAAAGATTACAAAACCAAATCTCCCAAATAGAAACGCGAGTTAAGTACAATGTTACAATCAACATAACATCATTTTACCGCGCATAAAAGGATATCTTCTTCAGGTGACCATCCACCTTTTTTGACATCAGAGTTCAAATAGGTGAACCATCTGCAGATTTTTTTAAAACAACAATCACAACAGTTAACCAAAAGATAAAAAAAAAAATACAGTAAATGAAAAAGGGAAAATGTCAAATACAGAGAGAACATTTTGGACAAACCTTCTTTTGCATTGTCTAGTTGTTTTATCCTTGAAGTTAGAAGCTATGATTGTCCAACTACAGCATACATCATGAAGAAAAAATAAATCTTTTAGCTTCAAACGGCAGAGCTAGTAAGGGTCTAGGGGTGCGGAAAATTACACTGTTTATGCATGGTTAAAATTAATTTTTATGTATATATGTTAGATGTTGAACCCCCTTAGACTTATTCGTGTGTTTACTTCTTTATATTATGAACTCCCTTAATGAAAATTCTAACTTTGCCATCGCGGTTGTCTTCAATAGCCATATGACCAAACTTTTTGGTCTTATTAGATACCAAAAATATGGCCCTTTTTATTATTGAATATTTTGAAGGGATGATTTCTTAGTTGGTAACTTTTTTCCTTGATTTCAATTTTTTTTTAATAAACAAAGTGACTTTCTATAATAACTATTAGTCGAGCGACCATATCAGAAATCAACTCAAAAAAATAGAATCGGAAGGATAAGTAACAATACTTGTCAATTCCATGAATACGAATTTGCTCTCGTAGTATATCGTCCTCCTGCAATCATCAATACAAATTGTTACAATAGACGTAGCAGCATGAATCAAAGCGGATACTAGAGTGGGACCGATCTCCATAGCATCAAGTGACCAAGTATGCGATCAATGTAACACCACAACAACTCAAAAAGGACCAAAAACAAATAAAACAATAACCAACCAATCAAGTACGTCTTAATTCCAAATTAATTGGAGTCAAATAACCATAATAATAATAATTAGTACCTCTTGTGACCAAGAAACAATATGTCTTTCTTTTGGTTTGGCTCCATCACAATTATTTCCTTTTCTGTTAGAATAATTGACTGCTAATTTCTTCTTCATTTTTTTTCCACAACTTATAATAGATTGCATACTAATGCTATGTTACAAAAGAGCCTTTTGGATGAACAATTGATTTATATAGAAATGACTAAGGGGACAAAAAGGGGGAAAAAGTGTTACACTACTTGGATTCCTTTAATTTCTCCTTGGATTCACTAGTTTATACTATTGGAATTCTATGCATAATGCATTCCAAAAGAAAATATATACTCCCTCTAGTTTAAAGTTTAAATTAAATTACTTCATTTATTTCTTAATAATATTATATTTGTGACATTTAGGTAAAATTGAGCCACCTTTGGTTATAAAAAAAATTTATTCAATGATTTTATGTGATACTTAAGTAAATAGAGTGACTTTTATATTATAAGAGATAATTTAATAATTTTAGTGAAACGAAATGAAAATTGAGTGACCAAATCAACCCATAAACTTTCATATACTATCTTCCAAGTTCTAATAAGTCAAAACAAGCTTTCTAGAGAGGGAATCAATAGTTGCATGTAGAAGGAACAGATGGAACCCTAGGTAAAAGTTTCTAAGTTAGAAAAATGAATTCAAGTTTGGCATAATACATAAATGTGTTATTTAATTTGGCCTCAACTAATATATATGCTCTTTAATTTTGGATGTGTACAAGTAGGCATTTAAACTTGTATAAAATTAAACAAACAGACACATTTGTCCTACGAGGTGTCCTACATGGCATCCTACGTGTCTACATGTGTGTCTACTTGTTCAATTTTATACAAGTTTAAGTGTCTACTTTTGCACATCTAAAGTTGGAGGGCGTAAATGTCAACTGAAGCCAAACTAAAAGGCACATTTATATCTTATGTCATTAAAGTTCTATGTATTAATATTTCAAAAGGATTTATAAAATCAAATTATATCTAGATCTTGCTTACCTATCACTTTATTTTATTTTATATATCTATATGGGAGCGTATGTGGTGTTGAAAATTAAGCTAACTCAAATGACATGTGATGATAGCATATGCCATATATATATATATATATATAACTTTTAGTTAATCATATGATAATAGTAATTAATTATATTCCAATGGAGAATATATTCAACCCTAGAGCCAAATGTCTCAATGATGATCTTGAATGGTTTTCATTATTGCATTCTTAGATTTTGAATTCAATTGACCACTTTTTGCTCTAGTCATATCTAAATAAAAACACAGATAAAGAGGAGAGAAATTATGAACTTTTTTTTTAAAAAAAAAATGGGGGTGGGAAAGGGAAACGTGGGAGGGGATTATAATGTGGGGAATCGAACCCTCACATGGAAGTTTAGGCAACCAACCAACTAAACTACTAAGATTCCCAATTATGAACTTGAGTACTTTCATGAAACACATCCATTAGTATAACATTTACTCAACACAAATAAAATATTTGGATATATAATCATAAAGAAATGAATCTCAAATCTGATTCAATCGCAAAAATTAACTTAAAGGGAGAAGCATTGATCAAGCTTTATAAGAAGTTCGAGGTTCTTGTTTGTCACTGACATATATGGTATTCCATTCCATTAATCCCCCAGATTCGAATATTCCACTATCAGGTCTGGAGCGTGCAAATTCACAAATTAATGGTATTTTTACACCCTGCAATAGTCATCGACGTAGTATTCCATTCTATTAATCCCCTCCATATTAGAATATTTAAGTGTCAAGTCTAGAGTGTGTATATTCATAAATTAATGGTATTTTCACACCTTGCAAATTGCAATAGTCCTGATTGTGGGGGTGAAAATATGCATGAGGAAATTTTCTTTTTTCTTTGAAGTATTTCGAAGTTTATTCAAGTATCTATAACATGATTTGCAATAGCTCTATTTATGGGCTAATATTGAGAAATACTAAAGGGTGTCATGAACATGAGATTAACCCTTAAAATCATGAGAAAGATTATAAAGGTGTACTGAGTTACAATCATAATGGTGAGAAGTAATGAGAGAGTAACATCTTAGAAGTTATGGACATCCACCGACTACCATAATTATAATATTTCATTATAAAATGTATGTTATTTTATTTGTTATATTATTTCATATTTTGCAAAGTCTAAAAAGATATTATTTTGTGGTTGAGGTTTGACATCCTCCGTTTACAATTTAATATCTAGGCATGTGTCAATAGGTATTAGGAAAAGAAAATTAAATAAATAGATATGATTTTTTTTCTGCAATAGGCATGTGCCATAAGCCGTTTGTAGTGGCTTAGCTATATAGACTTATAGAGTGAAGGGTGGTTATTGTACACTCTTCTTTGAAAATTATATTGTATTTATAAAAAATTATATTATGTAAATAAGTCAAAAATCATATATATATTTGTTTATTTTATCACATTCATTGATTGCAAAAAGGGAGAGAAGAGTGTATTAATTTGAATCCAATAAATAGAGAATGAATACAAGAGAAGAGAAAGAACATAAGGACAAATAACCTTTAAGAAATTACTGATAAATGTTTGCTGAGATTTATTCAATATAAATAAATTAAAAGAAAATAAATTTATGAGAGAACTATAGTACTATACATATCAATCAAAGAATTCATTTTTAATAAATGAGTAGTTGAAGTAAAAGGAACACATTTGAGCCTTAAATTTATATTTTGATGTAAGAAATAAATAAACATGTATACTTGTATGCATAATGAATCATGTATTTCAATTTTCATATAAGATTGAAAATTTCACATTTGACACTTTTAAGGAATATGTATGAGAGGGAACTATTGAAAATATCCCTAAACTTAGCGCGAATTATTAGTTTCATCTCTGAATTATTGACAGCCTTAAAAACACTCTTTACTTGACTAACTGAACTTAGGTACATTCCCGATCTTGCAACATTAGTGAAATGCACCCTTAAATTCTCGCTAACTTTAGGGATGTTTTCAACACTTCTCTCGGTTTTTTTATTAAAAGTCTCATGCTTCTACAAGAGTTTGAGACCACTTGTTATGTCATGTTACATATTAGGGGTGTATCGGGGAGTGTATCTAAGTTTAGTTAGTCAAGAAGAGGAGTATTTTTAAGACTGTCAATAATTCGGAGACGAAACTAATAATTTGAGTCAAGTTCAGGAGTATTTTTAATACTTCTCTCTTCTTTTTAAAGGTAATTTTGCCATAAAAGTAAAAGGTTAGGTAACAAATTATTTTATAGATTAAGGTGTGAGTAGCTAAAATGATGATACATTGAGGGTGCAAAATGTTATTAACTCGTAGATATGTGGTGGATAATGTTTCCACTAGCTAGATTTCACATTTAATTAAAATCTATATAAAGACTACAAGTTCTAAATATTTTCTCATCACTTTTTTTCACAACTTATTGGTATTCTTAAGAAGTAGAAAATATGGGTGTGAAAGGTAAGTTGATTGCTTCAATGGAGATGAAGTGCGGAGGACACTCGTTTTTTGATACTTTTCACATCAATACTTATCATGTACCTAAGATAAGTCCTGGAAATATCACCAATTTTGAGGTTCATGAAGGTGAAACCGTAAAAACTGGTTCGATTGTTAGTTGGAAATATATTGAGGGTAACACATATTTTTTCGTACTCTATCTTTTTTTTTCTCTCTCTCTCTCAATATGATTTACTTGCATCAATTTTCTATATTTAGGAATATTTGATAATAACTAATATGATAGTTAATTTTTAAATCTTCATGAAAAAATTATTTGATGGTATTTAATCTATCATAAATATAGTACATGTAAATCCTTTTGCTTCAACAAAGGAATATAACTTCTTTTGCCAAAAAAGAAAAGGGTTATTCTTTCTGAAACAGACTAAAAAGGAAAGGTGACCATTCTTTTTGAAATGGAGGGAAGTATTTTGTAAATGTTTAAATCTTTCTTGAGGTATTGAACAGTTGAACTAGTAATAACATCTCTTGTATTTTTTGTTTTTAATGATTATAGCTGGACAAGAAATGTATATGAAGCAATTGATTGAAGTCGTCGATCTTCACAAGAAATTAATCAAATGGAAAGTGATTGAAGGAGATTTATTAAAGTTGTATAATTACTGTAATTTTACAACATCTTGTGATCACCAGTGGACTACTTGGACAATTGAATACGAAAAGAAAACTGAAGACACTCCAGAACCCCTCATTCACTTGAGTGTTATCCTTGACATGACCAAGAATATCGAGGGTCACCTTCTGAAGAAATAGAATATATATGTATACACACACATTAGAAATATGTGTGTTTGTGTGATGAATAATTTGGTAGTTGTAGCTAGCATGTGGAATAATAAATAGTGTTGTTATGGACTAGTGTATATATATATACTATGTCCATACACATTATAAGTCTGTGTGATGAATAATTGGCTTGTTCTAGCTAGCATATGGAATAAATAATGTTTTTTTTATTTTATGAATATGTTGTATATGTCACTAGTACTAATATCATAGACCCCATAAAAATGGAGTGGTGCAAGCTACAATAAGTAAATTGTTGAATCTCATCACACACTAAAATGAACACAACATTATCTTCTTCTTTTTTGAATGTTTTTTTTTAAAAAGAAAATTAAGATTAGTTTTCTTATAACAATTGTTTTTATTGATGATTTTCTACTTGTAACACATGATTTAGACTAAATTTACTTTCATTTAATTAAAATGTGAATTTGAATTGTTCGAATTTACGAAGGTTAAAGTGAATATTACGGTATTTTATGAAAATTATTTTATCTCTTTTCTTATTAATTGTAACCAATTTGTAAGCTGTACTTTTGAGTTTTGACAAATGCTATACATATGCAAAATTGCATTGAGAGAAAGGATGTCGGGCCTAACGAAATCAAATATTAATTCAGAAATTATGAAAGCGAATAATTGTGTGAAAGCAAAGATAAATCGCACCGATCAATTTGCCTTGGAGGAAAATGAAAAGGCGAAAAGAATGAACAATGTCACGTTTGACGATATTCACATAATAATTCAAAATTTTGGGAGTGAGAATTTGTTTTGGAGATAGAGAGAGATCATATCTTATAATATATTATAAAAAACTATGAGTAGATAGCAAAATCACAACTAGTAAATCAAAATTATTATAACATTCAATCAAACATTTGTTGGGAAGCAGCCCATCAATCTTTAAAATAGGTTAGGTAGTTTATTTATTTAATAATATCTTTTATTATAGAATTTAACTACTAAATGTGAGAAGAAGTGTTTTTTTTTTTGAAAAGGACATAATTAAAATATTGCCAGACAAATAAGATGCAGATGTCGCAATTATGACTTGTCTCAAAAATTCAAATTGTCTTCGATTTTTTTTCTCCAGAAATTCAAATTATCTTCGATTTTTTCCCCCATAAATTTTCTCACCTATTAAAGAATCAAAGCATATACACTCAAGAATTCAGGTATGAAAGCTTAAAATCTTGCTCTTATCTCTTGAATGAGTGATCTCTTTCTCCCTAAAAGCGAAAAATCTTTTTAGTAGTATTATACAACAACTAAAAAGAAAACGAAAAAAAAGAAAAAAACAAGTTCGTTTAACTAAAATTATCTAACACTGAATATCCATTGAATATTTTTTTTTCGATATAGATATAACATCGAATCGAGACAACCAAGTAACATGCCATCGTGAAAATTTTACATGTTAAATAGCAATGTCCAAATAAAATACCCGTGAATACGAATTCGAGAGAATATTGACCCACGGGTCCAACTTTTGGGTCAAAAATTTCAATTTACTACCCAAAGAAAGTTTGGGCCCAATTTTTTTAGAATCCATTAAAGGCCTATTAGGGTTTGATGAGTATATAGCAGTATCCTTTACCTTCTCTGCGATCTCTGTACATTGAAGGAGACGAACAAACATGGTGCACGTCTCTTTTTATCGCAACTGTGAGTATTTTTTTCTCCTTTCTGTGTAATTTCTCATTGTGTATCTCTTTGATTAAATGCAAATTAGTGATTTTTTGGGGGAATTTAGTAGGAATATGGATGTATGCAGCATTTGAGGTGATTTTATGTTACTAGTAGACTGGTTTTATTGTAAAGTTCCAGTTTTGTAGCTAATTGCATCATTATTGTTGAGACTGAGTAGTACCTGGTAATTTTCCTGGTTTGTATAAGTTTATTTGTTTCATTAATGGAGAACTTTGAAGGTTATAATTGTATGATCAGTTTGTTTTGAATGTAAATTTCGATTGTATTGCTTGAATTTGAAATTGGGTAACTTTTCATTGTTCGTTTTTTTAGTGCGATTGAAGACTTTTATGTTACCATTGGGCTAAGAGTGAGGTTATGGAGTTTTGAGAGACTCCTTATTTACCTTAAAGTTAAATAATGTACTTCCTTCGTCCTAATTTATGTGACACTCTTTGTACGGGATACAAAGATTAAGAAATAAAGGAAGAGTTTTGAAATTTGTCCTCTAAAATGAGTGTGACTAAAAATCATGTTATGAAGAGTGAAGGTGAATTTTTAAGTTAAGTTGATTTTAACTTTAGAAAGGTGACATTTTTTTTTTGGTATGTACTGAAAAGGGAAGTATGCCTCATAAATTGTAACGGAGGGAGTAGCATTCTTCGGGTTGTTAAGCTGATGACATCTGATGTGTGAGTGAATTTTTAAGTTAAGTTGAATTTAACTTTAGAAAGGTGACATTTTTTTTGGGTATGTACTGAAAAGGGAAGTATGCCTCATAAATTGTGACGGAGGGAGTAGCATTATTCGGGTTGTTTAGTTGACAACATCTGATGTGTGATTTAGTCATTAGTTGATTGATTGACTGATATTTTAGTAGAGCACTGTCTGTTATAAGCATTTAACCTAACATTAATTTGTCCTTATGTCTTATAGTCTGTATCTTCAATTTTGATGTGATATGCTTAGCTCATAAATTCAGACTATGTATGGTATATTAGTATATTCACATGTTAAGTGAGTCTATCTTACATAATTGTTATGTGTAATTCAGATGGGAAGACCTTTAAGAAGCCTCGAAGGCCCTATGAGAAGGAGCGATTGGATGCAGAATTGAAGCTTGTAGGAGAGTATGGACTAAGGTGCAAGAGGGAGCTCTGGAGAGTTCAGTATGCTTTGAGCCGTATCAGGAATGCTGCTAGAATGCTTCTGACATTGGATGAGAAGGATCCACGTCGTATTTTTGAAGGTGAAGCTCTCTTGAGGAGGATGAACAGGTATGGATTGTTGGATGAGAGCCAAAACAAGCTCGATTATGTCTTGGCACTCACCGTGGAGAACTTTCTTGAGCGTCGTCTCCAAACACTTGTGTTCAAGACTGGCATGGCTAAGTCAATTCATCATGCCAGAGTGCTCATCAGGCAAAGGCATATAAGGTACAAATAGTTGCTTTATTGGCAAATGGAAATAAATAATTTCAGTCTTGCTTGTTTTTGTTGTTTATCAATTTTTTCCACTGCCGTGAATATATCTCTGCTGGATTTGTGAAGAACATCATTTACTAATATAGCATTTTTGGGTTCAACCACTTCTTGTTTTTCTAAATCTTCCTGAATTAGTGACGTTGACTTTACACCAAATGTTTAGAAGATCTTATAAATGCTACAAATATCCATCAACAATTAAAGACGAGTTTTTTAGCATTGTCTAGTAGATCAAAGTTCCATGTTATGAAGATTTTTACATCAATCAAAATTTTCTTTTTAATAGTATTGATAATCAATATTAGCCAAGAAAGGAACACGTTATTTTTATTGTGGAGGCATTTTCAAACGCACTTTATACTACGATTGCCATTTCCGTGCAAATAGGATTTTAATAATGTAGACAACATACAAGACATGGCATGGATTGCATTAGTTTTGTTTACACCAAGCAGAATCACATATATACAGAACCCCAGGGTAGTAATGTACCTTCTTTTTATTTGGTGCCCGGGAATTCGGATCTCTCAGTTCTTATTCACAATATCTTTCCATGGCAGAGTCGGAAGGCAGGTGGTGAATGTTGCTTCCTTCATGGTGAGAGTGGACTCCCAGAAGCACATTGACTTCTCTCTCACTAGTCCGTTTGGCGGTGGGCGTCCTGGAAGAGTCAAGCGAAAGAACCAGAAGTCTGCTGCTAAGAAGGCTGCTGGTGGTGATGGAGATGAAGAGGATGAAGAATGATCTACTACCTTAGTGTTTGGTCTATTTGGCTTGTAGTACTGGCCTATCTTATTTTTCTGCTATTTGTGGTTACCTTGATGTAGTAGTAAAGAAATATTAAACAGAAGTTTCTAATTTTGGAATTTGCACTCTTTAAGAGTTTTTACTAAATCTACCTTTCCAAATCTGTCTTACCATATGATTTTTTGAGAATGGTCGTATACATGTATTAGTAACGTAGGTGAATCTGAAGGAGATGGAGATGGAGATGGAGATGGAGATGGAGATGGAGAGAGTCTTGAAGCTTCAACTCTGTCTCCAAGGTTTCGACTATTTATCAAGGACCTCGTTTGCTATAGGACAAACAACTCTAAATCGAGATGGGAAGGTAAGGGGGTCGATCTTTATGTGCTACAACATATTCTTGATGTGAAACTCGATTTGATATTGATTTACTCTCTCCCTTTCTTTTAGAGGATCCATCAATGTTGCATTTGTACATTCCATTAATGGATGTAGACTATAGTATATTGTTCTTAAGCACAATATTAGTTAAATAACTCATATGCTATAATTATAATTGAAATGTCAAAAGTGAATTATGACTTCAAAATTAAAAAATTCTAATATAGTATAATGTAACCAACAAAGAAATTAGTCAAAAATAATATTTACTTAGGTTGGACTTTTTCATCAATCATATTATAGTTTCATGCATTACGTGATTAAAAAGTGCTAACAAAAGAAGTAAAGAAAGCGCAAAAAAAAGGGCTTAAATTGGAATTAGAATAATATAATTTGCTATGCAAAAAAAATAAAAAATGCTTTGAGCTTTAAAAGATGTTACTTAAATATAAGTTTAACGGTGATCAAATTATAGAATAGTTTTCTTTTCTAACATGTTCTATTACAATTATAATTTAGTATATAGGCTAAATTTTAATTGAATTTTAACTTATGATGATAAAATTAGGATAAAAAAGAATTATGTTTCTATCACACAATTCAAATAAGAAGTTTTTAAAATCATTTTCAAAGTCTTAAATATTAGAAATTCATACATACTTCGTATAGGAAAACACTTAATAAGAAAATTTCATCTGATTTTAATGTCCTGAATATTATAAAAATAATTAATAGCTATTTTGTTTAGAGTGAAATCTCATTTTAACAGGACTAAAAAAGTGAACATTATTTCACCAAGACCTTTCTTATTCTTAAAAGAAATTCAATGAAGTTCAAATTACAAAATAGTTTTTCTTTCTAACATGTTCTATTACAACTATATTTTAGTACATAGGGAAAAATCTTAATTGAATTTAAAGTTCTAATTGATAATATAAGTATCAAAAGGAATTATAATTCTATTAGACAATCCAAAAAAGGAATTTTTTAAAATAAATTTTAATGTCCTAAATATTAAGATTTCATACCTATTTCATATAAGGAAAGAGACTCAATAAGTCAAAGTCTTGACTCATATATTAAGTAATTAACTAATTACTTTGTCTCCAAATTAGGAAAAAAATAGATCATATTGTTTTTTTAAAAATTAAAATTCTATTAGACAATCCAAAAAAGGAATTTTTTAAAATAAATTTTAATGTCCTAAATATTAAGATTTCATATAAGGAAAGAGACTCAATAAGAATTTTTTATTTAATTTCAAAGTCTTGACTCATATATTAAGTAATTAATTAATGACTTTGTCTCCAAATTAGGAAAAAAATAGATCACATTATTTGTTAAACAAAAAATATTTGAAAGTATTTTGATGGAAGAATGTTTTATTAGAAGTCCCTAAGAAAAATCATATTTTATAGAGAATGATCCCTAGGGTTAAATTTTTTGGCTAAGAGTTCTTAGCCTACCTATAAATACACTTCTAACTTCATAAGTCTGGCCTCCATTTTATGATAGACATATACTAGAACAAGTTGGTGCTAGATCAAAGGTAATTCTCTACAACACAACAACTATAGTTAAAGATATGTTTTGATTTAATATTTTGATGCATTTTGACTTTGTGTATATGTATATGTATGAATATCAACATGTGGTATCAGAATCACCTTTAGCCATTATTCAATATTAGATTATGTTTGTGGTTGAAATTAATTTTGCCATAAATTTTGTCTTAAAAAACATTATAGAGGTTGACTCAACTCAATGGTCTCACTATTTAGTTTTCAAAACCTTTTTCCTCTTCTTTTTTTTTTAGAATTTATAAGATATCTTGGTCCTTTAAAAAATGAGCAAAAGAAAAATATTCTTTTCAGATATCTTAGGTGTAAAATGAAGATCTTTTATGCGTAAAAAAAAATAAAGATCTCACATAAAAAATTGTAAATCACCTAAAAAATTAATTTTGTCATATTTTACTATTTTGGTAATTAAAGAAAATCTAGATTAGCATGCCAACTTAATTAATTTATTTTTAAGTCTCTGTTTCAAGTTGATTTGGTGTTAGAGTTGAACTCTTTAAATTAATTGTAAAGAATTGGGTTCACTAGGTGATAGGAACATGAAAAGATATTGTCTTAACCACAAAGTTTCATAAAATATATGTTACTCAGATATTAATAACTTAGATTAGTTTTCAAATTAAAATTATTAAGAAATATGACATAAACATAAAATTATATTTTAATATATTCAATTAGACATTAAGACTTGAATATTTTCATGTGTATATATTGCTTATAGAATAAAATTAATAATTTCTATGACAGAAGTATTCGGAAATTGATCAATATATATTATTAAATGGAAAATAATTTATTCTAGAAAATCAGTTATAACAAAGTTTTTAATTTCATTACATACCATATTTTATTTGCACTAAAAGTGTGTCGATAACAAAAGGAATGCTTTTGATTATCATGATTTTGTATATATTATTTAATTAAATCTTGGTTCCGAACTTATTGCTCTTCAATTTACCTTTTTCATATTTTATCAAGATAGCGTTTGACCATAGATTACGAGAATAGATTTTAAAAATTTATCTTTAGATATCTATTTGGTTAGGAAATTTGACCAGATTTTGAAATATTTTCAAGTTCCGCAAAGTTGACCAGTTTTTGAGTTTTTGAGACTTCCAAACACAACATTAGATTGTGTGGTATGAGGGATAAGCTGGATTAATAATTCTGGGATAAAATACTAATTATTTTATCTAGTATTTGATTAGAGATATTAATAAGTTCCAAAATTGTTGATTCCCACCATTTATACTATAATAATGAGATATATAAATAAAGAGAGATAGAGACAGATAGACAGTTTTGACGTATGTACATGATTTTTTCATAGAAAGTATTATTATATCTTACTTTTGTGATCAACTTAAGTTTGTAAAAATAAATAATTAAATATTCTTGAAACTAATTGATATTCTTAATACTCCTTTGATCGAAATTTACTAGCTTGTGCACTTATGATGTGTATTGAAGAATCAAATCTTCGCAAGTAGTCATTTTATTTGAATTGTATGTGTTATCGTAAATTTAATTTTATCTTTCTTTGTTAACAGTCATGTTCTTTCACGACTAAAAGTGTCTGTTCAATTTAAGACCTCTATATAGTACAAAATATCCAACATTCTTTTCATGATTATTCTTTGGCTTTATATTGTGATTACTTTATTTTGTGATCAAATTGATGTGGATGAAAATATAGTTAGATATTTCCTTTGTTGTTTGGTTATTTCTTAGGGTTTTAAGAATTTTTTTTATTCAGATTGTACGTGAAAGTTGAGCACGGTAAAAGGGCAATGAAAAATAATGAAGTTGTGCAACGCAAGTTACAAAAGCAATTTGATAATAGTCCTCTTATTCCTGGCATTGATGGAGACAACTCCATTTTGGCTCTCATTCATTGCTCCAGATCTGATTATGGTGTCATTAATTAGGAGTGGGGAGCTTTACAAAATGCGACGTCAACATGGTGTTGTTGAGCATTGGATTTATTTTTCTACCCATCTACATGCATGGGAAGCTTTTGACCTTAGTCATCTACCACCCGAGAATATTTGCAATTAATTTATTCCATTGTCATACAACACAGAGCAATTTATCGCATGTCCTTTACAGTTATAGCATACTGACAAACAGTTGGTCATTTGGTCTGACAGTTCTGGAGTGGTTGTGATTTACAGAATAATATTTTAAACTCAGCTGAACTTTACAACTCAGAGAGTCGAACATGGATGACATTACCAAACATGAAGAAGCAGCGTAAGACATGTTGTGCAGTATTTATGGACAACAAGTTTTATGTAATTGGAGTGGAAAAGTCAGTATTGAATATGATTTGAAAACAGGAAAATGGACTGAAATTCGAGCTAGTGATAGGGGTGATAAGCCTCCTTTAGTGACAGTTGTGAATAATGATTTGTATGCCGCTGATTATACTGATATGGAGGTGTGGAAGTAGGACAAGAGAAATAAAGTATGGACTACCATTGGAAGATTGCCTGAAAAAGAAGCTATGATGATAAGTTGGGATTTGTGGTGATAGGTTGATCATTATTAGAGCTCAATGGAACTTGCTTGGACGAAAGTTATCACCTAATTTCTTTATAAATGACTGTGTTGTTGATATTTGTGTCAAATAATTGTGATTTCAATTTGTGTTATTTTGAGTTTTATTTATTTTATTGGTGATAGGAAAAAGGTTGAGATGAATGGGCTCAACAATTGGAAATATCGTATCCATACGAGTTAAACGACTTGATTTTTTATAAATATGGACTAAAATTGTCAACTCTATTTTATACGTATATTTTGACATTTTGCAAAATATTGGTATGCCATGAGTTTAAATGTAGTAAGAGAGAGAAGCCTCTAAAGAAAAAAGGTGATCATAATAGGTCAAAATTTGTTCTCTCGCTCCTAGCTGAAGGAGCGGCACACCAAAAAAAAAGCCCTTCCCCAAATTCAAACCAATGACTTTGTTAACCTATTTCTAAAGGTGAACTTATCAAATTGCATGTGTAAAACATACGACTGACATAGCATGATTAGAACTTCTTATCACTTTTTCGACTAGTTATAAACTTCAACCCCCCCTTCTCTTACCATTTTTGGAGAGTTAAATCAGCTTTCATTACACTTGTGAAACATCTGATATTGAACAAACATGCCTATGATGCACTATATATCTATCACAATAAAATGAATAAAGCTCAAACAACAACAATATATCTCGTGAAATTGCACAAGTGGGGTCGGGAGAGGGTAGAGGGTATGCAGACCTTACCAGTACCTCGTGGAGGTAGAAAGGTTGTTTCCGGAAGACCTTCAACTCGAGTACAACAATATAAAGCTCAAAATAACACAAATTTAAACAGAAAGTTAAAAGGAATTCTAAAGGTACCAATAATGTCTCAATTTGTAGCCTGTCAACAAGAATAAATGTATTTGGTACATAAAACAAGATGTCATATGAACATTACTACAAAACCTTATTTTTCTTCCTCAACAATGTCAAGAAAAATAAGGATCACAGCAGAACCAAAATCTATCACTGTATTGCTCCCATCTTCAAGTTATTATTTTAGCTATGCGGCCGCCTTTGGAGTTTTATGCAAATGAAAATGGGAGATGATAAAAGTCGTACTCAAGATTGACTTTCTAAAGAACATAATTCTGTTGAATATTGGGTATAGTTTGGTAATCTGATAAGATAAAAACAGAAGAATTTAAAAACGAAAAGGTTGGGATAAATTACCAATTGGCAAGAATCTCCAATTCTGTATCTACTTGCAAAAATCATATATGTCAGCAACCCATAACAGCACAATTATACACAAAGCTACCAGATCGCTTTCGTCCAAGCAAGTTCCATTGAGGCGGTCCTTCACTAGGAACCCATGAATTAACTTCGATATGACCTTCACCCATGGTTCTAGGCCCTCCGATTACAAGTAGCCTATCACCACAAGCTCTAAAAGCCAAGCCCCAACCATTCATCGAAGCTGCTCTTTCGGGCAATCTTCCTATGGTAGCCCATGTTTTATTTTGCTTGTCATACTTCCTCACCTCCATGTCAGCATAATCAGCAGCATACAAATCATTATTTACAACTGCAACCAAAGGAGGTGCTTCAGAAGTAGCAGGCATATCACCCCTAGCTCGGACAGGAGACATGCTTGAAATTTCAGTCCATTTTCCTGTTTTCAAATCATATTCCTCTCCACAAGTCAATAGCGCGTTTGATGACTCTGTACCTCCAATGCCTCCAATTACATAAAACTTTTTGTCCATAAATACCGCAGAACACATCTTACGCTGCTTGTTCATGCTTGGTAAGGTCTTCCACGTTCCAGTCTCAGAATTGTAAAGTTCTGCTGAGCTGAGGATATTTCCCTGTGAGTCACAACCACCAGCAAGAATGGCGATCTCTCCAGAGCTAGCAGAGCCAAACAAACACCTTGGTGCATTCATTTCCATTCCAGATGACCAACTGTTTGTCAGTATACTGTAACGATAAATGACATGCGACAAAATCTCCTTTCCAAACACAAGCAGCTCTGTGCCAACTGCTAAAGACTCCTTGTCTGAGAACACAAAGCATTCATTGAAATTCATTGATGGTAGATGCATCCAACGGCGACGACTGGGGTCAAAAGCTTCCCATTCACGTAGATGGCAAGAAAAGTAAACCCAATGCTCAACCAAACCTTGTTGACGCCGCAATCTGTAAAGCTCTCCACTCCTAATTAGCGAGTGAAAGCTACGATTCAAAGATGCAATAGCACCATAATCAGACCTGGAGCAATGAATGAGAGAGCTAATGGAGTTGTCTCGGCCAATGGAAGGAATAAGTGAACTAGTATCTTCATCATGACGCTGATTACCAGCTTGGTCATCTGGTGACGCTAGAACGACTTCTTCTCCATCACGAGCATCAGATAGCTTTGGCAACTTGCGTTGCACCACTTCATCCTCCTGATTATTTTCAAATGGCCTTTTACCATGCTGAACTTCAATCACATCAAGACTGTAATTCATGCAGGCTGACCAATTGTTGCTTTCTCTTGTAAAATCCCTCGGAACCAAACAAGATCGATCTTCCAACATGTCGTCCAGGTTCAACCTAAACAATAGAATTCCCAATAAGACTTCATCAAAACAAAGACAGAAACCTATTGAATTCTAAGCAACCAAACAACAAAATTCTCCCTCATCAAAGCACAAGGTTCAACCTAACCATAGAATTCCCAATAAGAATTCATCAAAACAAAAACAGAAACCTATTGAAGAAACCAAACAACAAAATTCTCCCTCATCAAAGCACAAAAAAGGAAATCAATCTCTAACTATACTCTTCCCATCAACATCAATTCCAGTATCTTATAATGAATAAAGCCAATCCAGATTACACAAATACAAAGAATAAAAGTAAATTTACAACCACACACTCATTTAAGGTACAATCCAGATAAAAGTTTCTCTTACAAAGATTTTTTTGATTCTTCAATACACATCATAACTGAAGAAACCAGTCTATATACACAGAATTAGAAACACCTCAAAAACTGAAAATTTTCAATCAATTGAACAAACAACAACTGCACTTGAAATCAAAGGCGCCCTAAAAATTGAAACTTTCAATAAAAAGATAAGTGAATTCCACAAAGATTCAGTTTTCCAATACATGAAAATTCAGTAAACCCTCCAATATAATCAAAATTCATCAGAATTGGCAAATACCCAGAATCAAAAACACCCAAAAATTGCTATAAAAACTGAAACTTTGGATAAAAAAAGCATACTTCACCAACCCAGATCTCTAATTTCAGATCAAAAAACACCCAGAAACTCAAACACCAATCTTTCATTAATTTCAATCCCAATAATTCAATCAGATCTCTTTATCATGCTTACAAAATAAAAGGCGAAAAAAGGATTACCTGATTGGATTTATGTATACATCTTCAACTTAAAATTCTACTCTGTGTGTGTGTGTTTTTGCTCTCTTTTTCTTCTTTTTTGTGTGTGTGATTTTGGGTTCTTTGTGCAATCAAAGTACACTTTGGCTTTTGCTTTGGGGGAATAATTTTGAGAGGACCCTTTTATCTCTCTTCTATACTATTTTATGTCAACTACTAAATTAATATATACTAAAAAAAGAAGAAGAAGGAGTACTTA
The DNA here is from genome assembly GCA_018342035.1 of Solanum appendiculatum. Lineage (NCBI taxonomy): Eukaryota > Viridiplantae > Streptophyta > Magnoliopsida > Solanales > Solanaceae > Solanum > Solanum appendiculatum. The sequence goes on along the minus strand of JAGDQO010000043.1, from coordinate 688,148 downwards.
CTGTTCATTCCACAGCTGGAAATGTGTCATGCATATGCTTTTTTTTTCTTTCCATCACGTGTATATGAAAAATACAGAGTAACAAGAAAGGGAGAGAATATAATATACAAAAATAGAGATAGTCGGTCGATCATTCTGGTGGTTAATGAAGTGGTTGAGAGTATAAAGTTTCAGTGGAGACAAAAATACTAGTGATTCTTTCTATGTCATAATCTTGATGAATGTAGTTGTTTGGTCGACAATAGTGTGGTCTAATGTTCAATAAAATGGTTGAGAGCATGAAGTTTCTGACTGAAATGTCAACGAAGATAAAAATACTAGTGATTATTCCATATGTCATAATCTTGATAAATATAGTTATCTGGTCGATTGTGTGGCCTAATGTCAATGAAGTGATAGACATCGTGAGGTTTCATGATTCTTTCCATCGGTCATAATCTTGACGAATATAGTTATCTGATCGACGATATGGCTAATAGTCAGTAAAATGGTTGAGATCATAAGATTTCTTATTGAAATGTCAATGAACTCGAAAATACTAGTGATTCTTTTCATTTGTCCTATTCTTGATGAATATAAATTTTCGATATCTATTAATAATGAAATGTGACAAATATATCAAAAAATTCAAAATGTATGAAACTTTTTTTCAAAAGCAGGCTCAGACACTACGAAAAAAGAAATGAGAGAGAGGGGTAGTAGAACTTATTTTATTTTTAGAAGGATAAGCGTGGAGGAAGAAGGTTTGCGGACCCCTACACCTTATTGGAGTACATTCTTCTTCTGTTTAAAATTTTGAGAAAATACATAAAAACTCTTCTAAACTTGGCAGCATAATTAATTTACTTTAGCACTTAAACTACGCAAATATCCCCTATTTACATAAAATGCTACTATCATTTTTCTATATATTAATTTTGTGTGTACGTTTTGAGGGAGATTAAAGTGCGTACTTTATTTGCTACTTCTAAGTCCTAATAAATATTATAGGAAAAAGAGTTTGACTTAACTAAAATATTCTTAGCTAAACTTCAATGAATTTTAAGTTTTAAATATTAAAAAAATAATTAAAAGACTATTTTTTCTAGTGTGAAATCTAACTGTAAAAACTAAAAATAGCTAATAATAATGTTTTACTTAGAATATTCATGTGTATTGTACATATGTATTACGTAAATCAATCAATCAACACACACATATATAAAAATTTACGAATAAAATTTTAAATTGATAGTTTACTTGATTACGATTTGTAGCTATATGTTAAAAGGAAAAAAGAAGCGAGCAAGATTCAAAGAGTAAGAAAAAGAGCGAGCGGGAGTAGACAAAGAGAGAGGAGAGAGGAGAAAAGCAAGGGAGAGAGATAAATGTTATAAAATTTTAATTATATTTAGTTATGAATTATAATTTTTTTCAAATTAAAATGATATACCGTAAATATATATCAGATGTTTGCCTTACTACTTAATCATTTCAGCTTTTGTTAATTTACACTTTTAAAATGCTTATAGATGCTACTTTGTGGAATAATCATCATCCACGCCTACTTATGTCTCTTTGTTGGCTCCTTTTATGTTTTTTCTTCTTAAGATTCACACTAATTTTTCAATAAAAAAAAAGGTTCCAAGAATTTGGTCAGTCAAAAAAAAGTAGCTAATTAGTTTTCCCTTATCCTGATCACCTTCCACAAACATATCAAACTTGCATGCGGTACATAATCGTCCATCAAAATAATATCTCATATATATATCACAACAACATATTCAGTAAAATTTATAGGTGGAATCTAGAAATAGAAGAGTAACGCAGATCATACCCCTATTTTGTGGATGTAAAGAGACTGTTTCAAGAGAATTCTCGGCTCAAGTATAACATATCAAAATAATAAAAAGAAAAACGATAGTGGAGAAACAAAGCAATTAATAAGGAAATAGTAACAATCATAAAATAATGTGATAATCTAAACACAATAAACAACAGATGATGATGGAATAAAAAATAAAACAATATAGGAAAATGGCTAAACCCTCAAAAATCAAGATAACACTCTATATCTACTAATCTTCTACCTTAATATGCGACATATTCCATACCCTTCTATTTAATGTCATGTCCTAGGTAATTTGGAGTTACGTCATGTCTTGTCTAATCACCTCTCTTCAATACTTTTTCGATCTACCTTTACTTCTCTTCATACCAGTGATATCCAGCCTCTCGCACCTCCTCACTAGAACATTTGCATATCTTCTTTACGTGTTCAATCCTGCATCTTTGTCTTGCTTCCTCCATCTTATTCACGACTAGTGATTATAATTATTTTTAATCGAGGCATCAAGTATGTTAAAAACTCTTAGATGTGACCATGCTTTTTGTATTATTAGGCGCAGCCCCACAAGCAAAAGAGCAAATTTTCCAAGTTCTATTAGCACAAATTTGAAACTTTGCAATATTACTATATTCTGTGTGAATTCGATTCTTCTTTATTTTTTATTCTCTCTTTATTTTTTTCAAATTTTTATTTAAATAAAAATAAATGTCATATAATTAAAATTAAATTATTCAAAATCATTATTAAATTATTATTTTTATTCTAAAAGCTTTTAGAATAATTAAAATAACCTTAATTTAATGTACGTTTACGGTAGGTTATTTAATAAGAATATCGGTTTATAAATATCATATTTTATACGTTGATTTAATATTTTAAGGTTATAATATTCATTAATATAATAATTGGTCCACTATATTTACGTATCATGTGAAAAAGGAGGGGAGAAAATTGTAAAGATGGGCTCGTAAGTAGTAAGAAAATACTATGAATCATTGATAGGAAGTGCTTTCCCTCGAATGAGACCTTGTACAATGTGAATTTAGAATAGTCGAACTCCAATGTATGTATCAAATATCAGGTAAAAAAATTTTTAAAAACAAGATATAAAAGAGACGATTGACTCAATAAATGTAGTTCTAAATCATATTCTTTATTCCCTGGTTATTTGTGGTCCCTTACTTTCTTTCTCTCTCTCTTTTTCTTTTTTGGTTTTTCGTGTTCGATATTCATACTGAGATTTAACTAAATTTGTATACGTCTTAAATTAGAGTAAAACACTCTCTAACAAAAGTGATTTTATACCAACAGGGCTTGAATTTGAAATTTTATGTTTTTCTTTTATGAGAGATTTTCATTTTTATACCTAAGAGATCAAAATAGAATGTTTTATTCTATTTATTTTTTAAGTAGATTAGTAGTATTTCTTTTATTCTTTTTATTTTATTTTCTATTACGAGATTTTTTTTAATATATGTAAGATTCCTTTTGACAACTTTACACGTTTTGTCGATGCTTTACTTTTATAAGTCAAACTTATACTTTGGTTTCATCTTTAAATTTAAATTTATCTCTTTTGTATTTTGTTGTTATTTTCTTAAACGCTATGATAATATTTCTTAAACTCTGACTAGCACATTTAATACGTGATTGACTTCAATAAAAGAGCTACTCCAATAAAAAGATGGGATTTGCATTTTTCTACTCAAAATAATACTATTTCAACACGTCTCAATTTATATAATATCTTTTGCTTTTCAAAATTTAAATAATGTGAATTTAGATTAATATTTTAAAATATATTTTCATAATTGTGAAATGAGAAAAATTACAATTTATAGTACTACTTATCATTTAATTATTGAATATTTAAAGCTTAACTATAAAATATTGAACTAATTAAGTTTAATTTAATTTCAAAAATTAATTAAATTATCTTTTGAAGTGAATTGGAAAAGATGAAATAGTTAATAAAACACATGATCTAATATTTGTAGCTTAGTAGTATGAAATAAATGTAACTTTTATATATTGCGAGATTGCGTTATTTTTTATATATATATTATTGGCATTTTTTTTAGTTTTTTATTTGGTGTTCGGAGTCCGCATTAGAGCCTCCCATTTAAAGGTGACCCTCCTAATAAGATTTTCTTCATATTCAAAACTCAAACTTGAGATATCCCATTTAAATTTTTTGATCTTGTCACTTTCCCCTATTGTATTTTGGACAAATACTTTTGTTGACTTTGACCAACAGAAAAAAAGGAACAAAAAGAAAAAGAAAACAAAATAAATGAAAAAAATAATAATTATTAAAAGGTGGGAAAAGAAAAAGAGGCGTGTGTGTATTATTTAATAATTTGACCAGTTTCTAATGCCGTGTACTACTTGACGGCGGGGGTAGTAGTTCTACACGCTAGGATTTGAAAAGGATAGAATGTATTACTTTCAAAAGATCCTCACTCTAAAAAATTCAAATGATAATAATAATAAAAATACAAGAAATAATAACAATAGTAACGAATACAATAGATAGTAATAAAATAATACTACATGCAACAAAATAATTAATAGTTTTTCTTCAATAAACAATAGATCGGATAGTAACAGAAATTGAATGAAAAGAAACTACAAGAGTAAAACTATGACTATTAGTACGGACGAATAACAAGATAATGCACTTCCACCTACTAATCTTCTACCCTAATATATGTGTACTCTACAATCTTTCTATCTATGATCAAGTCCTCTGTGTAAGCTGAAATTGCATTATATTTTGTCTAATCATCTCTCTCCAATACCTCTTCAATTTACCTCTATTTCTCCTGAAACCAACCAAAGCCAACCTCTCACACCTCCACATTGGATATCCATGCATCTCCTCATCACATGCCTGAACCATCTCATGAACCTCACTATCCGCATCTTATCCTCTAACGAAACCACTCTCACTTTGTCCAGAATATCCTCGTTTCTAATCTTATCTTCTTTTTCTTTCATCCTCATCTACGCCACTTTCATCTTCCACACTTGAGTGTTCTTTATTGACCCCCAATTTCTTTCTCTTTCTATCTTCCCTTTTTCACGAGTGATTTTGATATAATTGTATATTTTTCTAACACACAACTAACTCACAATGCACTATCAAAAATTGAAAGTTGATTAAATGTGTTTATACATGGTTATAACAAAATATATACGTTACTTATATATTTTATATACAATATATACGTAATTTATAATAGTGTATAAGAATATATATATAAAATGATATATACGTATATAATGATATATGCATATATAATGATGTATATATAATGTGTAAAAGTGTATATATATATATATATAATGATATATACGTATATAATGATATATGCGTATATAATGATGTATATATAATGTGTAAAAGTGTATATACATCATGTTATATAGATTTTAAAAATGAAGAGGATTCTATGGTACCTCGGGAAAGATGGTAAAAAATAACATTGAAATCGATTTGGCTTCATGAAATTCAATTAAACATATGTTGGCTATTTTAAATGTAAAGAATTATTGGGCTATTCTGATTGTACACTATTTGTTTGGGGAGTACATATGGCTTATGGGTTAGAATCCCAATTTAGTATAACTTTAGTTATTGGACTAGTCTATTAAGTTGGGATTCTAGCCTTCTCCCAAATGAGCCCATTTATGGGTTCCAACCCTAGGAATTTATTCCTTCTAATCAAAAGTTTTCCTTTCAATTTAACAAGTAAGAATGAAGTCAATATTGATTTATATGTTATTTTTTCTTTTAAAATAGGGATAAGGCTCAAATATGCCATTGAACTTTGAGAAAAAAAGCACATCTATGCCATCTTTTAAAAGTTTGGTTCATCTACATCATTTCTGTTTGAGAAAAGACACATCCATTCCACTATTTGTTAAATGAAATAGCATAGATGAGCTAAACTTTTAACAGATAACATGAATAACCTTTTTCTCAAAGTTTGATGACATATTTAAGCTTTTTTCCTTCTAAGAATGGTTTAAAAAATGACGTGACCGAATCATAATTGATCACGTGTAAAAAATGATTTTGTAAAATCGGAACTAATTATAGTTAACAAATAATGACAATATGGATGAGCCTTTTCTCAAATGGAAATGGCATAAATGAGCCAAAATTTTAACAGTAACGATATAAATGAGCCTTTTTTCAAAGTTTGATGACAGAGTCTTTTCTCTTTAAAATATATTGAGCAGAAAAGATAAAGTCTTCCATTATAATTGACTTTTAGACCACTCATTTTATTGAGCCGCCCTGATCACATGACTTTGGAAAGCCATTGTGTGTAAACACATTATTCAATATGGAGGAATGGGCAAAACACATATGCTCTTGTTATGAAGAAAGAAAAGAGTCACGTGATGGATGTCGGTTTAATCAACACTAATGTCAAAAACCTAACCAAAACAATTCACAGACCAACCATGGCTATAGTGATATCTTTGGCTTATGACATTAAATTTCTAAGGTGGATCTGTTATGTTTCTTGAGGACATTCCTCGTTCGAGTGCCATTTTTCACAGGATAGGTGGGGAGTTTCGAACTTGAGACCTCCAACATGGAAGCACCAAGTCCAAACTAATGGGCCATTCCGAAAGGTTAACTGAATTCAATGTCTTTAGTATAAATTTTGTTTATATATGAATATGTAGATTTGAAAATTTAGAATCAATATGTTGAGTTGAAATGAAATTAGTTTTGTTGATTGATAAGCAATTACAAAATCACCAAACCCTTAGCATGTCTCAATATTAATGATTAATAAACGATGCAAAAGAATCATGTCCTTAGCAGGTCTATCCAATTTTAATAGCACTTACAATTTTTTCGTATCATTGTTGTGGATGATGAGATAAGAGGTAGATGGAGACCAAGTATTAAAAAGGCACCACATCTTAAAAATAGATAAAATTAAAGTACTTTTTTAGCTTCTTGCATGTTAGCATGTGACAAAGTTGTGCATATTATGATACTTGGTAATTTAGGGCACATGTAGTGAATAGAGACTTTACATTATTGAAGATACTCAACCCTGGTAGAGAAGATCTTCTCAATCAAATTTATGACAAATTTGAATAATTAACTTAATTAATTACTATTATTAGCTTGATCTCAATCCTGATTTTATTCTCTTTAGCCTTTAGGACAAAATCTCAATCAATAATATAATTAATTAGAGTTAATATCTTAAAGTTCCCCTAAACTATTCACTTTTTGTAGTTTAATGATTATCCTCTGAACTATAATATTTTATATTACAAAAAATAATGTAAATTGTCACATGAATGCCTTTTCAGATCTAGTTTTTTTTAATCTATCACATACTACAAAGATAGTAAAGTCACTCTCCATGCCACTTGGCGTTGTAGGGGTCTTAGATAGAAAATGTTATAATTTAGGGCCCGGCGATAACAATAACACCTAATAATTCAAGTATTAAACTGATAAAACGTATATAATTTAGGCTCATTGAATATGCATATAGAAATCGATAATTTTAAAAGACAAAAATTCTAAATTCATAAAGTTCAAATCGACCTTGAATCATAAATCCTCTAGCATCATTATTAGATGGATCCCTTTTTTTCCTTGTTTTGCAATTTTGTCCATATACCCCTCGTGTGTCATGACAAGATATTGTGTGATTTTGTAAATATATGCATGAAGCATGCATGACTTTTTTCTTTTTTTTTCTGGTTGGAGATCGATTATTTTGAATTTAAGCCGCATAAGGCCAGAAACACTTCCTGTCAAGAATTTTTTCATACTCGAGATTCGAATTTGAGACTTTTAATTAAGAAAGGAGCAGCTTCATCTACAGCACCACGTCCTTTGACGGTAAGTGTGTTAAATTGTTAATGTAAAGTAGGATTGTCTCACATGGGAAGGAAAAAATGAATTTGAAAGTTATTTGAAAACAGAGTGGCTTTAGCTGCTTATGAATCATATTGTATAATCTTTTACCAAACTATAATTAAAAAAAGGAAACAAAGGGATGTGGCATGGACTTTGATAAAGCACTAATTTGTCTTCTTCTTTTTTTTCTCGTTTGTAATTAAAAAAAAATAAAATTTTTGCATATAAGCTTGCTGGCCATTTTCTTTTATTAGACTAATTTTATTCTTCCAAAATTGTATACACGAGGGTTTGCCCTAATTGTCATCGAGCTTGTAATAATAGGGAAGTATTTACATAATTAAAACTTTCTTGAATACAAATTTCTTAGGCCAATATATACTTGTATCCTATAAAGTCAATATTTAGAAAAAATTGTATATGTTTTTGTAGCTGTATATTGCATTGCATTTTGAGTGTGACGCTTTTCACTAGGTTTTGTGCAATAAACAACGTAGTCAATCGATTATGACTCCCAATTTTTTATCAGTTTTAATAATGTATACATCTTTAGAAAAAAACGAAACTCCAAAAAGTTGAATCTCCAAATCATTGCTTTTAGTTATCTTATAATTAAGCTACCCCTTGGCATAACCACCAAAGGAGTGAGCAACTTGCAAGAAATTAAATTATACACTAAAGATAACATACAATGCTATTAAAATCCACAATTCCTCCCACTATACAAGTAGAAATCTAGGCTTCTATGTATAGCCTTTCTTCAAAAAGGTAAATAGGCCAAGATGAAATTGAATTTGTATTCTCATGTTTTTTTTTAGTAAAAGAGGATTAATACAACTTCCTCTATTTTCAATTAATTAACAAACCTAGCTAGGGTGGTTGAGCTATAAATTAAATAATTCGATTCACAATAGTTGTAGCAACTAACCTAAGCTAGCATACACCATAGGTATAGTAGAACCTAATTGGGTTGAACTTGGCTAAAATACGAGTTGTTTATAAGGTACTGTCAAGATAGAACGTGGGCCTGACTCACACCGAAAAAGTTAGTTCAAAGAAAGAAAGATTGTCAAGTCTTATAAGGAGTTCAAGGTTCTCATAGGCCTGGTGCGTGCACATTCATGGACCAGGGGTATTTCCACCCCCACAATTGTCTGGGATGTTAGGGACCCACATCGGATAGGGTCTGGCTCTGATATCATATCAAAATAGGTCTTACGCTTAACTCACACTTCAAAAGCCAACTCAAATAGAGGTGAACATTGTCCAAACCTTATAAGGAGCCCGAAGTTCTCGTCCTTTATCGACGTAGGATGCATTCCACTCCTCAAGTACCTAAATAATTAATTAAAGTGTGGCCAAGAATGATGACTTTTCATCTATGTTGATGAGTATGAACATTTCAACTGTTTTCCATAACTTCATATTAATAAAACAAATGTGACGCCAAGAGAATTGTTTATATATATATATTTTCTGTTCAATGTCTAGATATGTTTTGTGTGTACTTGAGAGAGATGTACTCAAATTTGTTCATCATATATATGCAATGTCAACAATATCTAACAAGTTATTGATCTTATGTTTATTGAACATTGGTCTAATTTGAGGATTTTTCGTAAACAACCTTTATACCACGTTTGCGATTGTGCGTACATTCTACCCACTCCAGACCCTATTTGTGGGATTTCACTGAATACGTCGTTGTTGTTGGTCTAATTATAGAATAATACGTTATGTTTCCCCTTCTATTTCGAAACTTCTCGTGACATGATGACCGGAAGATATGGTGGCTTTCATGCAAAAACCAAATATAAGATCTAAAAATGGAAACATGACGTATAATTATATTTTAATGGAAATTATGGTGATGTATAGGATCTTATTTTAAATAGTTTGATCCAACAAGTTTCAATGTTGTCGAGGTCCACCTTAATTATATTAAATATTTGAAATTACTCCTTCCGTCTTATATTAATTATCCAGGTCATAAAAAACATTTATGACAAAATAATTCTCCTTGCACAAGGATATTTCTTTTTTCTTAAGACTCCATAAGGAGAGAATAGTCCACTTGGGTGGAAGGGGAGGTCTGATTTATTTTACCTGGACCAAAGACTGTCCCCTCTGCTCTTTCGGGAAAAGTCATTTTTTTTTTCAGGGACTTTTCCGCAACTCCTTATTACTATTTCGCTTTCTATAAAGTATAGTGTCAATCTCCTTTACTTTATAGGGTAGGTAAAGATATCTCAAATCTTTTCACTGGAGAATCAAATCAGGACTAGGTTAGAGACTTTGAAAAAGGAAAGTATCTCCTATCTTCCCCGTGTTAAAGAAGGGTTGACATAATGGATAAGTTTCAAAAGGTTAACCAAGCTCATTTTATAATATTAAGATGAAATTAATTAATTCTGTATCATTTTATTCATATAGTACTAAGTGATCATGAGTAACCAATTTGACTATATAGCATAAAATCATTAACTTGAAGAGTTCAACAAGTGATTATTGATTGATATATGATTGTTCAAATAACCAATAAAATTAGAGTGTTTGTTTATTGAAAAATGGAAAGGAGATAATCAATGTGAAATGTCAGTTATGAAATTTATTTTTACTATTTCTATTAGGAAAGTCATTTTTCTCATTTAAAAAAAAATTATAGAAAAAATATTTTTCAAAAATTTTAACTAACCACATATTAAAAAGCCCATAAAACACACCCTTAAATATATATGATTAATTTCAAGGTTATAGATAGAAGGTCATGTCTCTTGCTGAAACTAGCTGGTAAAAAAAGAAGCTAGTTCATGCATTTAGAAGGTTTAAGAATGTATTAAGTTTAATCATTAGTTGATATTACTAATTAGCAAGTACCAATTAGAGCTAATGGAAGAAAATTAATTATTCAAATTAAATTAGGAAGCTATACACACATAGCTTCACGTGGCTAGTGTCCTCACCTACTATATACTCCAACCTCATCGTCATTGATATTATGTAAAGGAATAATATATAAACGTGTTCTTTACTTGAAGTTAGGTAACATCTCTGTCTTCATACTTTCGATGTGCATTATAAGTAGATACTTAAACTTTGTATAAAGGTAATCTAATTAACACATGTACATGTGTACTACGTGACATATTACACGTAGAATATGAATTATCACGTAGGACGCATGCATATTTTATTTGTTCAACTTTATACAAATTTAACCACATACTTATATTACACACTCAAAGTTGAAAAGCATAAATATCATTTTGTTATGTAAATACAATTATTTATATATATATATATATATATAGGGTAGGGGAAGATATAGAGACTAGAGTGGTCTTTGTTGGTACATATTTTCTTCGATCCAAAATAAATAAGTTTTTAAGATGTGATACATTCCTTTAAAAAGTCAATAAATAATATTAATTAAAATCATCCTTTTATTTATTCCCAAACTCTTCTTAAAGCTAAAAAAAGTTGAATTATTCATTAAAAAGAAACATAATTTTGATTTATTTTTTTTAATTTACATCATAGAAAAGTGTCAGAAATTATTTATTTTAAATGCAAAGGAGTATATTAAAATGACAAGGAGATAATAAGAAAACATGAGCTTTATCACGAAAGAATGTACAGTGAATGAGATTACTTCTCTCTTAATTAAAAGTCTCGAGTTTGATCTCTGGATATTAACAAAAAATTCTTGATAGGGAGTGCTTCCCTTCGAATGAGACACTACACGATGCAAATCCGAAATAATCGAACCCATATGTAAGTACCGAACACCAAATTAAAAAAAAAGAAAGAAGGTAACATGGACTTGCGTGCTGTATACTGACAGATAAACAAGAGCAAAATTTCCTATTAGCCACTTGACTAGTTTGGGAGACACATGTAGAAGGACAACAATGTGTATAGAGCAAAAAGAAAATTTTATATCATCAAATTATCTAAAAAATAATTTAAAATAAATGGAAATAATGAGTTGAAAAAAAAAGGTCAAGACATAATATAATACATTTGTAGAATTTAAATTTTATATGATGACATATAATTTTTAGGATTAAATTAGGACGTTCAGGTGCCATACCTTTACTATGGCATGCCTCAAGTTATTGAAAAGGGTATTTGTTATTAATCAATTTAATAATTTAGAAATCAATTTGGATCTTTTATTTGTCTGCATATCTCCTAATTTGTGGCATATGTCAGAGTCAATCTTGACATTTGCTAGAAGATGCCCAACTATGAACAAGATTAACAATACATGATTTTCATGAAAAGAAAGATAAATATAGAATAAATGTACGTAAGGCAAAGCAAACACTTCAAGTTAAAGTTTGATTCCACTTGTTTGGCTGCGGAATAAGTTATTTTGAAATTAGTTATTTTAAGATTGTCATTTAGTTTGAAGATAAGTTATGATGTAATTAGTTATAATAAGATTAGTTATCCTGGTATTATTTCTTAGTGAATGTTGGATTGTTTTATTAAAGATAATATGCATTTTTGCATATATACTTTCTAAAGAGTAAATTGTTTGTATATAAAAGTAGTCTGCATTAATTATAAATGATGTGCAAAGTGTATAAAAAGGGTTTGAGGGGATATTTTTATCATTTTAATTATTTTATCTCGGAATAAATTATTATTCCACCCAGAGGCAGGAATAACTTATCTCGACACTTATTATTTATCATGGGATAAGTTATCCCAAACTTTATAACCAAACAAGGGATTTATAAGGAGTACGTAAATTCATCTCAGGATTATCTTCCCTTATCCATCACATCAAACGTCCTTAATGTGGGATAAACATAACACCACGATCTCAGGATAACTATCCAGTATAAGGTATCATCTCGTGATTTTAACCCAACCAAACATGAGATAAACTCACACTAAAATTAATGTGGGAATCACTTATCTCTTATCCGTTTTACCAAACGAACCCTTAGTCTCTTATACACCACCCCACCCCACCCCACCCCAAGCCCCCTTATTATCTTTTATTAATTCCTCTCTTAATAATATTTTCTAAGTTTCTATTTAAAAAGAACAATAGCCCACAACCTTTTCCCATGCACTTGTCTTCTTCACCTCCAACACTTATTTCTTAGTGTTTTTTTTTCTCTTAGTCTTGTTCATATGGTTCCCTTCTCTCTTTGTCCATAACTTGTCTCTCAAATAGTTATCATCCTCTTTTCTCTTTTTAAACTCCCCACAACACACACAACTCTCACACATTCATTCAAACAACACATTCTATTATACTATAACTTCTCTCTTGACAACTTAACACAAGTTCTTGCCTTCTTAACACAATATAATTATGTCAAGTCGAAGAACACGCGGTTCGAGACCATCGTCAGGAGTTTCTAGAATAAGTGATGATCAAATTGCTGATCTCGTATCAAAGTTACAATTACTTGTCCCTGAAAGTCGCACTAGGAGTTCCGATAAGGTACCTTTTTTCAGTTAAAGTTATATATACTGACAGTTTGAATTCCTTATAACATGTTGAATTGAACTTATTGTGTTACATTGTCACATTTTGAAAATGTTTATTTGGTCACATTTTGTTTGTTCTTTTTCTTTTACTTACTATATATGTTGTGTTGGTACAAATGAATGAATTACATTCTCATGAAGCCATTCATATTTTTGTGTGGCCTTCATTGTCTTTTTAGGGATAAGTTTAATTTGAAAGTCATATTCTCATGCCCACTAGGCCATATTGTGTGTTGCTTAAGCATGTGGTGTAGGACTCTTCGTCACTTCATAACATTTCTTGGCCTAGTCTCACATTTATATATGCATTAAATTTACAAACATTGTAGTTATTGTTCTGTTACTATCTCCTATTTCTTGTACTTCTGTTAATTCTTTTCCCTTGACTCAAGGGTCTATCGGAAACAGTCTCTTTACCAATCTACCTCTAAGGTAGGGCCGTAGGGGTAAGGTCTACTCTATCCTCCTCAGAACTCATCGGTAAAGTGATTTCTAAATTTTTTAATTTTTTTTCTTAAAACAGGTTGCAGCTTCCAAAGTGTTGCAAGAGACATGTAACTACATAAGAAGTTTACACAGAGAAGTGGAAGACTTAAGTGATAGATTATCAGTGCTTTTGGAATCTACTGAGAGTGACAGTGCTCAAGCTGCTATCATTAGAAGCCTATTTATGTAACAATTATTGCCATTATTAGAAGCTTACTAATTATGTAACAATAATTTCAATTGCTAGGTTCTATTTTAATTAGTAATTTACTTTAATTATCATCTTGTTATTATTTTTCTTCTTCTAAGATGCAGTTGTACTTATAATTAATTAAAATTAGTGTTTGGCCCCTAGGCCTAATGTAGGAGAGACCAAATGGCAGATGGAGAATATAATGTATGATTTTGCTTTTGTTCGGACCTTATATTTGTATTGAGAAATTTACTAAATATTTATAAATTGACTGTGAATTCAGTTGTTATTATTACAGTCATGAAACTTTTTTACGGTGAATGTGCTTGTCTGAAAGTTTCATAATTGCTATAGTGAGGTTTTGTTATATACTGCATTTTTCTGAAAATTTCAAAATTGTTATAGTGAAGTGTTATTATATATATATATACACACATTTGATGTTTAAATTTTATTTAACTGTTATAAACAAAAGTATGTACAATTATTATTCTTTTTACTTTTTATGTTATAAATGAGAAAAAAATGGTTAACCAATTTAACTAAAATAATAAAAAGAGCATGAGTGTAAAAAAGGTAAACATTCGGTAGTTTTTTCTCTCATGAGGTTATGATCATAATTATTGTGCACCATTTAAAAACATTTTTTCCTTTTAGATATTGGTACTTGAAATTTATTATGTGCATAACATTAATTGTAATTATTATGAATATTTTATTTTTATTTCATATATAATATATTTCTTACAAAATATTATTACACAATATTTGAGTATAATTGTTATAGAAGTGTAATTTTATTAAGAGTGTATGGTTATCATAAATGTCATTATTGTTATAGATAGAATATTGTTATAGAAAAGTAAAATAAAATATAAAAATCGATTCTGAAGAAAATCATGCAATTATATATAATGAAATACTATTATAATGAGATTTAACTACATATATTAATTTAAAATCTATCGTTTAAGAAAAAAATAAACTTTAAATCCTTAATTCGTCCAGGAAGAGTCCTTATCCTGGGTTTCACGGCAATATGCCCCTTTTTCCCTCTCTCTAGATTGACTATCATCAGCTATGAAGTCTTTTTCCTACATAGAATTGGCAATTTTGGATATATAGTAGAATTATTGAGTATTTTTTTGGATTTTAAGAGTCAATAATTTTCTTTGCATGTTTTTAAAATATTTTTAATTGTCAATTATTATAATTTGTAGACGTATTTTTTTACATAATTAGTATGTTGATTTTGTGTCAAAAAATTTAAAGACTTTATATTTCAATTTATGATCAAAATTAAGAAATTTGACTCAATTCTGAACGATACCACATAAATTGAGTTTGATTTATAATTGTGTTATTTTCTTTCTCATATTTTAGGGCCTAAAATTACACATCAAAGGTGGCCCAGGTTGTACATGTTTTCTATGTGATGTCTTTTGACTAACAAGTAGAGAGATTAATTGACTTACTTTAATTATAGTCATTAGAAGAGTTTTGCGATAGATTAATTTTTTTTAAAAAAACCAAGATATTCTACTCTTTAAATTTCAACAACTCTAATTCTCTCTAAACTAATAAGTATTTTTCTATAAATTATACTCCTTTCATTTTAATTTATCTGTCTGAAAAGTGTCACATAAATTAAGAAGACGATATTCGAGAAGCACGTCCTTGGTGGTGGACCATTTTGTAGCTTGACAAATTAGGGGTTTCATAAAGGTTCATGTGCTGCAGCTTGGATAAACATGGCTGTGGACCATGCAATAGAGAAATGCACATGATTTTATTACATTTCAATATTCTTTTTGTTTTGGGGCCTCTCAAGATATTTAATTATTAATAGATTGGGAGAGGAATGAGAAAACGAGTGAGATTGAGAGAGATAGGAGAGAGGCGAGCGAGAGATGAGAGAATGGAGAGGGGCGAACTATATATGTATATCTGTCAAATAATTGTATATATGTAACTAATTTACATATGTATTTGTATATCTGGCGAGCGAGAGTCAGAGAGGGAGGAGAGAGGCGAGCGAGAGAGGGCAGAGAGTGGAGAGAGGCTAATTGTATTTGTATATTTGTCATATAGTTGTATATATTCATATGTATAATTTGTATTTGTATATGTATAAGTGACGTAATTACAGTTAGAAGTAAGCTGAGAACCGTAATTAATTCAAACTATAGCTATGTTAGCTAATTAACTAGTATATGTTTACTTATCCGTGTAATTTCCCCTTTTTAAAATTGGGTCAATTTTCTCGTAAAGCAAATGATCGAATGCCCACTTTGCCTAATTCTCCCCAATAAATTGCAAACTTGTGGGCGTTTTGGCCCACTACTAAAAGGGTTGGATATCATAAAAATATGCTTATTTTATTCTTGAAGTTGGGATGAAGAAACACTACTAAAAACAATGCAAAAATCGACGGACATGATCAGTTCAAAAAATCAAGGAAAAGCCGACTTCGTTCGTTGATTTTGTCTCTTTAAAAAAAATATTTTACGGTTTTAAGAAAACCAACGGACGTCCATCGATTTACTTATTTTTTGTGTGAAATTTATAATGCTCTTGTTGCAATAATATATCTAGCATCTCCTCTTCACATGTCCAAATCATCTTATCCTTCAGCGAGGCTACTCCCACCTTGTCTCAAATTTCTTCATTACTAATCATATCTCTCCTGGTATGACCACACATCCAACGCAACATCCATATTCATCCAAATTAGTTGAAAATCTATGAGATTCTTAACTTGGCTCCTTGTAAATGGTCTTGAAGTACTGGAGGTCTCCAAGATCTGGGGTTACTACTAGAATAAATATCCAGAAATTCACTAAATGATGAATTCAGTTATTATTATAGTATATAACCTTGAGATCATTATAAGAACATTATAAACTTCAAATCCTGAATCTATCTGGGAAATAGCATAAGATCTTACCGGGAATATCTTGAGACTCCCATCATTGTTACCTTTGCTTGGTGCTATACAAGCTTACATTTTCTTGTACCTGATATAAACAAGCAAAAAGTTAAATTAGCCATGCACCTAATTTAGCAGATTTCTTCTCCCAGCAAAGAAGTTTAGCAATTTCTTCAATCTTCGTTTGTTCTTCTTGAGGTTCCTCCTTGCAATACTTTCAAGGCATTGTAGTAAGTCTTGTGATCGATAGGAGTGCCACAAAGCATATCTTCTGAATTATAGACATGAAATTCTTACATTCATTATCGACTATGTTTCTCAATATCAATAAAAATATTCATGCTAGAGCCCCAATAACGAGAAAAACGAGCCATATCAAAGGCCTTAAATGAATATGGCATTTTGAACACCAATAACAGCAGGGACACCCCTTAGTGTCAGCCAGATCTATACTATCTTCCTTCCCCAAGCCACTTCTTTTCCATGCTCCAACGGGATCAAGAAGCTCAATCAATTGCTTCTTGAGGATCGAGATCATATATTTTGATACATGTGATTTAAACTAAACTTCTTCAATACAACAACTCTACCTTGAAGTTCTCTCAGAATTGTAAAAATTGGCTTCTCAATTGTTCACAGAAGAAGCATAGGAAATATCGTTTCATACCAAATATTGTCCAAGATTAACCAAGTATAAGACTATTAAATAAAATTTCATTTCTCACAACAAGGAAAAAGATGCAACTTCATCAATGCAGTTCAATGTAGTAAGAAACAAACAACACTTTTACAGACTCTGCATCATAATGTGGAGGACATAAGCTAAAACTTCCTTCTGCTAACTTCTTGCTTTTGTAGTTTTCAACTCCACAAAATGGTCTCTCTTACATACACACAACACATAGTTCAGAGCTCAATGTACAGTAAAAGATCAATTGGGTCTCACCACACAGATAAATTAATTCAGACTTGACTTAACTTTGAACGATAAAAGTTCAATTGAGTACATGTATGAAAAATCAAATATGCTAGGCAAGAATAGGTGTTGTCTAGGATACTTCATTCTGAAGAAGGAAATCACAAATATATGACAGTTCAAACTCTAATTTTTTTAACTATCAAAGTTTTAAGATTCAAAAGAATGGCTTGGAATGTAACCTACATTCCTCAAAAACCCGAACATCAAGATTAGTCAATCTTGAATTCCTAATTCAGTAATGTTGACAAACTTGAAGCTTCTGAAAGATTATCGACATATGTTTTAGAAGACAAAACAATTTGTACTAGCATCCCTTAACAAGTGAGCCTGGTGAATTCTATTTTACAAATTTATCCTTCTGAGAATAAAGGGATAAACAGCACACTTAACATACTATTTATGTCCCTGGTAGAAAAGAAACTGTTAAATATTAATAACTTAGTTCAATAAGTTACTTCTTACTAATATCTTTGATAACTTTCAAAGTCAAATAGGTTTTTCCTTTGTATACCTTACTTAGGATAAAAGTTTATTCAGTTTAGCTACTAATTCATCATTAGGACTTCACTAATAGCATCATGTAGAATAGCTAGTAACATGCAAGATAAGCTACTAAATCATCATTAGGACTTCACTGAGTCTAGTAATCTCACTAATAGCATCATGTAGAAATTAGAATAGCTAGTAACACACAAGATTAGCTACTAATTAGGACTTCAATGAGTCTAGTGATCTCACTAATAGCATCATGTAGAAAAGCTAGTTACACAAAAGATTGTGCCGATCTGAACGTATTTTCTTGACCTAAGTTAATCAGGTAATCACATGTGCTATTTTCCAAATTATTATCAGTAAGTTGCTTCTTACTAATACCAGAGAACTATTGAAAACACCTGAACTTTACGCAAATTATTAGTTTCATTCACAAACTATTAACGGAACAATCATTCGGACCTCAAACTCTTATAGGAGCACAGAACAATCCATAAAAAACCGAGAAAAATGTTGAAAACATTTCTAAACTTGACAAGAATTTAAAAGTGTTCTTCACTCATGTTGCAAAATCAAAGTTGTATTTAAATTCAGTAGTCAAATAAATTCAGTTAGTCAAGTAAGAGATGTTTTTAATACTTCTCTCTGCTAATATGTTTGGTCTCTTAGTTAGCTACTAATTCATCATTAGGACTTAGCTACTATACTAATTCATCATTAGGACTAGTAATCTCACCAGTAGCAAACACAAGATTGTGCCAGATCTGGATATATTTATTTTGACCTAAGTCATCTTTCCCAATCAAAGCATACCACCAGTTTAACATAACCTCCAGATTTGACCCCCTTTATACTAATCCTTTCATTAATCCTATTTTAGGCATCACATCATCAAAACCCACCATTTCTAAGCTCATGATGAAGCTCATAGTGGGGTTTGAAGATGTCATGTGAAAAACAGAACAACAAAAATACAAAGTATTGGCAGATCTAGATGTTATCAACTGTTGGAATGCCTGGACTGGGGAAAAAGAATTTTGGTCAAGCTCCTTGAAATTGTGGAATGTGGGGTTCAACAGTTAGGGTTTGCAAGGCATAAATAAGGGCATATCTTAAATTTTTAGGACAAAAATATCCTTACTATTAAAAAATTATATTTTATTTTTTCATAATATACATATTTATACAACTAACTCTTCAACTTGCATGATTTTATAATATCAACCCCTATACTTTGACTTTTATCAATTAAATAATGTCCAACATGCTGCCCAAATCTCACAAGCTAAAAACTGAAGGGAAACATCAGCCCAAATTCAACTTTTTAGTATATAAAACTTAAAAAAAGCCCAATTTCAGAGTCCATTCTTTAACCTAGTATCCCTTTATAAAATATCTTTTTCTCTTTGCCCAATTTGTGCGCCTCCACTGTTTCATATAAACAACCATTTTTGTTGAAAAGGAAAACTCCAGTATCGGTGTTGAAGGATTGTTGTGCGTTTGTGCGTTTGTGCGTCTATATTGGGTAAGATATCTCTGCCCAAATTGAAGTGATAAGAGTATATTTTTGGATATTTTTTTTTTTACCTAATTCTGGTATACCAACAATTGAGATAACATCTAGGTTTGACGATCTTTTGATTAGCTAATTGTATAGTTATCTCCTGTTCACTTGCGCAAAAATATTATTGAACCTTGATGTTATCTCAGTGTTGGCATGCATAAATTAGGTAAATTTGTGATTGAATGTGTATTTTGGTTTTGTACCAAATCCAGGCATGCCAATTATTGAGATGGCATCTCGTTGCTGTCCAGTATGACCACTGTGGCAGGATCTGTCTTGTTCAATAGTAAGTGAAATTATTTCCTTTCCTTACAGATTGTTTTGGATGGTTATTATAATATTGTATGATCAGAGATTGATCTAGGATTTCTATAACATGGGTGCACCAATTAAGTGGGAATCGATTCTTGTTTCTTTGGCCAAGTTAATATTAGATCAATTCTAGAAAGTACAACAAGGGTATAGTTTATCGACCTTACCACTACCTCGTGGAGTGGGGTCTGGTGAGGGTAGAGTTTACATAGACCTCACTACTACCTCGTGGAGTGGAGTCTGGGGAGGTTAGAGTTTACATAGACCTCACTACTACCTAGTGGAGTGGAGTCTGGAGAGGGTAGAGTTTACATAGACCTCACCACTACCTCGTAGAGTCTGGGGACAGTAGAGTTTACATAGACCTCACTACTACCTCGTGGAGTGAATTCTGGGGAGGGTAAAGTTTACATAGACCTCACTACTACCTAGTGGAGTGGAGTCTTGGGAGGGTAGAGTTTTCATAGACCTTATCACTACCTCGTAGAGTGGAGTCTAGGGAGGGTAGAGTTTATGTAGATACCTCGTGGAGGTGGAGTGGGGTCTGGGGAGAGTTGAGTTTACACAGACCTTATCACCAACTCATGGAGGTGGAGGTAGAGAGTCTGTTTTCAAAAGACCTTTGGCTCAAGTGCATTGAAAGTATGTACATAAAATACCTAGGTTGGCCTAAACTAGACTATAAATTCGTCCATATATTCGCCCATGATTGTATTGTATTGTTGATGAATACAACCTTTGGATATGGTTAGAGTAGTTATAAGAAATATAGGTTAAAGAATGTAATGTCATTATTAAATAATAAACACGGGAAAATGAGCAAAATTATAAGTTAAAACATTAGATCACTCCAAATTATCATTACATAAATAGGATTTTTTGTTGTTGGACATCAAAGGATTTTTTTTTTGTTAAGATTGAAATATTACCATACCACCAAAACAAATTCAAGTACAAATAAAAAGTATCCATAGACTCAACCACCTTCTAGAGAAGAGTGTTAAGTCTAGTGAGCCTCAAGAGCAAAGCCTAATTACATAACGACTGAATCAAATATCCACTCTTCCTACCGTATTTTGAGTATCTAAATATCTGTAGTCTCTCCCTAATTATATTTTGCACCTGCTGTATCATAAACTTCCTATTTACACTTTGTCCTTGATAAATCTTCTGATTCCTGGCAATCCAAATGTTATAAACAGTAGCTCCATATATAGCTGTCATTGTCTCCTTTTTAAATCTACTCCAGTGTTTCATTTGATCTTCAATAACGCTACAGACACGTGGTTATTATGTAGATCTAGTCCAGTCCAGGTCTTCACTGTATCCCATATGCCTTGTGTCCACAAACACTCTGAAAATATATGTGTTGCATCCTCAAGCCAATCTCCATCACATAGACAACATACATTGCTATCACACCCTATACCCAATTTCAACATTCTTGCCTTGGTTAGCAGTCGATCACGCATAGCCAACCATAAAATGGACCTATGCTTTGGCAGTATAATCTTGTTCCATATTAGTTCAGCATTTGGTAACTCAGGAGCAGGTCCCAGCAGATCCAAATAACCCCTAGATATTGAGTAGTTCTTATTCTTTGTAAGACAGTAATGGTCCTCCCTATACCAATGTATCATTCTAATCTTCAACTTATGTAGTTGTCTCCAGTACCAGCAGCTGTTTGGACTTGTGGCATGTGACCAAAAAGTCAAAACAAAGGATTTAACGTTTATGATACTACAAAATTTATATAAGAATCAAAACAAATATTGCGTTTGAAATAACAATACAATACAAGAAGTAACAACCATCCAAACAAGCTGTTTGTTTGGAATGTATGTGTTCTTGAATCCAATAAGTACATTATCAATGTTGTGTAGGACTTGTTACTAACCATTGTAGAGATTACACAGGAAGTTTGTGTTTCTGGCACAACTATTGTCTTTACGTTTAACAGTAAAGACTGAAAAATGTCAAGTGCCTTGACTAATGGGCTGGCTGGAGCTGGCGGAGGCATCATTGCACAAATAATTACTTACCCTCTCCAAACTGTCAATACTCGGCAGCAGACTGAGAGGGTCTCAAGAGAGGGCCGCGATTCTCGTGGTGGTGTCCTGTTTCAAATCTTACAGGTGGTTAGAAGTGAAGGCTTGCCGGGGCTTTACAGTGGCCTGAAGCCTTCTCTGCTTGGAACTGCTGTGTCACAGGGTGTCTACTACTATTTTTACCAGGTTTTCAAGAACAGGGCTGAGGCTATAGCCGCTGCAAATAAGAAAAGAGGCCGAGGGGATGGTTCTGTTGGGATGTTTTCTTGGCTCGTTGTGGCAGCTCTTGCAGGTTCAGTAAATGTATTGTTGACAAACCCTATATGGATTCTAGTTACTCGTATGCAGACTCATACACAAGCAGAAAGGAAAATTGTGGAGGCAAAAAGGGAAACCTTATTAAAGGAAGCTTCTCAAAGTGTCTTGACAGCTTCTTCCTTGGAAGTACAACTGGCCGAGCTTGATTCACTGAAACCTCATCCTTACGGGACATTGCAAGCAGCACGAGAGGTTTATAATGAATCAGGAGTTACAGGATTCTGGAAAGGAGTCATCCCAGCATTGATCATGGTGTCTAATCCCTCGATTCAGTTCATGATTATTGAGAGTTTGTCGAAGCAGTTAAGGGCTAGACGTGCTGCAAAGAAGAAAGACGACCTGCAGAAATTAACTGCTTTGGAGGTTTTTGTAATCGGTGCCTTTGCTAAACTTGGAGCAACTGTCTGCACATATCCGTTGTTGGTTGTGAAGTCAAGGCTTCAAGCAAAGCAGGAGATTAGTGGAAATGTCTCATTACGATATTCAGGTACAGTCGATGCTATTATTAAGATGATTCATCATGAAGGATTCAGATGCTTCTATCAAGGAATGCGCACAAAGATAGTGCAGAGCGTCTTTGCAGCCTCCGTACTTTTCATGGTGAAGGAAGAGCTCGTCAAAGTCTACGCCGTTTTGGCTAACAAAAGCAAGGTTAATGTATAGCTTGCAGCCATAAAAGTGAACTATGTAATAAATCTTCTTGCTGCATAATAGCATATGATTGTACTGTATTCAAATTACGGATTAATAATTGTAATATATTCCCTAAAGGAAGCCATTGTAAGCTTGAAAGTGAAAAGTAGCTCAGGTGAATGAAACTATTATTTGAGGCAGCTTTGTCCTTTTTGGTTATATTTATTTTGATAAATAGTGTATCTGTTGAGTTAAAATTATGCTAATGCTATGCCAAAACAAAATACTATTAGGAGTCGTTTGGCGTGAGTTATAATGTATAATAATTTAAGGATAAAATGCATGTGTTTGGTTTGAGGTATGAGGTATAATAATTTAAGAATAAAATAATTGCATTTGATTTGAGGTATTAGGTAAGTCTTGTGATTATTTATCTCACCATTTATGTCTTAGTGATAGATAAGTTATCTCATATACATGGTGGAATAACTTATCCACCCTCGAATAATTAATCATTGGATAACTTGTTTCCAACCAAATGACCCCTTAATTTTGAGTCATAATATATAATAGTTTTGAGTCAAAAATATTTTTATTAGGAGAAGAATGTGTTTAAAAAGTAAAAAAACAATATATTTACTAAATTTATTTTTTTTGATCCAAGACTAACTTGAACATTTTTGGATCAAACTATTAACGGATGACAGTTTTATTCAATTTTATGAAATTGGATTATTTAAATCTCAAAACAGATATTGGAACTCTGAGTGAAAAGTCAAAAAAATAAATAATACAAACTTGGTTGAACTTACCACTCGTAAACATCCCTAAAAACATGAAATTAAATACAAGAAATTCCCTTATTTTATGATAAAACTCTTTAAATTGATTACAAACAATGATTTTCTTGTCATAAAGTGTCTCTTTATAGAGAAAAGGCATGTCCCCCATCAAGCACATTTTGTGATCCAAAAACAGCAAATTCAACAGTTGCATTACATCTCTTACTTTCTGGGATAATTGGACAGTCTATGATGTTTGAACCAGATTTATCAACACAAACATAAACCTCATAAAGTTGACTATTCCCAAATAAATCAATATTGCATTGTACACCAATAGTATGTCCAATGCCTTTTTCTATTGCTCCCCTGATTGCTTCCAAGTTGTAAAATCCTCCATTTGGTTGGATAGCTGAAAATATTGAATTAGATCTTATTAAAGACACATTCATAATTTGGTTCCTCATGTTACGTTGTCCATGCTCTAGTTGTTGGTTTGGGCGTGTGGGGGTGGTAGAGTCGATTAGAGTTTCACATTAATTAGTTGAGAAACAGACTGATGGTCTCCTTATATGTTTTTGGGCATTCATTCTCTCATAAGCTAGCTTTTGAAAATGAGTTATGCTTTTG
This sequence comes from Solanum appendiculatum, assembly GCA_018342035.1. Taxonomy (NCBI): domain Eukaryota; kingdom Viridiplantae; phylum Streptophyta; class Magnoliopsida; order Solanales; family Solanaceae; genus Solanum; species Solanum appendiculatum. The sequence goes on along the minus strand of JAGDQO010000043.1, from coordinate 663,532 downwards.
AATCATATCTTATACATGTTTTCAGAGCAGACAAAGGTCCTATTAATATTATTGAATCTCACTGTCATTCATTATCAATTTTTTTTACACGTTTGACGATGAAAATAAGAATGAGGCCGGCACATGAGGAGGAGTGTTGAGAATATAATTAAGTAAATAAAAATATGTTCTCTCTAAGAGGTTAAACTTTTAGATGAGACGATCACACACTGAACTCAATATAATTAAAAATGCATATGTCTAATATATATTACCTGCATTCTTGAGAATTTGGAGTAGGTTGACCTTTTCCTTAAGAGCAAGAGCGGCTTGGAAATAAGAATGCATGTCCAACATAGATAGGGAACATGTACCATGTTTCTTCCATTCATGAGACCAAAACCTTGTTCCATTATTTGATGGACAAGATAATGTTGGCCAATTCTTTTGCATACTAGTTATCAAGTCCGAGATCTGTATTATAAGTTGTAATTCGTCTCATATCAATATAACTAAAAAAAATATGTATTTTTAATTTGAATTTTGAAAAACGAAAAGTATCATGTAAATTCTTAAACTTACTTGTGTTTCATCATAATGAACATTCTTATTACAACTTTTTGGATATTATCCATTGTTGTAATTTGGCCATAGTCCATGAATGCCAAAATCTTCTGCTGGTTTACCATTTGTAGGGTAACAACATTTTATCTTGCTGTCACATGATGCTGGATTCCACTGAAATTAAGGAATTTAGTACGGAACAATAAAGAAATATAAGAATCTGATTATCGATCGATAACTTTCAAAAGATAAAAGGAGTGAATAAGGACTATGGATCATCAACACACCAGCTAAGAAAAGTACGTAATGGATACGCCTTTCAATTCTCATGCTAGGAAAACCTAGTGTGTTTGGTAAAATGGAAGTCATTTCACTGAAAAATATTTGTCTAAAAATGATTTCCAATTTTTTAATCAAATAAATTTTTAGATCTAATTCATTTTCAAAAGTTAACTCATAAGGTGAAATATGTAATGAATTTCATAAAAGCTTCACATGCAAATTACATATTCCTACATTAGACACAGCGAGGGAGTCAAAATTTTCATCAAGCGGATTCAAAATATGAAGAAGTAAACATACAAAAAAGTCGAAGGGATTCAACATCTATCATATATATATCTATAGACATAAAATGTAATTTAAACTATGTATAAATAGTGTAATTTTCTGTCAAAGAAGGTTCAGTTCGGATGAACCTCTGAACCCTTACTAGCTCAGTCCGTGATTAGAAGTCTCAACTGCTTATAAATTACATACCTGTTGAGCAAAGTAGAAAAAATCAAAATCTTGAACAAGTAATAACGTAATACTTTGGAAAATAATGAGATTGATCAAGACAACATAAATGGATCTCATATTTGCTTAATTATTTTGTGTTAATTTGTGCTATGGATGAGACTTCATATAAAGATTATGAAACCACAAAAGTATTAATTAATAGTTTAAATATGCCAGTTTGTTCCCATGTTGCAATAACGTGGACAATATATTAATTTATAAACTATATAAAATCTGAATCATGGAAGTAATAAAAAATTAAATTATTTTATAATATGCTATAGTGGGAAAAGAGTTATTCAAAATAGGGCAGCGGCATGCAATGTTCCTTTTATTTTTGTTTTTTTATAAAGAAATTTATTATTATTATTTAGATATTTTATACCTCTAAATATTCTAATGAATCAAATAAATTAAATAATTATAACCAAATTTGTGAGAAATATAAGAGAAGAATATTATTGAATTGTTGTTGAATTGTGTATCTACATTATTACATAGAAACCCTATTTATAGACACTATAATAGACATCTTTTCCAACTAGGACACTACAATATAATCTTTTTTTAAGTAGGATACTATTCCTATTACTATTACTATTATTATTCTAAGTAGGATTGTATATACCTTTTATTATTCTAACAATCCCCCTCAACCCAGTACATACAAATCATATGTATTTAGCTTGTTACAAATATAATTAATACGAGGATCGATGAGGAGCTTGGTGAGATATCTGCAAGTTGATCACTCGACTTCACAAAATTGACGGTCAATCTCAATGTGCTTAGTCTTCTCATGAAATACTGAATTTGATGCATAATGTTGATAAAACACAGAATGATAAATTCTTGAGTTACAGTGTTGAACTTCCCAAACCAAGCTTGCAAAGACTGTTTCAAACCATAGAGTGACTTACGTAATCGACGTACAAGGCTACCAAACTCCCCATGAGCAACAAAATCAGGTGGTTGCTCCATAAAGACTTCTTTCCCGAGATCACCTTTTTTTTTCTTTTTTTTTTTGCAAAAGCAGATCTGAAACAGAAAGTGCTCGAAATTTGATAAAAATATATGGATCGTCTCGAAATCAAGAGATGAGTAGATCTTAAACAAGAAAGTCATCGTAAAACAGGTCGGAACATGCTAATATGCCAGAGTATCAGATTTGATAGCTGAAAGTGGTCACAATCTAAGAAATAAAATTATATAGGTAGGGTCGAAATGATTGCTAGGAAAAAAAATATTAAAAGTAGAATCATAATTGTACTCTAATAAAATTAGTTACTATTTCCTTTTATATAATGTAAATAAATCAAAGTTGTTATTGGATATAATTTCAAGAAGTTTAACTTGCATTGAGTAAAGTTTTTTTTGTGCCTTCCTTGTTGTTGTTCAGATTGCAGGCACAAATTTTTTTTTTTTGAAAAAAAGCAATGTATTTAAATAAAACGACTTCCCATAATTGACCACGTTTGGTTTACAAAAACATGGTAAAAAAAACTATAGGGAAAGTACTACAAAATATAATTTATATTAATATGATAAAAAAAATATATCTATAAATATTGATCAAAGTTCATATCGTTTTGACTTTCAAAAAGAAAACTGAGACAAGTAAACAAAAACTGAAGGAGTGCTTCATTCGTCCGTTTTACTTATCCAATATTGACTTGATACAGTCCTTAAAAAATAATAACTAGCATGACAAATTTACTATATTACCCTTTGAGTATACTTTCTCCGTCAATTTTACTTGTCTAGTATTGACTTGATACACTCTTTAAGAATCAATCAATAAAATAATAATTTTATTATATCACCATTTGAATATGATCCATGATTCCAAAATAGTTATTACGTTTCGCTTCTCGAGAGTCAATTTGATTAATTTTTAAAGTTAGATTATCTCTTGATTTTATAAACGAAACAAATAAAAGTGGACAACTATTTTTGATATATAATAGACAAGTAAAAATGATAGAGAAAGTAATAAATTCAAATTTTGAGAAATACATTAGATAATAATAAAAATAAATTAAAAATTATATAGTAAATTATTTTTAAATTTTTAAATTGAATAAATAAAAATAAAAAAATATTTTTAACGGTACACAAATCTTTTTGGTCAGGATATCTGATATGTATCGTTGATAATAAAGCAAGTAACGACAAATTATTTGGGTAGTTTTAATTAAACTTCACGTGGCCAGCTAACATTATTATTCAGACACAAAATATTTTATTTTAAAGAAAACAATACATTTAAATAATAGAAACATCCCATAATTTACCACGTTTGATTCACAAATCGAGGAAAAGAGATACTCTCCGTTTACTATTATTTGTTCGTATTAATTAATGTATAGTTTTAAATTTTTAAAAATAAATAATTAATATTGAGGATAAAATAATATATATATATATATATATTTTAATATATTAAAAGTGACAAACAAATGTGATTTTTTTTTAGAATGGTAGAAAAGTAAAAAGTGAATGGAGGAAGTACTTCATCCGTTCTATATTAGATGTTCACATTTTTTTTACACGCATCTTAAAGAATCATAAATAAGGATTATAATTTTACTAATTTATCCCTTTAGATTATTTTTTTTTGAAAATTTACAAACAAGTGTTTATATTTTATACCTTCAAAAAGAATTAATTAATTATAAGGATGAAATGAGAAATATTTAATTAATTCTCTCTTTTGTAATTAATTTGAATCTATTTTTAGTAACGTGAACAACTAATATGGAACGGAGGGAATTATACTCGTAAATTTTATCCATTTTACTATACCTATTTATAATTGTAATTAACCAGTATTTTAAAAGGTAAGAGCGCAAGGTGAGGCTATGCAGCACGGGACAAGACGTAAGCCCCGAGTATATATATATATATATCAGCCAATTTGTGTAATTTTCCAGTCTCACCAGAAAACAAAATAAGCAAATATGAAATCCATATACTTTATTTTACTCAATCTCCTCATCTCCCAGTGTATATTGTCATCACAAGTTCAAGGTTTTGATTTCTTCTTCTTTGTTCAGCAGGTATGCAATGAGTATATAAATATTTGACTCTGATATTTATAATTTATAGGTTCATGTATTTTATACAGAGAGGCGGATTCATAACTTGAGTTCAATCTGTGTCGAAATTAAATACTGAATTCAGATGAATCTGCATATTATATTGTTGCATGCGCCCTTGATTTCGAACTCGTCTTTTCTATATCATTAGCACTATCATTTTCTTATTAGTTCTCGTTTGGTCATAGATTATGAAGTTGAAACTCAAAAATTTGAGTGTTTGAATTTGTGATTTTTTAAATTTAAAATTTGTGAGTAGAAGTCGAATTTGAAAATATTTGTAGATCAGATCTAATCTGATCAAATTTTATGGTCAAACAGATATTTAAATATAATTTTTTTAAAATTTACTTTCAAAATCTATGATCTAACGCTAATTAATATATATGTTTATTATGTCATCAGTGGCTACCAGCATTATGTGACAAGAAAGCAGCATGTTGCTATCCAACTACTGGAAAACCATCACTAGATTTTGGAATTCATGGACTCTGGCCAGTTTACAATAATCACACATTTCCATCCAACTGTAATGAGAATTCTCCTTTTGATGAAAATCAAGTAAGTTTAACTAGAGGTCTCGACTTCGAGTTCCTCTGAATACGGAGTCTATCTTTTTTAGGGAACGCTTTACTCCCAATGTGGGACTATTCAACGCAAATTTAAATTTAGTTAGACTCCAGTATAGGTACCGGATACCGGGTGAAAAACCTAAAAAATAAGAAGAAACAAACAAATAAAGATATTGTATCTACCTATTTAACTTTGGATTTGATGTACTTAACATTTAACAACATAAACAATTTATTGTTACACTACATTAACTACTCCCTCCCTTCAATTTGTTCGACCTATTTAACTTGACACGAAGTTTAAAAAAAATAAAAAAGATTTTTGAATCTTATGGTCTTAAATTAAAAATATATCAAATGTACCACAATATTTTTAAATCTTGTGGTCTTAAACATGCCATGTAGAAAGTTAAAATTGAAAAATTACTCTCAGCATTAAATTTAATATATTCAAAGGGTAATGTAGTAATGTTTCTTAAGGTGTATGTCAAGTGAACAGTGGACAACTATTGTTGAACAGAGAGTATACTAAAAATCGATTTTTGTACATTGGTACAGATCTTGGACCTGATGAGTAATATGCAGAAGGATTGGCCAACATTAGCTTGTCCAAAAAACAGTGGAAAAAAGTTTTGGGCTCATGAATGGAACAAACATGGTACATGTTCCCTTTCTATGTTGGACATGCATTCTTATTTCCAAGTTACACTTGGTCTTAAGGAAAAAGTCAACCTACTTCAAGTTCTCAAGAATGCAGGTACTACCATCTTTTTAATCGATGACGAAATTAGAAATTTATATAAGGGAACTCAAAAAAGTAATTGAAAGTGACCGTTGTAGTTATTTTTTGTTAAATTTGATGTTTTACGACATGTAAAATAATGCCAGGAATTCGACCTGATGGAAGATCTTACAGCGTGAAAGCAATTAAGGAAGCCATAAAGAATGGAATTGGACATGATGTTGTGATAGAATGCAACAATGATGTATTTGGGAATAACCAACTTTTTCAGGTTTATATTTGCGTTGATAAAACTGGATCGGACCTTATTGAGTGTCCAATAATACTCAGAAGGAAGTGTGATGAAAACATTCAATTTGCTAGCTTTGGATCTGATGTTGTTTTTGCTGAGGGATCATCCATTTCTTTATGATGTACTCGAGGGCGACTCAATAGAATTGGAGGTTGAAGCCAATTGTAATAAATGTATTTTACTCTTTAACTAAAAGTTCATATATATGTAAACGAATCTCAATAATATTATACCACCCTCATTAAGCATTTAATTAGCTTGATTCTTGAAATAGACGTTAAAACTTATGGGGGCACTACACGTACGTAGTAAATATTGTTAATGTTGTTCACTTGTTCACGTATTAGAGGTCTATTGTGATCCTCGGAAGAAACATAATATTTTAATAACACTACAATTTATGACATAATCGATATAATTATTCTTTGCATTCTAGATCTCGAAATATTTTATCAGGATTGAAATGATTAACATGTCATTTAAATACTTCAACTATCAAGAAATGTAGAATGAACCACAATTTAGATATTTCTATCCACAACCATACAAAAAAATCGAGTACAAAAGGATAAATAATCAAGAATGTTAAATTAAAATGATCAAATATCTCATTTACAGGTATCCAGGAAACAAAATGTAAATTTTATGAATTACTCAATTTAGTTATGTTATCCCATTAATTACTTTCTTAAGTTAACTGTCAACGCAATTAAAGGGCCTCGTCCTGTATCCTAGATACATGTAATCCAAAACTCAAATACAAAAATAGGGAAAGAGAGATTGCAAGGTTAGGTAGACACCAATATTATCGCTACACATTGTAATATAAACTCGAGGAAATTTCGTAAATAGCCATTAAAATAAACCTAATTAGACTTCATAGCTATAGTTTGCTAATTACGATTCGTAGCTACATGTTAGAGGGAGGAGAAAGGCGAGCGAGAGAGGGCAAAGAGTGGAGAGAGGCGAATTGTATATGTATATATGTCAAATTGTATATGTATATCTGTCAGATAATTGTATATATTTAACTGGTATACATATGTATTTATATATCTGGTGAGCCAGATTCAGAGAGGGAGGAGAGAGGCGAGCGAGAGAGTGGAGAGAGACGAATTATATTTGTATATCTATCATATAATTATATATGTATATGTATAATTTGTATTTGTATAAGAAAGGCGAGAGGCGAGAGAGAGGAAGAGAGGAGAGAGACGCACGTAATTATAGCTAAAATTAAGGTGCGAGTAGTAATTAATGAAAACTATGTTTGTACCCAAGATTCATGGCCCATTAAAACCCGAAAACGCAAAACCCAAATAACCCGAACTCATTCCTTCAATTTTGCTGCCAAACTCATTTTGTGCCTTTTTATCTTCTCACTTTTCCATCTGCTTCTTCACCGGCAGGAAAAATCTCTGGTAAGTTCGCCCTTCCATGGATAACTGATAAGATCTTATTATTTGTGCTGAAAAGTATGATTTCATTGCATTTATGTAGATGGATAACTGATGAGAGCTTATTATTTCCAAAGACCGGTAACATTTTATACAAAAATCTAGTTTTTTACTGTCTAACTAGTCTAGAATTGAGCCTTAGTAGTTGTTGTATTTGGCCAGTGGATAGAGGTTACAACTTCAATTTGATTCTCAATTTGTTGACCTCATTTTCAGTTTTTTAAGTATGTTGGTAAAGAAGAACGTTTTTTCGAGAAAACTATCTGGTTTGAATTCGTTGAGATGTATATAGAGATTATTATTATTATGATTGATGACTGAAATCGACTGTACATTAGCTGGTCCATCCCTAGTTTGATGCACAAGTTTCAAGCTTGGGGAGTATGAGCCTACCTCTCTAGCTAGCTGCAGGGTTCGAATGAATGACCTGTGACGTAACACATATCACCAGTTGTACTTTCTTTACCATTTAACTGAATCCCTGTGGGCGGCAATAAGAAATGTCTGTTGTAGACATTCTCTTCTGTGGGTGATTTTTGGCTGGAAAAGTCAGTAAGGCTGGAAGATTTTTGGGATTTCCTATTGATCAGTTGACCTGGTTATGCTGATTCTAAAGTTAGATCTTTGTAGGGTTAACTAGTAGTTGGTAGATTGTCCTGTGTAAGGCAAGCCTCATAAGTCTGAATCCATGTGAACCGGTTACCTGTATTGGGGCGTTTCTTCTCCAGATGATTTTCCAGGGCCAGTTATCAATTGTATTGCCACCTGACTCAGCTCTCACTAGCATTTGATACAAATCTCTCACTGTGAATCCTTCCTTTGTGGTGTGACTCCATCTTACCCTGTCCTCCTTCTAATGGTTAATGTTCATCTAAGGTCCTGTATCTGATCAATTTCCCAGTTATAGCAATTCCTTCTCAATCAAATATTCCAGCCACTGTCTTCCCTCATTTTTGCTACCACTGCCTCTGGTGATTGGTTAATCCGGAAAATATGTGACAGGGCTGCTCCATCCCCAACTATCCTGCCAGAACTTTAATTTCTCCCATCTCCCACTTCAAAGCGTATAATTCCTGAACTAACACATGCATGAACTTATGGAAGATGTTGCAGACAATAAAACTTATTTTGGGAAGGCGGGGGTGGGATGGCCGGATGGGTGTAGTGGAAGGGGAAAAAACACTAGTAGTTTCTCATGGGTGCTTGGATTGTCGAATACGTAGAGGCTGGTTATGCTGTCTCATTACCTATAAATCGCTCTCAATGGAAGGTTCATAATTTTACATCCAGAGACTCTCAGTACTGCTGTGGTAAATTATTATTACAGGTCCTGGAGCCCTCTAAACATGAGAGGTTTGCCATACTTTCTCAGTCTAGTAAACAGGTTTTTTGCACGTTAGGTTTTCTTTATTGATGGAATCATTTATAAGCTTAAAAATTACAACTTGATCCTTTTTGTGGATAAAAGTACAAGTAAGTTGCATACTTCGATCATTTGACCCTCGTGTGCTAGATCCAAAGGTTTAATATTGCCCATGTTCTAATTTAACTTTCCTTGTGGAAGCCTTGGTCTCTTACTATTCAACATTACTGTACAAGTGAAAGGTTTCCATGTGCGAGAGTACTTTCAACTTTCAAGGTCATCCTTAACTCATTAGTTACTAGAAACAGGAGAAAAAGAATTATAGTAATGTTCAACTTATTTCTTGATGACATTGCAAGTGTGAAGGCTTATTTTTTGACAATTGCATCTTTGTCTGGTGCAGGTTTTCATCTTCAGAATATGAAGGTCATTAGTTATAACCGCATCATTAATCCCAGTTTTTTGCTCATAAATCATGAGTTGCCTTCCAACACGTTCCATCGACCCCAGTTAATATCCACTTCAGCTCCAAGTATTTCAAGTTTCAATATGAGGAAAAAGGACTTGATGATGAGATTACCGTGCTGCTTTGCTATGAGAGCTGCTCTTTCATCTTCAGTGAAGACAGACACTTACAGTGGAAGTAAGAAACAAAAGAGCTCATCTTTCTACACTCATCCTAGTTTATTAGAGATGAAGAATGAGAAGGCAGCCAACCGTGTGCGTGTTTATGAATTCTTGAGAGGCATTGGCATTGTACCTGATGAGCTCGATGGATTAGAGCTTCCTGTGACTGTGGAGGTCATGAGAGAACGTGTGGACTTTCTTCACAAATTGGGACTCACAATTGAAGATATTAACAACTATCCTCTTGTTCTGGGATGCAGTGTGAAGAAAAACATGATTCCTGTGCTTGATTATCTGGGCAAACTGGGTGTCCGAAAATCCACCTTGACAGACTTTTTGCGGCGGTACCCACAAGTTCTTCATGCAAGTGTGGTGGTAGACCTTGCTCCAGTTGTGAAATATCTTCAAGGCATGGATATTAAACCAAATGATATTCCTCGAGTACTGGAGAAGTATCCTGAAGTGTTGGGGTTCAAGCTTGAGGGCACAATGAGTACATCAGTTGCTTATTTAGTGGGAATTGGAGTGGCAAGAAGAGAAATTGGTGGGCTTCTGACTAGATATCCTGAGATATTAGGGATGCGAGTAGGTCGGGTAATTAAACCATTTGTAGAATATCTGGAGGTCTTGGGAATTCCGAGGCTAGCTGTGGCTAGATTGATTGAGAAACATCCTCACATTCTTGGGTTTGGACTACAAGAAAGGGTAAAACCAAACATTCAATCCCTTTTACAGTTTCATGTGAGGGAAACCACACTTCCTTCAGTAATTGCACAATATCCTGAGATCTTAGGAATCGAAATGGAGGCAAAGCTTCCAAGTCAACAAGAATTTCTCAATTCAATAATTGAATCTACTCGTGAAGATTTTGGGCGAGTTATTGAAAAGATGCCACAGATTATCAGCCTCAGTAAAGCACCTGTAGTGAAGCATGTTGATTTCCTCAAGGGATGTGGTTTTTCCTCGGAACAAGTGAGAGAAATGGTCGTGGGATGTCCCCAGGTACTTGCTCTAAATCTAGACATTATGAAGCAGAGTTTTGAGTATTTCAAAACCACAATGGCAAGGCCATTGGAAGATTTAGTTGCTTTCCCAGCCTTCTTCACTTATGGTTTGGAGTCCACAATAAAACCGAGACATAAAAGGGTTGCTGAAAAGGGCTTAAAATGTTCCCTTGCATGGCTTCTTAATTGTTCTGATGAGAAATTTGATCAGCGGATGAGTTACGACTTCATTGACATGGAAGAAATGGAACCAGGTGAATCATCCTTTGATATGAATACTCTACTGGAGCCCAGAAATGATGAATCAGCCTCTGATTATGACGAGGATTACAGTGACGACGATAATGTATAGACTACTCAAGTGGATGTTCTATTCACCCCCAGAAAGTATGTAAATGCCAACTATTTCAAATTTTCTGAGTTTTGAATGGCCATGAAGGTGGCCAATGGGGTTTATTAAATTGACTATAGGAAAGGGGATATAATATGATGGTTTGATTAGTCCCAATTTCTGAAATGAATCTTAGACGTTAGAGCCCTGGTAGTAAGACAACAGTATTCCACTACCATGATGCACAATTTTACTTCTGTTCAAAATCTTAAAGAGAAAGAAGCTCATAAGAAAATTCTTGTAACTATAAATATCTTCAACAGCATCTTTGGCACCTCAGGAGCCTTAACTACATGTTCTTACTTATCCTTAATCTTCGGTTTGTTTAGTTACTAATGTACTTGCTTGCTTGTATGAATTGTACGTTTCGGTGTTGGAAAGCTTGCCAGGTTTAAGGTTAGATAGATTGTAATCAGGGGCGGATCCACATAGTGCATAATGGGTGCTCGAGCACACATTGACTCCGGCTCGAATCATATATAAACGTCCTCGAGCACCCATGGAGCAAAAAGCCTGATGGGTGCTTTGGTTTAGAGGCAGAAATCAAAGCTCTCTTGAGTCATGTTTTGGGAAAGAATGTTGCTTTTTTGGTTACTATGGTATGTGGAGATATATTGCCTTTTTTTTCCTTAAAAAAATAGCATTCCCCTTTTTTTTTCGAGGAATTTTAGCTTGTAATTATGTTCTTTGGTTGATACAAGTTTATGTTAAGAATAGTGAGCACTCATAGCCGTAAAATTTTGAATCCACCATTGACTGTAACCTTCATATTGCTTGCTTTTCTAATAAACATGATTTGAAGTGATATAATTAAGAAGGAAAAAGAAAAACAAGATTCAATTAGTAAGCCCTCTAATTTTCTGACCTACTCCATTAGCATTTTCTTGTTCTTTTTGTTTTATTTTTTTGCTTGCTTAACATTTTTTATCAAATGGTCAGCCTAAAATTATAAATCAATGAATTTCTTGTATTTTAAAGTGCAAACACATCCTTGTACCTAATCCAAAATCAACCAAAACTACTTAACTTGGAAATAACTCAACCTTTATTTCCACTACCTAAAGCATAGACACTTGCCACCTCACTACTTACCAAAAACAAGTATTGAGAAGAAGAACAATTTAATTCTTGATTTGTGAACAAAATGTAAAAAAAATGATCCTACTTAATTCTATGCATAGTATTATAGTGGTAAAACTCAATGATAATTATTACCCTAATTCATAACCAAAGTCAAATGATGTTGTATTAACTTGTTGTAACATGTTAAATTACTTTAATAACGTCAAAATTATTGCATTATCAGTGTATATAACTTAAAATCCATTCTTGAACGAATGGTGTTTAAGTACGTACTAGGGAGAAAGTAGAGCAGGTAAAGAGTCTACAAAGCTGAGTGCATATCTTAGCCACTTCAAAAAATGATCTTAATTGAATTTCATCAAATCCACATCAACCACTTCGTATTGCTGAAAATTACTAAAAAATAATAATCCAAACATACCTCAGTATTGATAATATAAATTGGTGATCAATCTAAATCACTTATAACAAGCAAAAAATACAAATCAAACACAAAAAATTCAGAGAAAAAACGAATGATGAAGGCGGTATCGGTTGAATCTGGAGAAGCATCAAAGGCTATAGGTCATGGAGTGAACAGAGGACTCTCTGTATTTGATTTTGTTCTTCGTATCGTAGCGATTGTTGGTACCTTAGCAGGAGCTGTAGCAATGGGAACTGCTGAAGAAACTCTTCCTTTTGCCACACAACTTGTGCAATTTTCAGCTCAATATGATGATTTTGACTCATTTAAGTAAGTCCATCTATAGAACGACACATTTCTATATTTAGAACGATACAGTCTCAAAACCACAAGTTTCAAAAGTCTTTCTTTCTTAAACTCTGTGTCAAGTTAAACTACATTATATAATGGGATGGAGGTGTGAGGTATGAAAGTACAATTTCATGAAGGTTTATTCATTTTTTTGTTTTGTTTTTTATGTTGACATAGGTTGTTCGTGATTGTGAATGCAATAGTGTGTGCATATCTTGCTATTTCTCTACCATTTTCCATCTTTCATATTATGAGGAGCAGAGCAGGAAAAAGTCGGATCTTGCTCATCTTCCTTGACGCGGTAATGTAGATTGTGTTGTTCTTTATACAATCAAACCTCTTTATAATGATGTCGCTTGTTTGGTTGCCATAGGGCAATGTCATTATAGATAATATACAATATAACATAATAACATACCCAATGTAATTGATCCCACTAGTTGGGGACTGAGGAGGGTATGGTGTATACAGACTCTATATATCCCTACCTCGTGGAGGTAGAGAGATTTTGTCTAAAAGATCGTTAGTTCAAGTAACATGTAACAAAGGAATGTTAAAAATAACATATAGACACAAAACAGACATAACAAATAATAGCGAAATCATTACATAACATTCAGAAAATGGAACAATAACAACATCAAAATAATGTGATAACAGAAGCAAAGAACATAAAAATGTTGTTATAGAGAAGTCTGACTGTATTGCTTCACTATAACTTGTGGTTGATTAGGCCTTGAAAAGTGTATTATTATAACTATCATGAAAATTAGATTATTTTTTTGTCCCTAAATCTTACAGTTCAGTATAATTAATTCATAATTTTCTTGTTAAATTTTGAAGATAATGCTGGTTCTTCTCACATCTGGAGCATCTGCAGCAGCTGCCATTGTGTATTTAGCACATACTGGGAACACTTCTGCAAACTGGTTTTCAGTTTGTCAACAGTATACCGATTTCTGCCAGCGATCTGCTGGTTCACTCATCGGCTCATTTGGCGCGATGGTGTGTCTTGTTCTCCTAATCATTTTCTCAGCTGTCGCGATATCTAGGCGATAAATCGATGCTGTTTACATTGGCTTGCTAGCCTTTTATAGTTTCTGTATCTGCGTTGTGTTTGACATATCACTAAAATTTCATGCTTTGGATTTTGTATGCAATTCACTACCAGACAGTGCCTGTTACTTATATCAATATGTATTGTGCTTGTTGTGTATACTATTTCATTCTGGTTGTTGTTCTCCAAGTCTCTTGCTCCTATTAAGCTTAGCCTTAGTAGCAATGCGGAGTGGCATTGGGTGGACGGTCTATCTGCCCTTAAGTGGTATTACTAGCTATTCTGGTGGAGCAGTTGATTTAGCAATTTCTAGTGTTTCATCCATTTTAGGTTCTTTTAATTTTATAACAGCTATCTTCAACATGGAATGAGGAATTCAAAAAATGATTCAATTCCTCAATTTACTCATCAATTGGAAGTTTAAGGCTCAAAACCATAATTTCCCACTCTAAATTTCATATTTCGATGGTAAAATCCAAATGTAATCAAAACTTCAAAACAAGTTTAGAATCATTGACTCAATCCAATACATCAACTCTTCTACCCAAAAACAGCGGCGGCTCAATCCCTTTAAAAATGAGGTATCCAAGTTAGGCCCCAAAAATTTGAGGAACATCATTTTTCAGTATTAATAAAATTATTACAAGTTTTTTTAAAAAAATTATATTGTGTCTTTCAATTTATTGTTTTATTTTTTTTTTTAGTTCGTTTCGAAACATTAAAGAATGCTTTTTTCTTTTTTATCAATTTTTAAATTTAACTTTCCACCTGAGATGTTTAAGACCAGAGGATTAAAAGATATTTTGGTATATATAAATATATCTAATTTAGTTTAAGATCATAAGATTCAAAAATCTTTTTATTTTTTTTAATTTCGTATAAGTCAAAATCGGACAAGAGATTAAAATGGATGCAGTACTATTTATAGAAAAAGTAAACTTTTTTTCAATAAAAAGAAAAAAATAACTTTGTATTTCAAAAATAATTTTAAATGTTTTAAATGTACTAACAATTATGTAGTGAAGGGTAAAAAATTATTGATATCCGTCTGGATACTCCCAGTTCCTTCTTATATGCTAAAAGCTTTGACCACAGTTACTCCATTTATTATCGGAATTAAAACCCTATCCTATGAAATGTTTTTTCCAACAATTACAAAAAGCTTCCAATATACAATACCATATATTGGACACGAGCCCTCCAAATACTATCTACACTTCTTATATCAAAATCACACTTCCTTAGGACATTATACAGATATTTCCATAACACTCATACTTTAGCCATGCCTAATTTAAGAACTAGGTCACCACAAATAGATTGAATTTAAGTGTATGTGTGGGGTGTCACGACATCCAATGACCTCGGTTAAAATTTTATATATTACATTTGTCATTCACTAAAAAAAATATTGAGGGATTCAATTGATAAAAGACTGAATGTTGAGTGTTGATGGTTGGAATCTCAGCTCCCGTTTTCTCTATTTTTTTACCACTGGTTCATCTTTATTTGCTATTACTTATTAATCCAATCAGGGAAACTTTCGCAAATAGCCACTATAATAAACTTAATTATGCTCCATAGCTATAGTTTGCATATTTACGGATTGTAGCTACCGTTTAAGTTGCCTCGTTTGTATAATTCGCGGATACGTTTGTATAATTCAACTATTTTTTTATAAACTCGAAATAATGAATTTATACAAACACAAACATCTGAACTTTAAACAGTTATACAAAATTACATTATACAAAAGTTATACAAATTCTGAATTATACAAATATACGAATTATACAAAATTAAAAAACGGAGCCACGTAATTATAGCTAAAAGTAGGTCGCGAATTGTAATTAAGACAAACTGTAGCTATGTTAACTAATTAACTAGTATATGTTTGCTTATACGCATAATTTTCCCATCCAAGATTAACTATTTTTTGCTTTACTTAAATTCTTGATTATTATTTTTTGTTTACTTCCTTTTTGACTAAGTTTCAATCTCTAAGTGATATGAGTAGTACGTGTGTATTCTATTGACTATGACAATTACTAATTAATAAGTTTTAAAAATGATGAATATTATTATGTTTGAGGTTTTGAATTTAAAGGTTCTTTCGATCCTTTATCGACGTTTGCACTAAGTGAAAATAACTGGATTAAAGCTGCATTTTCTTAAATATTTATTCAACTATATGATATTAGATTATTTATACAAATTCAAATTTTTAACATGAAAAATCTCTTATTAGTTATTATCTCAAAGTTATAGGGAAAGAGGCGTCTTATTCTTAATAAATAAATAAAAATGAACTACTTAGGTATATATATTTAATATCAGAATATCTAAAAAAACATTACTAAATATGCATATTTGATCGATTTATTTATAAAAAATGAAAAGAAAAAAAAAACCTAAATTATGATCCAAAATTAAAGGAACTGACAGTTTATCCTACTCAGATCCTAAATCCGCCTCTAATCGTGAAACATTACAAGAGAAATTGTTAAGACTGATTGATCATCTAAATGAATAATTTGATAAAGAATATCACATTCAATCTGAAAGTGTAACTTTTGTCAATGAACTTAATAGTTCAATCTTATCCTAAAATTTAATATAGGAGTTTCTTACTAGCTAGGTAGAATTTCGGTGAACGGACCTGTGGTACGCGATCTAGTTTTAGTCGAGGCTTGAAGGTAAACTCCGTATATCAAATAGAAAATAAAAAAAATCAAAAAAGTAGAATTTCAGCGATATGAATTAGCCAGAAAAATAAAAAATTAAAGACCATTTTAAAATAATATTTATATAATTACAAATTATAGTTATTAAAAATAAAATAAGTATTTTAAAATTTAATAACAAATAAATATCACATAAAATGAAGTATATAATAGCGAAGAATTGTCCAAAATTATCAACGTCAGACGGATGAGGATACTCTTTTATTTTATTGAGATGATCTTTTTGACAAGCCACGCATAAACCACACAGCCACTTTTTTTATTTTTTTTATTTTCCACTTTATATTCGATAACCTCATTAAAATTCGATTATTTTAGATATGTGTGTAAAGCTTCATTCGAAGAAAAATATTTTCTATCAAGAATTTTTCATTTTTAAGACTTGATTCTCGAATTTAAAATTACTAATCAAGAGATCCGCGGCACCTCATATGTTGATCGATCGTTCTTTTGGCCACTCATCATGGCCATCACCTTCATTCTTTTGTCAATTCCAACTTTTCCCAATCACCTTTCACATTTATGCTCTTGTCATCCATTAATTTTGTATTATGATAAGGATGGTGCATTTCTATTATTTTATTTACTTTGCCAATTTTCATCAACACAAGTGGCAATTATCATAAATATAAATATTTTCTATGGTTGAAGATTAAATCCTTGTCTCTTTTATAATTGTTGTCCCAATTCATTGATGGTTAGACTAGACTTATTATATACTTTTCCTTTTGTTTTTTTAATGGTGGAAAAAAACGATAAGTTTCATGCTTTCTCTTTATCTTCTCGAAATAATTACTGATTCTATTTACCTAACATTATTTGAATTTTGAATATCCAAACAATTTTTTTTTACCATAATCACTATATATATAGGATAATTGTTAATCCTGTGACTTATAATATTTTTTTGCGTAATTTTCAAATATATAAGTTTTATTTTAAAAAGTATATTATTTCTATTCGGGGTCAAAATTTAAAAGCTTAATTTTGGAAATTTAAATAATACCACTAACCACATACCACAAGGGATTGAAGATTTACTGTCATTTTTATAAATTATTATTATTGTAATCATTATTATGTGAAGACGTCATTCTTCCTCTTCTGTGTAGAGTTTATCCTAACAAATTAAGGCTTTTTTCTATCACTATTTTTTTTACACACATCTTATTAGGAGGATCAATAGTATTTTTATTCATTTTTTTAGTGTGATTTGAATCCTTTAACCTATAAATAAATCATAAAACTCCTCAGCCACTTGAGCAAATCTCACTTATCGCTTATCTCTATTAGTTTGATAATACAAATCTCACTTGTCGCTTATCTCTATTAGTTCGATAATCAAAATCTCACTTGTCACTTATCTCTATTAGTCTGATAATATTATTTCAACGCGGATTAGGTAGTCCAACGAATAATTTCCTATTTTACCAATTATAAATTATAATTTTTTAAGAAATCAAGTAAAGAAAAAAGTGAAGAATGAAGTTAACTTGGAGAGTAAAGTCAAGCTTATGCATCCACTAAATTGACATTTTCTTTACTAAATATAGAAATGAACGGTAGACTTTTGTAAAATATTAGTAGTATTACAATTTTAGAACCAAATTAGTTATTTGTCAAACAAGTGCTAGAAAATAAAATTCTATAGTAATACAACAATCTCTTTTTTTTCTCCCTATAGTACCAATCATACAATGTCATATATTTTTCTTGACCTTTGAATAACATCTATATGTTACAATTGTTGATGACATACTAGTTGTCCGCGACTGATCAACTTGTTTTGGATCGAGGCATAATAATTATTGTTGTCGAACTATTTAATTGTCGGGCACCGCCTTCATTCCCCATATAGCAACCATATATTATCACTGAAATTCAAAGGATGGATTCACAAAAAATGGCTGTTTCAAGAAGCCATTTTGTGACACTTCCCCTAGTTGAAATTTCTCCATGGCTTGATGAGGCACATATCCATTAACATTATTGGTCATTAATGTATTATTTTGGCTTGTAGTATTGTATGAATTGTCATCAAATAGTTGTGAAATTGACCCAAAATAATCCATTTCGAATAAATGGGATAGTGAACAAGTCCTTGGTAGTTTCAATGTTTGTTGTCCATTAGCAGCCACAACTTCAATAGGATTAATAACACTCATTATTTGAGGTTGTTGTGTCTCTTCTTCAACTTTCATCATCTCTATAGCTCTTCCCAAATTCTTCTTATAAATTCTACAAAGCACCCAATCATCCAACTGAAAAAATCACCACAAAAAATTAATTATTAGTCATGACAAAAAAAATGAATAGTAGAAAGGATTTAACTTATACGCTAGTATAAGTACAACTTAACTTGCTATAGAAATTTACATGCCATATAGAGTATGAATCATACATATAATTACTTTTTAAATGATTTGATTAGCGTATAAAAGCTAAATTCTACACTGCCAAAAAAGTAGAAAAGCGATAGACAAATTATATAGTTAAACAATAACATTAGTGAAGAATTATCATAAACTTCGATTAGCTACGAATAATTTAGCGATGATTTAGCAACGAACACTACTAGTATAATATAGCCTTTTCCCACGATGAATCAATGAGAAATTTGTATTATAAAACATGAATTTTCTACTCCATTCCTATCGAACCAGTTCACTTATAGTAAGATCACTAGATGAAAAATAGATTCACATTGAAATATTGAAAATAATTGAACATTTATTCTTTTCTCACCGATTTAATCAAAATATTTCTGAAAATAACCTCAGAACATTCTTAAGAAGGGATTACGATAGAAAAATAGTGATTTTTCAGTAGCAGAAGTTCGTAGATAATTCTAATTTTTTCTTTTAGAGATGAAGTCTTACCCTCATGGATCCATTTGGCCTAGTTGGTTGAGTCCTTGATTCACTCAATCTATATTCATGCATGATCCAATCAGTCTTGATACCCTTAGGGGGTTTTCCTTTATAAAACACAAGAGCTTTTTTAATACCAACATATTTTGATCCACTATATATAGCTTTATCTGTGCCTGTGGCCTTCCAATAACCAGACACAGCTGCCCTATTTGGCCTAACACCATTTGGATATTTTCTATCACGAGGGGTGAAGAAATACCATTCCTTTTCTCCAAATTCAGCTTTCTCTACATGAAAAAAAAAACAACTAAATATTAATTCATAAAATTATTTGGATTAAAACGCGATTATATATATATATATATTCTAACCAGGTAATTCCCAGGGATCGAACTTATAGACATCAACTTCGGGGATGATTGAAGCAGGACATGGTCTAGAGGTGGCTTGATTTCGAAGATAATACATGATTAATTCCTCATCCGTCGGATGGAACCTAAATCCTGGAGGAAGGTGCTCGGGATTATTTTTGCCAATCATTTTTTTCAAAAAAATCTTTTTAAATAAATTGTCAAGGTGAAGGGACTAATAAATATGTTGTATGATTGGTGGAATAGAACAAAGGTTTTATAAATTCTTTTTTTTGTATAAGCTAAGAAAGGTATGGAGAATTTGATTCTATGTAAGAGGAAAATATTGAGAAATGAGAGCAATTATTTGAAATGTTTGAAAGGAGAAAGTTGGCCAATTTATTCTTGAGGATTTTTTGTCTTGTTGCTAATTTTGTTACATGACATGGGGTTTGATAATTGGCTGTTTTTGACTTAACATTTCCTAGTATTATGAGAATAGGAAACTATACTTGAAGATTAGGTATATTTAATTTATTCCTATGAGTATGAGGTAGGGGTTGGAGGAAATACTTAGTTCTTATCTTTTTCTTTTTTGTTGTTTGTGCTACTTTAACAAACTTTCAATCCATGTCTAGCTAGCTTTTTCCAATTTTGAGTATCAAAAATAAAATAAATAAGTAAATTTCCTTGCAAGAATCATGCAGATTGACTATTTCCACGGATATTTTGATGAAATAAGTAAGAAAAGAATACATAGTAATATTTTCATGTGGAAAAATTAGGAAGTTTCTCATTGTTTCAGTGAGAATCTATTTCCCACTATGTATTTTCCTGATGAGCTGATTTAATAAAAAATGATTGAAAAAATCATGTTATATAATACAAATTTTTTCATCAATAAAAAAAACTTTTATTTGTGATAGTATCATAATCTTATATTGAAGTGTGTGACCAATAATAAGAGTGAAAATTATTGGAGATTAAGGTTCAATTCCCAATATATAAAGACAAAAAAAGTTATGTAATTTTGTGCTATGTGTCTAACCTTAGTTTGGTGGAGAAAATTATCCGTCGTGTTCATATCTTAGTTTGATGGACAAAATTATCCAATAGTCATGTTAGTGGGAGATGCCAGGTACCTAATGGAATCTAGTTTGTACGAAATGGTCCGTGTTCCATTGTTAATCAAACAAATTGTGTACAGGGGTGGAGCCTGCTATAGTAGATGTTGAGTCTGCTTCAGCTAGTTCGTGTGTTTACTTAGCTTTAGATTTTGAACCCTTTAGTGAAAATTCTGACTCTACCTTTAATTATATATAGTCCATATTCATCAATTAAAAAGGTTGAAGATTTAGTTGTATGATGAGGACAATAATCATAGAGAACTTTGGACTTTTTTGATGTTATAGAGTTTTGATATTTTCTCCAAATTAATATCTTTGATAGATGAATGTACCATGTCATTTGTCAAGTACTAATTGCTAGAGAGAATCATTTGAGTTATTGCATGGCAAAATTAGAGCTCCACTACATCTTTTTTCTTTTGTTCCTTTCTAAAAAGAGGGGAAAAGGGTCTTTAGAACAAATGCAAGCACTTTTTTCCCATTCCACAATGATGTGATGAAACTTTTATGCACTTGGCGATCGTATAGATTCATTGTATATATTATTAAAGAAAGTGACTTGAAAACAACATTTATACGTAATATATGAATAACGCTTATACATAATTTGTCGATCATTAAAACTTCATATTTGTTAGGGATCATTGTTATTCAACAAAAATAATTCTAGTTAATCAAATAACTAAAGGGGTCAAGGAATTAGAAAGAAGTTATTCTGATGCGCTAATAACGTTTTTAATATATCTTATCACTCATCGAAATATTATTATTATTATTATTATTAAACTACAATTAACACATGGTTCTTTGGTGAACTTGTCATCAATTCAACCCCTTATTCTAACCATTCCCATTTCATAACTACGTCAGTAACGTAAGGATTATGAAACTATATATAATCATATTCCCTATAACAGCGGCAGAATCACGTTACAAATTAGATGTTCGATAGAATTCAATAACTTTAATTTTAATTTTATATTTATAATAAAAATATATTTAATGAATTTAAATAATTTATTCAAAATCTAATAAAAATCTAAAGCTGTGATTGAAAATTAATAAACTTAAAAAATTTGAATCTGTCTTTGCTCAAATATGGAAAAAAGTTAATGCATTTCGAATAACACTATCAACTATTGTGGATCGAAGTTGTAGTTAAATAATTATTAAATGCGAAAATATGTCTTAAAAAAATGGTGCGACTGTATGTAATGCTTCCCCAATTCATTACGAAGGTTCTCATAAAGTTTTTTTTGAAAAAATTTCCGGTTGCTTAAACGCGCCAGATCCATGGCCTAAATACACACGAAAAACCAAGAAAATCGCACAATTCTGTTAAGTTGGCTCCTAAATGCGAAAATATGCCTTAAAAAAATGGCACGATTTTACGTAATGCTTTCCCAACTCACTACGGAGGTCCTCATAAAGTTTTTTCAGAAAAAAGTTATGAGTGCTCCAACGCGCCAAATCCATGGACTAATAATACACATGAAAAACCAAGAAAAATACGTAATTTCGTTAAGTTGACTCCTAAATGCGAAAATATTCCTTAAAAAATGGCGCGATTGTACGTTTCTCAAACTCATTACGAAGGTCCTCATAAAGTTTTTTTCAAAAAAATTTACAGGTACTCTTTACGCGTCAGATCTATGGATGAATAAACACAAAAAACCAAGAAAATCGCGTAATTCTGTTAAGTTGGCTCGTAAATGCGAAAATATGCCTTAAAAAATGACGCGACTATACGTAATATTTTCCCAACTCATCACGGAGGTTCTCATAAAGTTTTTTCAGAAAAAATTTCTGGGTGTTCCAACACGTCAGATCCATGGGCTAATACACGAAAAAAATTAGAAAATTACGTAATTCCATTAAATTGACTCCAAAATGCGAAAATATGCCTTAAAAAATGGCCCGACTATACGTAATGCTTCCCCAACTCATTACGGGGGTCCTCATAAAGTTTTTCAAAAAAAAATTTCGGGTGCTCTAACGCGCCAGATCCATTGGCTAATACATACAAAAAATCAACAAAATCGCGTAATTCCGTTAAGTTGACTCCTAAATTCGAAAATATGCGTTAAATAAATGGCGCGACTGTACGTAATGCTTCCCCAACTCATTACAGAGGTCCTCATAAAGCTTTTTTCAGAAAATTTTTTTGAGTGCTCCAACGCACCAAATCTATGGGCTAATACACATGAAAAACCAAGAAAATCACGTAATTCCATTAAGTTGGCTCCTAAATACGAAAATATGCCTTAAAAAATGGCGCGACTGTACGTAATGCTTTCACAATTCATTACGGAGGTCCTCTTACAGTTTTTTTCAGAAAAAATTTTCGGGTGCTCCAATGTGTCAGATCCATGGGCTAATACACACGAAAAACCAAAAAAATTGCGTAAATTCATAAAGTTGCCTTCTAAATGCGAAAATATGCCTTGAAAAAATGGCGCGACTATATGTAATGCTTCCCCAACTCATTACAGATGCCATCATAAATTTTTTTAAAAAACAATTTCGGGTGCTCCAACGCGCCAGATTCCTGTGCTAATACACACGAAAAACTAAGAAAATCACGTAATTTCATTAAGTTGGCTCCTACATGCAAAAATAAGCATTAAAAATGGTGCGACTGTACGTAATGCTTCCCCAACTCATTACGGAGGTCCTCATAAAGTTTTTTTTCAGAAAAAATTTTCGGGTGCTCGTTATACACTAGATCCATGGGCTAATACAGATGAAAAACAAAGAAAATCGCGTAATTCCGTTAAGTTGGCTCCTAAATGCGAAAATATGCCTTAAAAAAATGGCGCGACTGTACGTAATGATTCCCTAACTCACTATGGAGGTCCTCTTAAAGTTTTTTCAGAAAAAAATTCTATGTCCTCCAACGCGCCAGATCCATGGGCTAATACACACGAAAAACTTAGAAAATCACGTAATTTCGTTATGTTGGCTTTTAAAGGCAAAAATATGCCTTAAAAAATAGCGCGACTGTGCGTAATTCTTCCCCAACACATTACTGAGGTCCTCATAAAAATTTTTGGATGCTCCAACGCACTAGATCCATGGGCTAATACACATGAAAATCAAGAAAATCGCGAAATTTTGTTAAGTTGGCTATTAAATGTGAAAATATACCTTAAAAAATGAAAAAATGGCGCGACTGTACGTAATCTTTCCCAACTCATTACCGAGATCCCCATAAAGTTTTTTCAAAATTTCTTTTTCAGGTGCTCCAACGCGTCAGATCCATGGGCTAATATACGCGAAAAAACCAAGAAAATCGCATAATTACGTTAAGTTGGATCCTAAATGCGAAAAATGCCTTAAAAAATGGCGTAACTGTACGCAATGCTTCCCCAACTCATTACGGAGGTCCTCATAAAGATTTTTCAGAAAACAATTTCGGGTGCTGCAACGCGCCAGATCAATGGGCTAATACACACGAAAAATTAAGAAAATCACATAATTCCGTTAAGTTGGGTCCTAAATGCGAAAATATGCGTTAAAAAAATGGCGCGACTATACGTAATGCTTCCCCAACACATTATGGAGGTCCTCATAAAGTTTTTTCAAAAAAAATTTCGGGTGATCCAACGCGCCATATCCATTGACTAATATACATGAAAAATCAAGAAAATCGCGTAATTCCATTAAGTTAGCTCCTAAATACAAAAATATGCCTTAGAAAAATGGCGTGACTGTACGTGACGCTTTCCCAACTCATTACGGAGGTCCTCATAAAGTTTTTTTAGAAAACATTTCTAGGTGCTCTAACGCGCCAGATCTATAGGTTCATAATACACACGAAAAATCAAGAAAATTACGTAATTCCATTAATTTGGCTCATAAATGCGAAAATATGCCATAAAAATGGCATGACTGCACGTAATGCTACCCCAACTCATTACGGAGGTCCTCATAAAGTTTTTGAGAAAAAATATCCGAGTGCTCCAAAGCGTCAGAGCAAAGGGCTAATCCACACGAAAAATCAAGAAAATCACGTAATTCCGTTAAGTTGGCTTCTAAATGTGAAAATATGCCTTGAAAAATGGCGCGATTGTACATAATGCTTCCCTAATGCATTACAGAGTTCCGCATAAAGTTTTTCAGAAAATTTTTTTGGGTGCTCTAACGCGCCGGATCCATGAGCTAATACACACGAAAAACCAAGAAAATTGAGTAATTCCGTTAAATTGGCTCTTAAATGCGAAAATATATCTTAAAAATGGCGCGACTGTACGTAATGCTTTCCCAACATATTATGGAGGTCCTCAAAAAAAATTTTCAGAAAATCTTTTCGGATGTTCCAACGCGCCAGATCCATAGTTTAATACATACGAAAAACCAAGAAAATTGCATAATTCCGTTAAGTTGGCTCCTAAATGCCAAAATATGCCTTAAAAAATGGCGCGACTGTACGTAATGCTTCCCCAACTTATTACAGAGGTCCTCATAAAATTTTTCAGAAAAAATTTCTAGGTGCTCCAACGCGCCAAATCCATGGCTAATATACACGAAAAACTAAAAAAATCGCGTAATTCCACTATGTTGGCTTCTAAAGGTGAAAATATGCCTTAAAAAATGGCGCGACTAAACGTAATGCTTCCCCAACTCATTACGGAGGTTCTCATAAACTTTTTTTAGAAAAAATTTCCGGGTGCTCCAACGCGCCAAATCCATGGGTTAATACATTCGAAAAATCAAGAAAAACGCATAATTTCATTAAGTTGGCTCTTAAATGCAAAAATATGCCTTTAAAAAATGACGCGACTATAAGTAATGCTTTCCCAACTAATTACGGAGATCTTCATAAAGATTTTTCAGAAAAAATTTCTCGGTGCTCCAACGCATAAGATCCATGGGCTAATACACGCGAAAACCAAGAAAATCGCATAATTCCGTTATTTGTCTTCTAAATGTGAAAATATGCCTTAAAATGGCGCAACTGTACTTAATGCTTCCCTAACTCAATACAGAGGTCCTCAAAAAGTTTTTTCATAAAATATTTCAGGGTGCTCCAAAGCGCCAGATCCATGGGCCTAACACACAAAAAACCAAGAAAATCACGTAATTACGTTAAGTTGACTCCTAAATGTGAAAATATGCCTTAAAAATGATGTTACTGTACGTAATATTTTCCCAACTCATTACGAAGGTTATCATAAAGTTTTTCGGAAAAATATTCCGGGTGCTCCAACCCGCCAGATCCATGGGCTAATACACACGAAAACCAAGAAAATTGCGTAATTCCGTTACATTTGCTCCTAAATGAGAAAATATGCCTTAAAAATGGTGCGACTGTACATAACTCTTCCCCACTTCATTACGGAGGTCCTAATAAAGTATTTTCAGAAAAAAAATTTGTGTGCTCCAACGCGCCAGATCCATGGGCTAATACACACAGAAAACCAAGAAAATCGTGTAATTTCGTTAAGTTAGCTCATAAATGCGAAAAATATGCTTTAAAAAATTGCGCGACTATAAGTAATGCTTCCTCAACTCATTACGGCGGTCCTCATAAAGTTTTTTCAAGAAAATTTTTTGGGTGCTCCAACGTGTCAGATCAATGGGCAAATACACATAAAAAATAAAGAAAGTCGCATAATTCTGTTATGTTGGAAGAGAAATAAGCACCTTTCGTATTTTAGTTTAATTGCTTGTGTAAGGTATTTAATTATATTACTCACATCAAACTCAATTGGAACAAATTTGAGATTTTATAACTTATTGAGACTAATGTAAGTAATTAGAGAAAATTCATGATATATTTAAAGTGATTAGCTTATTTACATAATGGACGTTTGAGAATATGCACAAAAGATTTTCTAAAATTTGAGTTGAAAGTGATAAGTTTTTATTTTAAGAGGAATTAAGATCTCTTGATCACTTAAAAAATGAATAGGAAAAATAACTTTTTCAAATTTCTTAGGTATAAAAATAAAAATCGCTACAATTTGTAAATTTTTTTAAAGATCAATTCTCCCTATATTTGATTCTGTAAAAAGAGTTCTTTTACATGCCATAATTATTGAAACCTTTTGGGGACACTCCGTCAGGACCCGGGGGAGCAGCAGGTGAAGCCTCGGGAATTTTCACGATGTTTTTGGGCATCTACGAGGCATTTAATAGGAATTAGACGATTTTTCTCATTTTTCGTGTGTGAAAGCCCATGAATTTTTTGGTGATATAGCTTCCGGTCAATTTTTTTCCGAAGACTTTTGGGGACCCTCCGTAAGTACCCGGGGGAGCAGCAGGTGAAGCCTCGGGAATTTCACGGCGCTTTTGGGTATTTACGAGGCATTTAATAAGAATCAGGCGATTTTCCTCATTTTTCGTGTGTTAGCCCACAAATATTTTGTTGATATGACTTCCGGTCAATTTTTTTCTGATAACTTTTGGGGACCCTCCGTAAGTACCCGGAGGAGCATAAGGTGAAGCCTCGGGAATTTTCACTG
Organism: Solanum appendiculatum; assembly: GCA_018342035.1. Lineage (NCBI taxonomy): Eukaryota > Viridiplantae > Streptophyta > Magnoliopsida > Solanales > Solanaceae > Solanum > Solanum appendiculatum. Next base: position 636,208 of record JAGDQO010000043.1, on the reverse strand, counting down.
CGTTTTTGGGCATTTACGAGGCATTTAATAGGAATTAGGCAATTTTTCTCATTTTTCGTGTGTGTTAGCCCATGAATATTTTGGTGAAATGACTTTCGAATAATTTTTTTTTTGAAACCTTTTGCGGACCCTCCGTAAGTACCCGGGGGAGTACCATGTGAAGTCTCGAGAATTTTCACGATGTTTTTTGCATTTACAAGGCATTTAATGGGAATTAGGTGATTATTTTAATTTTCCGTGTATGTTAGTCCATGAATATTTTGGTAATATGATTTCCGATCAATTTTTTTCTGAAACCTTTTGGGGACCCTCTGTAAGTAACCCGGGGAGCAACAAGTGAAGCCTCAGGAATTTTCAAGGTGTTTATGGGCATTTACGAGGCATTTAATTTGAATTAGGTGATTTTTCTCATTTCTCGTGTGCGTTAGCCCATTAATATTTTGGTGATATGACTTCTGATCAATTTTTTTCGAAACATTTGGGGACCCTCTGTAAGTACCCGGGGAAGCAGCAGGAGAAGCCTCGAGAATTTTTACGGTGTTTTTGGGCATTTACGAGGCATTTAGTAGGAATTAGGAGATTTTTCTTATTTTTCGTGTGTGTTAGCCCATTAATATTGTGGTGATATGGCTTCAGGTCAATTTTTTTTTGAAACATTTTGGGGACCCTCCGTAAGTACCCGGGGAGCAACAGGTGAAGCCTCAGGAATTTTCACCTCGTTTTTGGGCATTTAATACAAATTAGATGATTTTTCGTATGTGCTAGTCCATGAATGTTTTGGTGATATGACTTTCGATCAATTTTTTTTTTGAAACCTTTTGCAAACCCTCCGTAAGTACCTGGGGGAGCAGCAGGTAAAGCCTCGGGAATTTTCACGGTGTTTTTGGGCATTTACTAGGCATTTAATCTGAAATAGGAGATTTTTCTCATTTTTCGTTAGCCCATGAATATTTTTGTGAAATGGCTTACAGTTAATTTTTTTAAGAAACCTTTTGGGGACCCTCCGTAAGTACTCGGGGGAGCAGCAGGTGAAGCCTCGGAAATTTTCACTGTGTTGTTGGGCATTTACTAGGCATTTAATAGGGAATTAGGCGATTTTTCTTGGGCTGGGCATAAATATCGAAAAACTGAAACACCGAACCGAATTGAATTTTTTCGGTGTTTCGGTTTTCGGTATATATTTTCATATTTTCAGTAATTCGGTTCGGTGTTCGGTATGTAGTTTTGTATTATTCGGTACTTCGATTTAACCGAAATACACTATATTATAAATTTATAATAATATTTAAAATTAATATTATATTAATTATTAATATTAACTAATAAATATTTTTATAAGCATTACTATTTACTGCATTAGGTCACTCTTCAAACTTCAAAGTTTTAACTCCAAGTCTCCAACACCAACAGTGGCCAGCGCCGCTGCTTTCCCCCAATCCCCCTTTCCAGTTCCACTTCCACTTCCCACTTTTCGGTCCACCGGCGAGTCGGCGACCGGCGACCAGCACTCCAGCAACGGCTACAAGGACCAGCAGCGGCGATCAGCAGTCAGCAGTGGCGACCGGCGACAAGGACCAGCAGCAGTAGACGCGGCGACCAGCACTCCAGCAGTAGATGACAGGCGTCCGGCGGCGGCGACCAGTCTTTATCCAGGTATTTTTGATTTTTTTTCTTGATTTCTTCTTCTGTTTTCTTTTTTTTTTTCTGTCTGATTTTAACTTTAGTTAGTGTGTGAATTGTGAAATTAATTTTTTTTATATAGATGGCTGATCAAAATCAATTAAATGTGGGTGTGGCTGATCAAAGTCGAATAAGTATGGCTGATTCTATGGATAATATACCTACTAGTAGCAATGATGCGTCAATTGGCACAGAGGAACCAAAAAAAAGAAAAGAATTGGATCCTAGGTCTACGGTTTGGCAAAACTTTGATAAAATTTTTGAAAATGGTGTATTATTTAAAGCAAAGTGTTTACATTATAAACAAAATTATGCTGCGAATACATCTAGAAATGGAACAAGTGGACTGAGACAACATTTGACTAACCAATGTAAAGTGTATAAGCCCCCGCCTGTTGCACCTAGTATTCAAAAATTATTAAGTGTTCAAAGTGACAGTTCTTCAATAGAGAATTGGAAATTTGAGCAAGAGGTAGTTAGGAGAGCTTTAGTTGAGATGATAATTTTGGATGAACTACCTTTTAGTTTTGTTGAAAAGGAAGGCTTTAAGAAGTTTATGAGCAAAGTCCAATCTTTGTTTCGGATTCCTTCACGTAGAACCATAACAAGGGATTCTTATGAAGTTTATGGTGAATTGAGAATGAATTTTAAAAAGTCTTTTAGAGAAATACAACCAAGAATTTGTCTTACAACAGACACATGGACCTCGGTGCGAAGAATCAATTATATGTGTTTGACTGCGCACTTTATTGATAGGGATTGGGTGCTTCATAAAAGAATATTGAATTTTTGTCCTATCACTAGTCATAAAGGTGAGCATTTAGCTGTGTCTATTAGTAATTGTTTACTTGATTGGAACTTGGACAATGTCTTCACTGTTACAATTGATAATGCTTCTACAAATGATGTGGCAGTTTTAGAGTTGTCCAAAAAATTAGATATGTGGGGAACTAATATGATGGATGGTGAGCATCTCCATGTGAGATGTATGGCTCACATACTTAATCTAATTGTGCAAGATGGTTTGAAAGAAATTGGTCCTTCTATCAAACGGGTGAGACAAATGGTGAAATATGTTAGATCATCTTCTGCAAGAACAAGAGACTTCTTGAAATGTGTTGAAATGCAAAAGATAGAATGTGATAAAATGTTGTCTTTAGATGTGCCTACTAGGTGGAATTCCACCTATTTGATGTTGGACACGGCAGAAAAGTTTGAGAAGGCTTTTGAGAGGTTTGATCTTTATGATGGTAATTTTAATTCTTTTCTTGCTACTGATGTTTGTGAAGATGGAAGTATTGCAGGTTCAATTCAAAATTAGGATTGGGTTAACGTGAGAAATGTCACAAAGTTTCTTGAAAGATTTTATGAGCTCACATTAAAAGTTTCAGGTTCACGGTATGTTACTTGTAATGTTCATTTTGAGGATATATGTGAGCTTGATGCATATTTGAAGTCATGTATGACAAGTGATGATGTTGATTTGTATAAAATGGCTTTGGGGATGAAAGAAAAGTTCAAGAAATATTGGGATACTCCTGAAAAGATGAACAAAACTCTTTTTATTGCTTCTGTTTTGGATCCTCGCAATAAATTTGTGTATGTTAGTTTTGCTCTTGAAGAATTACTTGGGGAAGAAAAGGGAAAGATAGTGAACAATGAAGTAGATGTTTACTTGAAGAAATTGTTTGCAGTCTATGTAAACAAGTATGCAAAAGCTTCATCTGACTCATCTGATTTATCTACTTGTGGCCTTTCTCAAAATGTGAAAACAAATTCTTTGAGAACTAAATTTTACATGAAAAAACAAAAGAAGATTCTGGAAGTTTAGGTGTTAAATCTGAGTTGGATAGATATCTTCTTGAAGACCAAGAGCCTGAATCTGAGGATTTTGATATTTTAATTTGGTGGAAATTTAATTCTCCTAGATTTCCTATACTTTCACAGTTGGCTCGAGATGTATTGGCTATTCCTATGTCGAGTGTGGAATCAAAATGTGCATTTAGCACCGGTGGTCGTATTCTTGATCCATTTAGAAGTTCATTGACTCCCAAATGTGTGCAATGCCTTATTTGTGTCCAAGATTGGCTTAGACAAGAAACTAATCCTATTTGTGTTGAAGAAAACTTGGAGTTTCTTGAGAAAATTGAACTTGGTAAGACTTTATATTTTTTATTTGTTTTCGCAAAAAATAAAATACTTATTGTGTAGTATGACATATTTGATTTTCTTATTATTAGAGATGGCAAATAGTGGAAGAAACTCTTGTATTGTTGATCTATGATTGCAAGTTTCAAGTATTTAATAGTGGTGAGTTCAATATGCTATTTATTTAATTATGTCATTTTTTAATTTTTATCTTAAAAATAGTATTCTAACGTTTGATTTTATCTTAAAAGGTTCAAGTTCAAGTTCAAGTGGTCAAGACTCAAGAGTCAAGACAATGAAGAAAGACGTAAAATACTAAAGTTTTGTTATTGTTTTTGTTGGCACTTGAAAGTGGTCTCATGGAAGAAAGTCAAGAAACTACATTGTTGCTCATTATTGTTATTTGTTATTGTTGACATTTGAAAGTGATCTCTTGGAAGAAACTACATTGTTGGCTTGTTGCTCATTATTGTAATTTGTAATTATTATTGTAGGCACTTGAAACTTGAAAGTGGTCTTATGGAAGAAGCTACATTGTTGGCTTGTTGCTCATTATTGTTATTTGTTATTGTTGGCACTTAAACTTGAAAGTGGTCTTATGGAAGAAACTACATTGGTGCATTGTTACTTGTTACTTGTTAGATTGTTATTATGTTGTTGTGTAATGGCATGATAAAATATCAATTGATCATTGTATTTGTGAAGTCTAGTGAAGTTTTATTACTTGTTAAATTGTTTGCGCCTTGTTGGCTTTATTATCTTTACTTGTTAAGTGCCTAGTATAGTTGGCTAGATTAATAGTCATTACTAAATATTGCTAGTCATTACTTGAGTTGTTTGTGCCTTTTTGGCTATAGTTGGCTAGATTGCTAGTCATTACTATTTACGTGAAACTATTGAATCATTGTTGACTTGTTGGTAAAATATTGGAAGTTCTTATTCCTTCATATTGTTATGGATTTTTACTAAATAATAAATATATATTTGAAATTTGATAAATAGTGAAGCACCAAAAAATTTTATCACTTTATATTTAATAGAGTAATAACTTTAACACATTAAGGACCACTTATTTTCAGCCCATTAAGCTGAAAAATAAAAATAAAAATTGTATAATTTTAAATTTTAAAAAGTCCACTAAGCAGGCCCATATTAAAAAACCGAACTAACAAATACCGAACAGAAATATTAAAAACCGAACCAAACCGAATAATTTCGGTTTGGTATTCGGTACAACATATACAAGCACCAAAAATTGAAAAACCGAAACCGAACCGAATTACCGAATGCCCAGCCCTAGATTTTTCTCATTTTTCGTGTGTGTTAGCCCATGAATATTTTGGTGATATGGCTTCCGGTAAAAAAAATTTGAAACCTTTTGGGGACCCTTCGTAAGAACCCGGAGGAGCAACAGGTGAAGCTTCAGGAATTTTCACGGCATTTTTGGGCATTTTCGAGGCATTAATGAGGAATTAGGAGATTTTTCTCATTTTTCGTGTGTGTTAGCCTATGAATATTTTGGTGATATGACTTCTGGTCATTTTTTTCAAAAACCTTTTGGGGACACTCCGTAAGTACCCGGAGGAGCAGCAGGTGAAGCCTCGATAATTTTCACGGCGTTTTTGGGCATTTACGAGGCAATTAATAGGAATTAGACGATTTTTCTCATTTTTCGTGTGTTAACCCATGAATATTTTGGTGATATGGCTTCTGGTTAATTTTTTCCCGAAACCTTTTGGAGACTCTCCGTAAGTTTACGGGGAGCTGCAGGTTAGGTCTCGGGAATTTTCACGTCATTTTTGGACATTTACGAGGCATTTAATAGGAATAAGACGATTTTCTCACTTTCGGGTGTGTTAACCCATGAATATTTTTGTAAATTGGCTTCCGGTCAAATTTTTTCTAAAACCTTTTTGGGACCCTCCGTAAGTAACCAGGGGAGAAGCAAGTGAAGTCTCAGGAATTTTCACGGCGATTTTAGGCATTTAATAAGAATTAGGCGATTTTTTTCATTTTTCGTTTGTGTTAGCCCATGCATATTTTGGTGATCTGACATCCGGTCAATTTTTTTCCGAAATATTTTGGGGATCCTCCGTAAGTATCCGGAAGAGCAGCAGGTGAAGCCTCGGGAATTTTCATGGCATTTACGAGGCATTTAACAAGAATTAGGCGAGTATTCTCATTTTTCGTTTGTGTTAGCCCATGAATAATTTGGTGATATGGCTTCCGATCAATTTTTTTACGAAACCTTTTGGGGACCCTCCCCAAGTACCCGGGAGAGCAGCAGGTGAAGTCTCGGAAATTTTCATGGCGTTTTGGCCATTTACGACGGACTTAATAGAAATTAGGCGATTTTTCTCATTTTTCGTGTGTATCAGCCCATGAATATTTTGATTATATGGCTTTGGATCAATTTTTTCCGAAACATTTTGGGGACCCTCCGTAAGTACTAATGGGAGCTGCAGGTTGAGTATCGGGAATTTTCATCGCATTTTTGGGCATTTACCAGGCATTTAATAAGACATAGGCGTTTTCACGGCGTTTTTAGGCATTTCCGAGGTATTTAATAAGAATTAGTCGATTTCTCTCATTTTTAGCGCGTGTTAGCCTATTAATATTTTGGTGATATGGCTTACGGTCAATGTTTTTCCGAAACCTTTTGGGGACACTCTGTAAGTACCCGGGGGAGCAACATATGAAGTCTCAGAAATTTTCACGGTATTTTTAAGCATTTAATAGGAATTAGGTGATTTTGGTCAATTTTCGTGTGTGTTAGCCATGAATATTTTGGTGATATGGCTTCCGATAAATCTTTTCCAAAACCTTTTGGGAACCCTCCGTAAGTACCTGGTGGAGTTTCAGGTGAAACCTCGGGAATTTTCATAGTGTTTTTTGGCATTTACTACGCATTCAATAGAAATTAGGCAAATTTTCTCATGTTTCGTGTGTGTTAGCACATGAATATTTTGGTGATATGATTTCTCGTAAAAAAAATTTCAAAACCTTTTGGGGAACCTCAGTAAGTACCTGAAGCAGCAGCAGATGAAGCCTCGAGAATTTTCACGACGTTTTAGGGCATTTACAAGGCATTTAATAGGAATTACCCAATTTTTTTCATTTTTCGTATGTGTTAACCCATGAATATTTTGGTGAAATGGCTTTCGGTCAAATTTTTTTCCGACACCTCTCCGTAAGTAACCGGGGGAGAAGAAGGGGACGCTTTGGGAATTTTCAAGGCGTTTTGGAGCAGTTATGAGGCATTTAATAGGAATTAGGTGATTTTTCTCATTTTTCGTGTGTGTTAGCAATGAATATTTTTGCGATATAGCTTCCGGTCAATTGTCTTCCGAAACCTCTCGGGGACTGTCCGTAAGTACTCGGGGGAGCAGCAGGTAAAGCCTCAGGACTATTTACGGCATTTTTGGGCATTTACGAGCATTCAATTGTAATTAGGCAATTTTTCTAATTTTTCGTGTGTGTTAGCTTATTAGTATTTTGGTGATATGGCTTCCGATTAATTTTTTTCCTAAACCTTTTGGGGAGCATCCGTAAGTACCCAGGGAGCAGCAGGTGAAGCCTCGTGAATTTTAACGACGTTTTTTGGCATTTACGAGGCATTTAATAGGAATTAGGTGATTTTTCTCATTTTTCGTGTGTGTTAGCCTACGAATATCTTTGTGATATGGCTTCGGTCAATGTTTTTTTGAAATCTTTTGGGGACCCTTCGTAAGTACCCATGCGAGCAGCAGGTGAAGCCTCGGGAATTTTTACGGTGCTTTTTGGCATTTACGAGACATTTAATAGGAATTAGGTGATTTTTCTCATTTTCGTGTGTGTTAGCCTATAAATATTTTGGTGATACGGCTTCTGGTCAATTTTTCTCAAAATCCTTAACGGGACCGTCCGTAAGTACCCGGGAGAGCAGCTGGTGAACTCTCGTGAATTTTCATAGCGCTTTTGGATATTTACGACGTATTTAATAGGAATTAGGCAATTTTAGTCATTTTTCGTGTGTGTTAGCCCATGAATATTTTGGTGATATGACTTTTGGTTAATTTTTTTCTAAAACCTTTTGGGTACCCTCCGTAAGTACCCGGGAGAGCAGCTGCTGAAGTCTCGTGAATTTTCATGGCGTTTTTGGATATTTACGAGGCATTTAATAGGAGTTAGGCAATTTTTCTCATTTATCCCATGAATATTTTTGTGATATGACTTTCGGTTAATTTTTTTCTAAAACCTTTTGTGGACCCTCTGTAAGTACCCGGGGGAGCAGCAGGTGAAGTCTCGGGAATTTTTATAGAGTTATTGGGGATTTACGAGGCATTTAATAGAAATTAGATGAGTTTTCTCATTTTTCGTGTGTTTTAGCCCATGAATATTTTGGTGATATGACTTCCGATCAATTTTTTCCCGAAACCTTTTGGGGTCCCTCCGTAAGTACTCGAGGGAGCTGTAGGTAAAGCCTCAGGTATTTTCACGGCCTTTTTTTGGCTTTTACGAGGCATTTAATAGGAATTAAGCGATTTTTCTCATTTTTCGTGTGTGTTAGCCCATGAATATTTTGGTGATATGGCTTCCGGTCAAGGTTTTTCCGAAACCTTTTGGATACCCTCCGTAAGTATCTGGGGGGAGCAGCTGTTGAAGTTTCGGAAATTTTTACGGTATTTTTGGGCATTTACGAGGTCTTTAATAGGAATTAGGTAATTTTTCTCATTTTTCGTGTGTGTTGACCATTAATATTTTGGTGATATGGCTTTCGGTTAATTTTTCCGAAACCTTTTAGGAACCCTCCGTGAGTACCCGGTAGAGCAGCAGGTGAAGCCTCAAAAATTTTCACAACGTTTTTGGACATTTACGAGGCATTCAATAGGAATTAGGCAATTTTTCTCATTTTCCGTGTGTGTTAGCCCATGAATATTTTTGTGATATGGTTTCTGGTCAAATTTTTTTCCATACCATTTGGGGACCCTCAGTAAGTACCCGGAGGAGCAGTAGGTGAAGCCTCGGGAATTTTCACGGTGTGTTTGGGCATTTACGAGGCATTTAGTATTTTCGTGTGTGTTAGCTCATGAATATTTTGGTTATATGGCTTTCGGTCAATTTTTTTTTGAAACCTTTTGGGACTCTCCGTAAGTATCCGGGGGAGCAGTAGGGGAAGTCTCGGGAATTTTCACGGCGTTTTGGAGCATTTACGAAGCATTTAATAGGAATTAGGTGATTTTTTCTCATTTTTCGTGTGTTTTTGCCCTTGAATATTTTTGTGATATAGCTTCCGATAAAAAAAAATTCCGAAACCTTTTGGGGACTCTCTGTAAGTACCTGGGGGAGCAGCAGGTATAGCCTTGGGAATTTTAACGGGGTTTTTGGGCATTTACGAGCCATTCAATAGTAATTAGGTAATTTTTCTCATTTTTCGTGTGTGTTAAACACCCATGAGTACTTTTGTGATATGGCTTCGGGTCAATTTTTTTCAAAAACCTTTTGGGGACCATCCGTATGTACCCGGGGGAGCAACAGGTGAAGCCTCAGGAATTTAATGGCGTTTTTGGGCATTTATGAGGCATTTAATAGGAATTAGGTGAACTTTCCAATTTTTCGTGTGTATTAGCCATGAATATTTTGGTGATAAGACTTCGAGTAAAAAAATTTTGAAACCTTTTGGGGACCCTCCGTAAGTACCTGGGGGAGTAGCAGGTGATGCCTCGGGAATTTTCACAGCGTTTTTGGGCATTTACGAGGCATTCATTAGGAATTAGGTAGTTTTTCTCATTTTCCGTGTATGTTTGCCCTTGAATATTTTGGTGAAATGGCTTCCGGTCAATTTTTTTTTGAAACCTTTTGGGTAAACTCCATAAGTATCAGGGGGAGCAGCAGGTGAAGCCTTGAGAATTTTCACAGCATTTTTGAGAATTTATGAGGCATTTAAGAGGAATTAGATGATGTTTTTCATTTTTTGTGTGTTAACCCATGAATATTTTGGTGATATGGCTTCCAGTCAATTTTTTTTCCGAAACCTTTTTGGGACCTCACGTAGGTACCTGGGTGAGCAGCAGGAGAAGCCTCGTGAATTTTCACGGCGTTTTTGGGCATTTACGAGGCATTTAATAGGAATTAGATGATTTTTCTAATTTTTCGTGTGTGTTAGCCCATTAATATTTTGGTGATATGGCTTCCGGTCAATTTTTTCAGAAACCTTTTGGAGGCCCTCTGTAAGTACCCGGCGGAACAGCAGGTAAAGCCTCGTGAATTTTACGGCGTCTTTGGGCATTTACGAGGCATTCAATAGTAATTAGGCAACTTTTTCTTTTTTTTCCAAAACCTTCTGGGGACCATCCATAATTACCCGGGGAGCAGCAAGTGAAGTCTCATAAATTTTTACGGCGTTTTTGGGCATTTACGAGGTATTTAATCAGAATTAGGTGATTATTCTCATTTTTCATGTGTGTTAGCACATGAATATTTTGGTGATATGGCTTCGGTCAATGTTTTTCCGAAACCCTTTATGGACCCTTTGTAAGTACCCGGTGGAGCAGCAGGAGAAGTCTCGAGAATTTTCACGGCGATTTTTTGCATTTACGAGGCATTTAATAGGAATTAAGCGATTTTTGTCATTTTCGTGTGTGTTATCTCATGAATATTTTGGTGCTATGGCTTCTAGTCAATTTTTTCTTAAACCTTTACGGGACCCTCCATAAGTACTCGGGAGAGAAGCATGTGAAGCCTCGAGAATTTTCACGGCGCTTTTGGGCATTTACGAGGCATTTAATAGGAATTAGGGGATTATTTTTCATTTTTCCTGTATGTTAGCTCATGTATATTTTGGTGATATGACTTGCGGTCAATGTTTTTCCGAACCATTTGGGGACCCTCCGCAGGTACCCAAGGGAGCAGCAGGTGAAGCCTTAGGAATTTTCACAGCGTTTTTGAGCATTTACGAGGCATTTAAGAGGAATTAGGTGATTTTTCTCAATTTTTCGTGTGTGTTAGCCCATGAATTTTTTGGTGATATGGTATATGGTCAATTTTTTTCTGAAACCTTTTATGGACCCTCTGTAAGTACCCGGGGGAGAAGCAGTTGAAGACTCGGGAATTTTCACTGCGTTATTGGGCATTTACAAGGCATTTAATAGGAATTAGGTGATTTTTCTCATTTTTCGTGTGTGTTAGGCCATGAATATTTTGGTGATATGGCTTACGGTCAATGTTTTTCCTAAAACCTTTTGGGGACCATTCGTAAGTACCCGGGGGAGCAACAAGTGAAGCCTCAGGATTTTCACGGTGTTTTTTGGCATTTACTAGGTATTTAATAGGAATTAGATTATTTTTCTCATTTTTTGTGTGTTTTAGCCCATGAATATTTTTATGATATGGCTTCTGGTCAATTTGTTTCCGAAATATTTTGGGGACCCTCCGTATGTTCCCGGGGAGCAGTAGGGGAACTCTCCGAAATTTTCACGGTGTTTTTGGGCATTTACTAGGTATTTAATAGGAGCTAGGTGATTTTTCTCCTTTTTAATGTGTGTTAGCCCATTAATATTTTTGTGATATGGCTTCTGGTCAAGTTTTTTCCAAAACCTTTTGGGAACCCTCCGTAACTACCCGGGGGAGCAGCAGGTATTGCCTCGATAATTTCACAGCGTTTTTGGGCTTATACGAAGCATTCAATAGAAATTAGGCAATTTTTCTTATTTTTCATGTGTGTTAGCCTTTGATTATTTTGTTGACATGGCTTCCGGAAAAAAAAATTTGAAATCTTTTGCGGACCCTCCGTAAGTACCTAGGGAGTAGCAGGTGAAGCTTTCGCATACTTTCACGGTGTTTTTGAACATTTACGAGGCACTTAATAAGAATTAGGTGATTTTTTTCATATTTTGTGTGTGTTAGCCCATGAATATTTTGGTGATATGGCTTCAGGTTAATTTTTTTGCGAAACCTTTTGGGAACCCTCCGTAAGCACCCGACGGAGCAGTAGGTGAAGACTCAGGAATTTTCACGGCGTTTTTGGGCATTTACAAGGAATTCAATAGGATTTAGACAATTTTTCGTGTGTGTTAGCCCATTAATATTTTTGTGATATGGCTTCCGGTTAATTTTTTTCCAAAACCTTTTGGGGAACTTCCATAAGTATCCGGGGGAGACGCAGGTGAATTCTCGGGAATTTTCACGGCATTTTTGAGCATTTACGAGGCATTTAGTAGGAATTTGACGATTTTTCTCATTTTTCGTGTGTGTTGGCCCATGAATATTTTGGTGATATGACTTCCGGTCAATGTTTTTTCGAAACCTTTTGGGGACCCTCCGTAATTACCCGGGGGAGTAACAGGTGTAGCCTCGGAAATTTTCACGACATTTTTTTACATTTACGAGGCATTTAATAGAAATTACGTGATTTTTCTCATTTTTCATGTGTGTTTGCCTATTACTATTGTATGATATGGCTTCGGGTCAATTTTTTTATGAAATCTTTTGGGAACCCTCCGTAAGTACCCTGGGGAGAAGCAGGTGATGCCTCAGAAATTTTCACGTCATTTTTGGGCATTTACGAGGCATTTAATAAGAATTAGGTGATTTTTCTCATTTTTCGTGTGTGTTAGCCCATGAATATTTTTGTGATATGCCTTCTGGTTAATTTTTTTCTGAAACATTTGTGGGTCCCTCCGTAAGTATCGGGGGAGTAGCGGGTGAAGCCTCAGGAATTTTCACGGCATTTTTGGGCATTTACGAGGCATCTTATACTAATTATGCGATTTTTCTCATTTTTCATGTGTGTTAGCCCATTAATATTTTAGAGATATGGCTTTCGGTCAATTTTTTTCTGAAACCTTTTAGGGACCCTCCGTAAGTACTCGTGGGGAACAGTAGGTGATTCCTCGGGAACTTTCACGATATTTTTGAACATTTAAGAGGCATTTAATAGGAATTAGATAATTTTTCTCATATTTTGTGTGTTAGCCTATGAATATATAGGTGATATGTCTTTCGGCCAATTTTTTTTTGAAAACTTTTGGGGACTCTCTGTAAGTACACGGGGGAGCAGTTCTTGAAGCCTCAAAAATTTTCATAGCATTTTTAGGCATTTATGAGGCATATAATAGGAATTAGGTGATTTTTCTCTTTTTCGTGTATGTTCAACGATGAATTTTTTGTTGATATGGCTTCCAGTCATTTTTTTTCTGAAATCTTTTGGGGACCCTCCGTAAGTACCCGGAGGAGCTGCAGGAGAAATCTCGGGAATTTTCACAGCGTTTTTTAGCATTTACGAAGCATTTAATAGGTATTAGGAGATTTTTCTCATTTTTCGTTTGTGTTAGCACATGAATATTTTTGATGATATGGCTTCCGGTCAATTTTTTTACGAAATGTTTTGGGGACCCTCTGTAAGTACCAAGGGCAGCAACAGGTGAAGCATCGGGAATTTTCACGGCGTTTTTAGGCATTTACGAGGCACTTAATAGGAATTAGATGATTTTTCTCATTTTTCGTGTGTGTTAGCCTTTGAATATGTTGGTGATTTGGCTTATGGTCAATTTTTTTCAAAACCTTTACGGGACCCTCTATAAGTACCCGGGGGAACAACAGGTGTAGCCTCAGAAATTTTCACTGCTTTTTTGGGCATTTACGACGCATTTAATAGGAATTTGACGATATTTCTTATTTTTCGTGTGTGTTAGTCTATGAATATTTTTGTAATATGAATTCTGGTCAATTTTTTCCTAAACCTTTTAGGGATCCTCCGTAAGTATCCGGGGGAGCAGCAGGTGAAACCTCGGTAATGTTCACGACGTTTTTGGGCATTTATGAGGCATTTAATAGGAATTATGTGATTTTTTTCATTTTCCGTGTATCCCCATGAATATTTTGGTGATATGACTTTCGGTTAATATTTTCTCGAAATCTTTTGGGGACACTTCGTAAGTACCCGGGGGAGCTGCTGGTGAAGCCTCGTGAAATATCATAACATTTTATGGCATTTACGAGGAATTTATTAGGAATTAGATGATTTTTCTCATTTTTCATGTGTGTTAGCCCATGAATATTTTGGTGATATTGTTTACGCTCAATTTTTTCTGAAACCATTTGGGGACCCTCTGTAAGTACCCGGGAGAGCAGCGGGTTAAACCTCAAGAATTTTAACGGCGTATTTGGGCATTTACGAGGCATTCAATAGAAATTAGGCAATTTTTCTCATTTTTTATGTGTGTTAAACCATGAATATTTTGGTGATATGGCTTTTGGTCAATTTTTCCTAAACCTTTTTGGGACCCTCTGTAAGTACCCGGGGGAGCAACAGGTGAAACCTCGAGAATTTTCACTGCGTTTTTGGGCATTTACGAGGCATTTAATAGGAATTAGGTGATTTTTCTCATTTTTCGTGTGTGTTAGCCCATGAATATTTTGGGCATATGGATTCCGGTCAATGTTTTTATAAAATCTTTACGGGACCCTCCATAAGTACCTGGGGGAGCAGCAGGTGAAGCCTCGGGAAATTTTGCGGCGTTTTTGGGTATTTACGAGGCATTTTATAGGAATTAGACAATTTTTCTCATTTTTCATGTGTGTTAGCCAATACATATTTTGGTGATATGACTTCGGGTCAATTTTTTTGCGAAACGTTTTAGGGACCCTCCGTAAGTACCCGGGGGAGCAACACGTGAAGCCTTGGCAAATATTGACGACGTTTTGGAGCATTTACGAGACATTTAATAGGAATTAGGTGATTTTTCTTATTTTTCGTGTGTGTTAGCCCATTAATATATTTTTTGATATGGCTTCCGATCAATTTTTTTCCAAAGCCTTTTGGGGACCCTCTATAAGTAACCGGAGGAGTAGCAGGTGAAGCCTAGAAAATTTTCTTGGTATTTTTGGGCATTTTATAGGAATTAGTTGATTTTTCTTATTTTTCGTGTGTGTTAGCCCATGAATATTTTTGTGATATGGCTTCCGGTCAATTTTTTCTGAAACCTTTGGGAGAACCTCCGTAAGTAACCGGGGTTTAAGCAAGTGAAGCCACGGGAAATTTCACGGCATTTTTTGGGATTTACGATGCATTTAATAGGAATTAGGTTATTTTTCTAATTTTTCGTGTGTGTTATCCCATGCATATTTTGGTGAGATGGCTTCTGATCAATTTTTTTTCAAAACCTTTTGGGGACCCTCCGTAAGTACCCGGGGGAGCAGCAGGTGAAGCCTCGAGACTTTTCACGGCGTTTTGTGCATTTACGAGGCACTTAATTAGAATTAGTCGATTTTTATCATTTTTCATGTGTGTTCGTCCATGAATAATTTGGTGATATTGTTTCCGGTCAATTTTTTTCTAAAACCTTTACGGGACCCTCTGTAAGTACCCGGGGGAGCAGCAAGTGAAGCCTAGAGAATTTTCATGGCGTTTTTGGGAATTTACGAGGCATTTAATAGGAATTAGGTGATTTTTCTTATTTTTCATGTGTGTTAGTCTATAAATATTTTGGTGATATGACTTCCGGTCAATTTTTTTTCGAAACAGTTTGGGGACCCTCCGTAACTACCCGGGGGAGCATGCAGCACCCCGAGTTCTCAAAGAAAGAAAATTCAGCTTTTCAAAATTCAGGTGCCAGTGATGACGAAGGTCACCTACGGACCGTAGGTGGGAACCATCGTTGGCGCTAACAACCTTCAAGATTTCAAGTTTCTGAATTTGACCTACGGAGCAACAGGACAAGTCATCGTCCAATGTACGGCCCGTAGGTGGGTCTCGTAGGTCCCCTCCAGACTTCGTTAAATTTTAAGGCCTTAAGTTCAGGCCTACGGTTGCCATGTACGAACTGTCGTTAGGATCACGAATCGTACATGGGTGTCATCGTTTGAAGGCCTAAGTTGAAAGTCTCAGAATCTATCGACGGAGGAACAGGACGGTCCGTAGATCGATGTATAGACCGTAGGTCCCGACCGTCGATTGACCCCCGACAGTTATTATTTAAGTGCTTTTTGGTCTTTTCCCTAAATGTTTAACTCTTAATCTAAGTCGGTTATACCCTTAACCCAGACCCTATATATATTTCCTAAGCGTAATTTCACTCATTCTAAATCATTCCCAAAAATCTCCTCTCTCAAAATATTTCTCTCTCTAAGAAAGTCTCTCAACTCTCAAGGAAGAAGAAGTGCTAGGATCATTCATTGAAGGTCATAAATTTCTAGCCATTTCTTGTGGGCTTTGTTGAGGTATGTTAGCATTCATCATTTGGAGCCCTTTCCTCCAATGGGTCCCTAGTTTCTTCAAGTTTTCAAGGTTCAATTCCCCAATTGAATTAGGGTTTTGATCAATTCTTATGGTTTCTTCAATTATGATTTCCAATTATTGATTTTATGATTCCTAGTGCACGATCTAGAGTGATAAAGTAATTTAGTGCACGATCTAGCATGATATATGATCTTCAAGTATGATTTCAAAAGTATGATTTTCCTCTATCATGTGGGTTCTTTTATATATGAAAATGTTACTTTAAGTATGGCTTCCTAAGCATGAATTGGCATTTAATTGCATGATTTAAATTGAATTCTTATGAACCCATGTGAATTCTATGATCTATGAATTATGAGCATGATGAAATATGTAAAGATGAAGTCTATGAAATCATGCATTTCTCTTATGAAGCTAATGATGAATTAAGGGTGTTTTGAGATTTAAGCACCAAAGTTTATGATATGTTGATGTTATTGTTGAGTTATGAAAGGATTTCTCATATTTTTCTCAACCTATGAATGTGAAAGGTTTTATTACATATAATGATTCACAACTTGTTGAAAGGCTTGCTCAACTAAACTTGAATTGATGAATAAGGAGCTATTCTAAGTAACGGACAAGAGGTGATTACCCATGCTCCCTAATGTAGACAAGAGGCGATTACCCATGTCTACTCATGATGTTTGAACTATGATTAATCCGTGGGATTTATGCTTAGCACCGAGTGGACTAGTGGTGATTACCCATGTCTCATAAACTATGTGCCACCATAGGAAGTTTGTCTTTAAGTAGACACTAGCTAGTGGATCCACGTAAGATAAAAGCTCATGGTCTTACCTTGGCAAGTAGGACACCTCTTTTCGGTGTGGGGTAGACACCGGATTCTAGGGCTGCGTATCGGTCGGTTTGATTCGGTTTTGAAGTTTATCGGTTTGACTTATTGGTTATCGGTTTGTAGAGATGCTAAACTGTTAAAGAACCATTAAGTTATTGACTTATCGGTTATTAATCGTTATCAGTTCGGTTATCGGTTTAACCGTTAAGATTTGACACAAAAAAAAATCATTAAAAATCACATAGAAACAAGGTGACAAACCAAATGAACCATGCACATGAGTTCACAAATAACATCTTGCTAAAAAGAAAACACTTTTATATTTTAGAATACCCAAGAGTTTGAGACAGCCAAAAATAAAAGTAGGAAACTAAACTATAAGTCAAGGACTTTATATAAAAAATGATAAAGATATAATTATTTAATTTACTATCGGGTTATCGGTTAATCCGTTAAGAAAAAAACCTCAAACCGTTAATAACCGATCACCTGATAACAAAAAAAATTAAAACCATTATAAAAACTGTTAAACCAATAACCCATTACTGATAAACCAATAACTTTTTTTCGGTTCGAGTTATCGGTTTCGGTTCGGTTTTGAATAGCCCTACCGGATTCCATGTTGATAGCTCACATGGTCTTATATGTCGGTTAAGGCTATTTCCCATAATAATGAACTAAAGTGGCTTAAAGGCTTTTATCAAGTAATTGAAGTATGTTTGGCTTGCTTAGATCTTAAATGATGACTCTTATTCCTTTCTACTCATATCTATAATTTTCTCACTTGGTCATTGCATATTTATGAGTATGTCCCCTTTTTGCATGTTTAAATGATTTATGTGCATTGCTATCATACTTGGTACTTGATTGTACTAACGCATACTCTTGCCTACATTGACTTGTTGATGTAGGACTTGGCGATTCACCATCCACTCGTGGCTAGAGCTTAGTTGAAGAATTGTGAAGACTAGGTGAGTCCTCATCCATCCGAGGACATAGCCTAGTTGTTCTTACTTTTATGTTCTTTCTTTGACATTGTATTGGGTTACGTCCCAAACCTTATTTCACTTTCTTATGTTAGATTGGCTTTGAGACAGTGATGTAGACTTCCGCTATTTCCTTAAAGCTTTGATCTAAAAATTGACTTTTGAACCTCTATTTCTCTATGATCTTGAACGTATGTATGCTAAGTGGCTTGTATGAGGCCTATCGGGGTCTTGTACGCCATGTCACGTCTAGGGGGTACCTTGGGTCGTGAAAGAGTAGCAGGTGAAGCCTCGGTTATTTTCACGGCGTTTTTGGGCATTTATGAGGCATTTAATATGAATTATGCGATTTTTTCATTTTTCGTGTGTGTTAGCCCATGAATATTTTGGTGATATGAATTCCAGTTAATTTTTTTCCGTAACCTTTTGGGGACCCTCCGTAAGTACCTGGGGGAGCAGCAGGTTAGGCCACGTGAATTTTTACGGCGTTTTTGGGCATTTACGAGGCATTTATTAGGAATTAGGTAATTTTTCGTATGTATTAGCCCATGAATAATTTGGTGATATGACTTTCGATCAATATTTTTCTGAAACCTTTTGGAGACCCTCCATAAGTATCCGGGGGATCGGCAGGTGAAGTCGTGGAAAATTTTTACAGTGTTTTTGGGCATTTACGAGGCATTCAATAGGAATTAGACAGTTTTTCTCCTTTTTCCTGCGTGTTAGCTAATGAATATTTTGGTGATATGGCTTTCGGTCAATTATTTTCCGAAACCTTATAGGGAATCTCCGTAAGTACCCGGGGG
The DNA here is from genome assembly GCA_018342035.1 of Solanum appendiculatum. Classification (NCBI taxonomy): domain Eukaryota; kingdom Viridiplantae; phylum Streptophyta; class Magnoliopsida; order Solanales; family Solanaceae; genus Solanum; species Solanum appendiculatum. Next base: position 617,533 of record JAGDQO010000043.1, on the reverse strand, counting down.
AGCAGCAGGTGAAACCTTGTGAATTTTCACGGCATTTTTGAGCATTTACGAGACATTTAATAGAAATTAGGTGATTTTTCTCATTTTTCGTGTGTGTTAGCCATGAATATTTTTGTGATATGGTTTCCGGTCAAATCTTTTCTCGACACCTTTTGGAGACCCTCCGTAAGTACCCGGGGGAGAACCAGGTAAAGCCTGGAAATTTTCACGGCGTTTTTGGCCATTTACGAGGCATTCAATAATAATTAGGCAATTTTTCAAACTTTTTGTGTGAGTTAGCCCATGAATATTTTGGTGATATGGCTTCCGATTAATTTTTTTACAAAACCTTTTGGGGACCATCCGTAAGTACTTCGGGGAGCAGCAGGTGAAGCCTCGGAAATTTTCACGGCGTTTTTGGGCATTTAATAGGAATTAGACGATTTTTTCTCATTTTTTGTGTGTGTTAGCCCATTAATATTTTGGTGATATGGCTTCGGTCAATGTTTGTTCGAAACCTTTTGGGGACTCTTCGTAAGTACCTGGGGGAGCAGCAGGTGAAGCCTCGAAAATTTTCACGGTGTTTTTTTGCATTTACGAGCCATTTAATAGGAATTAGGCGATTTTTCTCATTTTTCGTGGGTGTTAGCCCATGAATATTTTTGTGATATGGCTTCTAGTTTATTTTTTATGATACATTTTGGGCACCCTCCGTAAGTACCTGGGGGAGCAGCAGGTGAAGTTTCGAGAATCTTTTCCGGCGTTTTTTGGCATTTACGAGCATTTAATAGAAATTAGGTGATTTTTTCTCATTTTTCGTGAGTGTTAGCCCAAAAATCTTTTGGTGATATGGCTTCCGGTCAACTTTTTTCTTAAACCTATTGGGGACCCTTTGTTAGTACCTGGGGGAGCAGCAGGTGTAGTCTCGGTAAATTTTACGGCGTTTTTGGGCATTTACGAGTCATTTAATAGAAATTATGCGATTTTTCTCATTTTTGTGTGTTAGCCCATTAATATTTTGTTGATATGGCTTTGGTCTATTTTTTCCGAAACCCTTTGGGGATCCTTCGTAAGTACCCTTAGAACAGCAAGTGAAGTCTCGAGAATTTTAAGGGCATTTTTGTGCATTTACGAGGCATTTAATAGGAATTAGGTGATTTTTTCTCATTTTTCGTGTGTGTTAGTCCATGAATATTTTGGTGATATGTCTTTCGGTGAATTTATTTCTGAATCTTTTGGGGACCCTCCGTAAGTACCCGGAGGAGCAGCAGGTCAAGCCTCGTAAATTTTCACGGTATTTTTCACATTTACAAGGCATTTAGTAGTAATTAGGCGATTTTTCTCATTTTCGTGTGAGTTAGCCTGTTAATATTTTGGTGATATGGCTTGCGGTAAATTTTTTTCCGAAACCATTTGGGGACCCTCCGTAATTACCCGGTGGAGCAGTAGGTGAAGCCTCGGAAATTTTTACGCATTTACGAGGCATTTAATAGGAATTAGGCGATTTTTCTCATTTTTCGTGTTTATTAACCCATGAATATTTTGGTGATATAGCTTCTGGTCAATTTTTTTCCGCAACCATTTGGGGACCCTCCTTAAGTATCTGGCAGAGAAGTAGCTAAAGACTCGAGAATTTTCACGGCGTTTTTGGGCATTTTCTAGACATTTAATAGGAATTAGACGATTTTTCTCATTCTTCGTGTGTTTTAGCCCATGAATATTTTGGTGTTATGGCTTCTGCTCAATTTTTTTCCGAAACCGTTTGGGGACCCTCCGTAAGTACCCGGCAGAGCAGCAGGTGAAGCCTTGAAAATTTTCACGGCATTTTTGTGAATTTAAGAGGCATTTAATAGGAATTAGGCGATTTTTCTCATTTTTCGTGTGTAAGCCCATGAATATTTTGGTGATATAGCTTTCGGTCATTTTTTTTCGAAACCTTTTGGGGACCGTCCGTCAGTACCCAGGGGAGGAGCAAGTGAATCCTCATAAATTTTCACGGCGTTTTTTGTCATTTACAAGGCATTAAATAGGAATTAGGCGGTTTTTCTTATTTTTCGTTTGTGTTAGCCCATTAATATTTTTGTGATATGTCTTCCGGTCAATTTTTATTCGAAACCTTTTGGGGATCCTCCGTAATCATCAGGGGGAGCAGTAGGTGAAGCATCAGGTATTTTCACGGCGTTTTTGGGCATTTACTAGGAATTAGTCTTTTTTTCTCATTTTTCATGTGTGTTAGCCCATGGATATTTTGGTGATATGTTTTTCGATCAATTTTTTTTCAAAACCTTTTGGGGGCCCTCCGTAAGTACAAGGAGGACCAGCAGGTGAAGTCTCGAGAATTTGTACGGCGTTTTTGGGAATTTACGAGGTATTTAATAGGAATTAGGCGATTTTTCTCATTTTTCTTCTGTGTTGGCCATGAATATTTTGGTGATATGACTTCCGATCTATTTTTTTAAAAACCTTTTGGAGACCCTCTGTAAGTACCCGGGGGAGAAGCAGGTGAAGCCTCGGAAATTTTTTGAGCATTTTGGACATATAAGAGGCATTTAATAGAAATAGACGATTTTTCTCATTTTTCGCGTGTGTTAGTTAGTCCATGAATATTTTGGTGATATGGCTTCTAGTCATATTTTTTCCGAAAGCTTTTGGGGACCCTCTCTAAGTACGCGGGGAGCAGCAGGTGAAGTCTCAGAAATTTTCACGGCATTTTTTGGCATTTACGAGGCATTTAATAGGAATTAGGCGATTTTTCTCATTTTTCGTGTGTGTTAGCCTCTGAATATTTTGATGATATGGCTTCCGGTCAATTTTTTGCTGAAACTTTTGAGGACCCTCCGTAAGTACCTGGGAGCAGCAGGTGAAGCCTCTGGAATTTTCACGGCGTTTCTGGACTTTTACGAGGCATTTAATAGGATTTAGGTGATTTTCCTCATTTTTCGTGTGTGTTAGTCCATAAATATTTTGGTGATTTGGCTTCTGGTCAATTTCTTCTGAAATCTTTTGCGGACCCTCCGTAAGTACCTAGGGGAGCAGCTGGTGAAGCCTCGTAAATTTTCATGGCTTTTTTGGGCATATATGAGGTATATAATAGGAATTAGGTGATTTTTCTCATTTTTCGTGTTTTTTAGCCATGAATATTTTGGTGATATGGCTTCCGGTCAATTTTTTTCTGAAATCTTTTGGGAACGTACCGTAAGTTCCCGGGGGAGCAGCAGGTGAAGCCTCAGGAATTTTCACAACATTTTTGGGCATATACGAGTTATTTAATAGGAATTTGACGATTTTTCTCAATTTTCGTGTGTGCTAGTTAGCCCATGAATATGTTGGTGATATGGTTTCCAATCAATTTTTTTCCGAAACCTTTTGGGGACCCTCCGTAAGTACCTGGGGGAGCAGCAGGTGAAGACTCGAGTATTTTCGTGGCGTTTTTGGGCAATTATGAGGCCTTTAATAGGAACTAAGCAATTTTTCTCATTTTTCGTGTGTGTTAGCCCATGAATATTTTGGTGATATGGCTTCCGATCAATTTTTTTCTGAAACTTTTGTGGACCCTCTGTAAGTACCTGGGGAGCAGCATTTGAAGCCTCGGGAATTTTCACGGCATTTCTGGGCTTTTACGAGGCAATTAATAGGATTTCGGTGATTTTTCTCATTTTTCGTATGTGTTAGCCCATCAATATTTTGGTGATTTGGCTTCTGGTCAATTTCTTCCAAAACCTTTTGGGGACCCTCTGTAAGTACCTGGGGGAGCAGCAGGTGAAGCCTAGAGAATTTTCATAGCGTTTTTGGGCATTTACGAGTATTTAATAGAAATTAGGCGATTTTCTCATTTTTCGTGAGTGTTAGGCCAAGAATATTTTGGTGATATAGCTTCCTGTCAAGTTTTTTCTGAAACCTATTGGTGACCCTCCGTTAGTACCCGGGGGAGCAGCAGGTGAAATTTTGAGAAATTTTACGGCATTTTTGTCCATTTACGAGAGGTTTAATAGGAATTAGGCAATTTTTCTCATTTTTCGTGTGTGTTAGCCCATGAATATTTTGGTGATATGGCTTCCGATCAAGTTTTTTCTGAAATCTTTTGAGGACCCTCCATAAGTACCCGGGGGAACAGCAGGTGAAACCTTGACAATTTTCACGTCGTTTTTGGGCATTTACGAGACATTTATTAGGAATTAGGTGATTTTTCGCATTTTTCTTGTGTGTTAGCCTCTGAATATTTTGGTGATATGGCTTCAAGTTATTTTTTTCGAAATCTTTCGGGGACCCTCTATAAATACTCGTTGGAGCAGCATGTGAATCATCAGAATATTTATAACATTTTTGGGCATTTACGAGGCATTTAATAGGAATTAGACGATTTTTTCTCATTTTTCGTGTATGTTAGCCCATGAATATTTTGGTGATATGTTTTTCGGTCAATTTTTTTCCAAAACCTTTTGGGGACCCTCCGTAAGTACACGGAGGACCAGCAGGTGAAGCCTCAAAAATTTTTACTGCGTTTTTGGGCATTTATGAGGTATTTAATAGGAATTAGGCGATTTTTTTAATTTTTCGTGTGTGTTAGCCATGAATATTTTTGTGATATGACATCCGGTCTATTTTTTAAAAAACCTTTTGGAGACCCTCTGTAAGTACCCGGGGGAGAAGCAGGTGAAGCCTCGTAAATTTTCACAGCATTTTTGACATATACGAGGCATTTAATAGGAAATCGACGATTTTTCTAATTTTTCGTGTATGTTAGTTAGCCGTGAATATTTTGGTGATATGGCTTTCGGTAATATTTTTTTCAAAAGCTTTTAGGGACACTCTGTAAGTACGCGGGGGAGCAGCTGGTGAAGTCTCACGAATTTTCACGGCATTTTTTGGCATTTACGAGACATTAAATAGAAATTGGACGATTTTTCTCATTTTTCGTGTGTGTTAGCCCATGAATATTTTGGTGATATGACTTCCAGTCAATTTTTTCTTAAACTTTTGAGGACCCACCGTAAGTACCTGGCGGAGCAGCAGGTGAAGCCTCGAGAATTTTCACGGCGTTTCTGGGCTTTTACGAGGCATTTAATAGGAAAGGTTATTTTTCTCATTTTTCGTGTGTGTTAGCCCATAAATATTTCGGCGATTTGGCTTCTGGTCAATTTCTTCAGAAACCTTTTGCGGACCCCCCGTAAGTACCTGGGGAAGCAGCAAGTGAAGGCTCGGGAATTTTCACGGCGTTTTTTTGCATTTATGAGGTATATAATATGAATTAAGTGATTTTTCTCATTTTTCGTGTGTGTTAGCCATGAATTTTTTGGTGATATGGCTTCCGATTAATTTTTTTTCTTAAATTTTAGCGGCGTTTTTGGGCATTTACGAGACATTTAATAGGAATTAGGCGATTATTCTTATTTTACTTGTGTGTTAGCCCATTAATATTTTGGAGATATGGCTTCCGGTCAATTTTTTTTTGAAACCTTTTGGGACCCTCCGTAAGTACCCGAGGGTGGAACAGGTGAAGCCTCGAGAATTTTCACTGTGTTTTTTGGCATTTACGAGCAATTTAATAGGAATTAGGCGATTTTTCTCATTTTTCGTGTGTGTTAGCCCTTGAATATTTTGGTGATATGGTTTCCAGTAAAAAAAAATTCGAAACCTTTTGGGGACCCTCCGTAAGTACTCGAAAGAGAACCAGGTTAAGTCTCGGGAATTTTCACCTCATTTTTACGCATTTACGAGGCATTTAATTGGAACTAGGTGATTTTTCTCATTTTTCGTATGTGTTTTGCCATGAATATTTTTGTGATATGTCTTCCGGTCAATTTTTTTTTGAAAGTTTTTGGGTACCCTCCGTAAATAACCGGGAGAGCAGCATGTGAATCCTTAGAAATTTTCACAGAGTTTTTGGGCATTTAGGAGGCATTTAAAAGTAATTAGGTGATTTTCATATTTTTCATGTGTGTTTGCCCATGAATATTTTGGTGATATGGCTTCCGGTCAATTTTTTTTCCAAAACCTTTTGAGGACCCTCTGTAAGTACTCGGGGGAGCAGCAGGTGAAGCCTTGAAAATTTTCACGGAGATTTTGGGCATTTACGAGGCATTTAATAGGAATTATGCGATTTTTCTCATTTTTTGTGTATGTTAGTCCATGAATATTTTTGTGATATGGCTTCTGGTCAATTTTTTACTGAAACTTTTTGGGGACCCTCCATAAGTACCCGGGGGAGAAGTAGGTGAAGCGTCAAAAAATTTTCACGGTGTTTTTGCACATTTACGAGGCATTTAATAAGAACTAGGCGATTTTTCTATTTTTCGTATGTATTAGCCCATGAATATTTTGGTGATACGACTTCAGGTCAATTTTTTTTCGAAACAATTTGGGGACCCTCCATAAGTAACCGACGGAGCAGCATGTGAAGCCTCGAAAATTTTCCTAGCATTTTTGTCATTTAATAGGAATGAGATGATTTTTCTTTTTTTCGTGTGTGTTAGCAATGAATATTTTAATCATATGGCTTCCGATAAAAAAACTTCCGAAACCTTTTGGAGACCCTCCATAAGTAGCCGGGGAGCAGCATGTGAAGCTTGGGGAATTTTAACGACGTTTTTGGGCATTTACGAGGCATTTAATTGGAATTAGATGATTTTTGTCATTTTTCGTGTGCGTTAGCCAATGAATATTTTGTTGATATGATTTTCGGTTAAATTTTTTTTAAACCTTTTGAAGACCCTATGTAAGTACTCGGGAGAGCAGCAGGTGAAATCTCGGGAATTTTCATGGCGTTTTAGACATTTACGAGGCATTTAATAGGAATTACGTAATATTTCTCATGTGTTAGCCCATGAATATTTTGGTGATATAGATTTCGGTCAATATTTTTCCGAAATTTTTTGGGGACACTCCGTAAGTACCCGGTAGCAGGTGAATTCTTGGGAATTTTCACGGCGTTTTTGGGCATTTACGAGACAATTAATAGGAATTAGGCGATTTTTCTCATTTTCGCGTGTGTTAGCCATTAATATTTTGGTGATATGACTTCCTGTCAATTTTTTTTCCGAAACCTTTTGAGGAGCTTCCGTAAGTACCCGGGAGAGCAGCATGTGAAGCCTCGAAAATTTTCACTGCGTTTTTGGGCCTTTACGAGGCATTTAATAGGAATTAGGCGATTTTTCTTATTTTTCGTATGTGTTAGCCAATGAATATTTTGGTGATATGGTTTCCGGTCAATCTTTTTCCGAAACCTTTTGGGGACCCTACGTAAGTACCCGGGGGAGCAGCAGGTGAAGCCTCGATAATTTTCAAGGCGATTTTAGGCTTTTACGAGGCATTTAATAGAAATTAGTCGAATTTTCTCATTTTTCGTGTGTGTTAGCCCTTGAATAATTTTGTGATATGGCTTCCAGTCAATTTTTTTCCAAAACCTTTTGGGGACCTCCGTAAGTACCCGGGGGAGCATCAGGTGAAACCTTGGGAATTTTCACGGCGTTTTTTGGCATTTACTAGGTATTTAATAGGAATTAGGCGATTTTTCCTTTTTTTCGTGTGTGTTAGACCATGAATAAATTGGTGATATGGCTTCCGGTCCATTTTTTTCTGAAACCTTTTTGAAAAAAACTCTATAAGTACCCGAGGGAATAGCAGGTGAAGCCTCGGAAAGTTTAACGTCGTTTTTGGGCATCTACGAGGCATTTAATAAAAATTAGGCGATTTTTCTCATTTTTCGTGTATTAGACCATGAATAATTTGGTGATATGGTTTCCGGTCCATTCTTTTCAAAAACTTTTTCGAAAAACACCGTAAGTACTCGGGGAGCAGCAGGTGAAGCCATGAGAATTTTCATGGTATTTTTGGGTATTTACGAGGCATTTAATAGGAATTAGGAAATTTTTCTCATTTTTTGTATATGTTTGCCCATTAATATTTTGGTGATGACTTTTGGTCAATTTTTTTCTTAAACCTATTGGGGAGCATCCTTAAGTATCCAGGGGAGTAGCAGGTGATGCCTCGGAAAGACTATACGTAATGCTTCTCCAACTCATTACGGAAGTCCTCATAAAGTTTTTTTTGAAAAACTTGTGGGTGCTCCAACGCGCCAGATCCATGGGATATTATACACGAAAAATAAAAATAAAATATGTAATTCCGTTAAGTTGGGTTCTAAATGCGAAAATATGCCTTAAAAAAATGAAACGACTGTACGTAATATTTTCCCAACTCATTATGGAGGTCCTCAAAAAGTTTTTTCAGAATAGATTTTTTGGTGCTCCAACGCGCCTCATCCATGGGCATTAATACACATGAAAACATAGAAAATCGTGTAATTCCATAAGTTGGTTCCTAAATACGAAAATATGCCTTAGAAAAATGGTTCAACTGTACGTAATACTTCCCCAACTCATTACAAAGGTCCACGTAAAGAATTTTCAGAAAAATTTTCTGGGTGCTCTAACGCGACAGATCCATGGGCAATACGCATGAAAAACTTAGAAAATCACGTAGTTCCATTAATTTGGCTCCTAAACGTGAAAATATGCTGTAAAAAATGGCGCGACGGCACGTAATGCTACCCCAACTCATTACGGAGGTCCATATAAAGTTTTTTCATAAAGCATTTCCAAATGCTTTAACGTGCCAGATCCATGGGTTCTAATACACACGAAAAATCAAGAAAATCGCTTAATTTCGTTAAATTGACTCCTAATTACGAAAATATACCTTAAAAAAATGGCGCGATTGTACGTTATGCTTTCCCAACTCACTATGGAGGTCCTCATACATTTTTTTTTATATAAAATTTCTGGGTGCTCCAATACTCCAAATCCATGGGCGAAAACACACGAAAAACCAAGAAAATCACGTAATTCTGTTAAGTTGGCTACTAAATGCAGAATATGCTTTAAAAAATGACGCGACTATACGTAACGTTTTACCAACTCATTATGGAGGTCCTAATAAAGTTTTTTTCAGAAAAAAATTCTGGGTGCTCCAACGCTCCAGATCCATGCGCTAATATACACGAAAAATCAAGAAAATCTCTTAATTCCGTTTAGTTGGTTCCTAAATGCAAAAATATGCCTTAAAAAAATGGCGCGATTGTACGTAATGCTTCCCCAACTCATTACTAAGTCCTCATAAAAAAATTTCAGAAAATTTTTTTGGGTGCTCCAACGCGCTAGATCCATGGGCTAATACACACGAAAAATCAAGAAAATCTCGTAATTCCGTTAAGTTGGTTCCTAAATGCGAAAATATGCCTTAAAAAAATGGCGCGACTGTACGAAATGCTTCCCCAACTCATTACGGAGGTCTTTATAAAGTTTTTTCAGATAATATTTTCTGGTGCTCCAACGCGCCAGATTCATGGGCTAATAAACACGAAAAACCAAAAAAATCGTGTAATTCCATTTAATTGGCTCCTAAATGCGAAAATATGCCTTAAAATGGCGCAACTGTACGTAATGCTTCCCCAACTCATTACGGAGGTCCTCATAAAGTTTTTTCTTAAAAAATTTACGAGTGCTCCAACGCACCAGATCCATTGTCTAATACACACAATAAACCAAGAAAATCGCTTAATTTTGGTATGTTGGCTCCTAAATGTGAAAAGATGCGTTAAAAAATGGCGCGACTGTACGTAATTCTTCCCCAACTCATTGCGGAGGTCCTAATAAAGGTTTTTCATAAAAAAATTTCGGGTTCTTCAACGCGCTAGATCCTTGGGCTAATACACATGAAAACCAAGAAAAATGCGTAATTCTGTGAAGTTGGCTCCTAAATGCGAAAATATGCCTTAAAAATGGCGCGACTGTATGTAATGCTTCCACAACTCATTACTATGGTCCTCATAAAGTTTTTTTCAGAAAAAATATTCGGGTGCTCCAACACATCAGATCAATGGTCTAATATTAACACACGAAAAATCCAGAAAATCGCGTAATTCTGTTAAGTTGGCTCCTAAATGTGAAAAGATGCCTTAAAAAATGGTGCGACTGTACGTAATGCATCCCCAACACATTACGGAGGTTCTCATAAATTTTTTCAGGAAAAATTTAGGTGCTCCAATGCGCAAGATCATGGTCTAATACACACGAAAAGCCAAGAAAATTGCCTAATTCCGTTAAGTTGGCTCCTAAATACGAAAATATGCCTTAAAAATAGTGTGACTGTACGTAATGCTTCCCCAACTCATTACGGAGGTCCTCATTAAGAGAAAAAAATTCTGGGTGTTCCAACGCGCCAGATCCATGGGCTTATATACACGGGAAAAAAATCGCGTAATTTCGTCTAGTTGGCTCCTAAATGTGAAAAGATGCCCTAAAAAATGGTGCGACTGTACGTAATGCTTCCCCAACACATTACGGAGGTTCTCATAAATTTTTTCAAGAAAAATTTTGGTGCTCCAACGCGCAAGATCCATGGTCTAATACACACGAAAAACCAAGAAAATCGCGTAATTCCATTAAGTTGGCTCCTAAATGGAAAAATATGCCTTGAAAATGGTGCGACTGTACATAATGCTTCCCCAACTCATTACGGAGGTCCTCATTAAGAGAAAATTTTTTTAGGTGTTCCAACGCGCCAGATCCATTGGCTTATATGCACGAAAAACCACAAAAATCGCGTAATTTCGTCTAGTTGGCTCCCAAATGCAAAAATATGCCTTAAAAAATGGCGCGACTGTACGTAAAGCTTCCCCAACTCATTAGGAGGTTCTCATAAAGTTTTTTCAGAAAAAATTGCAAGGTGCTCCAACGCGCCAGATTCATGGGGTAATACACATGAAAAACTAAGAAAATCGCGTAATTCCGTTAAGTTGGCTCCTAAATGTGAAAATATGCCTTAAAAAATGGTGTGACTGTACGTAATGCTTCTCCAACTCATTACGGAGGTCCTCATAAAGTTTTTTCAGAAAATTTTTTTGGGTTTTCCAACGCGCCAGATCCATGGGCTAATACACACGAAAAACCAAGAAAATCATGTAATTTCGTTAAGTTGGCTCATAATGTGAAAAAATGCCTTAAAAAATGGCGCGACTGTACGTAATGCTTTCCCAACTCATTACGGAGGTCGTCATAAAGTGTTTTTAGGAAAAAAATTTAGGTGCTCCAACGTGCCAGATCCATGGGCTAATACACATGAAAAAACTAAAAAAATCGCGTAATTCTGTTAGGTTGGCTTCGAAATTCAAAAGTATGCCTTTAAAAAATGGCGCAACTGTACGTAATGCTTCCCCAACTCCTTACGGGATCCTCATTAAAAAATTTCAGAAAATTTTTTTGGGTGCTTCAACGCGCCAGATCCATGGGCTAATATACACGAAAAATCAAGAAAGTCGCGTAATTTCGTTAAGTTGGCTCCTAAATGCGGAAATATGCATTAAAAAATGGCGCAACTGTACGTAATGTTTCTCCAACTTATTATGGAGGTTCTCATAAAGTTCCGGCTTACTCTTAAATATATATATGAAAACATATAAATGTTATATAATTTCAAGAAAAAGTTTTTATTTGAAGAAAAAAAAGATAAATTCTATTTGTTTTTTTTTGGGTATAATGATTTTTATGTCAAGTGGTAATAACAATGATTAGTTTCTTTTTATTGCAAGTACATGAATGTAGTAAGAAGCTTTATTTTAAAGCAAACCAATTACTCGTAGTTTAACAAGCAAAAAGTCCTCATAAAGTGAAGGGGATACCTTTCTTTTTTCTGAGCAACCACATCTTCTTCGTCTTTTTTAAGCTTCATATTCAGATATTCGTATCGAAACTCTTATTAATTTAAATTTATGATATAATGATCATTTAAGAGGAAAATAATTTTTAACAAAAAATTTCATATTCAATTATGCCTTAACTTAAAATTTTTAATTAAAAATGAAAGAATCGTATTTATTCCGTCACAAATTCTAAAGTAGTGAATAAGTAGGGTGGAGCTAGCAAAGGCGGAGTGTATGTGGCGGTCATTCAAACCCTTTTCGATAAAAAGATACGTTGTTTATATATATATATATGAATAAAATTATCTTTTAAATACATATAATAGATGAATCTTGTTTGATCTTTTCACATATTTACTTTTTATATTTTGAATACTTTAGCGAAAATCTTGACTCTGCCAAATAAACAAATACAACTCTTACTAACTACCAAAAGTAGCTATAAGTCTCCCCTACTTTAGAAAATTGACAAGTGTCTCTCCTATAAAAGATAAGCTCTAGATTTAAAATAATATATTTACATAAGTTAGGTTGTGGTTATTATCGTAGCCACCTCACTAATTGGCTGTTTATTGGAGCAGATTATCCCATTGATTTCGATGTCGATCCATTTAAAAATAATACCCATAGAAACACGTGTCAGGCCCACGATGAAAGGGGATTAAGATTAAAAAAAAAAAAACTTTATCTTAAAAACACTCACTTTATATCCTCAAAAGTATCCCTACATTTGCGCGTGACTTATTATTTCGATTCCGATATTCATCTCTGTCATCACAATTATCATTGTTGTCAATCATTATTCATTGTCATATCTATTAACGTTATCAGTATAATTATATTCTCTAACATTGCCATCACCTCTATGATTACTATTAGTCATTACCATCACTACGATCAATCCCCACTTCATCACAAGTAAAACCACCATCAACTACCGCCAATATATGGCCAACCAACACACAATCTTCAGTCATCACCATCATTGCTATCAGTCACTACGATCACCAATGGCGGAGCCACATATATTTGAGGGATGTCGGTCCATCAAAAACTTACATTGTGTAGTTAGAATAAAATATTATTTTATGTATATATATTACATATTGACACTCTTTGACTTATACGCGATTTTACTTCTTTATATTTTGACACCTTTAGTAAATATTTTGTCTCCCTCACTACCACCATTATTGTCAATCCCTACTATAAACCACATTCATTAGTACAATTAGCATCTCTGTCAATTACATACCATCAACGCATCGTTAATCACCATACATTCATTAGCTATCACATTCGACACCATCACCTACTAACATCAACCAACTTCACCGTCATAATTACCATTACCACTATCAAATGCTATTTCCACATCAATTATTACAATATTTAACGACCTTCACCATTACAATTATCAATATCACCATAACTAGTCACTAATATCAATCATCACCATACCACTTATTTGAAAAATAAATAATTTTAATTATTTAATATTTCAACATAAAAATAACATCTTAATTATTTAAATATATATTCAGATTCTTTTAATCTTAATGAAAATAAATAAAGCGAATCAAACCATATCTCACTGGTTATCGAGAAGAATAAAGATAATGAAGAATATTCCCTTTTAAGTTAGCATGCGTTGAAGGTGGATTATCTTTACACTATTTCCTTTTTAATTATTCCTTCAATATACCACTAGTTATATGCTTATTATATAATTAAATAAAAATACTAACTTTATTCTTGTGTCACTCGTTGCGTCATCTAGATACTGATATATAAATTATGAGTATTATTTTATTTATTTTAAAATAGTTATCATGAGAAATCAATTAATTCATGTAATTTTTTAATATTAATATGATTAATGATATACTAATTTTTTTAATCCGCACACTATTTACTTACCGTTGTATTCCTTAAGATTCAAAATAAATGAGTCGTTGATTTTTTTTATGTTTTTGAAAATGAATAAATTTCTTAAAGTTTAAAAACGTATTAATGGATTTTTCAATTATCTCTGGTTTTAAGGAAAAACTTGGGCAAAAATAAAAGAATAATATTAATAAATTATCCTTTAATTAATATCATTAACTAATTTTTTAAAGGAGGTATCACACTCTAAAAATTCATTTATTTTTAAATGAATGGAGTACAAATTTTCTTGATTCAACTTGTGCTTATCTGTTCCTACATTACTGACTTTTGGTATTACTATGAGCATAATATAGCAATGTGCAGCTTTAAAAGAGGAAGAAAAGGTCACATGCAGATACAACAGTGAAACATCGTTGTTTCCAAAAAGTAATGCAAACAATAATATCAGTATATGTAACAGTAGTTATTGCTATCAATTACTCCCCGTTTTAATTTATATGAGTTAGTTTGATTTAGAGCCCATTTAGATGGGATTTTAAGTTGGTCAAACTAACTTTTAAATTAGTTTTTGACTTATTAGAGCGTTTGACAATTAAATAATAACTTAAAATAAGTTAAAAGTAGGGTGCCCCCTACTTATTTTTTTTAACTTATAAATCATTTTACTTTGACCAAGGATATTACTTTTTTACCCTTAATTCTTTTATAATGTTAACAACTTTAAGGATATTTTAGACATTTTGATAAAAAAAGTAACTTTCAACACTTTTTTGCCAAACACATCAAAAACACATAACTACTTATTTTTAAAATGACTTTAAGCCAATCCAAACGGGCTCTTAATATTGAGCTTAAGAAAAAATGAAAGACATTTGAAATTTATGGTCTAAAATGAGTGACATATATTTATGCGGCTCGAAGTAATTTTATTAAGGGTATAAACGACATATTAAAGTTAAATTGGTATTACATATAGAAATACGTCATTCTTTTTTGGACTAACTAAAAAATAAAGTAAGTCATATAAATTGGGACAGAGGGGGATCGGAGTAGTAGTATTTTCAAAAGAAAGTTATTGCTACTCATTTACCTTTTTACACGCATATTAAGAAATCATAAATAAGAAGATAATTTTACTAATTCACCACTTAATTTTTTTTAGAAATTTTACAAATAAATGTGAACACTTTAAAAAAGAATTAATTGCAAGAGTAATATAAGAATAATTTAATTAATATTTTCTTAATTTTGTAAAGTGGACAATTAATATGAAACAATTATTTTTTAAAATGATGAGAATATTAATTATACCTAACATTAATAAGTTTTAGAATTCAATGTTGATTCCCATTAAAGTGACCTATGAACTCTTTATCCAGCCTTTGATTCTAGGGAAGGGAATACTTGTTTATAAGAAATTAAAATAGTGTGCCCCAAAAAAAGCATGGTCCCAATTTTCCTCTGCTCGAAATAATTAGGCAAGAAAGGGGGACATAACTATTGAGATATATCTAGTGGAAATGTCAATTTTTGGCTATTCGTTTTAAGTTTTTATTTACCTGAACTTTAAGTTATACTTCATCTGTTTCAGTTGATTTATCTTACTTTCTTTTTTAGTTTGTTTTTAAAAGATGTTTTTTTTCATTTTTTACAACTCTTTAGTTTTAACTTACCACCTGACATGTTTAAGATCACAAGATTAAATAATATTTTGATACATTTTAATTATTCGGATTAGGTTTTGGGCCTCATTTTTACTCTAAATGTGTATTGTGAGGGTATATATATTATTATTAATTGAAAAGAAGTCTCATAGTTTGAAAATAAATTTTTAGGAGGAAAATATAATAACTTTTTACGTATATATATCTTATTGAATGTGGGGATCGTTATAATAATTGAGAAATGAAATAATTTTAGGTAATTGTTGTATCCTTTTATACGTGGTTATCTATTTTGTTCTTTCATTTATATCTGAACGTCTAACATGAATCCACACTATTATTTCTATATTTATCTTTTTCATTCCCTTTTCATTATTTTTATTCTCTTATTATTGAATATTTTGAAGTCTCTCAAATGGTCAAACCTTCTACCTTAGGTAAAATCTATTTATATTTATAAAAAGATCAAATTTGTTATTTGGTGTCTTTTTTAAATTCCAAGCATTAAATAAGTTATCATTATATTGAAGTAGCGCCACACTATTCGATATCAATACATCAAGTTATCATAGTCAACACAACACTGTTTCGATATCAATAAATCAACTTCTCAAATTCTCGAGTTTAAATTTATTATTCTTACTTTATATTGTAATTTTTCAGTAAAAAAATTACATTATTTACATTCTTACTTCACAAAATCTACCTACATCTTATCTTCCCGTGGACTTCCGACTTCCTTCCTATCGATTCACCATAAGTTTTTGTATAGGGCAAGTATTTGGAAATTATAATTATTGGGTCAGATCAACTCATAAGAGTAGTGCTAATTAGACTGTTAAACCATTAGTTTGTCCTTCTCTTTAATCCTAGCCTTTAGGAATAAAAACACTATTATGGATATTTTCTATATATATATATATATTCATGGTCAAATGTAGACCCCATTGAGTTATATATTGTCATAATCATAAAATGCAAACTCACTTCAACCAATAGATTATTTATTAAAAAAATAATTTAATATAAGGTCTTGATATTTATTTTATTCATTGATTTGCCGATAAATTTAGATTCGAGTGACATAAATATCATCAAATTAAGGAGAAGGCCCCTACAAGAAGTTACTCCAATATTCTCCTTGCTCAAATCAAATATTTTTTATTCAGCGTGAAGAGATCTCATCCAATTCACCACATGATCAAAAAGAAAAAAAAATGCATACAAAATAATCCAAAACACTATCATGAATACTTAGAATAATGGAGATCCAATTGGTGAAGTCATGACCAAATGTGCAATGTTGTTCCAATTACTCTTGTCTTCAAAATTTCCAAAACAACTATCCATTTGTACTTCACTTGAGTAGTTTCCAGGGTTTTGGCTACAACCATATTCTGGAAAAAGCTCAGCTAAACCCTCAATGATGGAAAATTCTTTTTGGATGTCATTATCTTTTGTTATTGTATCTTCAAATGTGCAATGGTCTTCACCAACCTCAACATTTTCTTCGATATTATTGAACGTAGATCGTGTTGTAGAATCATGTATTTTTGTCCTTGTGTTCTTGATAAAACCATCAAGAAGAATTGCACTAATGTCATTTATAGTTAGTACTTTTGTGCGCGACATTTGCCAAGCTTTTAGTATGTCAAGACAAGGGATTCGTTGCAAATTATTACGAGGACGTTGATAAGGATTATTATTATTGTCGTTGTTGTTGTATGTGCTGCTTCTGTTTTGGACAAGCCTAGCCTCTGCTTCAAGTCTAGCAGTCTCCCATTCAGCCATATGGCTAAGGCTAGCAATGGACTTATAATTTGAACCATCTCTCTTTGGTTGATGAGTCATGGGATCAATGCCCATATTGATTAGTCTCTTCTTCAAATGTGTGTTCCAGTAATTTTTTATCTCGTTATCACTTCTGTTTGGCAAGTGAGATGCTATTGTTGACCACCTAATCCATAAAGAAATGAACCAATATGTTACTATTGCACAAATCACTTAATAGAATATACCTGAATACTCTGGAGTCAGAATTTTAACTAAGGGAATTCAAAATTTTCTTGATCCATTATTTTTTCGATTTTTACCTATTTCCAAGAAGAGCATGAAGTTGAAAGATGGTTCTGTCTTCCTCAGAGCTGAACTTTCCTCTCTTGATATTAGGCCTTAAATAATTGATCCATCTCAATCTACAACTCCTTCCACATCTCTGAATCCCTATAGTTAAAATGTGAAAAAAAATGTACATTAGATTAGTAACGTAGTCAGAAATTTTATAAAAAATGTTCAAGATTTTTTATATATATATATTATTATTATAAATATTTGATTTAAATATATATAGTATGATTTTATAAGGTTGTTCAATTGATCACTTGGTTGATGGTTGTAGATCCACCCACTGCTAAAAAATGGTTCAAAACCGACGGACGGAGTCGGTTTTATTTAAGGAAAACTAACGCCAAACTGATGGACTGTACATGGTCAATTTTGCCTTCTCGCTTTCGTGAAGCCGACGGACAGGGTCAGTTACCCTATCAACCAATTTTGTTTTAAAAATCGATGAACAGGGTTGGTTTTCTGAAATATAACATAAAGAGGTAGCCACATAGCTTGGAATTGAACCCAAATATTTTTTGACTTTAGATAAGTCTACCACGCAACCATACACATGCTCTTTGATGAAATAACCATCATTTTAATTTATACTCTTCATCTTGAATTTTACACTTTAAAAACCAACCCTATCCATTAATTTTTGTAAAAAAAATACTAATAAAAAACCGAGAGACTACGTCGGTTTTCCCTTAAAAAAACAAATTCAAAAATTATAATTTTTTACGCGAAAAAATAACTGACATACATCTATTCGTTTTCTATTAAAAGAATCTTTATTTTTTAAAAACAAAAAACTAATGAACAAGATCGATTTTCCCTTGATTTTCTAGACCAACCCTGTCCATCAGTTTTTCCATTATTTTTAGTAGTGACACCTACCATTACTATCCTTTAAAAACTTTAAACAAAAAACAAAAAACAAATAAATGTAGGGATTGAGAAGAAAACCTAGCTGCAAAATGAATAAATTAAAGTTTATAATGTTACCTGCTCTAAGTGGCAGATCACTCCAACTACCATAGCCATGTTCCTCAACATAAGCCAAGAGCTTTTGATCTTCATCATGTGTCCATGGCCCTTTCTTCAAACCCTCTTTATCTAAACATGGTAATCTTCCCATTTTAATAACTTAGTTCCAAATTTTAATACTTATAACAAGATATATAATGTGGTGTTTCTCTTTTTCCTCTTTTGGTGAGATGTAATATTATGGAAAGATAAGTGAGAGTATATATGAAAAGCAAGAATTAAATGGTATGACCAAAGTTGTACCACAAACTTTATAATAATTAAATAGTAATACATAAATTTCTGAATACAGAAAACTTAAGGAGATGGAAGCTATGCTTATGTGAATTGTGATTCCTTAATTGGTGTGGTCCATGAAATAGTGAAATGGTCCTTCAAAAACATGAAAGGATGGAACCATAAATGGCTCACCAAATTTAAGTAATAACAACCCCTTGGCAATTACTCCAAAAGAATAACCAATCAGCTTTCCTATAGACATTTAATTCTATTTCTTTTACTATGTATAGTCTTATTCTTAATATAGGCTACACAGTACTCTGTTCACTTTTATTTGTCCATTTTAGCATATCAAGAGAAAGATTTTTAAAAAAATCTTGTTGTACCCTTAACTTAACTTATACAGTAGTATTATTTTTTATTTGCACAATATAGTTTTTCAACAAAAGATGTTCAAGTGACCACCCTTCAGTCTATGTAGCTACGCTACGCCATTGTTGAGCAAAGAAGAAGTAAGAGTAACAAAGAAATGAAGAGGTGAACATGGAGGGGAAGAGAAGATGGTGGTGAATGGTACTATATAGTTTAAGTGATGTTAAATTTTGAATTGCAAAGAGTTTGTAATCTGAATTTTAGCTAATTTATTTCAATAAATATTTTTGAGTTAAATCCTACCAGAGTAGATCAAACTTTTTGAACTTTTGAGCATGATGGTTTTCCACAAAAGAATTCTATGTTCTTTACTTTATGCACACACTTAATAGTTTTTTTAGGGTCAATATAAAATTTGAGAAGAACTAGGTTCTTGTAAATTGAAGTTGAGCAAGTTTCAGAAGATTTCAAAATTTGGTATGGACAAATTCACCCCTTCTTGAGCCATATAGGCGCATAATGATGGAATCAAGATTTTCATTAAGGTGACTCAAAATAAAAAGAAATAAAAAAATAAAAAATACAAGATCAGAGGATATTCAACAATAACATATTCAGTGTAATGCCACAATGTAGAGTCAGAAAATTGTAGTTCAACACAAGAAACAAAGAGATATTCAAATTTACTATAAATACATTAAGAAAAAATTAGCTATATATATATATATATATATATAGCAGAGCACAACTAAATAAGTTGTTCACTGTAACAAAAATAATTTTTAGCAGCAATAAATATACACATTAATAGAGAGTATTAAAATCTTTACTGATATTACTTAATTGTTATTAGATTCAATGTCGCTATAAGGACATTTACAAAGAATGCTAATTATCTCTAAAAAAACATATTTAACAGCAATTAAACTATTACAATTGCAGCTCGTACATATCCATTAAAATTATGTTTAAGAACCATAAATATATTGTGGGACTATTTAAATTTTAGTGCATACGTACAAAATAGTTTAGTCCATTTTTTTCAATATTACTAATTATATCCTGTCTGTCGTACTTTTTTCAGTTATGAATTTTTCAATTCTGATTTAAATTGTCATAAGGTCGGTATAATGATGACAATTAATTCTTTACTTTCTCAAGAATTTTGTGGAGCCTTTTCAGTAATGATCACATTTATTTGAGTCTCTCCAATCCATCTATAAGAAAAAAAGTTTACAGTACATAATTTTGCTCCAACCACGTATCAATTTTGGTGTGGGAGAAGCCACGACATTTTAGGGGTGTACATTTGTGTTTGATCGATAAATTAAATTCGAAAAAAATGTTATTAATTTAGTGATATTGAGTTATTAGTTATAATTAAATAGATTTATGATTCATAACGCTATTTCTTTAATACTTTTGGCTCTCGAAGATTTTCATTTAGTAGTGCAGGCTAAAAGTGCTCTTCGAACCGTGTTGAATAGTCACCCATCATACAAATCATCTTATTAAAAATAATTGTCTCATATTAGTTATTCATCTTACTAAATCAAGAAAGCATTAATTAAAATTTTCCTATATTACCCTTGCGATTAACTCTTTTTGAAAGTGTTCACATTTGTTTTAAAAATCCCCAAGAAGTTTTTTAAAAGGTGGATTAATAAAATTATCTTCTTATTTGTAATTTATTAATATGTGTAAATACGATTGTTGAAGAAAGTGCATATCAACAAAGGAGACTTCCCGACAGGCTGACAGGAATCATTTAGGGTGACGTTCCCAACATTATTTTCTCCATACCCCCTACTTAAACTCAAGACCTCTAGTTAAAGATGGAGCAGTCCCACCACTGCACCACACCCCATGTTGGTAACTTCCCGACTTCGCTTTGCGAGTTTCATTCACTTTTTACTCCATACTAAATTGATTCTAAGGTTTTTTTTCATCTACCATGTACAAAACACCTTTCATATAAGTTAGCCATGTTTTACCTCTATCCCTAAATAGGGATAGAGAAAAATTAAAAACGATGATCACATTTTTAAAAAAAAATTAAAAAATTTAGAAGTAACTTTCTATGGTAATAAGTATGTACATCAATTGAAATGTCACTTATTAACAAGACAGGTGAACATAATTACTGAAATATTTATGAATGCTTGTTGGTCCTCACCACCCCAATTGAATTGTCACTTATTAAACCAAATGTATATGTTTTGTATAGTTCAATTTAATTAATGTTGATCCTTACCTGTATTCCTTTCGTCATTAAATTGTTTAGCTTCATGGCGCCATGACATGACATAATCTGCTCCATAGTTAGAAGTGACAAATGAGTTGATCGGATTGAATTTAAGTAATATAATCGGATGAATAATATGAATATTTGTAAATATTCATGATCAAATGAAAATACAAGTTAAAAATCAAAATAAGCTTACTCGTGAAAAATATCAAAAAATGCATATTAATAATATGAATATCCATATTATCCATTTTTTTTTAATAATATCAATATTTGATTCATTTTAAAATGAACATTTATTATCGACCTATAATTAATGGATTGAATTGAATTATCACTTTATTAAAAAAAATTTTTTACCTAAATGTAGGATAATGGTACCCAAAGAAAATTAACTAAGTAGTAAGAAGAAAATTAACTAAGTAGTAAGCCTAAAACTTCAAATGTAGTAGATAAAAAATAAATGAAGATTCAAATTATATCTACATTGAATTTTTACATCTATCATGTCAATTTAATTGGTTGTGCCTCTTTAATAATAGGTTACTCTTCTATTTTTATATTACCATATTAGCCTTGCTATAATAGTGTAAAAAAAATTATATATTAACCCTGCATATAATTTAAGCTGATATATAAATCAAATTTTAATAATATAAATTAAAGAAAACCGAGCTGGACATCAATCCTAATGCACTACACCAAAAATGATTTTTAGCGATAATTAATTAGTGACAATAACTTAATTATCGCTAAATATGTTTTTTTAGAGGCAATTACTAGTGACAATTACATTTTAGCACTCTTTGTAAATGTCGCTAAAACCTATAATAACATTAAATCTAATAACAATTAACGAATACTGATAAAGATTTTAACACTCTTTATTAACGTATATATGTACTGTCACGAAAAGTTATTTTTATTGTAGTGGATGAACCAATGATGATGTTCAGCCTTGACCATAAAAATACTCAATCTTAACCCCTTCATATTTTTGCTATAAATTATTAATTCTAATTTGCTTATTTTACATGATTGATCTTAGTTGTCTTTTCTTCAATATTTTATGTGGAGTATATATTTCGTTTGGATATCCAAAAAGAACAAAAATTGTCGTAAGAAAGACTCTATGTGAGAAAAAAAAACATATATTTGACATTATAAATATCTCATATTGACTAAAACATAACAAATATGATAGCCAAGAAACGATTTATTAATTTTCTGTTTACAATTTGATGCATAATGAACAAGGTACTTATTTATTTGTATCCGATTTTTATATTAAATCAAAATATTTAATCTAAATGGTTAAAATTATTTTAGATAATTGATATACATAATCATGATTAAATGATAAATATGTATATGTAATGATGAAATTTGGCATCAGTGTGTGGTGTTTTGGGGTGATGATTTCTAAAAGTGTATTGAAGTGCACTGTGTATACTAATACATCTCATATAAAACACATATATAATGTATTTCGATTGCATGTGAATATAGTATATCTAATAAATTATATGTGTTGATACCATTAGATTGAGCGAATAGATACAGTATATTCAACGAAATTGTATGTGACAGTATAATTAAGTTGAGCGAATAAATATAGTGTATCCAACAAAAATAATCGAACAAATGCAAATAGGAGATGGCCCATAATATTCGGCCCATACAACTTCCGAGCCCTTAGTGTTTTTCACGCTTTCTTCTGCTTACTCTCAGTACGGCCAAAACCCAGCAAAAATGGCGTTAAGGGCAACGATGCTACGAACCGCCGGGAAGTTCGCCGGCGCGAACTCCAGTCTACAACGATTTGTACACATCACGGCACGTACGGCGCCTCTAGATAGCGTGATTAATCGGCCGACGACTACATCACCGTCGTTGGTTTTACCTGAAAATGAGAATAACAACAACATATTTCCAAATTCACCATTCAATTGGGGATCCATGGAGCTTATGGCTGTTCCTAAGAGGAAGGTTTGATTTTTTTTTCCCTCAAAGATCCTTCTTTTTAGAAGTGTTGCCGGTTTCAGCTCAGTTCAAGTTAAATTTAAGCTTAATCCATTAAATCAGTTAAATATATCCTTTAATATGATAGATATATAGTTCTGAATTTGTAGGAATTATTGCATATTTGCATGTGCATAGCAATTAGAGCCAATACAAGCTAGAAGACTCGAGGAATATTCTGAAGTTAATTGCTATTAGGATTACTGTGAACATATCTTCCCCTTGAGGTTCGGTGATAGATTGGAATATGATCCTTGTTGTAGAAAAGCAAAGCCATTGTCTCTGTCGCTTGAATTTCAATGATGCTACACGGGGTCGGATCCTCTAAAAATGCAAGTGTGTCCTAGCTACTATCAATAAGTTGAGTAGCAACTAATAAACCATAAACATTTGGTTGATTAAAAGTAAGCAATGAAGCCATGATTAGAGGATGTTGAGGTGGACGTGTGGGCATACTAGGAGAAATAAGATTAATAATGAGATATCTAGGAGAAGGTAGGAGTGTCCTCCATGGTGGTCAAGATGACGAAAGCGAGATTAAGATAGTTCGGGCATATAAAAAGGAGATGCGAAGATGCCCCCACGAGGAGGTGTGAGAAGTTGACTGTGGTGAGTTTAAGGAGAGGTAGAGGTAGGCTGAAGAAGTATTGAGGAGAGGCGATTAGATTAGACAGGGCATGATACATCTTCAACTTATTGAGGACATGGTTAGATCGCAGAGTAGAATAGAAGATCAATAGATAGTGAGCGTTGTGTCGCTTTCTTATGGGATAGGCTTGGTGAGTTTGGTGTAGCGTACCTGTTTCTCCTTTCATACGAGTAGTAGTATCATTACTTTTGTAGTTTCTTATCCTACAATTTCTGTTACTGGCTATTTTTTCCTATGCTTCGGTTATTGCATTATTTGGCTGTTGTTATTGTTCCTTCTTTTCTGAAAGTTATGTAATACCTTTCCTATTGTTTGATATGTCCTCATTTCTTTTGTATTTTCCTTTTTCAAATTGTTTTGATATGCATTACTTAAGTCAAGGGTCTTTTGGAAATAGTCTATCTACCTCCAGGAGGCAGGGGTAAGATATCGAGCAACATAGGTCATTGTTTTAAACTACACTAACCTTTTGTAATGCCTTTTCATTTGGTTGTGCATATTGGCTTAGCGCTTGTTTAGATTTTCCTATTCTATCACATGTATGCATAAAATACATACATTCTCTGAAGTTATGTGTGTGGCATGTGCTCTGTGGAAGAGAGTGAGTTATAGAATTTACATCTCACTTTTTTTTTAATGGGTTGTGGTTAATAATGCAGGTTTCTCCTCACAAGAGAGGCATAAGGAATGGACCAAAGGCTCTAAAACCCGTTCCAGTGATTATTCGTTGCAAGTAAGAGCTTTTCCAGCAGAGTATACAAGTTGGATTTGAAAAGTTTTAACTAATAAGCAAAATCCCTGGTGTCATTTAGCCTGTATACTCTTGAATTTAGAAGAACTGGTTTTACCTTATTGGAAAAAAATGCGACTTTACCTGCAATCTCTCAAAAATAATAGGAAACTACATCTCAAGGACATTCTAATATTTGAATATGGAAAACACCTTAGCCCCCAAATTAGTACAAAAGTAAAACAAATAAAAAGAGTAAAAGAGGAGTTGCACAATTTTTGAGTAAAAGAAAATCAAATAAGAAGGAAATGATTATTTTGATAATAACTCCATGGATTGAGCTTGCATTGGATTGCTTAGCTTATTCGCCATTATTTGGTCAACATTTTGTTAACCTTCTTTTTGGAAGTTCAATTTGTTGTTTTTCTTCCGTGTAGTGATAAATGAAAGGAGGAAGCAATCGATCTGAGAACTTGGACCGAGTCAGAAATATCTGATTGAAAAATTAAGTGCTTGGAAACTTTCAGTGGTGACTTTGTTGATTATTATCTCTAACTAGGTCCTATAACTGCGTACTATTACTATAGTTGGTTTTATTTTGGTTGAAGCATTTCAGTTCTAAAATTTTCCTTCAAACTGGGGGGTTGGTGGTGGCAGCGTCTCACCTTATTGTTGAAGTGTCAATTGCTGACAGCATTGGTTTTAACTGTGTTATGAAGCAGAGGACAGTTAAAAGTTTCTCTTTACTCATAAACAACAGATTTAATTGTTTACTGTGATTGAAAGACAAAAGATTTGTTCATCTACTCAGGAAAGATACAAACACACTGTCAGAAAACATATGATTGAATTTCGTTTATCTGCTGTTATTATTGACACACTCTCTTCCTCTATAAGCCCCCGTCTTGTGCATTGTTAATTCATTCTTACCTTCTTTTCAGTTTTGTGATCTTAACTTTACTGAAAACATCTGATGGCTCGTTTTAACGCCAGTGCTCATATGTGGAGTAACATTGAGTCAGCTTTCAAGAGGGTCTAAGATTTTAGCATAGTTTGGTTGAGAAAATGATTTGAAAGATGGTATCTTTTAAGTTACTGATTGAGGAGTATATATTGAACGTGTGAGTCTCTGAGATTTGTCATGCATTCAGTAATCCTTGCTTAAAAGCTAAGAGTCATGAGCAGGACATTCCTTCTTAAATGATAATGTGGTCCGAGGTGTTATCTTTCTCTATTAACCATATAAGATATTATTAGTATGCCCTCTTCATGTGTTTGGAGAATGATATATCCTTGTTTTACAATAGTACACATTTCACTAGCAAAGAAACTTTTAAAGCTGGTATTCCTCTTTGCGGGTGACTTGGAGTTACTATTGATCATGATGCTTCACTATAGTAGTTCATAACGACGATGATGATGCTTATCTAGGTTTACACTTAGGAAGACAAGCGCATAACATCTTACGTTTGCCTCTATCCGCTCTGCTCTTTTTGTCTTCTACTTATGTTTTTCTCATTTCAACTGCAACTCCTTTTGCACAATAACACTCTTTGACATATCTTGTTGATGCAAACAAACTTGCAGGGCTTGTGGTCGAGTCAAGTTGCCTCACTTCTTTTGTTGCAGTGGGATTAAGCAGAACCCTGGTGAAGAGAACAATTCTACCGGTTGATCAAATTGAAGGGATCATTCGACATATTTTCTTCATTTCCAAATCTTTCTCTGTGGTAGAATCTCCAGTTAGAAAAAACTAGGAAGGTTACGTTATATCATGCGCGCATTGTGTACTACAGTGTAGTCATTGCAGCATGTACTCAAATTCCTTGTAGCACTATATCAGTTGCTTTATTTCTAACCTTCCCTTGAATTGGTGATAAGTAAATCTAGCCAAATGATAAAAAGTGGAGACTAGAAAGCATACCAGAGGAAGGTCATTCTCTTTGGTTCTAAATTCTATTTAGTACTTAAAAGAGACCATAGAATCAACATGCAATCTGAAGCTGCACCTTATGCTTAGCTGCTTATTTTGAAGAGACTATATCTGCAATACTTGCTCCTCACTTTAATATTTCACATGGGTATTATGATTTGGTGTGTTTTATTGATTCCATCAACTCCAGTCTTCAAACTTTCCCATGTATGAGTCGACACTCAACAATGTCTGAGTTTCTATCAAAATAAGAAAAATGACTTTTCTAATAGAAGTGGGGAAAATAAGCGAGCGTTTGGTATGAATTTTGTTACTTTCTTCCGGAGTTGAAAGACAAAAAATGGGTGTATGTAGGCCTTTCCATTACCTCATAGAGGTAGAGGTTGTTTTTGAAAGACTTTCGATTCAAGTGTAACAATTTCAAATATATAAAGAAGAAGAAAATAGTGACAAAAACATAACAATGAATAAGAGAAGTAGAGCAAAGTCTATAAGAAAAGAATATGAACAACAATAAAAATAGTAGAATAGCCGAAACACAATAAACAAATAATGATAGAAACAACAAAAATAGAACTACAAGAATACAATTAGTATAAAAATAGACACCAACAAGCCTGAACCCTCGAAGCAAGACAACGCTCCACTATCTACTAATCTTCTATCCTAATACTCGATCTCTACACCTTCCTATCTAAGGTCATGTCCTTGGTAATATGAAGTGGCATGTCTTGTCTAATCACCTCTCCCCAATGTTTTTTTGGTCTACCTCTACCTCTCCTTGTTCCTACTACATTCAACCTCTCCACCTCTTTACTAGGACGTCTGTGCATCTCTGCATCTCCGCTTCACATGTACAAACCCTCACAATTTCGTTTCCCTCATCTTGTCCACCACGGATGCCTCTCCTACCTTATCCCGGATAACCTCATTCCTAATTTTATTGTTCCTAGTATGCCCACACATTTATCTCGTCATCCTCATTTCTGCAACATGCATCTTCTAAAAATGGGAGTTATTAACTGGTTAGCACTCTTTCCAATACAACGTCGGTCTAACCACCATACTATACAACTTACTTTTAAATTTTGATAATACATTTTTATCACACAAGACTCCTAAGGCAAACCTCCACTCCATCCACTCCACACCAATACAATGTGTGATCTCGATGTCGATGTCCTCACTTTTCTGGATCACAGACCTAAAATATTTGATATTAATGTGTATAATTAAAGGACCGGACATTTTTATATAATCAACTTATTTATATAATAGGCGTTTGAAAACATGCCTAAATTTTATTTTTTCCAAAATATAGGCTGGAAATGTCTAAATAAATTTCACTTGCAAAATTATTTAAAAATAAAAAAAAGAGTTTATTTTTATTCTTGGAGAAAAAGGGCTTAAAGGGGGTTTATGAGCTACAATGGTAGACACTCTCCTTCCGCCTTCAATCTCAAACCCTAGCTCCACCAACTCCACTACTATGTCTTCTTCAAATTCCCCACAAACCCACGAACCAAATCCTCAATCCATCACCAATCTAGAAACCCAAGAAGAAATTCTCAAAAAAGACACCATTTTGGAGGAAAAACAAGACGAAGAAGAAGAATGTGGGTTCTGTTTATTCATGAAGGAAGGTGGATGTAGAGACCCTTTTATCGATTGGGAAAAATGCGTTGAACAAGGGGAAAAAAACAATGAAGACATTGTAGAAAAGTGTTTTCAAGTTACTTCTGCTTTGCAGAAATGTATGGAAGCTCATTCCGATTACTATGCTCCAATTTTACAGGTAGAGAAAGATGTAGAGGCAAAGGTTATTGCTGAATTTGAGAAGAACAGAGAATCGATTGAGCAGAAAGAGGAATTGTAATTTTGCTCATTTTTTGAAGATTTTGGGTATGATTTCTGGTTATATTTTAATTTTTTGAACAGTTGAAAGAAAAGAATTTAGGAGTTTTTTTTTTTTGAGAATTGAAAAGAGAAAATGGAGAGTTTTTTTGACTAATTTATTTCCAATAAATAATTGTAATAAAAGTGCTACAGATTTTCAGTTCATAGAATTGTAATTTTTAAGTGCAAAGAGTAATTTGCATTGAATTTCTTGTTTATGCAATCGGATGGATATTTATGTTGATTTTTCCTGGAAATGTTGATTATGATAACAGTTGCGACTATAAACAGATTCGTGACTATGGCAAGGCGGTAGATATACATGAAGGTATTTTGTAGATCTTACTTATAAATAGACCGGTGACTATGGCAAGACGGTAGATATATATGAAGGTATCTTGTAGATCTTACTTGCACTAGGGCATGGCTTGGTGGTCAATAAAGTGGATTGAGAATCATGAGATTCTAGATTCAGTTTCTAACGAGGGCAAAAATGTTGGTTGCTTCATTAAATTAGTCGAGTTGTGTTCAAGTGGGGCAAGAGAACACCACATTTATCTGGAAAATAATAATAATATATGGGTAGTAAGGTTATTAACTGGCATAGTGATGATTTAGGTATGGGTTGTTGTCAATTCTAGGTATGAGATTGGTAGCTCAGACAATTGACTATCCTATCTAGTGGCGTGGACTTTTTACTTTCGATGTTACACCTGTATTAGATTCTCTAAAAGCACACTATAGAGAATCCGACCTACACGTATTGACATTTTTAAAAGTCCGAGCAACATAACTTCTTGTATTCATTCATCATCAGTTCTGGTATATTTATGATCCAATGGAGGAAGCTTAGTAATTTTTAATGTGGGCTAATGCAAGTGTAAATATCCATCTTTAAGAGTCGTTTGGTGGTTGGTTAGGAAGTAAATTACATATATTAAAATTAGCATATCAAATTTTTTTGCTTCACTCTTGGGTGGTAGTGTAAAAATAAAAGAATAAACAATAGATGTCGTATTTTTCACTTCTTAATATTCAAGTGAGGAGTGTCGTTTCGTCTCTTCAGCATTATGATTTTTAAGATTTATGGGTTTTTTTCTTCATTGAACTACACATTTCTCCCTAGGTTTGAGACAATCGAACAAGTAATTGCCAAAGAAACTTTAATGCGTCAATCGAACAAGTTATAAAATTGCCAAAGAAATTTTAATGTTTTGTAAAATAGAATTTCATTGTTTACGAGGTGATGATTTCATAACTTTTATAAAAATTGTTTTCTCAATAGTTAATTGCCTATAATTAATCTCTATAACTCATGATAAATAACATAATTGATTACATCTATGCCAAATATCATAATCTAGGTGCATTATAAGGAATATGATAAATAAAAAAATTCTCCAAAATTGTGTTAGGTGGACTAAACTTGCAACACATTTTAGATTTAAAAGAACAAGTCAAACAGAGATTCCAAAGTACAAACAATTTTGTCCCTAAAAAGAAGAAAAAAAAATACATATTCAACAACTAAATATGAAATAAATAGAATAAAATCAACTTGATGATTAAAAGATATAAAATATTTATAATTATTTAGAAAAACTAATATCATACCTATAAATAATTATAGAATTTGTATATATAACTTATCATTTTGATTCTTATTTTTTTCTGTAGAACTAAAATCAAATCAAATTAAAATCCAATTGTTGTGACTTAGTAATCAATGAAATAGTTGAGAACTCTGAAGTTTCGGTTCAAAATTTAACGGAGACAAAAAAAACACTAGGGTCATAAAATAAAATCGAAAACCTCCCATGGTTGGAGAAGACATTACCAAATCAAAACCTTATTCTTTTGCTATATTTCTTCAAAAGTCTTAGCAATTATTACTCATAAAAATGATGATCTCCACAAGTAAATCACTCCTTATGTTTCTAATCTTGATGTTTTTTTCAATGAAAATACATTCACTGCAATTTGAAGTGTTATCTGGTCGCACAAAATGCATAGCTGAAGATATCAAGAGTCACTCCATGACTGTTGGCAAATATCATATTATCAATCCTAATGAACCACATCCTTTGCCAGATACTCACAAAGTCACCCTCAGGGTAATTTTTTTTTAGATTTTTGTATGATTTTGATTGATATTTGGGGTATGAAGCGATTGGGTGTGTTTGATTTGATCTTTCTAGGGTAAAAGTTATGATTTTTTTGAATTTCTGGGTAAACCTGTATGAGCTTAACCAGAATCAACAAGTGTTTTGGTGGAGTGGTAAATAATAATCATTAATCGTTAATGTGAGGTATCAATTTCGAGTTTTAGAACCTGTTTGGATTGGTTTATTTTAGGTGTTTTTTTCCTTTTAAAAGCTAAATTAGCTTTTGAACACTTTTGTAGTGTATGGGTAAGATTGTAAAGTGCTTGTTTTTAAGCCAAAATAATGGAAAAGGCTATAAGGCTTAGCTATGATTCTCGGACTCTTCAAAAATGTCAATGAATGCGTGTTGGATTCTCTAGAAATAGTGTATTTTATGGAGAATCTGACATGGGTGTAGCATCGAAAGTGAAGAGTCTTGTAACATAGGTTATAAGTTAGAAAACGTAACTCTTGACTTTTGGCTTATAAGTCCATCCAAACAGACTCTTATTGGGTATGGAATTGCCTTTGTTAGGAAGCACTTTACCCTCAATATGGGTCATCCCGGCGAAACCGTCTACAACAACCATATTAATATGCCTTAATTCTTAATTATTTGGGATAGGTTATGTGAATATGTTGTACTCCCTCCGTCCCATATTGCTTGTCACATTACTAAATATATTTGTCCTAAATTACTTGTCAATTTACAATATTAGTTGCGCGGACTCTTCACTTTCGATGCCGCACCCGTGTTGGATTCTCCAAAAATACACCAGTTTTGGAGAATCCGACATGCACCCGTTGACACTTTTGAAGAGTCCGAGCAACATAGTTTACAATACAAGGATAGAATTAGTTACTTTTCATTTTACCCTTAAAATTAATTCTTTTTTGAAAGTCAACTTTGTCACTCTCTTATATTGGGATTGTGGCCAAAAATGTGAGCAGACAAGGTTAGCTTCTAAACTGTTAAGTTGGAACTTTTGGTTAGTCAATATCTGCTTGATTGATTTGCATTTTGTCTGTATCAGCCTCAAAATTCTGAATTTTGATTAGAGCTATGTTTCTCTATCAACCTCAAATTTGTATCAACCTTACCCCATTTATTTGTTTGGGATTGGCAATGTGAGCTTACACAGGATACGAAACTCAATCAGGCGGAGTTAGCTTTTAATACTTGAGTTTGGATATTTTGGCTAGAGAAAATCTGTTTGATTCTTTTGCATTTTGTCCGGATGAACCACAAAATTCTGAAATTTAATAAGAATTTTCTTTTCTCTAAAGCTATTTGGACGCACGAGTAATAAGGATACGTGTGATTTAAGAATTTTCGTAGGTTTTTTTAAAAAAAGAGTCATTCCCCTAGGTTCATAACCGAAGAGTTATGCTCCTCTCTCATGCAGAAAACAAGAGCTTTTTTGTGTATCATGAGTTACTTTTATCAGACTAATCAGTTTCCTCTGGTCAAAAGATGATGAAGTTTTATTTGGTTTATGTGATTTAGGTGACATCTACGCATGGGAATACCTTTCACTATGCAGATAATGTTCATGAGGGGCATTTTGCTTTTGAGACAACAGAAGCTGGGGATTATATGGCTTGCTTCTATGCTGCTGATCACAAGCCCCCCATTACTATGACTATTGATTTTGACTGGAAGAGTGGTGTAGCTGCTAAGGACTGGACCAGTGTTGCCAAGAAAGGCTCTGTTGACGTAAGCCTTCTGTCTTCTTCATGTTTGCTTATGTCAATTCACACGTATATGGGTATCCCTATGTATTCGTCTTGAGTCACACTGGCTGTTTCGCACGTATTGACTCGTTCCTGTTTTGTGCCTCCATGACTCCCTTTTTGTTTCATCAAAACTAATGATCAGATTAGAGCGCATAGCTCTTAAGAGCGTTTCACTTTTACAGTACGAAAGAAACATTTATTGAATAACTTTTAAATGTTCATGAACCTCTGATCTGCTCTCTAGCTTAAAGAAGCATCTAATTGCGCTTAAGCAGCCTCAAAGACTGCAGCTTTTTGGCTCAGGTTGACCATTTGGCTGTTATATCCAAGTACTTTTCATGAACTTGACTTCTTAGAAGAAGAAAGAACAAAGAAATGATTGGATTGAGCAGTTTGGGGCCTTCCGGTTTTTTTTTATTGGCAAGGTATCAGAATTCCGGGGGCCTCTTGTAAATTGATGTGCTAAATTTATTCTTAAGATAACTGCTTCCAATGTGAAGAGGCGCGGGAGATGAGTTATACGATTATATGAATTTTAGTTGAATATAATTCAATTAAAGCAGAATATACTGCATTATTCTATTCCTGTTTGAATAACCCGGTTCTTAACTTGGAAGGTACATTTGGTTCGCGGTGTGATTATTGACCTTGAACTCATACCAAGTAGTCTCTCCATGCTTTTTTCCATTTTATTTTTCCTATATGTGCCGTTTTGCCTGAAAATAAGAATGTGAAGAGAGGTTTTCTTTCGACTGCATTAGATTCCACCAACTGCTTGATTTGTAATGCTTTTTCATCTGCTATTTTGTCAGCTTATGGAATTAGAACTGAAGAAGATGTATGAACATGTTCAAAGCATCCACGATGAGATGTTTTATCTACGTGAAAGGTGAGTTAACCTTATTCTTGTTATCAATCTCATCCGCGTGAATCTAAGCCTAATGAAATAGAGGTTGAAATTTTTCGACATATTTCAGGGAGGAAGAAATGCAAGAACTTAACAGATCAACCAACTCCAAAATGGCTTGGATGACTGGACTGTCAATCTGTGTATGCTTATCTGTAGCAGGATTGCAATTGTGGCATTTGAAAACCTTTTTCGAAAAGAAGAAGCTTATCTAATGTTATTCTGATATTTTCACTACCCTCACGTTCGAGTAGAATTTTTTTATAGACAACACAATAGTTAGAAGGAAAGTTGTGTTTCATGTACAATGTGATAGAAAATTGTATTCTGAAATGCATGTGTTACTCTCAGAGCTCTGTTTGCCTTCTCTCTGACTTAGATTTTCCACCCCTCCCCCACACCCCAAAGAAAACAGAGATGGAATCTCACAAAACAGGACTCACAGAACAAGAATTTGTTACCAAAGGTCTTATATGGGAACTTCATTATAGAATATCAGTACTGATGTTTCTTGAAGAATAAACAACTTGCAAGTGTTTGATGTAATAAAGAAGGGATTTACTATGCAATTATTAAGTTTGGATTCAGGTAAAGATTTGGTTGTATGACTTCAATCTGAAATTATTGTCATTATATGCAAATATTTTGGGCACATTCTTACAAGATGATGGGGACATGAAAAATTTAAGCATGATCACATCTCCTTACTAAACAAAATCCAATATTCACCTCATGGGATGATGACAAAATACAAAGGCCACTATAGCCATTCAATACCATGGTTCTTTAACAAGCTTAGAGTTGAAAACTTGAACAACAACACTCCCTAGGACAAAATTCAAATACAGAATGGACTGATACAAATATATTATGGATGTTAGGCAGATTAGTAGAACTGAAGGGTAAAAGCAGGATTAAAACTTCGTGTTCTGTACATACGAGCTCAATACAATACAATCATCTGAGAAAGACCTTTCTTGAAATTTCTGGCACAAACTCACCAGATATTTATCTCTTTGTGTTCTCTTTCTGGGGCAAAAGCACAGTAACATGATTTCTCCTGATGACTTGAAGAGGCAAGGTTGAATAATTCCTCAACAAGCTATTCATTTGAATTGGTTTCAGAAAACACAGGATCAGGCTGTACATTTTCTGAATCATTATCAGGGAAAACCTCAGATTGCAGAGAAGGAACAATGTTATTTACATGCAACCAAGTCAATTCCCATAAGCTATCTCCACCGAGGGCGCTCCTCTTAACAAGTACCCCCTTAGACTTCATTACAGTCAAGGTGTTCTTCAGAAGTTCAGGGACTAATTCCTGAAGCTTCTCACTTTTTTTACCTCTAACTTTCACCTTCAGACATTTTTCCATCCTGTTGAGGACACCCAACCACAGTTTACAGAATGTGGTCAATTGAGATAGTTCATGCAGCAACTGGTGAAAAACTTTCGTAAGGAGCTTTAAGGCAAGAACAAGTGTCTCTTCCATGTTCCGGTAGTCTTTTTGTGATGCAAGCTCAATCAAGTCATCCAACATTGTGAAAATGACCATATCAAAGCACTGCAACCATACACTATTTGGAAGGTAAATTTCATGATCTCCTTTCAGGCACATTTGTAGGGATAAAAGAGCATGATTCCTAACTTCTCTCTGATCCAAACTAACTTTCCTCAGTCCCTGTACAAGCCTCAACCACATCTCTCCGATATCTTGGGACAACTTCACAGCTTCAGTCTCTGCCAGAGCTTCCCTGGTATCTTTGGACCAGCATGCTAAACTAGCAATTGAACCTGCCATAAGATCCACTGCGCGAGAAGGTCTATCCGCAGGTCCAACACGAGACTCTGCAAAATTTTTAGCTGCATCGATGCAAAGAACATAATTAGCTGGGGACAAATGGGCTCCATCAGACATAATGAAAACCAGGGCATCGAATCCTGCTTCAGAAGCTTCTGGATGTCTTGCTGTTATAGAAAGTAAAAGAGTAATCGTTCGCCATCCCATTTGAGAACGAATGTGCGTGGCATTTGCTTTAACCAGCCGACTGACTTCCTGTGTAATCTGCTCACAGTATGCATCAGCAACCCGGGCGTCAAGCTTGAGAACAAGTTGTAGTGATCTCAAAAGTTCATCAGCTAAGTTCTCTTTATAGGGAAGCAACCTCAGGCAGATGCGAAGGAGTCCAAATATAGCTTTCTCAATCAAAGCACAAGGCATTACTGTTGAGTGGACAATACTAGCAATATGCTCATAAACTCCCTGCCAAAGAAGTCTAATTCTATCTCTGTTGTTCAAGGTGATTGCAATCAGCAGTTCCAAGCAGAATACTGCAGTGTCTTCATCTTCAGGAGAACTACTACCCTTCTGAGGTCTCCCTGCAGCCCATATGAGAGCCCGTGCCAACTGTAGCAAGGAATCAGCTAGAAGAAACTTACTTTCTGTAAAGATGCTATCAATGCGACACTTCTGAATTGTCTGCAGTGTGCGTTGGTGAGCAGCGAGTTGTTGCTCAGTAGGTTGAGACCTTGGCTCTTCAGTATCTAAAGATAGGAGCTGACTAAATCTCCCCATAAGTCCAGAAGATCTTCTAGGAGTACCTATGGATTGCAAATGTGCAGAAGATAACGAATTAGGCAAGGACTTCCCATGTCCTGTATCAGAAGGTGCCTCTGAGTCATCAGCTGCATCACTTGCCACACGAGCAGGAAGAAGGCCAAGCTTGTGCAATCTCAAGATGCAATCCAAGATATTTCTCCAACCAGTATGGATGAAATCACCGTATTCGTTTGCAATAGTGAAAACTGTAACAGTTGCCATCCTTGCTTTTGCATCGTCGCCAAAGGCTAAAACAGGTTCCTCCACCAATGAAGGATTCAAGAGAGTTGTGAACTTACACAGTGATACTACCAGATCATCCAAAACATCTTCAAGATGATGGCAAGCTGAAATCTTGGCAACAGCTACGAAACCATCAATACAAGTTTTGTAGACATCCTCATGTTCAGCGTGATCAAATACCACACAGATAGCAGCAATAGTTGGACCAGACATAGTAGCAAACATATCATGATCAAGGTAGACTCTCGAATCACACACTATATATGGAGATGTTTTCTTGGATTTGTGCATCAAATCAATCCAGCGGCTTGGGTTCATTTCAGCAAAACCAGCACTTTGCTCTGGTGTTGTACGGATCTCATTGTTGCAGATAGAATGATATAATTCGGATAGATATTCACGGGGGAGATCATTACCTCCATTAATGTTCCGATTATTTCGAATGAAATCTTCCTCTGTCATCTTCTTCTTTACCTGAACATTATGTTGGTCAGTATTGAGCATTATTAGTGAATATGACAACAGCAAAGCAGCGTCTTTATTAGCTAGAATCTGTGGAGATTGCTCATAATATCTCTCTGAAAACGCCTCAAGTACCCTTGCAATTTTTTGAGATTCCCCAGGCAGTCGAAAAGTTTCCAAAAAAAGCCGCAATGCAATATCCAGGTTCATGTCTTCGAAATCAAATGTTCCAGCAAATTCATGAAGAACCTGAATGCAAAATTCATCATGATTTCCCAGAAAGTCCCCCACAAGATTCTTATCTAGTCCAGCTGTAAACCTGAAAAAGCAAGCCACACTCTGGGGATCAAGTTTTTCCGGCAACAGATATGTTCCTTGGAGAAATTCCAGCCCTTTCTTAGGGTCCCTATTAAAATGATCAGCTCCAATCATTAACCTTCTCTTTATGTGCTTCCGCCTACGTACAAACGGTACCCAATGATCAGGATCACTATAGCTCTCACACTCAACCATCCAGAATGGAGCATACTCCTCAAGATTTATTGGATTTTGCTGTGACCTACATCCATTGCTTATCCTCTCAGCCATTCCCTGAATTACAGCAATCAGACCGTTCAAAGCAAGAATGTTCATGGCAGACAATGGAGAGTTCACCGGGAATGCACTCTTTGACAATAAATTCGCAAGTTCTTCAAAAACATTGGTGCAGGTGATATCACAATCTAAATTTGCATACATTTCTACCATGAAGGATTTCTGCCTACAAAAATCAACAAGAGCCTCCATGGCTACTTCCTGCTGCTGGTATGATGCCCCATAACGACTTTGTGCAAGTCTCAAGACAACACAGGACAAGAACGCCTCAAGTTGTAGCTTTAGTTCAGTACACAAATGCTGATACAGATTTAGAACAATGCTGCAGACAGTTGAAAGTATCACTGGACTCATTGACAAGCCAAATATCATCAGATTTTGGAATAATTCATCCTGAACCAAACTCAATAATCTAGGGTGACTGTGTATAGCAGGGCCACCCAATTCAATGGCTGAGTTGATCAAACAAAGGGCGAACAGTGGAACATCTTCATCAAATGCTGTGGTATTTGCTCTGGGACCCATCCCTATATGTTCGACAACATTTAACAAAGAACACAAGAAGTGAAATATCTCAACCATGCATGGAACTCCATATGGTTCAGTCATTAGATGTAAATCATTAGGAACATTATCCTTCCCATTATCATTCATGACCATGCCTTCATCTATAACACTGTTACGAAGACCTGTGGAAGCAGAAGAAGTAAAAGTTCCAGAAAGTGGCTGGCTATCATATTCAAAAGTACCAGTACCATTCTCTGACTTGCTGTTGAAACTGTACTCGTTCTCAAGGCCCACAACCTACGCTAGAAGAAATTAAACATATAATGCTCCAAACACATTCATATAGAAGAACAAGAAAAAACAGAAAATGATTTTTGAAATATTTTTATTCACTTCTAGAATTTCTCTTTGGTGCTAATTAGCAGCGGAACCAGAAATTTCACTAAGAGGATCCAAATTATTAAAGAAGTAAACACACAAAGAAACTAAGAGGATTTATATATATATATATAAAATAAAAATTTTGACCTTGTATATACAGTATAATTTTCAGGCAAAGGGGGTCAAAATTTTAGTTTTATGTATATATACTATATGTTGGCTCCACTTATTTTCTACATGTGTCTACTTTTTTTTATATTGTGACACCCTTAGTAAAAATTTTGGTTCCGCCTTGGTCGGGATGAACCCCTTATGCTCCTCAAGCTACAGCCCTAGTGCTTATTATGCCAAGACTACCTTGTTAGAGCATAATTCTTGTCCCACTCCTCCCCCCGCCCCTACCAAGGGAAAGAAAAAAGAAAAAACAGGTATTTTAGATGCAAATGCAAAAGCAAAAGAAAAACTACTCATTAGCTTATAACAGTCTTGCTACTTTGTCTTGAATTGTAAGATCCACCTTATCAGACCACTTAGCCCAATCTTTTCTTTGTGCCAACACAAAGAAATATTGTTTTATCAAATGATGCTCATAAGGCAAAACTGGATCATGAGAATTATTATAAAACCATTTATACAGCCATTCTTCTTGATTTTGCACTCTAAGAGAGGGGACCGCAGATAATTCTGGAAGATCAATATTTCCCAAACCAGGAAGTAGTATGGAACATACTGCAGGAAGGATAATTTTGAGATACATAAAAGAACAAAGGTGCACCAATACCTTGTTTTTGGTGGAACTGCCTCGTCTAACTACAGATTGTTGCATGTCGTCAACTTCTGGAAGGTGGGAAAAAATACATCTCACAAGTTCATGCATGGTGTGACGTGCTGTCTGCTGTAAGAGCTCACTCTTGCTTCCAGCTTGATGAACTACTCTAAAGCACGTATTGACTATGGTGCAAACATGCTGATTACTCAACATAACTGACGCTTTACTTCTCATGCATGCCAAAAGTACTTGAAGTATCTTCATCAACACAACCTCTTCTGATGCAGGATCAGTTACCTCAAATCTGCAACTGGTCACAGCATCCACTACAGAGTGCATCGCATTTTCAACATTGACAGTATTATGATCAAGAAAATCAAGAGTCAAAATCTTGAAAACAGAAGACAATGCAACACCAGTGATTGGTGCACCAGTTTCATCAGATCGAATAACATCCAGAAATGGCTGGAGATATAATGCTGGACTGATGGTTTGCCACTGATGCTGCCATGAAAATATCTTTTTACGTAATGTCTTCAGAGACTGTATTAGCGAGTGCTCTAGTTGATCATCCCCGGATACATAACGACCACCCCATCTCACATTTCTTCTCATAACAGCTAAAACAGCACTTACTTCAGAGTTAACCATACAAGCTATAGCAGTTTTGTTGGAAGATGTGGTCTCGCAATCCTCCGGCTCCTCTTCAATTGCATTGATACTAGATTGTATCCTTAAACGCCCCATCCCGGAGAATGTGTAACTTGAATGAACTCTGAATATGTAATCAAGAAAAAGCTCGCAGGAAGAATGCTGGAAGCAAGTCAAAGCATATCCCTTACTGTCTACAAAAGACACCATTAGAATTGGAATGGCCATATAACAAATTTGTCAGGAAAGCAACTTCTCAAAAACAATGATAAGAAAGCGAAACATCCTGAATAGCGGTAAGATATTGACGCCATATAATGGTATTGCTATCCCAGGAAACAAGCAACTTTTTTTTTATAACCATGGTGTCCAGGCCAACTTGCATGCCCCTCGACTAATTCCACGGGGTACCTGCTACCTCCCACCAGCACAAGTACCGAGTAACTCTCGAAAGCACAACAACAACATACCCAGTATATTCCCACAAGGGGGGTCTAGGGAGGTGAGGTGTACGCAGGCCTTACTTATACCTTTGTGGGGTAGAGAGGTTGTTTCAGATAGACCCTCGACTCAAAAAAATAGTTTTCCACCGGTTTGAAAGAAATGCAAGAGTAAAAAGCTATTATGAAATATTTGGATTTTCTTTTCACAAAATATTTTGATACATAGAGTCCACTCATTTCACACTGGAGTTTTGTCTAACAAGTAACAACAAAGGTATAAATGTCTTCAAAGTATAATGAAGGGCAAAATTGAACAATTCTCGATAGTACAATGTGAATTTATACCTTTTCCAACAAAAAAGAAACTTCATTCTATCA
Organism: Solanum appendiculatum; assembly: GCA_018342035.1. Classification (NCBI taxonomy): domain Eukaryota; kingdom Viridiplantae; phylum Streptophyta; class Magnoliopsida; order Solanales; family Solanaceae; genus Solanum; species Solanum appendiculatum. The sequence continues at coordinate 577,265 of JAGDQO010000043.1, read as the reverse complement.
TTAAAATCATAGTCTACAATTTCATGACTTGCTTATGTGAAGAGGGTAGGCTTCCCAAACTCATATATGAAATTTAGGTCAAAGGTTGAGCTAAAGAGATCATGTTAGTACAAAACTGAGCCAGCCAAAAATATAGATGGACAAGCACATTATTGTAATACATCTAAAAAAATGGAAACTCTAAAGTCTATTAACTACTCTATCATATGATATAACTGATATTACATTTATTTTAATCAGTGAAATGGAGCTTCATGTTGAACATATTTAATTATAGGGGCAATAAGAGTGACATAGATGTTAAATATCCCTCAACGACCCCTGCATTTGCGGTGCTTTACCATTTTTGCGGTATTGCTTTTGTGGTCAGAAGGCCGCATTTGCGGTAAAAGGTGCCAGGGCTGAGATGCCGCATTGCGGTATTTTTACCGCTTTTGCTGCATTTGTGGTATTTGGGCTAGGTGGGGAAACCGCATTTACGGTAATGCATAGCAGCCTTAATATTATTTTCCTCAAATCATATTTTCATTGTACCAAGCATATTTTGAGTTCTAGACCTTGATTTTGGGATATTACAAAGGAGATTTTCATATTTTGACTCGGGGGGTAAGAATCTAACCTTAGGTTTGGTATTTCCCCACTATTTCATCAATTATTAACCTTTTCAATCCGTGTCTGGGTGTTGAAAATTGGGGGTTTGTACCTAGAGTTGAGAAATCATATTTAGATGATTTGGGGACAATTCAAACTCCATTTTCGATGAAATTTCATATTTAAGACACTTGTGTTATGGGTAAACTAATTATGAAATAAATTTTCAGTTTTGACCTATGAGGGCTCGGAGTTGACTTTTTAACTCGATTTTTGAACCAAAACTTTAGATAAATATGAGTGTCGATGAACTCGTATACTCACGTAGAGTACGATTTTTGATAGATCGAGAGCTTTCTGAGGCAATTCGAAAGAGAAAGGCAATTTTGTGAGGGTTCATGGCATGTTTGCTCGTTGTCAAGGTAGGTTAAGGCTTACTCTCTTAGATTTTGCTTGAGCGGTGGTTTATTGTTTCACATGTGTTATGGGTTGGGCGTATTAGTGGTCCGATGATTGGGAAGAATGACTTATCATTGTGTATCTAGGTTGGGACTTAGCTGATAGACATAATATGACTTAAATTGATTATTTGTTGTTGTATCACTTTGTTTCATGTGTTATATCGTACCTTGATAAGTTATTAGCCTAAGTGCACAATGTGGAAAGCAATTTGCTTATCCGAGAGCGTTAATGGCCTTATGGAGCTGTTTTTGAAAGAAATACACTTATTCTAGTTGCATATGAGCATCAATTCTTATTATGATCATGCATACATATTCATTTGTCATGAATCATGGATACAGTATGATAGATATGATAGAGTGATGAAACCCGTTGAGAAATGACACCGGGTAAGTGATGATAAATTGAGACAGTTACAAATATAACTTGGCATAGTGTTCTTCTTTTCATATACATCCATACCATTCTTATTAAAGCTTAATATATATCGGCCAAATGGGCTCATTGATTTGATTTATTAAAATTCATATTGAAATGTTTTCACTGAAAATTTCACATGTCGAAGGGAAATAGTTCTGAAGAGTTTTAAATCATGCTTTATATATGATACCAAGGTAAAGTTTCAGTTTGCATGGTTGGGGGAAATAGTTTAAGATGGGTATATGGACCTCGCGAGTCCCCCATGGGTCCTAGCTCATAGTATGCCACTGTGGAACATGTGTATATCGGTAGGATCAATGATCATTGCATGGCATAGTATCAGTGCATGGTTTTGCACTTTCCTTAATTGTTTTCCCTACTTGGTGTTATTGAATTTACTTATCAAGATTATGGTTAGCTACCTTCTTCCCGTCTCCCCTGAGTTAGTGGATTTGAGGTATATGACTTAGTAGGATACATTTCATACTTTTTATGGAATAATTGTCTAACTCTTGCTTGGTCGACTTATGATGCTTCCTGAGTACATATGTTATCATATTCATACTACACTTACTGCATCTTTTGATATAAATTCTAGCACTAACCGGCCAAGCTGAATTTCTGTCTGAGGCAGTATTACTTCGAAAGTTTTGGTGAATTGCCTAGCATTTTGTAACACCCCAAGAGTTTCTAAGTCCAGATTAAATCATGAAAGACCAGAAAGAAACTAAAGTCTGCAAATTTTTGGGATTTACGGGCAGCATCTACGAACCGTAGATGGAACCAAGGGCCGTAGATGTCACTCATAGTTTGAACTTCAGAAACAGGAAAATTGGTCTGAGATCTACGAGTCAAGTTTATGGGTCGTAGATCGACTTCAGAGACATGGACTTTTCATTTGAACAGGACGAACTGAATCTACGGGTCGTAAACCTTTTTACTGACCGTAGATGGGGTTCGTAGTTTCAAGTGCAGAAACTCAAAAATTCTCTGATTTTACGGACACGTTCTACGGCTCGTAGACTAATCTATGGACTAAAGATGGGCCTCGTAGATCAATATTCAAAAACCTAGATTTTTACTTTAATTTCTATGGACAGGGTTCTACGGTCCCTAGATGGAACCACGAACCGTAAATGGCCTTGTAGAAGCCGTCAATGTCAGTTTTCAATCAGGGTCGTTTTGGTCTTTTCCCACTATTTTAATCCCTATACTATGTCATTTTGGACTATTCTAAGTGGATTAAGAAGGAATTAATCAAACTAAACCCTCCCTTTCACGCACAACATCCCAAATTCAGAATCATCTCTCAAGGTTCCTCTCAAGCAAGAACTAGGGTTCCATAGCTTCAAGCTTCAGTTCAAGGGCTTCTACTCTACGTATGTGGGATTTCATCAATGGGTATCTTTTCACCCGTTGAGTCCCAAAGAAACCTTAGTTATTCAGATTATGATTTCTACAACACCTAGGATTTTATGAATAGCTAGTGTTCTCAATGAAATTCAGTCCCTTCTCATGAATGGACTTCAATTGTATGATTTTACTTATAATTCAGTATTATTAGATGTATTTTCATGAACTCTTAGAATATAAGTATTATCATGACTCGGAACTATATACTTTCAGATGTATGTTTTAGATCATCAGGTTTCATGATTTTAGATACTTTCAGATAAAAAGTGTCTCCCAGTATTTTAAATTTTTATCATGATTCATGAGCTAATCAATCAGTATCAGTAATTAGTATAAATCAATATTATCAAAATTATTATTGTCCTCAGTTAAATGCATGTTTTTTCATTGGGAGTTTACTTAGCACCGAGCGGACCTAGGGATGAAGGCTCACCCATTAGTTGAGGCATAAAACCTTTAATAGCAACCTCTTTGTCCAGAACTACGTGCCACCGTAGAATTAAAAGGGATCTCCCGTCAGTTGAAGCCGACTCCTTAGTCTTTTACAGACATTAGTTTAGGGCCTTTTTGATGGGGATTATACATCAAACTCCATGTAGTAGCTCACATGGTTATATATCGGCTAGTAGTATTTCTCACAGCTCAGTCTTTAGGTTATTGCATGATCAAGTATTCAGTTATTTCAGTACAACATTGTTATCAGTTTTCATGTTATTTATTGGTCATTGCATCAACTTATGTCACTTCAGTTTATCATGCGTAGTTGTTATTTTAGCATGCATGCCCCCCATACTTTCTGTCTATATTGTTTGATAATATAGATTCGTACATTCAACACTCAAGTCGCGGTTAGTACAACTCTATATTAGCTTAGTAGTGCTTTTGGTGAGTCCTCATCTTTCAAGGACATCTTTTACATTTCATTCAGTATTATGCTTTCAGTTTTCAGCCAGTTAGAGTTAGCTAGGGGCTTGGCCTAGCAATTCGTCTTAGTAGAGGCTTTTCAAACAGTCAGTTAGATTCAGCTTATGCCTATTCAGATATTGTCTAATCATTTTATTGGACTAATTTAGTTTTAGCTTCCGCATAGTATTTCAATTGCTTTCGGTCATTATTTTTACGTTAATCTTAGTGTCATGCCATACCATGAGGTTAGCTTGGGGGTCACTTGTGGCTCTAAGCACCGTGTTACGCCTAGGGGTAGTCTCGGGTCGTGACACGTTTGGAGCAATGTCTGGCTACCTCCATTTCATTTCACTGTCTTGTTATTTCAGACAGTATGGTAGCGTGAAACAGTTGAACTAAGTGTTTAGAAGCTTTTGTACTGATAACACTAGATTTTGGGTGTATTTTGTTACTTTCGCACTTCTATTACTCCCTGCGTTTCAAAAAGAATGACCTACTTTCCTTTTTAATCTGTTTAAAAAAGAATGACCCCTTTCTTTTTTGGCAACACTTTAATTGCAGCTTTCCACGTGGCATGCTTAAGGCCACAAAATTAAAAGACATTTTGGTACATTTGAAATAACTTTAATTTAGGATCACAAGATTGAAAAGTCTTCTTTATTTTCTTAAACTCTATGTCAAGTCAAACTAGGTCATTCCTTTTTAAATGGAGGAAGTAATATTTATGAAAGCTTGACTTCAAGACTTATTTCCGTTATTTTAATATATCCACATATTGATTTGATTATTCAATTTGGGTGAAGGATTGTCTTACCTACTCCGAATTATATCATTATGGAAATATGATTATTTCTCCAACTTCAAGATTGAGTTTTAGGATTTTAACATCTATTTAAGAAAGTAATTAATAAGTAGCTTAAAATCTAGATTGTGCAATTAATTTATTGCCTTTGGTCAAATTGTCTCAATCAACTTTCAGTTATTTAATTATGTGGTCATATCAGACATCTATATATATTATCCAAACACTCTTATTTTATAAAACCTACCTTCAAAGAAAAATATATTAGGAAAATAGAGCAAATGGCTGAGGAGAAGGAAATCCAGAACCTCTTCAACCAACTTTATGAGGGGAAAAAAAGCTTCGATGATCTTGATGCTAGAAAGTGTAAACGTTTGTTAGAGCTAATTGATGTTATTCGGACTAAATTTGACGAAAGGAAGACACAGCTCATTGAACATGGAGAAGAGAATGTTGCAAATGAAATTGGTGCTAATGACAACAATGCTGGAGAAGAGAATGATGGACATCCTTGGGATGTTGATTGAGCATGTAATACATTTACTTTTTTCTATCGCTGATTTGTCATTTGTCTTTAAACAGTGTTTGCTAGTTATGAGTTTGTTGCCATTGTTCATCTATTTATGTTATTGTTGTCATTTAAATGATATATAAAGGATATCCTATTTAAATTTAGTCAACCTAGTTATATATATCCTTGAACTTTTCATAAGAAAATCTAGTTATATGTGGTTTGTTCCCATTTTCTCACTGACCTGTCATACAAAAGGTACGTTGTTAGAGTGAGTGCGGTTTACATAAAGTAAAGGTCAGTGAATGACTGATAAAGGATCCATGGATCAATGAAGTAAGTCGAGAATAATGAGATCTCGAATTCAAATCCAAGCAGAGGTAAAAACACTATGATTTCCTCTCATCTGTCGAAGTCTTGGTGGATTGAGTTGTCAATATCTGTGATGTTGGGGAGTAGCAGGTATCCTATGAAATTACTCGAAGTGCACCTAAATTGGATCGGATGCCGCAATTATCAAAAAAGATCTCTTTATGTGTAAAATTACGAATTCCGATCCAGTCAACCTATTTGTGACAACCGATAATCTCATACAATCTAAATTCTAAAGAATATTATTAATTAATCAATATCAAATAGTAAAACTGACACAATTTTAGTCCATCACTTTTCAATTAGTGTTTCTCTTATTAGGATGAGGATACTTTTTTCTTGAAACTGGTAACTTGTATTCCTCAGCATTAAGGGTATGTTGGCGACCTCCAAAAAATGAGTTTACAAGGAGAAGTTAACTAAGAAACTCCTAAGAAATCCATTATCTGTACTTCCTAATATACATTGTTCTTTACACTAAAATCGTAAAGAGGCAATAAATTTCCATTTGATTTTTTGTATGGAACTGAATCTGCCTTCAAAGATCCTTTCTTTTCTCTCCTTCCATATGTTCCATCGAATACATGTTGGTAATGTTTTCCACCACTTTTTTTGACTCTTACTCCCACCCCTTCTGATCCAGCAGCTCAGTAAGTCTGCAGTATGCTCTGGCATTGTCCATTCCTCCCTAGCCAAACAGATAAAAGTGCTTAGACTTCTGATGATGTTACCTTACCGTGCAAGAACAAATGGTTATTAGTTTCTGCTGCCTCCAAACATAGAGGGCATCTAGATGCTCTGGATTTTCCTCCTCTAAAGTGTTTCATGAGTAAGACATGCTTTCTTCACCATCAACCATAAAAAGCATTTGACCTTTGTTGGTGCCATGCTATAGACCCTTGAAACTTCCTGCCAACTCAGACAGGCCCCTCTTGTATACTCTATTTAATGAGAATTGCCCATCTTCATTGTGCCTCCATCTGATGGTGTCAGGTCCAGTAGTTGTCCCAGTAAAGTTTCCCACTCTTTCTAACAGTTCCACCACCCTTTCCGCTTCCCAATCATTCAAAAATCTCCTGAAAACAAGACTCCAACCCTATGCTGTCCAAATCTCTTCTATTGTGATATCTGGATTGGTACAAATAGAGAATAGTCCAGGGAAGGTCTCCAGCAAAGTTCCTTGTCCAGTCCAATTGTCTTTCCAGAAAAGTATTTTTCTTCCATTGTCCACATGGTAGTTTATATTCCTCATCAGGGGTGTCTATAAAGACCTGATAGTTCTCCAAACTCCAACTCTAAAAGTGTTTGTGACTTCATCAATACACTATTGTCCATTCTGCCCATACTTCTATTGATCACATCTTTCCAAAGAGCTTGACCCTCCTCATTATACCTCCATAACCATTTCATGAGTAAGCTGTTATTTTATAGCTTCAAGTTTCTAACCCTATACCTCCTTGCTCTCTGCTCTGTTGGACTGTTTCCCACTTCACCTGATTGAAATTTTTGGCCTCTTTGTTACCGTGCCACAGAAAGTTCCTTCTCAAGCTGTCAAGGGTTTCGATTACCTTTCTTGGCATGGGAAATAAGGACATCACATATGTTGATAAAGAATCCAAAATAGAGTTGATTAAAATTAACTTGCCTCCTAAAGAGAGATACTGAGATTTCCACATTGCAAGCTTCATCTTCTCTATAATGCCATCCCAAATCTCAAGAGCCTTGGGTTTTGATCCCAATGACATTCCAAGATATACAGTAGGCAACTTTTCCACCCCACACCCCAGAATGTTTGTCAGCAACATGCATATGTGTAACATCCTTAATAGGAAAGATGTTGCTTTTCCTTCAATTAACTTACACTCCATATGTAGCTTCAAAAATAACTAGCATCATCCTAAGATAGTTGCTCAGGATTAGCACCACAAAAATCACAGGGTCCTCTACATACAACAGGTGGCAGATTTACAGTGTCTCATCTGCCCATTTTCCAATTCTAAAGCCTTGTAACCATATGCTCTGAGTGGCAATCTTCAATATGCTATTGAAATCGTCCATGGCAATGATAAAGAGGAAAGGTGATAGGGGATCTCCCTGTATGAGCGTCCTCTCAGCTGAAAAAAAAATAGCTGATTTAACCAGAATTAAGAACCTAGTATTTTTTATGCAGAATTCAATCCATTTCAGCCATCTGCTGTCAAATCCCATCTATCTGAGTCTCTGAGAATACTGAGTAGAAAATTCCGATCGAGATGGTCATAAGCCAATATCCAATTTACATTACTCCAGGATCCACGCCTCTCAGTCTAGTATCAACACACTCACTTACTATCAAACAGCATCCATAATTAGTCTTCCCTTTTATGAAGGCCCTCTAATGTGTACCGATCAACTTATCTATAACCTTCAATCTTTCAACCAACACTTCGGCTATGATTTTGTACATTCCAATATTTACACGGGTTTTGACTTAATTTTTTAATCTGATTTATATACTATACTAGTGTTAACAGAAGAGAACATTTTGTTGGGATATTAATTTAAAGTTGGAATAAGAAACCAAAACTGATTAGGATTTGTTACTTGTTAATTTATTCAATTCATGCCTAAATAGGAGTGCCCTATTACTTATTTTCTAGTTGAGAAGATTTACAGAGAACATTAACAAATTTATGAGGCTCTGAACAAATCATTTTCCTTCTTATTGGTAGCCTCTACGATCTTAGTAGGGTATCAAATAACAATTGGAGGTTGGTGACAAGTGCTTCAACAATTGGAGGTTGGCGACAAATGCATCAACAACAAAACAAAAAAAAAAGGAAGTTGAAGACAAGTACTTCAACAATTGGGAATTGGTAACAAAGTGCATCAACAATTGAGAGTTGGAGACAAGTGTTTCGACAATTGAAGTTTGGTGACAAGTGCATAAAAAATGGAGGTGGGTGACTAGTGCATCAACAATTGGAAATATAACTTTGAATAACGGGAGAATGTTGGAAGACTAATTCAAAGTAGGAATAAAAAACCAAAATTGGTCAGGATTTGATATTAGATAGTTTATTTTATTAATATCTAATTATATATGAATATGTTTTCAATTTCTAGTCAAAATAGGTTCTACACTATCATAAACATGAATTATATTGTACTTCACATTAAATTAACACTTGAAAAGTCATTTTCATCTGAAAAAAAATAGAAAAACAAATCACATCAAAGGTTAAAATCTGAATAAATTAAATAAATTTGACTGCTTGAAAGTCCTGATAGTATGTTACTATTATAATAACATCACTAACCAAATAATGTCAAAAAAATTAGCTCAAAATCGAAAAGATGAAGTATTTAATTTAATAATCTTAGTGGACAAATAAATCATTAATTACCAGACAAAAACTAATTCTCAAAATCAGTAAGTAATATTTTAACTCGACTAATTAGCAGCTTGAATTATTAGACGGATTACAATATTATTACTATAAACATTTCATATATTATGCAGTTCTAGAAAGAAAAAAAAAGACTGATTATGTAATACTAATACTCGAAACGGAGAGAACAACAACAAAACCCCAAAAATTCATAGTTTTTACGAAATGTGATGCAAAATTGAATACATAAGAGAGGAATTAGGGTTTTTATCTGAAAAGAGAGCAGAAAATGTAGAAAGGAAATGGCGGAACTTACGGCTGGATTTCGTCGGAGAAAGGAAAGGAGATCCCGAGGAGTTAGCCGGAGAAAGTGACGGAGAGGAGAAAGATGGACTTAATTGAAATCAATTGTAAAAGTAGGGCCTTGAAAGTGAATTTCCATAAAGTTTAGTAGCCTTTCTGTCCAATCAGTTCTTTAAGATGAACATCACTGTATTTGTAACCTCAACTAGTTATGCGATTTATTTAATTTTTAAATTTAAAAATAATATGTTAAGTACAAGTGTAAACAAGTATATTAATGGAGTAATTTATAAGTATTTGTTATAAAATAATAAAACAAGAAGAAGAATAAGGTGCATATTTGATGATACGTAAATTTAGGCTGTCTCATTAAAATCTTATAAGAAAAACATAATAAGATAAAATTTGGTAAGACAAAAAGAGTACTACGCGTATTAATTCTCCCTAAAGCAAAATGATTTGAATTTTCACATTTTTCAGTCTTGTGCATCATTTTCTTGAAAGTTGGAATTGGTAGAGACTTGGTGAATAAATCAGTTACATTGTCACTCGAACGATTCTGTTTCACGTTGATATCACCATTCTTTTGGAGCGTATGTGTATAGAAAAGTTTTAACGAATTGTGCTTCGTTCTATCTCTTTTTATGAATCGTCCCTTTAGTTTGTGTTATGTGTGTTACATTATCTTTATATAAAATTGTAAGTATTCTTGTCACATTTCAAATCTCATTTTTTTCTCAAATAAGATGTATTACTGATCTAAACCACGCACATTCTCAGTTTGCTTCATGAATAATTATTATCTTAGCATGATTTGATGAAGTAAGCATAATAGATTGATTGGTAGATCGTCAAGTTACAGTTCCCCCACATATAAACATGTAGCATATTTAAGATCGAATCTTTTGTTGATCAGATTAATGCTCTTTATATTCACAACTTGACAATATTTATTGTGATAAACATATTCATATAAAGACTCACAATTGATCATATATCAATTTCTTCATGCAAAAGTAAAACTATATCAGGCTCGTAATTATAGCAAGATATATAAATGCATCAATTGAAAAAAGATATGGTACTCCAAGATCAAACTATGTCGTATGTTTTGCAAGAGCACATTGCTTTCTTACTATGACTATTTTGATCATTTACTCCATTCTTTTTTTTAAGAATTATTTTATTTGATCGATCATGTTTCATGTATGTATGTCGTAGACTTTATCTTTCAGGGGCATTGAACAGGAGCATTTGCAGCTAAATATGAAACTAATTTGGAGTCAGCAATGCTTCTAGCATTTTACTTGAATTATCTTTTAAAATGATGATAATTCATAACATATTTCTTAGTTGTTTATTATCTCACCTTTATGTTAGAAAAACTAACATATGTCTTAATCTATTTTGGAGAATTCATCTTTGTGCATCATAACATATATATTAATCATATATCGTACATAAGAAAATTATTAGATGGAAAATATTTGTTTCCTGGCCCTGAATCAATTGAGAGAAAAATTAATCATAATTTATTGATCTGGCATACAAATATTGTTGTTTGAAACAAATCATAATTCAGACCAGCAATGAAGCTTTGTTCTCATAAGCAATGACTCGATTATACCCTACGTATACATAATTTATTTGCTTTAATGTGAAAAAAAATTGTCATTTTACTCTCAGATTGCATAAAGTTCAGTTATTTTAATTTGACAAAAAATATTATTTTTTAACTTTATTGTTATAATAGATAAAACATAGTGATCATATATGAAATCAACCCAGTCAAGAAGTGTTTAAGAAGCATTAAAAGGGTCTTAAAACACTTCGATAAAGAAAGCAAGCATTGCAATGAACAAGAGTACATAATATTCCATACCAAATACTAATAAAATATCTTCATGTTCGTACAATATGTATACTAGTTTCTTTAATTATCTATATTTTGAGTTTATAAGTTTCAAATACAAGAGAAAGCTCTATGTATACCTTGCCCAACAAACCATTAATGGCTAGTTTATCTATTAGCCTACTTGAAGGACTGGAACTTTTCGTCGTGTTAGTAGGGACTCATTCATTTGGCTAATTTGGAGTGATAGTTGCTCGATTTTCTGCAACAACGATAAGTTTCTTGTTAGAAGACCTGCTCAATTTTGAGATCAGGATGCATATTTAGGCACCTCAACTCTTCTCATCGTGATGTGATACATAAATTTTGAAGGTGTTTAGATGATCATTTTATAAATTAGAGTGATCAACTGATATAGTAGAGACGAGTTGAGGTGTCTAGATGAGCATCCTCAAAATTGGCATGTTTAATTTTCAGTTAAAATCAATTTAAGGTATCTATCTATGTATTATAGCATGTACGAAACAAATACAGAGTAAAATACTTTCAAATTTCTATAGAGTATATCTTAATAATTTTCAAGAAATTATTGTACAATAGATCTTTACAGGTTCATCATATAGGAGAAAAAGAAAAAAAAAGGTTCATCATATAGGAAAATAATACGAAGGCGGAATGGTCAAGTGATGGGGGTTAAAAGCATAGAATGGTTGAGAGAGAGAAAATAAACTTGAAATGTCCTTATGAAATTTGCTTACATAATTATTTACATAATTTTAAAAAAAAACATATTTTTCTAGAAAAAGTATCTTGACCAATCAAATATAAAAAAATTGGCTGAACAACATACGTTTAACATCAACAATTGAATGGATGAGTTTAACCTGTACTAACAATATAAAATATTTTTTAAAATTATCAACTATTTAAAAATAACTATAAATAATTGTTCACAAAAAGAGTAATTAGTAACAAATAAATTAATCTTTTCCTTTTTCAAAAAAAAATAAAAATATATGAGTGTATTATATATTATAAGGTAGTGAATTTGGATTACTCAGTGGTTAGAAAACAAATTATTTCGAGATTAAATATATATCACAAAATTAGTTATCTCAAGATTGTTATCCCATTATTAACGTGAAATAAAAATAACACTACAGTAAATTATCTCAAAATTCAGATTTTTCCCTTAGGGTGGACGAAAACTAAAAATATAACAAATAATGCAGTCCCTAAGAATCAAAACTTGGACATTAGGTGCATTTCAAATGTCTTGAATTCCTGACCTAATCTTTTACATGTTGTTCAAGTCTCAGAGGATCACAATTTATAATATATACACATAACATATATTTTTAAAAAATTGTCATATATATACAATATAATTTTTTACTGATAGATTTTGAGAGAACACCCTCACACCCCTCTAGATTCACTCCTAACTACAATTTCATAATAAGTTACCTCATAATATTATCCCAATCAAATATGAGCTATAAACTCATCCTTAAACGAGATTAGTTATCTCTTATTCCTCCTACCAAACGTGTTCTAAAACAACAAAAAATGGTAAAAAGAAGAAGTTAAATACCTGGTCTTTTTCTTGGACAAGGAGCATAAGTTTGTTAGAAGTATTATCATCAATCTGTCTTTGCCTCCTCCATTTCTTTTGTATCATCCAATAAAACAAGGAAACCAAAACAAATGCCAATATTCTACTTCTATTATAAGTGAATTTTCCAATTCCAACTTTAGAAGTAGCATAATTTTTTACCTTAGAAGCCATTTGAACAATCCAACAATTCATTTCTCTTAAACTCTTTTTCAACCACTTATCTCCATATTCACCCTTCTCATCATCATTATTACTATTATTATTATCAATAGTAATACCCTCAATCAAGGGCAAAGTAGTAATTTCATCAGAAGCTATTTGAGTATTATTGTTATTAATGGTTGTAGTTGAAGATGAAGAATATGGGATTTGTTGCCATTCAGAAATATCCTCATCTTCCATACTTTTTTTTTATTTGTGGGAAAATTGGAATGACTAATGGAATTGTGGAAGTTCAAGATATATTATAGTAGAGGGTATTTTTGTCTTTATTTGCTTCATTTAAAAAAATATCTAGTGTTGGATATTGGTTCAATTGGGGTTATGGGGATATTTTAGCTAGAAGTATGTTTATGGATTTGGCCACTTGCTTTCATGTCTTGACAAGAGATGACATTTGTTTTCTTATTTCCTTTTGTTTGCTTTTGGCATTGGGGCGGAGCTAGTGTTTTGATTATGTGTTCGATTGGGTCTGATTTGATAATTTTAATTTAGATTTTGTAGTTATATTAAAAAATAAATAATATATTAAATGTGTATAAATTGTTGATTTATAATTCAGTAATTTTAAATTATTTAAATTCTGACTCACTTGAAAGGAGATAAAGTGCTTTCTATTTGAAAGACTTTAATATTAATTAGACTTGAATCTAAAACTTTTGGGGAACACAAATAAGTTAATGATTGCTAGTTTGTGTTATTCTCACTCTAGGGACCCAAAAAAAGGGGGAAATAAAACAAATGCTTTATATTTAATGGCTACATTACACTAAGTTGATAACTTTGAAAAGACAACTAAAATTCATAAATGTAATGTCTATTATGTCATTGATAAAATTAAAAGATGTATTTAATTGTTGTAAAAAAATTAAAGGGGTATTTATATATTTCCCATAGGGTTGTTAAACAAGGCATAAAAATTGATGGCTAGCCTAATTTGTTCAAAATTATATGAGATGGAAACAAAATTACTTAGACTATACACAATAATAAATTTTAAAATTTAAATTTATTTATAATTCTACTTCACTTTTTTCTAGCACCTCTCATCCTCTCTTTCAATTTCGCTTGCCTCTCTCCTCTTTCTCACCCCTCTCTCTCCTTCTCCTCTTGCTGCCTTGACCGAAGTTGATTTTCTTGTAAAAAATGAATTATCACTTTATTATTAAGATAAGAGCAGATTACACAAGTGGAATTAGAGCAAATAAATACAATCCCTTATATTTTTCGGATTGTATTCGTCGAAACAGTCTAAATGCATGAATGAATGAATTGACAGAGCAATTGTTATAGTTTTAATTGTTCATTTTTTGGGAAACATCCCATTACTTCTTCAAAATATGAAAGAAATTCAAATTACTACAAAAAAAGAAGAAGAAGTATTTACAAAACATCTCTAGAAAGTTTTCTTTAAAATCTATCAAAACGACATAAAATGCAACATATTAGATGTTAGATATAAGAGACGGATTTAGAATTTGAAGTTTACTGAATCCTAGAGTGACCATAATTTAATATGCAATAATATCCGCGTTCAAAGTCAACTCATTTATGATATGGCTAATACAAATACATGGTCTATAGAAAAGTTATTGAGTTCACGTAAACTCATTTGTTCTAGTATAATGTAGATCAGCCTCTGCTTGTTACCTCCATCACGAGCATCTTACTCCAAAGGGGCGCTAGCACTTGACTACTAAGATATCAAAGGGGCCTGAAAAAATGTAATAGGCTGCTACTCTAAGCTCCTGTCACTTCTTCAAGATCCGCCCCTTCTTTCAAAAATCAACAAACAATGCTATAGGTATCAGGTGATGTTCGAGCTAACTTGGATTATTTCATCGAATACTTATTAGTTATTACCTTCCTAGCTAACTTCAGATCCATAGACATCACTAGGTTCTGCCATGACTAGGTTTGGTTTCATTGCCATCACCCCGAAATCTTGGTTCACCCTTTTGAGACTCGGTAGCGTCAGATTCATTGCCATCAGTAGCTTCAGATTCATCGCCATCTCTAGCTTCAAATCGGTAGCCATAGGTAGTGCCTTGACTAGCTTTTTGTTCCTGGCAGCAGAGAAGTGAGAACTAAGTAGTGGAGTACAAGTATATACGGAAAGAGAGCACTAGAGTTAATTAGTTATACAGCTAGCGGCACAAAGCAAACCTTAGAATTGAACGTCTGTTGTGTCCATTTATTCAAATCATCTACTTTCACCTCAACATCGTTCATCCATTTGAGTTGGGGTGTACTAACAGATATTCCCTGTCGGACAAACGTCTCCATTTCAGGGCAACTATTAATCCACACTACTCTAAGAAATGGAAATTCAAGAGCATGCTTCGCGAGAAAGAAATGCCTCAGCTTAGGCAACTTGCAAAGCACCAGCTCATCCAACAGGGGAAATAAGGGCTCATTAGTCATGATGATTTCTTCGTCTTGTTGTTCCTCTTCTGTGATCACTTCTTCTATTGATTGGCAGGCTTCTATCATTAATACTTGGAGATTCAGAAGACCTCTGGCTACTGATGGAGACGTCAAGTTTCTCAGTTTTCCACAATTCGATATATATACAGTTTCAAGTTTGCTAAAGTAGGCTGTTGGAAGTTGGTGAGAGCATAGAGAAGTTATGCTGTTAACCCCAACGACTACTAGCTCCACCAGACTGGGACAAGAAACCTGCAAATGTTAAAGGGATGAAGTATCAACTCCATTTAGTTTATTTGTTGGGTAGAAAAGCAGTAACTTTGAAACTGAAAGAGCTGCAATGTAGAATTCGGTATGAAAATGAAAGATCAGATAACGGAAATGGAGAAGTTGGTATGAAAATTGCAAAGATATGACACCTGAGCCTAACTCAACCCCAAAATCTAACTCAAGAGGGGAGAATTACCCAAGTCCATATAAGTAATTAATTATACAGCTAGCGGCACAAGACAAACCTTAGAATTGAACATCGCTTTATTGAGATCATCTACTTTCACCTCATCATCATTGTTCACACTTTCGAGACTCTGTGAACTCACAGATCCCTGTTGGACAAAACTCTTTATTTCAGGGCAGTCATGAATCCACACTACCCTGAGAAATGGAAATTCAAGAGCACTCTTTGTCCGAAAGAAATGCTCCAGCTTTGGCAGATTGTCAAGGTTCAGTTGTTCCAACAGAGGGAATAAGGGCTCATTAGTCATGATTTCTTCTCCTTGTTGTTCCTCTTCTGTGATCACTTCTTCTATCGACTCACAATTTTCTATCTTTAGTTTCCGGAGATTCAGAAGACCTCTAGCCACTGATGGAGACATCAAGTTTCTCAATTTTCCGCAACTATCTACTTTCAATTTTACAAGTTTGCTGAAGTAGGCAGTTGGAAGTTTGTGAGAGCATAGAGAACTTATGTTGTTAGCTCTAATGAGTTGTAGTTTTTCCAGGTTGGGACAAGAAACCTGCAAGTATACAATTTATAAATTAGTTGTATTATCTATTTAATTATAAAGTTTACCCTTCTACTTCTAATCATGCAGAAACTCAGAAATATTCTAATCATGATAGGTCATATGTAGAGCAGTAGAAGCAAACCTTTTCATCAAAAAGAGGATTTGAGTCAGTGATGAAGTTGTTGGCTGTAGGACAGAAATTTTGGAACTCAGGTAAGCTCCTGAAGTTCATTTTCCGTAACCGAGGGAACTCAATGCCATCAACAGTGTCATTGCAAAAGTGGGTGAGGCATTCAAGAGATAGAAGGTTCAAATCATATAAATTGGGGAACTTGATTACTTCATGTGTTCTCCGAGAGATCTCAGCTTCCTCATCATCAAGGCAAGCTACTGTTGAACTTCCTCCAGCCAAGGACACAAAAAAAACATACTGTAGACTATGACACTTTCTTACCTCCAGTCTTTCGAGTTTGGGAAATGAAACATTATTCTGACATTGGATATGTGCCAATGAACCAAAACATTTCAGGCAGAGATATTTCACATTCTGAAATTCATCAAGCTGCAACTCGGCCAACACGTTCTTGGTTCCCTCTCCGGTTGAATGTACAAGTTCGCTCTTCCTCAACATGTGGCAGATCAAATCACCCAATGGGGCAGTCTCGGTGACCTCTAAAGCAATATTCTTGTCGTACTTATCCATGCTTGAAGTCGCTCTGTAAGCTCTACCCACTGTAAGAGCATACCGTGTCAACTTGGAGGAAAGGCCCAAGTTACTGTGGATCACATCTCCGGAACATTCACTTAATGTCAGTGCAGTCAATCTCGATAAGGATTCCAGTTCCCTCAAGGTGGAGTAACTACAATTTTTTACTGTCATTATATGTAGTTCCTCCAATCGAACTAGTCTTGATAAGACCCCTGGTGAAATCATTTCCAGTGGTTTTTCCTCATTCCGCAACTCTAACATGATTAGATTGGTCAATTTTCCTATCTCCGCGGGCAGCTCCTCTAACTGAGAATCTCTTATGCTGAGAATTTCCAAAGTGACAAGTTCACCAAGAATGGATATGTCATCCAACCTTAAATTACTCAGACACAACGTCCTCAGATTCGACAACCTCTGAATGGATGCTTGAAAAGGCAAATTGGAGTACTCATATCCACTCAGGCTTAAGACATTGAGTTTACTCATCCCATCAAAAAAATCGTCCTGTAATTTGATTGGCTCTTTAAAATAGAGTTTCAACATTAGAAGCTTCAAATTTGAGCAAAATATTGGGCTAGGATGCTCATCAAATTTATTTGCAACAATTGACATGTGACTATATTGCTCATAAGAGTCTCTTCTTGGTAACTCTTCTGAGTTCACATCATGACTTACCATAAATATATGCTTTCCCTCAGACGCAATATATATAGCCACGTCACGAACCACATCATGCATTTTGACATAATTTCTGTTTGAACCTTGGGATAACAAGAAACGATCTTTCAATGTTTCTAACAGATGACACACTCTATTTCTTGCTGCTCCTATATTTTTAATTTCCGAAAAGATGCCAAGCCCCATTCCATATCTAAGTAATTCTTCAGTCGAAATATCACTATCTTCCTCGAATAAAGAACAAAGCAAAAAGATGTACCTGGCTTCATCACTTTCCAAGTGATCATAGCTTAGCCTCAGAGGTCTATACACCTTTGTGTGCACTCCAGGGATATTTCTTGTTTCTGCATTGCGTAATTGTTTAAGGGCATCCTCCCACGACGGTTTGGTTTTAAGCTTTAGTGCTCCTGCAACTGTAATAATTGCAAGTGGCAACCCCTTGCATTCTTTTGTGACATCTTTTGCTATGTCAAGTAGAGAAGGATCGTCGACTGAATCACCGACTTTCTGCCTGAAAAGGATCCATGCTTCCTCCTCAGATAAGGTTCCAACTTCTATGATCTTCTGAGCTCCCATTGCTTCACAAACATGTCGGAAACGCGTTGTAAATGTCACTTTGCACCGATATTTGTGGTTGCTACCACTAGGAATTCCAAGTTTCTCTAGATCATGAAGAGCCTCCCAAACATCATCAAAGATTATAAGGATACTGTCCTGTCCCATTAACCTTAAGCGCAGCCGATCTCCACGACTCCACAAATTATCCCCTTCTAATGCCAGCCCGACTCCTTCTGCAATCTCACCCTGAATTCTTTTAAAGTCTGGTTGCTGACTGACAGTTACCATGACAACATCATTGAACAACCTTTCTTGTTTTGCCCTTTGTCTGATTTTCTCAGCCAACGTTGTCTTACCAACGCCACCCATACCACATATCCCAATCATAGTGACACCGTCATCTCTCAAAGCTGCGATGACCTCATCCTCTTTCAATTTTCTGGAGTCAAACTCCTCACCACTATTACTAACCATAGTTTCACCTTCAACATGTGGTACAGGATAGCAGAAAACATCATACTTGTTGCCTTCATTTCTAAGTTCAATCACCTTCAGTGTAATTTTCTTAGCTCTCCTACTCAACGAGTAACGTGACTTCAAGTTTGGACAACAACCATAGAAGCAACCTCTTTCAACCTCAATTCTACCTCGTCGCGTTACAGCTTCCACATCTGCAGTAGTAGTATCAACACTAGTTAACCAATCCTCAACAGTGTGTGAAATGACTTGTAAGTTTCTCCGGGCAGCCTCCGTTCTTTGATGCACGCCGGTCCTGAGATTCTCCAGCTTCTGAGATTCTTCATCCAGAGATGTGATGTTTCTCTTGTAGTAATAGAAATATCCAATCCCTCGCGCAACTGGCTGGATCAAGCAATCAGTGAGTTTTTCCACAAAAATAGCTAAGAATTCCATTTCTGTAATAAAGAAAAGCAACCAAAGTTGTTTTTTTTAATGGTTTGCTTCAATTCAGTGAAAAAACAAGATGTAAAACAAAAGAAAATGGAAAGAGTTAATATTTCCAGGGATTTTAGTGATAAGAATTACATGGCTCTTACTCTTAGGCCCACTAAAATATCATACATAGACTTTTCTTCCTTTCTCTTTTAGCAGTTGGAAAATTATTTGGACATTAGTCACCAACTTCCAATTCAATTCAACAATGAAAGCCACCAACATGGACCACCATTTCTATTTTTCCCTGCATTTTCTCCCTTCTCTTTTAGCAGAGAGAAATTTTCCCTCCGTTTCAATTTGTTTGTCCTGTTTTGACTTGACACAGAGTTAAAGAAAGTAAAAAAGAACTTTTGAATCTTGTGCTCTTAAACATGTCAGGTGAAAAATTGAAATTAAAAAGTTGCCAAAAAAAAAGAGGTATTTGTTTTGAAACAAACAAAAGAAAAGTAGGACAAATAAATCGGAACAGATGGAGTAACAAATAACCAAGAAAACGATGAAAGAAATGTTTGGCGGTTTAGTTTGACCTTGCAATATTTGTTTGTCTGTTAAAGCTCTTGGAAAGTTCTTTTGATAAATGGTGATGCAATATTTGCATGCAAGCAGACGCAAACACCACGGTTATGAGAAATATGTAAATGACAACGCAATTGTATAATGTGAAAGAAAGAATAAACTAGGAGGTAGTTGTTGACAACACAAGACTTGGAGCTTTGAAATATTAGCTTGGTTTAATTAGGCACTAAGCTATACAAAAATTCCATTAGCAAAGAGTATGAATTAATCACTTGAAGCTATACTAATCTAGTCTTATTTGGCAACTGTTGACTATAAAAATCAAAGATAAATTTTAATCAACATATTAAAACTACTATTCTTTTGGCTATTATTGCAACGTTGTACACCTAATATGTTTTTATCTCAATATTAAAGAGCTTTTGGACCCATTTTTTGAGCCAAAACACAATGTAACATTCCCATCGCAAGCAGTAAGATAGCTATATATAGGCTTCGATTAAATATGAATGAATAAGCATCACCAGAAAAGTATTTTTTTAAAACTTTCAACACGACATAGAATGCAAGATGACATGAGAAAATAAAGCTACATATTAGTTGTTAAATATAAATGAAAGAAGAACAAAGAACATAGTCGGATTCAAAATTTAAAGTTTATAGAATCCTACAGTGATATCAAAAATAATATATAATAATACTTGTGTTCACAGACAAGGAATTTCTAGATATTACTAATAAAGTTACAGGTTCAATTGAACCCGTACCTATAATGCTAGATACTTCTCTGCCTCCATCACGAACATAGGTATCAGGTGATGTTTGAGCTTGACTTGCACACACTTTAACTATTCCATCGAGTACCTATTACCTTCATAGCTTTGGATTCATCGACAACACGCTAGCTTCTGCCTTCACTAGACTGAAGATTCAGATTCACTTACATCTTCTTCAGATTCCCTGCCGTTACTTACATCTTCTTTAGATTCACAGCCATCACTTACATCTTCTTCCTGAGAGTAGAGATTGCAAAAGAACATAGATGAAAGTACAATATTTACTTGAACAAACATAAATTATAAGTATCTGATAATTACTATTACAACTATGTAGTGGAGTACTAGTTAAGACAGAAAGAGAGAACTAGAGTTAATTAGTTACACAGCTAGCGGCACAAGACAAACCTTAGAATTGAACATCTGTTGTATCCATTTATTCAGATCATCTACTTTCACCTCATCATCATAGTTCACACTTTCGAGACTCGGTGTACTCACAGAACCGAGGCCAAACGTCTTCATTGCAGGGCAGCTATAAATATTCACTTTCCTGAGAAATGGAAATTCAAGAGCATGCTTCGTCTGAAAGAAATGCCCCAGCTTTGGCAGATCGTAAAAGTCCAGCTGTTCCAACCGCGGAAATAAGGGCCCATTAGTCATTTCTTGTCCTTGTTGTTCCTCTTCTGTGATCACTTCTTCCATTGATTGGCAACCTGCTATCGTTAGTAATCGGAGATTCAGAACACCTCTAGCCAGTGATGGAGACATCAAGTTTCTCAATTTTCCACAAGTCGATACATCCAAGCTTTCAAGTTTGCTAAAGTAGGCAATTGGAAGTTGGTGAGAGCATAGAGCAGTTATGTTGTGAGCCATCCAGATACGTAGCTCTTCCAGGCTGGGACAAGTAACCTACAAACGTTGATGACATGAGGATCGTCCAAATCCATATAAGCAGACCACCATTCCATCCCCAACCAATATGAGATCCTAACCCACTCTAACACCTACCTTCACGCACTGGCCCAACTGGAGCGTGGACCTGACTATGATAACATGTAATAGACAAGGTATGGAGAATAACTTGATATCTCATTCCAAAAGGTAAGCAATATAAATACATGTACATGAGGTGCTAGCTAAGGAAAGAAATAAAAGAGATTCCTACAAATCTGCTATCTATCTATATAGTCTACGTTCATTCTGTAACACTTGCCAAGCACTCAAACATCAGACTCTATGCATTCATTTTCTCCAACTTTTAACAAACTATTTCCCTTCCAGTTTCACACAAATGACTACTGATAGTATTTTAGAATAATGTCTACTACAACTAAATGGCACCATAAAGAATACTTGAAGCATGTTTATCTGCTGGACTCAATCAAAAGCCAACACCTAACAAGAAAACACTAGGTGATAAGTTGAAAAGCCAAAAGTGCTTATTTTAACAAGTTGAGGTGTTTACCCAAGCTTTTAGAAAAAGGGTATTAATGCATGACATAAATATATATAGTAATTAGTTATACAGCTAGCAGCACAAGACAAACCTTAGAATTGAACATTGTTTTATTGAGATCAACTACTTTCACCTCATCATCATTGTTCATACTTTCGAGACTCGGTGTTCTCACAGATCCCTGTTGGACAAACGTCTTTATATCAGGGCAGTCATGAATCGACACTTCTCTGAGAAATGGAAATTCAAGAGCACGCTTAGCGAGAAAGAAATGCCCCAGCTTTGGTAGACTTTGAAGCCTCAGCTCTTCCAACATGGGAAATAAGGGCTCATTTGTCATGATTTCTTCTCCTTGTTCCTCTTTTGTGATCACTTCTTCCATTGACTCACAATATCCTATATCTAGTATTTGGAGATTCAAAACACCTCTGGCCACTGATGGAGACATCAAGTTTCTCAAATTTCCACAAAACGATACATACAATGTTTCAAGTTTGCTGAAGTAGCCAGTTGGAAGTTGGTGAGAGCATAGAGCAGTTATACTATGAGCACAAATGAGTTGTAGCTTTTCCAGTCTGGGACAAGAAACCTGTGAATGTTGAGGCCTTGTATTTTATATAAGGGATGAAAAATCAATATGGCTTAAAGTACAAATCAAATATTGAACCATATTCTCATTTTACATCATAGTAACAGCAAGTGAAAAACTAAAAAAAAATTGCTTTAAGTGACTAACAGAAATAACTATCTGAAGATTACTATTACTATTTAGGCACAATACATAAATATGTCCTTTAACTTGGCCTCATTTCACATTTATGCCCTTCAACTTTGGGTGTGCACAAGTAGACACTTAAACTTGTATAAATCTGCACAAATAGACACACACGTCCTACGTGCATCCTACATGACAATTTGCGTCCTACGTGTATATGCCACGTAGGACTCATGTGTCCACTTGTTCAACTTTATACAAGTTTGAGTGTTTACTTGTGCACACCCAAAGTTGGACGGCATAAATGTGAAATGAAGTCAAGTTAAAGGGCACACTTATGTATTACGCCTACCATTTACTAGTTAAAACAGAAAGAGAGCAGTAATTAGTTATACAACTAGCGGACAAGACAAACCTTAGAATTGAACATCGCTTTATTGAGATCAACTACTTTCACCTCATCATCATTGTTCACACTTTCGAGACTCGGTGTACTCACATATATTCCCTGTTGGACAAACGTCTTCATTTCAGGGCAGTTATGAATGCACACATCCCTGAGAAATGGAAATTCAAGAGCATGCTTGGCTAGAAAGAAATGTCCCAGCTTTGGCATACCATAAAGGCTCAGCTCTTCCAACAGGGGAAATAAGGGCTCATTAGTCATGATTTCTTCTCCTTGTTGTTCCTCTTTTGTGATCGCTTCTTCCATTGACTCACAATTTTCTATCTTTAGTTTCCGGAGATTCAGAAGACCTCTGGCCACTGATGGAGACATCAAGTTTCTCAATTTACCACAATTCAATATATACAATGTTTCGAGTTTGCTAAAGTAGGCAGTTGGAAGTTGGTGAGAGCATAGAGCAGTTATGCTGTCAGCGCTATCGATAGATACCTCTTCCAGGTTGGGACAAGAAACCTGCAAATATACAATTTATAAATTAGTGGTATTATCTATTTAATTATGAATTTGATGTTGTGTAAGTAAATATCTCTAATGCTCAAGTAAAGGGTCAAATTTTAATTCATGTAGAGCAGTAGAAGCAGACCTTTTCATCAAAAAGAGGATTTGAGTCAGTGATGGAGTTGTTGGCTGTATGCCAGAAATTTTGGAACTCAGGTAAGCTACTGAAGTGCATTTTCCTTAACCGAGGGAACTCAATGCCCTCAACAGTGTCACTGCAAAAGTGAGTGAGGCATTCCAGAGATCGAAGGTTTAAGTCATATAAATTGGGGAACTTGATTACTTCACGTGTCCTCCGAGAGATCTCCTCTTCCTCATCATCAAGGCAAGCTACTGTCAAACTCCCTCCAGCCAAGGACGTACAAAAAACATACTGTAGACAATGACACTTGCTTACCTCCAGTCTTTCGAGTTTGGGGAATGAAATATTATTCTGACAGTGGATATGTACTAATGAATCAAAGTGTTTCAGGCAGAGATATTTCACGTTCTGAAATTCATCCATCTGCAACTCAGCCAACACGTTCTTGGAGCCCGCTCCTGTTGAATGTACATGTTCACTCTTCCTCAACATGTGGCGGATCCAATCGCCCAATGGGGCAGTCTCGGTGACCTCTAAAGCAATATTCTTGTCATAATCATCCATGCTTGAAGTCGCTTTGTAAGCTCTACCCACTATAAGAGCGTACCATGTCAACTTGGAGGAAAGGCCCAAGTCACTGTAGATCACATCTCTGGAACATTCACTTAATGTCAGTGCAGTCAATCTCGATAACGATTCCAGCTCCCTCAAGGTGGAGTAACTACAATGTTCTACTCCCACCAAATGTAGTTCCTCCAATCGAACTAGTCTTGATAAGACACCTGGTGAAATCCTTTTAAGTTCTCCTTGATTATAATCCCGCAACTCTAACATAATTAGATTGGTCAATTTTCCTATCTCCACGGGCAGCTCCTCTAACTGAGAATCTCTTATGCTGAGAATTTCTAAAGTGACAAGTTCCCCAATAATGGATATGTCATCCAACCTTAAATTACTCAGACACATATATCGTCCTCAGATTTGACAACCTCTGAATAGATGCTGGAAAGGGTAGAATGGAGTAACGATAATCGTCTGTCCTAAAGCTTAACACATTGAGTTTACTCATTCCATCAAAAAAATCATCCTGTAATTTGATTGTCTCTTCTTCAAAACAAAGTTTCAACATTAGAAGCTTCAGTTTTGGGAAAAATATTGGGCTAGGAAGCTCATCAAATTTATTTGCAACAATTGACATGTGACTGTATTGCTCGTAAGAGTCTTTTCTTGGGAACTCTTCTGAGTTCACATCGTGGCTTACCATAAATATATCCTTTCCCGCAGACGCAATATATATAGCCACGTCACGGACCACATCATGCATTTTGACATAATTTTTATCTGAACCTTGGGATAACAAGAAACAATCTTTCAATGTTTCTAAGAGATAACACACCTTATTTCTTGCATGTTCTAGATTTTTGATTCCCGAAAAGACACAAAGCCCCATTCCATATCTAAGTAATTCTTCAGGACAGATATTACTATCTTCCTCGAACAAGGAACAAAGCAAAAAGAGGTACTTAGCTTCATTACTTCCCAAGTAGTCATAGCTTAGCCTCAGAGGTTTATACACCTCTGTGTGCACTTCCGGGATATTTATTGTTTCTGCACCACGTAATTCTTCAAGAGCACAGTCCCACGAACGCTTGGTTTTATGCTTTTTTAGTGCTCCTGCAACTGTAATAATTGCAAGTGGCAGCCCCTTGCATTCTTTGGCAACATCTTTTGCTATATCAAGTAGAGAAGGATCATCGACTGAATTACTGACTTTCTGTCTGAAAAGGATCCATGCTTCCTCTTCAGTTAAGGTTCCAACTTCCATGATCTTCTGAGCTCCCATTGCTTCACAAACATGTCGGAAACGCGTTGTGAATGTCACTTTGCACCTATGTTTGTGGTTGCTACCACTAGGAATTCCAAGTTTCTCTAGTTCAAGAGCCTTTCAAACATCATCCAAGATTATAAGGATGCGACTGTTCTGATCCATTAACCTTGTACGCAGAAGATCTCCACGACTCAACAAATTATCCCCTTCTAATGTCAGCCCGACTCCTCCTGCAATCTCATCCTGAATTCTTTTAAAGTCTTGTTGTTGACTGACAATTACCATGACTGTCAGTGTTGTCTTACCAACTCCACCCATACCACATATCCCAATAATAGTGACCCCATCATCTCTCAAAGCTGCCATAACCTCATCCTCTTTCAATTTTCTGGAATCAAACTCCTCAACATTGTTACTATATATAGCCTCAGGCTCACTTTCGACTGGATGATCAAACGAGAAAACATCAGGCTTGTTGCTTTCATTTTGAAGTTCAATCAACTCCAGTGTAATTTTCTTAGCTCTCCTGCTCATCGAGTAACGTGACTTCAAGTTAGGACACACACCATAGTAGCAACCCCTTTCAACCTCAGCTCCACCTCGCATTACGCCTTCCACATCTGCAGTAGTGGTATCAACACTAGTTAGCCAAGCCTTGCCATTAGGTGAAATATCTTGTAAGTTTCTCCTGGCATCTTCCGCTCTTCGCTGCACTGTCAATCTGATATTCTTCAGCTTCTCACATTCTTTATCCATACATCTCATGTTGCTCTTGTAGTAATATAAATACCCAATCTGTAGCGCAACTGGCTGGATCAAGCAATCAGTGAGTTTTTCCACAAAAATAGATAAGAATTCCATAGCTAATTCTGTTTTTGACTAAATTTACAAGGAAGCAAAGGCAGGATCAGATGAAAATCAAAAGTTTCTCTTCAATTCAATGAAAAACAAGATGTAAAACAGAGGAAAAAGTTCATTGCAGGGCTCTTAGTTGCAAGTCAAATATCATACACAGACTTTTCTCGGATCTTCTGGACTTAAACTCATCATGTGAAAAATTAACATTAAAAAGTTGCCAAAAAAGATCTTTTGATAACTGGTGGTGCAATAAATAGATAATGTGGTGAAATAAGTCTTAATGAAATAATGATAAACAATATCATTGTGCAATGATGTGAAATAAAATAGAATAATGCTCCATTATTACTCTCACCCACCTACCTAACATGGGGCTATCACCTCTTAATTATTTTGAAAATGATGAATAATAACTAAGAAATACCTCGTGGAATTAGTCAAGTTGCGTGCAAGCAGACACAAACATCACCATTATAAGAAATATATAAATGACAACACAATTGCATAATGTGAAAGAAAGAATAAATTAGGAGTTAGTTGTTGACAACACAAGACTATTGTAGAGTTGGCAATAGTTTACCTAATAAATTGTACTATTACTCAGAAAATGATGCATGTATACAATTCTATTTAAGAAAAAGTAGGAACAAATACTTTTATTGAAAAAGATGTTGTAAAAATAATCTCTTAGCACTTAAGTAGGGAAAATAGTCAAATATTTCATGTATATTCCATGTCTAAGTAATTCTTCGATCCAAATATCACTATCTTCCTCAAACAAGGAACAAAGCAAAAAGAGGTACCTGGTTCCATCACTTTCTAAGTGAGTATAGCTTATTATTGTAGGTTGATACACATTTATAAGTACTCTTGGGATATTTCTTGATTATTGGTACTGATTTTTTTTATTGTTCAAGGGCATCCTCCCTCGAAAGCTTGGTTTTACGTGTTGCATGTGACAGCCCCTTTCATTCTTTGGCAACATCTTTTGCTATGTCAAGAAGAGAAGGATCTTCAACTGAATCACCGATTTTTTGCCTAAAAAAATCCATGCTTTCTTGGTGGATAAGATTCCAACTTCTATGATCTTTTAACCTCCAAAGCTTCACAAACATCTCGGAGACGCGCTGTCAATGCCACTTTGCAACAATGGTTGTGGTTGCTACCACTGGAAATTCCAAGTCTCTTTAAATTTGGCTAGAATACAATGGATTTTGCATTAATAAACATGATCATAAGTCAACCTATCTAGAATATATGTGAACTTTATCCCTTTCTCATAGTTGCTTGAAGGGCCTTGTACATAGTAAACTGGCTACTTAAATGTGATGATGGAGCGGAGTTTATCATGTGCCCAACCTAAAGGGTAGGACTTCACTAGACAAGTCTCATGCAACCAGGTGAAAGATATGTTTAACATATGACATTATATAACTCTACCCCTACCCCAAAAATTAGTTCATAAAAGGAGAACTGCTCAAGTCTATATAGCAAACCACCGATTCATTCTCAGGTCAACGTGAGACTTAACTCACTCTAAAACATTTGTTAATTTTGGATAATAATATTATTTATAATCTTTGTCTTTGCTTGAATCACATGGATAAGACTAAAGACCAATTCTCTAGTGAATTGAGGCAAATATTGAACCTTATTGCCACTTGTCTCCTTCTTCACTCTTCTCTCCCTAACAACAATCCTGCAAAATTCAAGAAAAGGGAAAAAACCCAAATCACAAAAACAGAAACCAGTTTTTCTCATCATCTCTTTGGTTTCCTTTTTCAATTCTTCTTCATCATCATCATCTTCATCTTCAATGTCTGGTTATCCACATACCCTTAATCTCTGGGGAGTACTTTCCCAATCAAAGCGTATAATCAATGCTCACTCACGCCATTTCTTAGCCCTTTCTGTTTCCTTCCTTTTGCCTCTCTCTTTTTCCGTCATCATCTATCCCACTCTTCAAACCGCTCTCTTTCACTCCGATTCCAACCTTTTTAACCCACACCCATCTCACCTTTCCTTCTCCTTCTTCACCTCCACTGACCCATATGACCCGATTCGGAATCTGACCCAACCGGATCCTCAGTTCCTTCTTCTTCTCCTTGCTTACACCCTCTTAGCTGCTGTTCTGTCCCTTTTGGCGTTGGCTACAATCAGCTATAGTACTTTCCATGGATTTTATGGACGACCCGTCAAGCTTGTTTCGTCTATGAAGTCTGTTTTGTACTCTTTCTTGCCTCTAGTTGCCACCCTTATCGTTTCGCGTGTCATTTATGCTTTGATTGTTCTGTTATTCGGGCTATTTGCGGTGATCGTGGTACAGGGTGTGCAGTTTCTGGGGTTTGAAGTGGGTTACGATTCGAATTACTTAATGGGTTTGGCTGTTTTTGTAGGTGTAGTGGTTGTATTGGTTTGTATGTGGTTGCAGGTTAATTGGTCATTAGCTTATGCGATTGTAGTTGTGGAATCGAAATGGGGTTATGAAGCATTGCGAAGAAGTGCTTATTTGGTGAAGGGGATGAGATGGGTTGCGTTATCGGTGATGCTATTTTTCGGGGTTCTGATTGGATTGTTACTTGGTGGTTGTTCTAGTTTTTTAGTGAGTGTAGGAGCTGCTAGTGGTGGGTGGACAAGCTTTGGGGTGATATTGCAGATGGTGGTGAGTTCAGGTTTTGCTACTCTGCTGATGCTTCAGAATATTGCAGCGAGTGTCGTGTTGTATATGTATTGCAAGGCATTGCACGGGGAGCTAGCATTGGATATCGCGGAGGAGTTTGCTCGCGAGTATGTCTACTTGCCTTTTGACAATGAGAAGGTTCCTCATGTTGTTTGTGTTGTTCAAAGTTGAAACAGTCTAAGGTCAGTGAGTTCAAGATGCAGTCTTTACTTTGTATTTTGTAGAAATTATGGTTTTAATCATGTATCCAGTCCTATAGTAGTTAGGGAATCATGTGAAGATGTCTTTACAATATGCATTATACATCTCTATATGTAATAAGTTTGTTGAAGCTGGTCTCGATTTAGACTCTTAGATCTCTCTTCTAGCTTCTACATATTGTGTATGTACTGTAAAAACTACTTGTATCATTTCCTCAATGAAACATTAATTTGATTTCTATATCCATTTGGTCTGTCTTCAGTTAATGCTCTATGACGTACTCTTATAATTTGGTTGGTATCTTTATTACCTCGAAAAAGCATAGCATATTTCTTCCATGCTAGAAGATCCATGATGTATTTGTCTTGCTATAGTAATTCAATAACAGAATCAAAATTTTAAGGTGCATTACATTGACTTCCAATGCTTCTTATGCTCATATATATATCTCGGGTAAGTGCATGCTGTTAATGGCTTGCTCTTACCTCAAGATAACTATTCAGAAAATGCAAACCAACGGATGATTTGTATTCCCTACCCCACCGGGAAAGTTAGTATAGTGCAAATTTAGAGATACACAGTGCACCTATAATATTGAGAAATTACAGAGTAAAGGATATCTCATATCCAATCACCGAAGTTAAATTATATTGAGCCTGCTATCTGGACATCATTTGAGAAGGAACTTGCTGGATTAGTGAAGAGAAGTAAAGCCCCTCGCATTTCCTTCAGTGGGAATGATGAAAACTTGAAGACAGCTTGATTCACTTAGACTTTCTGTTCTTTTGTACATACAAAGGAAATGAAGGAACTTCCTTTTAATAGCCCCATTTGTTGATTATTATAAGCTACCATGAAAGCACTACCTAGGGAATCACAAAGTGCTGCTTCATTTCGAAACACAATATGATAGGAGTAGCAATTTTGAGCAAAAATATTATTCTATCCTATTTTTTAACTTGCTTCTTCATCCATATATTAAGTCTAGAGTAAAAAGAAAAAAGACAACGTTGTCTTTTCCTTTTTACTCCAGACTTAATGACATGTCTTAAACAGTGACTAGTAAGAAATCCTCTATGTGGGATCATATTAATATTACTTATCCAAAGAACAAATGGCATTACTCAAAAAGTGTTCCAATACTAATATTTGTTATGTTTGAACATGGAAAGTTCTCTCCTTGTAAGAAATCCTCTGTTTTGTTAAGATCTATTTTACTGTATTACTGATATGACCTAAAGAAGTTTGCCTAAGAGAACTGCATTTTCGCCTGGTTAGCCAGTCCCGCCCCCTCTTTACAATTTAGATACTAGATATCATTTATCAGTTACTAATTGGTAAATGAGCAAACTTACGCTGGGAATTGGTATTGGCACTTCTGTTAATTTAGTTGCTTCTCTGAGATATTGGCATACTTCCGATTTTGAATTTGTCTACAGAACAGTGGGGTGAAAAATACTCTTAAGCGGTAAGAAATCGTGAGCTCTCATGAAATAAAAATATGGCCTTGTTTGAATGAACTGGCTGAAAACAGACTTCGAGTTTTCTTTTCTGCTGCAGTTTTAGCTCGGGCATAATGGTCATTGTTTGCTTTACTCTTTAATCATGAATTCTATCTAGTAGAAGTATAAGAGAAGGAGTCATTTACAATCCATGAAGATCAATAATAGAGATGCGTTTAGCAAATTATTTGTTCTCAGTTGAAATATGAGGTACATCACAAATGCAAGTTGAGAAACTATGTTCATCATGCTCTTAGTGTTCGCTCCCATTTTTGACTGAAGAATCTATTTGTTGCGTTTTTACGATTTTCCTATCTGTTTGTTTATTGGAACATAGAGTGATCTCGAATCTTGTACTCTTCTTGAGTTGCATTCTTAAATGTCTGAGTTTCCACTTCATCTGCCTGTGGATTTTGGTATCAGAAAGCAATCATCATCATTTGCAAATAAGTTCTTTGTCATCATGTCGAGGTGAGTTCCTTAGAACTATCGATTGTCATCTCTCGTAGGAGGAAATCCCCCTACTGTATGCTTTCGAGCTCAGCAGAGATGGTACACCTTGTTTTCCAGAACTGAATTGCAAGTGAAATCATGAAGAATCCAGTTCTACTTCATCCTTATATTATACTGTCAACTACCTGATTGCTCTTGTACAATATTTTCTTACTTGGAGGATGTTTTGTTATCCCTA
Source organism: Solanum appendiculatum (assembly GCA_018342035.1). Classification (NCBI taxonomy): domain Eukaryota; kingdom Viridiplantae; phylum Streptophyta; class Magnoliopsida; order Solanales; family Solanaceae; genus Solanum; species Solanum appendiculatum. The sequence continues at coordinate 545,820 of JAGDQO010000043.1, read as the reverse complement.
AGAAAGTGAAAACACTTGTGTCTGGTGATTTTCTAGGGATTTGGGTATCAAACAATCTTCGTAAGGAGCACTTCCCCGAATGGACAATTTGAGTTTTTGAAGTTGTGTTTGAAGATTCATTTTTACTTGGAAAATATTTGAAGTTTTGTGAGTGAAAGTCCCAGTTTTGCAAATGAGTTTACGAGAACTTGAAAATATTTGCATATCGGATTTTGAAAATATGTTCAAATTTCATAGCCAAACAAATAGTTGAAGATAAATTTTCTATCGGAGTAGCCATTTCTCTCAATTGGCAATTCAAAGAGTTTATGGATATGTAATTTTTTCTTCAAGAGTTCATTTATGCAAAATCAAATAAAAATAAAATAGGAGGAAAATTATATCCCCGTTTTAGAAATGAAAACAAATACTTTTATCCTAGGATTCCAAACAACTCCACATATAATTAAAATTGACTCTTTTATCCATTAACTAATTTTTAAGGTTTTGATATTTAAAATATATAATTTAAATATTTAAAAAATATGCAAAAAGAATTCTAATCACAACTTTTTAAATATTAATACAATCAAGAAATATATTTTTAAATACTAGTCAAAATTTCTATCGTTAAACTCTAAAAAAAATTGTGACAAATATTATGAAGCGGAGGAAATAGTACTCAATAAAATAGCATTACTATTACAGGAAATGGTGTAGTTTTTTTTTCTCTTTTCAAAATTACTCGTAGAATCTTAGCCAAACACAAATACTATTCTAATATTAACCAAAGTTCTTTTGAAAATCGTTTTGACAAAAAATACTTTCAAAATAAACAATTTAAAATTTAGCCACAAAAGTTATTATTCTCATCAAAAACAAATTAGTTGAATCGGATCAAAGAAGGACTACAAAAAAAGTTTTCAACCAACTAAACTTTATACCACAAGTTATGATAGAGTAATTTTTGAAGTGATACAGAAAAACAAAAGACTTTATTAAATACTCCATATGTCCCCATTTATGTGACAAATTCGTTTTTTAAGAGTCAAACGATTTGAGTCTAATCAAGAATTTGCACATGAAATTTTCAAAATATTTGTAAACTACTTAAAAAGTATTATAAGTTACAATAATTGACAATTTAAAATATTTAAAAAGATATATAGAAAATTTATAATTAAAAATAAATTATTTGAATCTCGAAATTCAAAAACTGTTACATAAATTGAGACAGAAGGAATATACTTAATTTAAAATAACGTAGTGACATTACAAATCTAACTCTTAAATTAAGATTCTATTATGTCACTTGTGCTTCTATTTTCAGCTACCTTTTAGAGTGAATAGAACAAAAAAGCAGCAGCAGAGCATTCACCAAAAATGGAGCACAAGAAAACATCTAAGCGTCTCCGCTGTATCGTCAAACTCGGTAAACTATTCTTTTTCAGTTTATTTATCTACATTTGATTTGATTTGATTTGATATTTGTGTATTTGATTGACTAAAATAATCACAAATTGAGCATTTGTTTGTTACTTTTTTGGTAGAAAAAGTTGTGCTAAAGTTTCAATAGACACTAATTTTGTGATAAATTTAACTATAGAAGAGGGTTATAGTCAATCTAGATGAATCCTTTGACTTGAACAGAGGATATGTGTAGATGAGCTCAACTAGTTTAGAATCGATGCGTAGTTGATTGATTGATTGATTGATTTTACCTACAACAACAATATACCCAATGTAGTTCGAGTGGGGTCTGGAGAGGGTAGAGCATGCGTAGACTTCACTTCTATCTCACTGAGATTGAGAGACAGTTTCTGATAGACCCTTGGCTCAAGGCATAATCAATTTAGAAAAAAATGTAATGGAAGTACAAGCGACGCTAGAAGATAACAAAAACAACAGATTGTAGTAGAACATGCTAATTGATTGATTTTACCTACAACAACAATATACCTAGTGGGGTCTAGGGAGGGTAGAGTCTGCACAGACCTCACTGAGGTAGAGAGGCTGTTTCTGATAGACCCTCGGCTCAAGGCAAAAACAATTTAGGAAAAAACCTAATGGAAGTACAAGGGACAATAGAAAATAAAACAACAGATAGTAGCAAAACATGCTGATTGATTGATTGATTTTACCTATAGGGAAAAATAGAAATAAAAATATGCTGGTTGATTAGTCGCATCAAGTTGGTGTGAACAACGGGATACAAAATTTTCCCTACTTATTAGCATGTCCTTTTTTTTTTTTGGAGATTTGGATGCATTATTTGTTTATTTTTTAGTTCAGGAGGTTCAGCCATCACGTGTAAAAATAAATTGGAGACTATACATGAGGAGAATCTTAAGGAAGTTTCATCCCAGATTCGTCAAGCATTTGTTCCGGATTCTACTTCTACTAATGTTCTTGGAATGGATTGGAGTAAAAGGCTAGGGCAGTCTGAAGCTCCAAGTTTCATTAATGATTTCGGGGATCAACCAGTTGCGAATTCAGAAAGTTTTATTGTTGTTCATGGAGCAGGTTGATATTAATTTGAGTGTGTTAAGTCATTAGCAGGATTGTGAAGTTCATTAGCCGTAGCAAAGTTCTTTGAATTATGAAATGAATAAACATAAATCGACCCAATTTTGGATCTCTAGAAGGACAGTTTGGAGTTTAGTTTTGAGTAAACTCGTGGGCTTTTGACATTTGTTATCATTGCTGTCAGGTTCCTTTGGACACTTTCAAGCTAGCAAGTCGGGGGTTCATAAGGGTGGATTAAGCCGACCTCTTGTCAAGGCCGGTTTTGTTGCAACAAGAATTTCAGTAAGAGCCAGATGTCACCTTTCCGTTTTCTGCTTGTAACTTAGGACTAGCAGTGACGTTGCTGAAACCAATGAAATATTTACCTCCCCCATTTTCTTTTGCATTCCTACATTCCATGGCCTTTTCACTTGGGTCACAAATATTACATGAAATAGTTCATGCATGCGTCTTTGTTCTCCTCTTGTTTTGGACATATTTCGAGGATCTTATGCCGGCTAAACTTCCATGCTCCTGAGAGATGTATGTTAGAGTGTTCAGGGAATGACGGGTTTGGTGTTTACTGCACAAATTAAGTGATTATGACCTAATTATTTTCTAGACTTCTTTGTCTCTATGCGATGATCCGTTTTTTTATGTTTTCTTTGACTCTCAGGTGATATGTGACAGAATTTACATTTTTCTTTATTGCAGGTCACGGCCCTCAATCTTGAAATCGTGAGAGCCCTAGCAAGAGGTACTCATAACAGTTTCATTTCCATGCCACGAGCCTCTTAATATTGTCTAGAAATAGATCTTATTGTGATTAAATGTAATGGGTGTCATAATACGTAACATTTTCACATCTTCACTCCATTGGGTCTCACTGTGTGCAGGGTTGGGAATTGAAATGAATTTGGATGTTTTAGTCCTGAGAATCTCTCTAATAGCCCAACTGCTTTGTTGCATGACAAGAAGTAGGATTTGAATAGACACTGTGAAGGCCATAGGCAATTATTATATCAGATTGGAGGGGCAATGTTGCTCTGCAGAAGATGTTTCAAGGGCCTAAATTTATTTGTTATCCTCTTTTAAGTTCCCACGCCTTTCTTTAAGAAGCTAACATCCTTATTAATCAAGTCATGTTGTTGACATCCATAGTACTTGATAGCTTTCCATCCAGTCAACCCACAAACAATTGACAGCTCTTCACGTACTAGGCTTGTTAATGATTCATCATAGATGCATATTTTCACCTTGAAGGGCTTACTTGATTTCACCCTTCACAGTTTAATTAGTCATGCTCTAGATCGCAATTTAATGTCGGTCTCTTATCATTGGATCCCTAAAAATGGTTTTTGTTGTGCAGAGGGTATTCCTTCCATCGGAATGTCACCATTCTCATGTGGTTGGTCAACATGTCAAAGAAATGTTAGAAGGAGAAATGAAGATCATTTTTATTAAATGGATATATTGCTATAATTTAAGCTTTTTCGAGAAAACAAAATTGTTTGAAATTTGGCAACTTGTGCTTTTGCAGATGACGGAGGCTGACATTTCCATGGTCATTAAAGCTATTGATACTGGTTTTATACCTGTAAGTTTGAACTCTTCGGGTCATAGTCCAAAACTCTCTTACTTTTCGGCACATATAAATATCTTCTTGGCAACACAATTATTTATCAGTTTAGTTTTTCATGTGACGCGCAGAGACTTTCAGACCATATTCTTACCTTTCCCCTGACATCTACCCTGTCCATTTTCTTAGGCAAGCATATCATCAAGAATGTGCATTGTGTGGGTAGGTTTGTCATGATGTTTAGGCTTTTCATGTCAAGGAGGTGCTAACTGTTAGCCCTATTTGATGTGTATTTATAAGCTTGATGTTCAAATATCTAGAAGAATATTATAGATAGTGCAAAAAATCCCGTAGAAGAACTTGGTGAAAAGGAAAAAGTTCTACTACTCAAAGCTCTTTCTAGTTTGTAATTTTCAATGATTCTTTGGGGGAGTGTTGTTGGTAACACATGGTATTAACTATATGTGTGTAATTTTAACTTGGCTTTAAACCAAAGACCACACTTCACAATCAGATACTTGTATGCAAGGCATAACCTGAGTAGGTCTTAGCTATGTAGCTTGGACTCTCCAAAAATGTTGCCATACTCATTTCAGATCCTCCAAAAATGCACTACTTTTGGAGGATCAGGCGATATTTTTGAAGAGTCTGAATAACATGGGGTCTTAGTACAATTGTGAACTAGGGATTATTATGTGAAAGGAACTACTAGTTAAGTTTATCTATGTAGTACAAGAGCTTGTCAAAATACTATTTTACTTGAATTGATGTCATATTCATTATCAACAATGTTAATCTGTGTGAAATAACCAAGCTTTTTCCACTCTTCCTTGACCGAACACTTTTTGAGTCTTTTTCTTCATTGCAAGGAAGAGCGATTGTTCTTTTCTTCACTATTCTTTCATAAGATATCAGATCAGTGAAATAAAATATCACTTCCTAATTTGGTCACTTTGTTTTTCAATTGCTTTAATTTTCTAATTTTGTGACGTAGAATGTAGTAACACAAGTTCATTTGCATTCCAGGTTCTTCATGGAGATGCAGTTCTGGATACATTACAGGTGTGTTTTTCAAGTATAATTGAACATTAACTTGGTGATCACTGATCATGTACTTAATCCTTTCACTTGTTCAGGAGTGCACTATTCTGAGTGGAGACGTGATAATACGTCATTTATCAGCTGAACTAAAGCCAGAATTTGTTGTTTTTCTTGTATCCAACACATCGTTATGTAGAGAGTGCATTTTGATACTGTTCATGCTGGAGATTTGCAAATAAGAAAATTTTCAATAAATACAATTTCAAATTAGTTACTCCAAAATATCTCTGTAAAGACATCATCCCAGTGTAGTATGTGAAGGTCCATTTACATTGTTTTCAGAAACATTGCCTTAAAACCTGCAATCTATTTGCATATTGAAAAAAAAGACACTATAGATTCTACTTCTAGGTCCATCTCAGTAAAACATATTTGCATCTAGGTCCCCCTAACTTGGCTTGACACATAAACTGTTACTGATCATATCATCTTTGAACAATATGAGATTGTGTTCTATAAATGTTATCCTATACATCTTGAGCGAAGACGGATGTTCTTGGTGTATATGATCGTCCACCAGTAGAACCTGGCGCTGTACTTATCCAGGAAATAGGTAAATGCTCCATTTTAGCCTTAGAGTTGGGTTTATTGTTTTGAATATGTTATTTTTTCTATAAAGCACCATGATAAGCTAGCTGCATCATATCGAGTCGATGTTTGCTTGTTGCAGCTGTACGTGAAGATGGAAGCTGGTCAGTAGTGAAACCTAAATTAGAAGATACAAGCAAGCCCGGTCAGTATATTACAACTTAACTTGTATTGAACTATCAGAGAGACAATTTATTTACTTGATATTCCTGAATCTTTCATCAACAGTTGAATTCACGGTAGCTGCACATGATACAACTGGTGGGATGGTAACAAAAATAACAGAAGCTGCCATGATTGCCAAGCTCGGGATTGATGTCTACATAACAAAGGTAACATGTTCTCCTGGAAATTAAAGCGGGAGTTTAGGAGGAGAAACAAATATAATCCATCCCAACTAGTTCATTATTTGTTTGAATTGATGTAGGCAGGAACAGACCATTCAGTGAAAGCCCTTAGTGGATTCTTGAAGGGTGGCATACCTGATGACTGGCTCGGAACAGCCATTCGTTACATGAGCTGAGCTAAATCATAGATTGTTCGTTCTGAATACGAGGGTTCAAATCATTTGAAGACAGACATTCCCAAACAGCAAATTTTCGTTTTATAATGTTCAATCCCCTCCCTTGTTGTGGTCTCTCTATTCTTCCTTTTCCTTTTCATTTCTTAGATTTTCTTAACTGTACTATTAATTTGTTGATTAATAGTAGTTTTGATTTAAGGAGGCAAATTTTTGACTTGATTAATGGTGTGAGATTGATCGAATTAACACTTCTATTAATGCATCTCCTGTTGCTTGATGGAAAACGGGATATTTCTTTTGTAGCATTTTAGTAATGCTAGTATCAATTATGCTTAATGGAAAACAGGATATTTCTTTTGTAGCATTTTAACAATGCTTGTATTAGTTATGCTTGCATTAATTGCGCAAAAATTATTCCTTTTGCGTTATTTAATTTGATGTATTAAAAATAGCATGTATTGCATAATTTTTGCATTAATAATACATACTTCAATACACAACAGAGTGTATTAATGCAAAAATGTACTAGACAAGATACTACTAATACAGAAAGTTAATGCATGCATTATTTTTTCTAATACTCTACCAACAAACGAAGAGATTTGACATACTATCATCAACATAAGAAAAAAGAGGTTAACCTTACGGAGAAGCAGGAAACCAGAATTATAAAAGGTCTTTAATTCCTACGAAGACAATTTCTAGCTTCATAAAAAGTTGAAGGTGCAAAATTGTGTATAATGCCAGATTAACTTTTCCACACACCACATTTGAAAACATTTAACATAAACAGATAAAATTCCAACAAATATTAAAACAACAATCTAACTCAAGGACTATGGATATAGGATCAAATAGAAATTGGGGCCTCACGTATCAAGAACACTAAGTAGAAGTAGATGTTCTTGAACAAGCTGGTCCCGTTTTCCGCTACTGTCATGTCCCTCCTCTCCCTTGACACATTTTACTTTGGACCAATATCCTTCAGTGCATTAATCTGCTCCTCACCCATGGCAGACATGACAGACACAACAAGGTCTTTGCCCTCGGCGAATCCATCCTTGATCTGCATATTTAGCAAATTAGAACTAGTCAGGAAACCTGCAACGTTTTCTAGAAACAGACGAATTAACAGCCTAACAGAACTCCAAAAAAAACTTTCATAATATGCACCAACCAAAGTGTCCCTTTTACTAAATTGAACAACAATAACAACAACATAACCAGTGTAATCCTACCTAACCTTGGAAGGTTGAAAGGTTGTTTTCGATAGATACTCAGCTCAAGTAAAAACATTACAAAGCAGTTCGAAAACAAAAACAGGAGTGAAGGCAAGACAACTTTTACTAAATGAGAATTAAAATGAGTAATGGTCGGTCTTCTCACAAAACCACTAAAGCTTCTAAAGGAGTTTGAGCAATGCATATACTGCAATGGCAATAAATATTTACACTGGCCTCAATATATTTACTTTGACTTCAAAATTACAACTTGGAAATGGTCCGGAAAAGTTGCATGAGCTAGATCTGCTTACTAACCTGTGTGAGAAGACTCTCCTCTGTTGGAAGGCTCAGGTCATCCTTAGTATTGCCAGTGTCAGTGAGGAGACTCACCTGTATTAATATTAATAATTATACACAGATCAGACACTTTCATCAAAAATAACCAAAAATAGAAACTGACTAGGGAATAGAGATGTACAAATCCATCCTCAGAGATGTCAATAAGCTGGTAATCTGTACGATTAACATGAGGGACCTGCAACATACACAATCATCATACATGAAACCGATAATGCAAGGAAAAGAAAATTGTGAAATGGACTGGAAGACCTCGAGGAGTACATACATCACAATTGTGTGAAGAGGGAACAATATCCTCAAGTTTCTTGCCAGTGAAGATGTCAATTGCTACAAAGTGACATTTGGCATGTCCATGCTTGCCAGTCTTGGAAGTGGAAACTTCCACAACCTGTAAACAGGAATGTCTAAATTAGCAAACATTGCAAGTACTGAAGGGAAAATTCATAGCAGAAACCCTATTTGATCTAAGAATGAGGAACAAATGCCACACTAAAATTTGCATTGAAAGCTAGACGACCAATGAAGATCTGAAAATCTTTTGAATCTAGCCAAAAAGACCACCGACTAAGAGTCTAAGAAACTTCTGAATACAACCAAATGAGTCGTTGAATTCAAGAAGGTAAAAAATATTCATGTGTGAGAAGGATCAAATATACCCTGAACTTTGTGAGAAGTGTCAAATATACCCTATATGAATTTTATTTTAATAAAAAATCAAAAAAATATATTTAAGATCAATTTTTTCACTTCCGTCAGCTGAAAAAAGATATATCCAGGACACTTGTGTAAGGTAGGGGTGTATAAGTGAGCCACTTTTCTAATGAAGGGTATATCAACTATGAATGGCAATGCTGAGCTATCACCCTTTTTCTTTTTGAGTTAATATATCCTCTCTTTGGGTGATCTGGTCTTAGATCAAGTCCAATAGTCTGTTAATCAATATTATCATTGATGCTAATATTATTTAAACACTATACAACACTTCAATTCTTTCAAAATGTTAATATATTTTTCCCTAAGATTTAGTCATGCTACTATTTTACACTAACAACCAAAAAAATTATGTATTTTTAACATATTTAGCAAGTAGCTTGAATTAGTCATTGTTGCCTCGATAACTTCAAGAACAAAGATTTTTTTATGATAGTGGTGTACAGGCCAGCTAGCTTTCACGCAACTCAACTAATTCTACGGGATAATTCTCCCAGCAACAGCTAGCAGGTAACTCTGTATATTGATACTTAAATACTTCACATTTTGCATATAAACTACACAAAATCCAATACCAGATCCATGATCTTAATAATAAATCTACTAAATACTGAACCTCAATTATCATCATATATAAATTTGATGTTCGTTTCAAATCCTGAATCCGCCTCTCATGTACAAATAATCAAAATTACTAACAAAAAAGTACAATAAGATGTAAAAATGGAACCTTGCAAGGACGAGCTTTGATGACAATGTAACCGTTCTTACGAATAGTACCAATTTGTTGAGGTTAAGTTTTGGAAGTTCGGCATCTGCCTTCGACTCAAATTGGTGCTCTTCGTCAGACATTTTCACTAATGAAGCTTCTCACCGGCTGCGCCTCCGCCTGAGCTCCGGTTTATATTTTTAGGGTTTTCTTAACTTCTCTTCTGCGTTCAAATCACGCTCTATTATTTTATATTTCATCTTAATAAACTTTTGATAAATAAAACTCTCGTGATTTTGAAAATATATTTCACATTTTTTTTAAGAATATGAAACATGACTTTTATCCGTAAGTTTTAAAAACTATCAAAAGTATTCATAAGTTTGATACGATGATGGAATCATGTTTTAAAAGCGAGTTACAACCCACCATATAATGTGAGTATTCTTTGAGTTAAATATAATTTAAAATTTCATGCGACAGTCAAAGTAAAATATAGCAACTTACATATTAGAATACTTTGACTTATTGTTCCTCGATTTTGGACAAATTTCTTATTTGCATATGAAAAAAATGTGATTCTAAGTAATTTACTTATAAATTTAATGGACAAGATGAACTCAATTTCAAACTCTCTTTTTAAAATGAAGTGTTTAGGTTTTCCAAACTCTCTTAGAATAGCATTATTAATTGGCTTAAGTACTACTACATACTCTATTTAAGAAAATAATTTGTTAATTATTACTACCTCCTAAGTCAATAATTAAATAAAATGTCTCTCTACCCAATTAGAGACTAATTAATCTCTAACAAATTTTCGTTTGTCAATATGAGCAAATATAAGTTAATTTGGTGGAATAATGGTAGTCTAGATCCCAATTATTATATAAACATAGGGTATACTTAAATCATTTTGTATAGTTCAGGAATAATTTTAAATATTTTTTTTTAGAATTTAATTAGCGTTTGAAAGAGAGAAAAAAAACGGTAACCAATTAAATTACTCAATTTAAATTGCATGTCAGAGATGAGTACATGTGAAAAAAGTAGTACTCCTATATTATATTAAGTACATTGTGTTTTGTTTTGTTTCATTAAAATTACATAAATGTCAACCACTTTAGCTCACACTACTTTTAGCAAAAATAAAATAATTCAACTAGCTAGTAGTACTTCTTTTTTTCATTTAATTCAGAGCTTGTATTTTAAATCCAATCGAGTAATTCAAATTTGTAATGACAAAAAATAATATAATTTATTTAAATATTATATTTATTATAATAATAGAGTATGATATGATATTATATAATACACTATAAAATGATAGGTAATAACTATCCAAACAAGGTGAAAGCGAAAGACACACAATTTGCCATGTCATATTTTATGACTCATGCCCTATTTTAGGAAGTTCAATAAAAAAATTACAAATTAAACGTGTCGTTTATGTAATCTGTCAAATTTAAAACTTCAATTAATAATAAATCTATAAACTTTTAACGATTAACATATATTTATTTAATGAGATAATTACATTCTCTATTAGTACTACTATGTCATTAAAACTGACTTGTGTTTTACTTCTTACCTAATTTGGCCTAGTTTCTATATATATTGAAACTTACTTTTCATCTATTAGCTCAACAACTCAAAAAATTTCTTTGCATACTCAATTTTCTTCCATGGATAAAATTGAAACAAAAATAGATATGATTGTGGAAGCAAAAAAAAAAAAGTAAATGTGTTTTAAAGTAAAACGTGTATGATTTATTTTAGACCATAAATTTTAAATGTATTTATTTCTTTCTTAAACTTCATGTCAAATTAAATTACATTACATAAATTAAGACAGAGAGAGTAATATATTAATAAATCCGTCCAACAAACAATATATCAATACAATTTCATAAGTGTAGTTTGGAAAAGACGATGTACATGCACCTTTATCTCTATCTTGCTACTAAATTCGTTTAATCTTAAATTTTTCATTTGGTGTACGGAGTCCGTATTAGAGCTCCGATTAGATATAGATGTTTGTGCTTCTACAAGTACCACGTTGGTACATGACATCTAATGACATTTTCTTACTATACAAGCTTTTATGACACTGTGACAGTACCCCACAATATAATTAACTTACTATACTATATACTTTTTCTGTCAGAGTATCAGCCAATCAGACACAAAGCAGAATTCAGAAAGCATCAAATCTTACCCTCCCCAAGTTTGAAGGGCTTTTTAGAAAAATAGTTTGTAAGCCCAACCCTAAAAAAAATACAAAATCACGACAATGGTTGTGGTAGAGTGGTAAGTACTTATTCATCATTAATCAAGAGGTTTCGAGTTTGTGTCAGCTTGAGTATGAAATCGCCTTTGTTAGGAAGCGCTTTAACTCTCAATGTGAGACTTTCCGACGCAAATCCGAATTTAGTCAGGATCCAATGTGGATACCGGACATCGAATGGGAAACCAAAAAAAAACATAAAATCTTACTCCCTCCGTTCACTTTTACTCGTCTTTTTCAAAAATAAAATTTTATATTTACTTGTTAATTTTAACTTATTAAGAAAAATATTATTATTTTTCATATTTTATCTTTGATAAAAAAAAACATATTATTTACTTTTTAAATTATTTTTCAAGATCTAATACTATATATCAATTAATCCTATTATATTAGAATATTCATATTAATTACTTCGTTATTTTTTGAAGAAGAAGCATATAAAATTTAAAATGGATAAGTAAAAATAAACGAATGAAATATAAGGAGCCTCATCCAACCCCACAATTTCAATGGGTCCTGCTTTTTTGTCTATTGCCAATTTGTCCTTCAACACTAGCAGTAGCATTGTACTTCTTCTCATGTCTTAATTTATGCAAATATTTATTGAAAAATTTATGATCTTCAACTTCAACTTGGATTATTTTAAATAAAGTAAAATATAATAATAATAATATTGTAGTAGCTCATATATAAGATTCAAACTATGACAAAATGTAATTATCTATTTTGAAATATTATTCTTTTAAAGTAGATTTAATTGTATATTTTAGATAAATTAATCAAGTTAGATGATTTTACTAGTTTATAGAAATTAGAAAGTATAAACAATATTTACAAAAAGAAAATTTAAATTCTAAATAATTTTTGCAAGAAGCAAAACACAATTTCATGTTCAAGAATTTCAAAAAAAAGAGAGGAAAAAATATTTAATTTTTATAATCAAATGCTCATTAAAAATTATTGTGTTCACATAATTTATATATAATATTGTGTATTTATTTTGAACTCGGACTAATAAACAATTGCACTAAAAATTTTCAATTTTAAAGTAAAATGTTTTCTACCAAAAAGTGTTTCATTAGGGCTTGAATATCATATTTTATTTTAAGGAAAAAAAAGGTCCTTATCACCAAGGCACCAACTACTATTTTTGGAAGTCTTTTCATTTAGAGTGAATATATTAAACAAATCCAAATTATCATCATTTTATGAGTTCATACCTAAATTATTGACCGCTTATAAAATTCTCTTAAGCTATTTATAAATTTATATTAAAATATCTTTAGAGCAATATATCGTGATATATGAACATCACATTTTAAAAGTTTCTCTAAAGAGTTTCAAGTAACAATACGTTAGTATATGTGAAAATATTGCGTGAATAAGTTAATCTCCCCCTTTAAAAAAAATTCCTAAATTATTGAGCATTCACAAAATCCCCCAAACAACCATAATGCCAATTGGACTCATATTATTTTTAAAAAATAAAATAAAATATTCGCCTCTCAACAAGTTATCATAAATATTTTATCATATATTCAGCCAGACATTTTTAATTAAAAAAAAAGAGTTATAGCTCAGAAAATAATAAAACACTTAATAGTTTAATTACGAAATTTATAAAATAATGTTAGTTTAACATTTTAGGAGATTCACTCTTTCCAAAAAGAAGCCACAACTTATTAAATTAGAGAGGGGGGTTCGGACTGTGGTAAAGTGATAAATATTTCTTTATTCTTAATCAGAGAGGTCTCAGTCCGAGTTCAAGTAGATATGAAATCGTCTTTGTTAGATAACAGTTTACCTCTAATATGAGACTCGGGCTGTAATATAGGTACTGAATATGAGACTCGGGCTCTAATATAGGTACTGAACATCGGGTGAAAAACCCGGAAAAAAAAGGCAACAAAAGGAAAAAGAAAAGAGATGAGATGTTGACAAATTTCATGTCACTGTTGGTTTGTTTGTGTGATAGATTTCTTATCTGGGATCTCTCTCTACAGAATATAGGTCTATACATTTAGAAGCTCACCCTAGCCCCCTCAACCCACCTACCCCCTTAACCCCACCCCCCAAGACACACACAAAACACCTTCTTTTTCTCCGTCTTAAAGAACCTTTCTTTCAGTGAGGCTTTGGCCCCCATAAGGTTGAAAAATGATAAAGCTCTAATCTTTTTCTTTAGTTTTATAAGGATCTTACCTTCTTCAATGCTCTTACCAAACTAACCATCTTTGTATTTCATAAATAATAATTTACTCTTTTTTTTTGTGTGTGGCCAATTCTCCATGATTCTTGAAAAGATGTAATTTTTCAAGAAAAGGGTTCTTGAGGAGATGGGGGTCTGAGGTAAAATCCTTTTACATTTTAGATTTATAATTGTTTTACTTTAAGACCTAGGACCATATGAATTCTTTCTATATTTGATTTGTTTTTATATTCAATTAATCATTTTTGTGTTAATTTATTCAAGTTTTTATACTATCTATAATAACAGTTGTGGGGTTCTAAATTTATTGTTTTTGTTGTTCTAGTTTTTATGGTTTTGGATTTGACAAGTGATCTTTTTTTTTTTTAATTTGAGATCTTTTCCAGCTTCATTAACTGATGTAAGCTGGTTTCTTAGTCTAAATTAATGGGCCATTAACAGTGAACTGCCTTCTAATTTGATTGTTTTGGTTGAAGGATTTGACTTGTGTCAGTTAATGTTGACATTTTATAAGTAAAAGTGCTTGCATTGGCTTTTTTTTGTGACCTTCAAATACATTTACTGGCAAGATTACCCATCTTCATTACTAGATTATGATACATTAATAATTGAGGAGTTTTGGATTAAAATGTTGCTGGTAGGAAAATGTCTAGATCGAGAACCATGAGTTCTCAGGTTCAAATTCTAGTAGAGGCATTTCTTCTCATCTATCCTAGCCTTGGTGGATAGGGTTACCTGGTATTCGTTGAATTAGTCAAGGTGCACGAAAGCTAGCCTGACCACCACGGTTATAAAAAAAGAATGTTTAGATTAGCTGCGATATTGGTTGTTTTCTGTTACTGTCTTGCTTGATTCCTCTGCTATTCTTGGTGATTCCAGTGAAGTATGCTGGACTGTTGAGTTGGTTGCCAGTAACCCTGTGCCATATGGAGCAAACTCAAAAAGAGTGTGTTGACTTAAAGCTATAGGAAGAGTGATCATAAACAGTATACTCAATGAGGATGTATAGCTTGTCCTTGTAGAGAAAAATGCTCCTTTTTTTCCTCATTTGGTTGGTGTCAGAACAGTCCGGTGCAAGTTTACTTGGTAGACATACTATTATCTTCCCATGTTTCCACGTCGAAATGATTATAATCAAGCTAAGAGATTAAGGAGTCATAGAAAAGTGTTGAACGATTGAAAGAGCATCTTAAAATCTCCATTGATACAATCTTGTGTGTTCTTACCTGGCATCATTAAATTCACCATCTCCGAAGTCACCCATATGAGTCTTGACAAAGCTTTACGGGAAAGACTAATATAAAGTTAAAGTTGCAGTTAGTGTTTGAAACACACACTTGAACCAGAATGCAATTTGCTTTCTTTTACGTTGTTCTGGCAGAAATAAAGTAAAATCTTCAGAGAGAGTACAATATGTTCAAAATGCAAATTTGATATGCAGAGGTTGGCGCCTAAATTATGTGAGATTTGAGTGGCATTATGCCAATGATGTCGTGATATCGAGTGCAACATAAATATTGCATCTGCTAGTTAACATATGCTGTCTTACACTTTCCGTCAGTTCTCTATACCTGGCACCTAATGATGATTGCTTATAGTGATGCTATTCAGCTTGTTAAATGTTTGAAGGATGTACTGGTCCATAAAACAGTCTGAATATCGGATGTGTTGCACTCTTTCATTATTAATAATGGTTATTTTGCATAGTTCCTTACTCTGGTTTTGTTTATATGATTTGGTTCCTCCTGTCGGCAGGAATGGAAGCACAAGTCCATTGTAAAGGCTACGTACCAGCTTATTACTCCATGAGCTACCTTAGCGAGGATTTAAACAATAGATGGCCCATGCATTATGGAGAGAAAATCTGCACAAATGCTCAATACTGTAATGGTTTCATGTCAAGGACTACGATAGATTCAGATCCTGGATATGATAAGTATGTTCTAAAGCAGAAAATACTCGAACACGAGGAAACATTCAAGAATCAGGTAATTCTATCTCTAGTGGTCAACGTTCATTTTCTGTTAAGTTGAGGAAATTATAAGTTTTAAATTTAGTTTTATACTGGTCCTCTGGCATTTTCCAGCTTGCTGCAAAATGCTTACTTATGTAAATCTTTGCTCGTAGGTATTTGAACTTCATCGCCTTTACAGAACTCAGAGGGACATGATGTATGACATTAAAAGGACGGAATTGCATAAACATTGGACATCAATAGAGCCATCATCTTCATCAAACATTCTTGGATCCCATCTACTACCTAAAGATGCTTGGAAAGGCCATACCACCAGCTTCCCCTTAGCAAATTCAAGCTATGCTAGACCATCTATGTCTGGTACTGAAATTGTAAATTCTCCATTCAGTTCTTTGAAAGCGAATGATGTACAGTCTGGTCAAGGTCAAATGCAGAATGGTTGCTCTTCAAAGATCTGTGAATCTTTGGAGGCTAGGCCCTCAAAATTACGGAAGAAGATGTTCGATCTTCAACTTCCAGCTGATGAATACATAGATACAGATGAAGTTGAGCAGTTGCGAGATGATGAAGGATCGTTCTATCCAAGTTTCCGTGCTAATGGAAATGATAAAGTTTCCCAAGAGAGTTGTACAAGATTATTCCCTGGTGCTGGTACAAAGAGTGATAAAAAAGATGCTTCAGCATCCCATTCGCGTTTGAGAAGCTCAGTTAGGTTGGCTGATCTCAATGAACCAGCTCAGCCTGAAGAAGCAATCTCATTGCCTGTTGATTTTCTTGGATATGGTAATAGTCATAAGGAGACAAGAAGGCTAAACGCTTCCGCTAACTCAAATCCAGCATTTGTGGCTTTGCCTAGAGAAACCACATGGAACTCCCATCATACAAGTCTTAGTAAAGGCAAAGAGAGGGACTGGTTCTCTTCCACATATGAGATAGGTAAATAATACCTGTGAAACATTGTATATACAACTGCCAGAGTTTTGGTTGTCTGCACCTATCTTGACTTGGTTGCTTCCACATTAAAATTTCTTTCTTTTTTGGATTTTCGTGATGGTATGTCAGACGTTTCCTTACTTTTGCAGGTAAAGTCGAAGGTAGCTCAACTCCAGTACCTCATAGTTTTTCACACAACAAGTTCCCTACAACACGCCAACTGGCACAAGTAATGCTTGACAAAGCCTTTCAATGTCCTGGGGTTCAATCACCTCACTATATCAAGGATGACCTAATGAAAGAGAGAGCAGGGCATGGTCTAGAGACCTTCCACGGAAATCATGAGAAGTCCGAATATACCTATGGGACACCATTTATCACTTCTTGGACAGCTAGTCCATATCCATTCGCTAATTCCTCAGAGTTTACCGATTCAAGGTCACACACACTCTCTTCTCGGGGTAAATCAAGTGGCTTTGCTTCAAGGCTATCATCAGGACATACAAACCCGTCATTGAACTCATGTGCCATGGTTGGTAAGAGCCCGAAATCACCTCAATGCCATGACATTTTTGGAGACAAGTGGCATATTGATGGCAGTTCTAGATCAAATTTAGGTGAGGCTACTAATTTCTCCATCAGGAATGGGTTTTACCATGGGTCCTCATCAGGGCCCAAAGAATCACCCCGTTGCTTCTCTGTTGCTTTTGACTCTGAGAAGCAAAACAAGAGTGACAATTTGACATCTGACCGCTCCTTTAACAATGGATGTGAGAAATTTCCTATTACCTCCAATTATATGGACTTGACATCTGAAAAAGGTTTCGATTTGAATGTACTATCAAAGGATTCAGTAAATGAGGAACTTGCCGGCAGAGATCTTGAGTTGGTTGATGAAAAAAGAGAGCCTCAAGACTGTAAACCAGTGTTGCCGTGGCTTAAAGCTAAACCAAGTTTCAAAACTGAGAGTACAGATACCATGAATGGAATGGTTGAAGCCTACACAAACTCACCTATCTGTGGAAATGGCCCATTGAAAAATTTCAGTGACGTCTGCTATGCGCAGAATGTTGCATCAGCTATGATAGATCTCAACATGAAGGCCACAAAAGAGTTGGGGGAAACCCGAAGTGTCAGGAAAATTCTGGGGGCTCCAATTCCTGAAATTCCATGTGCTTCCAAAAATGAGTCATCTTCATTTGTTTCCACGTCTGCTACTCTTTGTTCCTCACCAGCAGAAGAAAACAGCAGACACGAAGGGAGGAGAATAGTGATTGACATTAACATAGCTTGTGACCTTTCTATGGTTGAGCCCGAGAAAAAGGTTGTCATGGAAGCAGTTGTTGCTGAGACAGTAATGGAAACAAAAGCTACCATTATCAGAAATTCCTTCGATTTGAACTCATGTATTACTGAAGATGATGATTCATTCTTTGTCGAAAGCGATAATATCAATGTGAGGACTGTCGTCGAGATAGATTTGGAAGCTCCTCCTGTTCTGGAAACTGAGCTAGACAATTTGTCTAAAGAAAATGACAAACAAAATGAAGCATCTTTGCAGTTGCCTGAACACAAACCTGAGCAAACACTGGATGAAGTTGTCAGGGTCGCAGCGGAAGCTATAGTTGCCATTTCATCATCCAGTCAAATAGACACCATCTCCAGCGATCCATCTGATGATCCTCTGGGATCCCTAGGTTGGTTTGTTGGCATAGTCGTTTCTTTTGAGAGTGAACTTGAGGGCAAATCTAAAGAAATAATAGTCGAGGATGCTGTGATTGTTGCGCGACCTACTACTACCATGGAGATGGATTACTTTGAGGCAATGACATTGCAGCTTGAAGAGACTAAGGAACAAGACTACCTTCCCAAGCCTTTTGTTCCTGAAGTCCAACCAGTGGAAGATGCAGGAGCCACTTCACTAACAAATCGAACCAGAAGAGGACAAGGAAGGTGGGGAAGACAGCGGAGGGACTTTCAAAGGGATATCCTTCCCGGACTAGCTTCCTTGTCAAGGCATGAAGTGACTGAAGACATTCAGACCTTCGGAGAGTTGATGAGAGCTACAGGTCATTCTTGGAACTCAGGATCGAAGAGAAGGAATGGAGGTACACGGGGAAGGCGGAGGATGGTGATTGAGACCACCCCCGTCACTGTGCCAACCCCATTAAGCCCTCCTCTAAAGCAGAATTTGAGTAACATTGTATCCAGTTTGGAGGACAAAAGCCTAACAGGGTGGGGGGGCAAGACGACTAGACGTCCGAGGAGGCAAAGATGCCCTGCAGATCATCCTCCTGCTGTCCCATTTACCAAAACTATGTGAATGAAGCTGTAATTCATCAACTTCATGATTATTACAACACATTAGGGAGTTTGTTTATGAATTTCAGGTGTGAAGTTGTTAGCTATGGGTTTCCTTGTACATGTCTTGGTAGCACATAATTTGAGACACCATCATGATGTGTCAGTCCATTGGGTTATTGATTCTGTATTCAGCATAATGTCTTCTGGATCAACAGCATTCCCAAATGCATCTTTTGGATGTATTCAGAAAAGAATCATAATTTTCTGTCAATGGAAGTATTATGGAATCCATTTTTTTTGTTCTGCCACAATAGAGGCAGATTTAGGGTGTATTTGGTAAGTCATTTTTTCGTAATTAAAAAATCATAAATTATTTTTCATTAAAAATCAAAATGGAACTTGTATTTGCACCAAAAAGCTGTTATAAATAGAGTTTAATATATTATTAAAATATTTCTTGAAGTTGATATACTCAAGATACACTCTGAGATAATGTTTCTTTGCTCCAGTTAACAAAGCCTTTGTTACATATTTAATTTTGTGCTTAAACATTAAAAATGCATGTTTTGCTCCTATTCAAGGTCCAAGCTAAGGTGTCAAAGTGAAAAATGCAGGCAACTCTAAGAAACCCTTATGACTTTTAACTTAAAATAAGAGGCTGGTTATTCTTGGACAAATATTCAGAAGGTCAAGTCTTCATTTAGGACTCAAATGACATATCTAGAAAGGGAAAATGATACAGAAATAAAGAAATTTATTGCAATTAGCTAGCACAGGACTGGACATATGGTTGCATAAATAAATCAAATTACAGACAAAGTTAGCTAAATAACTACTGCTAATATTGCACAAAACAATTACAGCTTCTGTACAAACAAAGTTAAAGCAATAAAATGATAAAGAAACTCCACAATCTTACTACAGTGTCTATTTCCTTCTTTCTTTTATCAGATGAAGTTTGAGACTATGGTCTCTGATAAACATACTTTGTTCTAGGATCCACAATTAGGCCCTTCCCTCCATTTACTTCCAAATCATGCCTGCAATGGAAACATGATTATTAGTCCATGTTATCTACTCAATTCTTTTCCATATATTACGCAAAACAGCTCTACACGTAAAGAACTGGACGAGATTCAGAGAGATGGATTCAGACAAGAACCAGACTGTTCTTTATTTGAGCTGCTCCAGCCTCCCACACCAAAGATCTCATTTGTCTTGGACAAATACGTACAGATCTTTGTGGGACTTCGGAGGGAGTCTCAATATTTCTAGGATTTCGTATCACAAATTCCCAAGGCAGGGTCAAGTTTCATGAATAAAATATTAAATAAACAGGGATACTAATAAGTGCAGTGTTTCCCTTGTAGGAGTCTGAATATCTATTTCTGAGCTTTAAGGATATTATTTTCTCAAATTAGATATCAATGATTTGCACCTTTCTCAATGGAGCAACATTACTGACAATGTGTAAAACTTCTGCTGTTTTCGCACTTGAAATTCATAATTATGATCAGAAAAATGAATGATTACTTAACTGGAATACAAAATCTGGGATAGTCAGCTGCTCACGAGGAACATAGCGGAATAGTTGCAGAAGACGATCTACATATACTACTTTCTTCCATACCTGAGAATTAGTGCAAAAGGAAACAAGTCTTCAGAAAAAAGAATGAAATCCACATTATAATGCAGGAATGACATTAGAGAGAAAACAGAGAGGAGGATAATAGGACCGTAAGTACCACATTATCCACACAGAGTTGTAATCCAAAAACTGCACTCTTCAGTCCAAAAGTAGGGTGAAGAACATATATCGCCTGCCCAGAGAAAAAGGAGATTTAGATTACAGAATGTCAATTACTTGTATGATAGCAAGTAAAAACATTGGGGAAGCATGTCACAAGAGAAATAGAGGAGAAGCATTGCATACATGAAGGTTGTGCTGGTGCTTGCGGCCAAGTATTTGTTGTATTCTCTTCATTAATCCTAGATCTGGTTGCCTGTTTTGGTACAACAAAATAATATCTAGAAACTTCACAAAACAAAATACAACTGTACCTCCCAAAAAAAGGAACTTGAGATAAAACAAGAATTGTCGAATTCAAAAAAAAAAGGAAAAAAAGATTTGAGATGAACAGGAAATATTAAAAATATGTATGCCGTGTAATCTCAAAGGAAGAAACACAATTTCCATATTCCCCCATTAAAGAGAACTAACTTGACAAAGCAAAAGGGAGCACAAATTTGTAAATGTGCTCTAGAAAGGAATACTGCACTAGGTGTCTCAAAGGCAATGAGGTCAGGAATAACCTATTGTATCAGGAAGTTTTAACACTTAACAGCAGACCTTATTGTCATGGAAGCCATTTCTCTAGAAAGAAGGATCCCGAAAACTAGAACTAAAAAAATGGAGAAAACAATTATAGCAATGATGTACCACTTTGTTCTTTTTGTTAATAGAAGAAGGTAGGAAGCAGCATATATTCTATAATATTACCCAAGGAAAGAACAAAATACACATTCGATGTTTAACCTTTAACTTTTATTAATTAGACAAGTCCATAAACAGATATAACTTCACCAAAAAAGTAAAAGAAGAAGTGTATTCACCATACTGAGTAAGGGGGACAGGCCAATGCGAGAAAGGATAATACTTACATCTGTAGAGTTGCAGCAGAATGGAAGTACACAATAGAGTAAGGCTTCTGTATCAATGGTTCAAACTCCTGCAAATTGACATATAATGTAATCTTTTACAGAATAATTATGCAGTTATATCAAAGATGGCAAATTATTGAACAGCTCAATAGCTATGAATAATAGATCATATATAACCTATATTTTTGGCGGCAGAGGGAAAGCAAGTAAGTATCACGTACCTTTACAACGTGGATAATAAATCTCTCCAGATCAAGACATCTTAGCAGGAAATGTGCCCCCACAACAACCATTACTGGACGACCTTCACTGTCAACCCCTCCTCGGTAGCTGAAATGAAGTCAATTATGACATGGAAGTTGAACAATATAACACAAGTTCATCTGAGCTAGCTCCTAACTATGTCAATGAGACTTCGCTAGTTGTTCGTAAGATGAAAAATCAATTAAACCATTTTGTACCCAAACAAGTAAATATTTGGACAACTGGACACAGATTTTTCATGTATTTTAGGTGCCATGGACTAATAAATAAAATCTGCAGAGACGTATATATAGCAAAGGTGCTTACACAATTTTCATTTCTGCAATTTCTGAAAAATTCAGCGTATTTGCTTTTGCAAGATATCTAGAATGAAGCGAATATTCTTCTGCAGCTGACAAAGGAGGCCCTGTGATGTCACCATATCCAAACATTTTAAAGAAGTTCCAGCTAGTTTGAGCTTGGGCAGTTTTTTCCCATTGTTCTCTCCGTCGCTGATCTGGGTCCTTGATCAGGGACATAAAAGCAGGATCCAGAAAAGCATCTAAATAGGATGAGCTCCTACTTAAGAAAAATCATTTCAGTAAGGCTTGATGATTAAAAAAAAGGCATATCCTTAACAAATAAGACTAGAATGTAGAAAGAAGAAGACGAAACCCATCAAAGAATGAACATGTTCATCCAAGTAATATCCCATAGAGTAAGTAACAAGAAGTTTCCTGTATTAATGGCATTTGTTTTTGTAATTTACCACCAAATTTCACTTTGATTTTAGTTTTGTAACATACTCAGATAAAGCACGACATACTGGCGCAAGTGATGCTGAGCTCTAATTACAAGGATAGTTGCTTGACAGTGCCTCAGTTCTAATGTGATACGGATTATATTAAAATTGTAATAGTTTAGGTTATTTTATTTATCGTTTTAATAATGTACAAACAGCAATAACAGCATACCCAGCGTAATCCCACAAGTGTGGATGCATAATTTGCCACAAACCTGGTCAAACCAACATTACTGACGGACAAATCAACAGAGGCCTGGGAAATCCTTGGATTGGACTTTTTGGCATTTGGTAACGGTTTTATCCTAATTTTACGCTCATCTATAGTTGTCTCCCCATTCTCATCCCCAACATCTGCAGGAAGTTTTAGAAGGGCAACTTCCTCCTCGTGCTTATCCCGAGGAAAATAGAGTGGAAGCAATCTGCAGAGTAAAGGTACGTATGAATTAATACCACTTGAAAGATGGATGGTTGGACTTCCCAAAGAAATAGGAACTGAAGGAATTCCTTCCCTCTGCTATCTACTAGAAAATTGATGTACTAAGAATACCTTTTATAAATTTCTGTATCTTGTGATGTAGTAGTACAGAAAACAACTGCCTCTACTTTATCTTTCTGTTTCTCAATGAACCGCCTTACAGTTCCTAATCAAAGTGAAATAAAGATGTCATCATGAAACCGTGGAACAAAATATTGGAAGCTGAAACATTGGAATACATGTTAAAAAACATATTTATAATGGAGATACAATCGCATTAATGCAACAGAGAAAACAGAGTTATGTATATCTGCAACTTGAACATCAATTATGAAACATTAATAGAGAAATTATGAAAATAGCCAACAAAGATATCTCACTTATTGCCACATGAGCAGCTGGTTCTCGTGGGTAACTTTTCGCTTCTGTATATATACAGCCCATAGCAATGCTGCGTCCACATGTACAACGAGGTTACATCAACTTCCAAATATTTAAACCTTAAAGTCAAAACTCAAGATCAGTTTTTTTTTTATACTGAGAAATGCCCAAGGGCTAGGGGCACATGGTTTAAAGATCGGTGATTAATGAGTCCGCTCGTCTACCCTCTCGAATTAATTCCCTGACCTCTTTTCTGTGGCAGAGCTCAAGCTCATGACGTGGGCCTAACCCACACATCACGTGTTGGGGCCAAGATCAGTCTTTTATATTTTAGCTTCTTTTTTTCTTTTCCTTTAATAATCAACATCAGGGAACTAAAATGTAACAGATGAAATTACAACAATCAGACAACCTCTTGAGCCCATTTTCTATAAGAAGCTCAAGGCAAGAGCGATAGCAATGGCTTAGTGCATTCTCTGCAGCAGTATGGTATTTTACAGCATACTTGGGACCAACAGTATGCATGACCCTCCTGCACAATGCAAGAATAAAATGAACATGGGGTCAATAGTTAGAAAATGCTGCACGATTTCCACTAATGCTAGTATTGTGATAAATGATAATGTAAAACAAAGACACTTAATGTTTCTTGCTTTTAACTTTAACACACCATCGCAGTTTAAACAGTGATACAAGAATATAGCTAACATAAACAACCATGATCCGGATCTTGGAAATTAAAACATTAAGTGAAGTCACTCTTCCTTTATTTTTTGGTTGGGTACGTATGTGTGAATCACCGTGTTCTTATCAGCAAAGTTAAGGCGCCAAGATTGCTTCAATTTTCATCAATAGTTAAGGTGTGAAAAATCAAAGCAAGATATAGTGGGCCGGGATTGACTATTGAAATAGGCAGTAATAGCAGCCTAATGATTTCAATGAATGGATAAGCACTTCGAAAGTACAGTTTAAAATAAAAATGAATTTATTAAACTACTACTTTACAGGATTCTTATTTCAGAAAATCCAAACGTGTCAAACTGTTTGTTCATACTGAAATTTCTTGAGAATATGTCAAATATTAGTGCAACTTAGTTGGCACACGGGATTTTCATAACCAACCCACTTACTATTGTTCTATGACAACTCCGTAGAACATACAATTATGGATCTCTTTACATGTTCAACGAGTGCAGTAACTATCCAATGGAGAATCTCCAAGCTCCATCTGAGAAGTATATTTCTCAGAGTACATGCTCCTTTTATGAACAGCCAGCTTAGTTGGGTTCACAGTGTTCTCCCTTGTTCTCTCTTTTCATACTGAAAAAATGGATATCTAAGAAACCGGCTAAATTTCCTTATTTGAACTTAAAGAGAAATATATTTCACATCAACAAATAGAAGAATTAGGCTACAGATTTAACAAAGAAAAACAAAAGATAATACTTAGGACAGGTATTTGTTACAAGTGAGAACATTGTAATACGTTGATTAACTTCTAGTGCAAACAGAAATATGAAAATAATTAAAAAGCTTGTTGCAAAAGTTCTGAGAAAAAAAACCCAGTATACCCACCTAGCAGGAAGATCATAAGCATTTGTAACTTTTGCCATTCCTGTTCGGCAGCCTCCCTATGAAGGAAAAGTAAACCATATATTAGTCTTTCAACATCACTGTCATCAGTTGAATAGAACAGTATAAATTTTTAAAAGTGGGAGATAACTTTCTTAAGTTAGAAGAAGGAATGTACAAACTGGAACTTCAACAGTTCGCCGTAAGTCATACACTAACTTCTATTTGCAAACCAGCTCAGAAAAAAAAGAAAATCAAAATTAATTCCTAAATATATATTCATGCATGAAAGAACCTACCAATGCGGTACATTCTTCTGCAAGACCAGGTCCAGCTGAAGCATGCAATCCTGGGCTGCTGTGAGCTTCATCTAAGTTCTTTTGAGTTTTGACCACCAAATAGAGGTGTAAATCTCATGTTGAAGTGTATAGATCAATTAAACGATACACCATATAATACAGAATGTCTACATAAAAGTATAAAATTAAGTGAAACCATATCTTATATCTCCCATCACATTGTTTGTCCACATAATGTTCAGGAAAGAGAACAAGACATGTATGGGACAAGATAAAAACTACATGTTTCAATTTCTACACAGTTCTAAACTTGAAATCCCGAAAAGAACACAGATTCCTCATGTCTTTGCTACCAAAATCAACATGTTCACACTTATCAACTTTTATGCTAACCCACCTACCTACCCCATTCTTTCAGAGAAAAGAAAAGAAAATTTAAGATTATGTTTTGGACCTTGAGTCTCAGTTCAAGAACAAGCATACAATAGCAGTCATCCCCTTGCTTAATATAGTTAGTCGAAGTTCACTTAAATCAGAGATACATAGATGAGATAATTTGTTGCCTACAAGGACTGAAAACCTTCAAAAAAAAAATGTTAGTGTAGCTAATTTGTTGGCTACAAGTTCACCTTTATGTTGCCATCTCACATGAAACATTGGACGCAAACCTAGATGTTCAATACTAAACAACAAAAAGATGCTCACATTTATGACGGTCATGCAAAACAAATACTGCTACATGAGAGTCACCTCTTACCTCATTAGTAGAGTTAACAACAGCATCTACCTCGAGATTCCAGGGGTCTCCTCTCCACAAGTATATCTTGGAGTTAATCTCATGATCCAGGGGAAACTTGGAAACCATGCCACTAGCATTGCATTCAGACCCAGAAGCAGATGCCAAAGGATCCGGAAAGTATGAATTAGTACGATCTTCATTCTCATACACATAGCTAAATTCAGCATTACTCCAACGTGGAACTTGGTCCAATGTCACCACAGGATCTCCACTATCTGTAGGTTCCCCACCTCGGGTAGTAGTTGGCACGGGGCGATACATATTGTGCTACACTTTTTCAAATCTGTCTTCCAATTTTTCGAAAAAGACCTGACATTCCCCTTTATTTAATTATTGTTAAAGTCAAACTCATACTGATATGTTAATAACCCCAAAAGGATTATACCAAAACAACTCAAATCTCCCTGAGAAAAGAACAAAATATTTGGTATTAGAATATAAGGATGCCAAACCATGAGTCCCTGACTAGTTATCCCTGAGAGCAGTAGTATTTTTCAAAGAAAAATAGAATCTTTACATCCAACTAGCTCCTCATATTTAGCTCAGTATTTTTAGAAGCACAAAGAAGCAACAATATCCATGGAGCTTGAAGCGGAAAGTGAAAAGTGAAGCGCACAATTTAAGGAAAATTTGAAAATACCAAACTTATATGAATTCAATACTATAATAATCAAATTTCAATTAAAATTAATAATTTCAGCATCCAATACAATAATGTTGATATTACTCAAACTTAACAAAGTTGAGATTCAAAGAATCGAATGCTTCTTGTTGAGAGATCACTTTGGACATCATTATTTGGAGCACACAATTCTCTGGAGGCATGGCTTCTCTCATGAAACAATAACCCCTCGCTTCATCTTATTGAGCTATATGGGTTTTAACAACACTGATTTAACTGATGCTCAATCACGAAATACTCGCTATATCGCATTGTACAGCTGTCTGTTCCGTGTTTATATGACTAGACAGAGCTTAAGATGTTAATTTGACTTTAATATCAAAATAGAGGAAAATATTAAAGTAATAGTTAACAGGCTAGTTTAATGGAGAAACCATGGTATCAAAGTTTAAAATTTAAAATGCTTCAATGAATCTGAATTCTGGGAAGTTGCCAAAATTGCACTCAATAAATGGTATCAAACATTCTTCGAGAAGCCGTGGGCCCAGTAGTGCTTTCTTAAAGCCTGAAACCCGCTCGACGTAAGAACCGAATCTCAAGCTGGATGAGAAGGGAAATAAATACTAGTGAGAATAGTCATAATTCAACTAGGCCTTGAATCAATGGCTTACAGAGACAATTAGTCATCCGCTTACGGCTAATCTGCTCTTCGAATCTTATCTTAGAATAGGTTAGAACTATTTTAACATGATACGCTTATTCTGGAAGTACACATTTTTCGCTCTAAGTCTGCTAAGTTGGATCGAACTAGTTGGTTTGGCAGGAAGATAATGGCATAAAAGAACCATTCTTGGGATGTGCCAAAGATAGTATCTACATAAAATTGGGGCAGAGGGAGTACATAACTATAAGTCAAAACTCAAGAACCCCATGATTGTTACTCTATCTTAAAACCTTAACAATCATCAATCTAAATCAATCAACCACATATAAGTTTGTATCAAGAAGTCTAAAATTGACAATTACACAAAAGTTAGTACCAATACTAAAGCATGTACTACTTAAAGACCCCAATTCAAGATTTCTTCCAATGGTTCATAATCACAAGTTAATTAATTCCCAGAAAAAAAGAGGAAAAACCCACAAATATATACACAAAGGGGTTTCCCAGAAACACAAAAATATGCATATAAACTTTTTAAAAAAATAAAAAAAATCTAAGCAGGTACCTGCAGAATCAATGTGGGGTTTCAAGAATACAGAAAGATAGAAACTTTTTGGGAGGAATTTTGCTGGAGGAGGAAGATGGAGATGTGATGAGCTCGCCTAAACAAAGACTCTCTTCTTGGACAGAAAGTGTAATGAGATTTTGCGGATTTTTTTTCCTCTTGACTTGAAATTTTGGGAGGTGTTTTGTCATTTTTCTGTATAAGTTGGGTTTTAGACTATGGTAAGGAGCAAAACAGAGTTAATTTCCTAAATAGTTACACTTTGAATATTAACAAATTTTAATGGGAGTTGTTAACTAAATTAGTGTGCTATACGTAGAAAATGTTAGTAATTTATTTTGACACTTTATTTTAATCGACTTTGTTTTTTCTCCATTATTTAGGTTCTAGACTCGTTATTCTTTTACTTTCTTATTCTCATGTATTGATTCAGAGTTGATTATGATTGTTTGTGATGATAATTGAATCATGTGCTGAAATATTATATTAACACTAGGTAAATTATGCGTGTTTCGCACTGGATTGAAATATTTTATTAAGCTTACATATGATCATTTAGTAATATTCGTATTTTCGATATATACATTACATTGTCAAGAACATTTTATCTTAAGGTAAAGTGTTCCTCCGAAATCTTAAAGTGCTATTTTTTTTAATTTTTATTTTTGTTATATAAAAATTATGAGTCATAGAGAGATTTTAAGTACAAGAAAGAAGTCTAAGAAAATCTCCATGAAAATAGTTAGTCAGAAGTAACGAAATTTTCTAAATTTCAAGAAATTTTAAAGAACAACATCAGACGTCAAAGTAGAGACCAAAAAACCTTGAACAACAACACTCCCAAATAAAGTGGAACATCACGTCCATACAAGAACATAATTAACTAAATTCAAATGGAAGACCTTCAACTCCTTTCTTATGAACCTCCATCAATCTCTTTTTTTATTATAGTATGTTGTATCATATCTACGTTAAAAATTACCCTATCATTGTTAGCATCATAAAAAAAAAATCTCACTATCTCATAATAGTCATTACTATTTATTAGGTTTCATATCACCCGCCCCAACTTATTTGGAATTGAACCATAATTATTGTTATGGTTATAGTATGCAGTTACAAATAATTAATGAAATGATCAACCAAGAAGTAGGTGACATTTGAATGGAACGGTTCACAACTGGATATTGTAAACCAAAATTTTGATACATAATATATTAAAATCTCACAACATAATTTTGTGAGCACTTGAACTCACAAATATCTACAAATATTAATAGAGACGACCTTACTTTCCTAAAAATCAAGAAGAAAAAGGCATGTTGCTTAGATAGTCTGTCGGACTGTATCCAAGTTTACAGTTCACAAATTTAATTGAAAGAAGCCAAAAGAAAGAGTTATCACTATAGCAAAAATGATCTTTAACAACGATTAATAGCTTAATTGCCGCTAAATGTATATTTTCAGAGGCAATTAGTACTCTCTATAAATGTCCCTAAAGTTTATAGCGACATTGAATCTAATCACAATTAATTAATGTCGGTAAAGGTTCTAGAACTCTTCGTTAATGTGCATATTTATTACCGATAAAAATTATTTTTATTATAGTGTATTTTGGGCATCTGTTAGTTTCAAGAAAACTTGATCTCTTGTTGTGTCCAAAAAGAAGAGAGGAAGAAATATGACAAATTAATCAACTTGCGATAAAAGAAGTGGACTAATTGTCTCTATACTAATATTCTAGGAAGAGTGCAATGACATAAAAAATATTTCTATCTAAGATAAAACAATCAAAATAATATACTAATTGTGGCAAGTAAAAGAGTAATCTGTTTGGTTCTTTTAACAAACTTCATCATTGGTTCTGTATTAGTTATCACATATTTGTTGTTGTGTGCTATAAAATATAGCACAACCCACAAGCAATTTTCACAAAAAATACATGAAGAAATCCGTAGAAAGGGGACAAAAGAGAAGATCAATTTCCAATCATCCTTGTTGGAATTTTTAACAAAGTTCAAAAAATGTCACCAAAATAACAAAAAGAAATTGCAATAGTTGCATGAATCACAATGACTTACAATAAAAGATTAAGCTTCATGAAATAGGTGGAAGAAACCTTTGAAGAATGAAACACTTAATTAATGTATTTCAATTCGACTCTCTAATAGCGGAAAAATCAACAAATAATAGTGACAGAAATAGAAGTTTTGTTTACTAAATAACCAAATGTAATGAATTCAACCATTCAAGCAATGTTATGAGTTGTGGATTGAGAGGTACAAGAGTAGTAATGTAGCATTGCAATTGAAATCAATTTTTTTGTTTTGTTTATTCTTTCTTCTTTTGGTGCCTTGCAATTAAGTGTTGGGTTTTAAAATGTGTGAATAAAAAATGAAGAGTTGTGACTTTTGTGAAAAGTTGTGATTTTTGTAAAAAGTTGTGACTTTTATGAAGGGTTGTGACTTTTATGAAAAGTTGTGACTTTTCCGTAAGGTTGTGACTTTTAAAATGTGTGAATGAAAAATGAAGAGTTGCGACTTTTGTGAAAAACTGTGACTTTTCTAAAGAGTTGTGACTTTTGTGAAAAGTTGCGACTTTTCTAAAGAGTAGTGACTTTTATGAACAATTGTGACTTTTCCGTAAGATTGTGACTTTTAAGAAGGGCAATTTTGAAAATAAATAAATAAAAATAGAATATTTGCTTTTGGTGGCGCCACGTCATCAGGTTGAGGGTTCTCTTTTATATATATTAGGAAAAATTGCACGTGTCAGCACGGGCCCAACATTATAAAAATTTTAATACAAAATATTAGGATAAAAGTTATGCATGATTTACTTTTATAAATTCTATATACTATTGATATTCTAATTAAATATTTAAATCTCAATTATCTAAAAATATAATATAGTAGAGGAAGATATTTTTCAATCACGATAAATTCTCTCCAAAATAAGGAGTCTATCGCCTTTTTCATTTTATTTTTATATGATATTATTTAAAATCATAATTTGATTTTAAAGATCATACTTATCAATTATGAATATCTTGTAAACAAAAACCTATAAAACTATCTCCGATCCACCTTTATTTTTACTCTCTATTCTCTATATTTGGAGATCAAAATAGAGAATGCGCTCTCCAATCATTCTCTATTTCACTCACTATTCTTCATTTTTAGAGAGGTATGGAGAATTACTATTCACTCTCTATTTTACTTTTTAATTATTTTTACTATATAATATTTGTAATTAACATATTATAAATCATATAAGATCATTAATTAAATCTATAGTATTCATAGTTTTTTTAAATATAATATAACACTTTAAAAATATATTATTTAATATATACTATTTTCAATCTAAATTAATAATATTTGATTTTAAAAAAATAATATTATTTAGGACCAATTCCAATCTCATCAATGGACATTTCATAAATAAAATGGCCCAAAAGTGTTTTATTAAAAAAATAAAATAAGGCAAAAGTTGAGGGAACACAGACTGGCCACAAGTCCACAAGTTTTACTAATTACGTTACATGTGTAGTTCAATGGGTCCCATCATATTCAATGATATTTCAGTGAATGGCATCATCTGTAATTTAACAGAAAAGGATGGGTCTTTTATGAATTTGTTGATGTGGTCTAAGGATTAAAGCAGAAAACACAACCACTTTAAGCAAACTGATCTAACAAAATACTATTATACCCTTAAACTTTCCTCTAATGCCACTAAACTGACATAAGACATACCATTCATGTACATGGACATTGTAGAGGTGAAACTTGATTAGATAAATTTCCAGTTAATAGTTAATACATAAATCTGTCACCATACTATCTAGGAAAAGAAAACAACAAAAATGATTATGATTAAATCATGTTTAAAGTAATTCTGAATGACCTTAAAGAGGCTCAACCGCTCAGACACAACACCTTTCTCGCTCAAAGAATTATGTTTCACAACTTTGCCTGTCTTTATTACTTTTTTTTTGTTGATAAAAACGATAGATCATTTATATAATTAAAACAAAAAAGGATTATTACAGGCAATAACTAAGTTCGTATTATGGACCATCGTATTATCACTTAAGTAGCTATTACAATTAAAAGTTTTTCATATAAACATAGTTCCATCGATATTTGCCCCAACACCTTTTTAGTACACGGATAAGAGACATGAGTTGTCTACTCGTTTAAGCTTTTACACCACAACGTGTTGACTTATACAACAACCAAAAATACAAAATTATAATGATATAGCCCTTTCCTTCACCTAAACAATTTAATACCCTTTAAAACCACCCCTTTATAAATATTTTCATTAGCCACAATTGTTCATTCACCAATACCCAAAAAATTTCTCATATAATCTCGAAAACGAATCAATTCGTTCGTACCTCAATTATTTTATTAATCGAGATAGTACTAAACTACTAGTTCATTCTATGGATCCAACACAAGCGAAGACTTCATCCGGATCGGGTCATTCATCGACCCATAAGCCCAATAGCCACCCGAAGCCATCTAAATCTGAGGTGATGTCTAGCGCCAAGCTGGTAGCCGACGCCGCCAAAGCAAAACTCCATCACGATCCAAAACAATTTGAGAAATCGGAGCTCGCCGGAGCTGCCGCTGACCTCCTTAACGCTGCCTCACAGTACGGGAAACTAGAAGAGACAGGGATCGGGAAATTCGTCGGAAAAGCAGAGACTTATCTCCATAAATACGAAACTTCTCATCATTCCACCACCGCTGCCGCCGCGACTGCACATACGCAGTCATCGGCGCATACAAGTGGGGGAAAACATGAAAAATCAGGAAGTGGATATGGCGAGTATATTAAAATGGCGGAAGGACTTTTGAAGAAAAATTCCGATGGGAGTCAGTCGTCGGAATCTGGTAAAAAAGGAGAGTATCTGAAGATGGCCGGAGATTTCTTGAAGAAGCATTGACCTGATCTGATTTAATTTTTTTGAAATTATGTTTTACTAATTGTATTATGTTCTATTTTATGTTGGATAAATGTGATTTGTATTGTGTGGCTAGGCTGCATTGCCACTTGTGTTAAGCCAATGAAAATAAATTTGTTTTAGACAACCACACATTCACCCTACTTGACGTTCTACATGACAATTTTGTGTCATATGTGCATACTACATGTATTATGTCACCATACTTGACTTCTTACATGACTATTTTGTATCATATGTGTGGCATTCTACGTGTATTATGTCATATGTCATGAAGGATGCGAATTAAATATTGTCTAAGCTCATTTGAAACTTTAGTCCATTGATTAGGTTTCAATTTGGTTTGGTCCTAGGGCTCTCCTTATACCCTTGAATCACTTTCAATACACCTCTACATTTATTATCATGTCTAATTTTTTATTTTTTTTAATGATAACTGGTAGTCTAGAGATCTATGGTGATTCACAAAATGATACAATGATACATACTTTTCAAGGTTAAAAATATTGTTATACTTTATATGTAGAAAATTTGTACAAATATTCCCTCGATCTAATGCTATATGTATCAATTACATGCAAGACTATTAAATTATCCTTTTAAATGAGCGGTGATGAGAGTTGCACGCGTCTTTTTCATTTTCTCTTTAACTTATAAATTGTCCACTTGTGTGTGTTTGCTATTCTCTTTCCAAAAATGTCTTTCTTGCCTTTGATTTTAGTTTTTGCCTAACGAACAGTAATGGTGCTGTTATTGACTAGAGTTATTACAATCCGTTTGATTAACCTCGACGATAATACATCCAGTGTAATTTCACAGGTGGGATCTGAAGGTTTGCATTTGTATCAAGTTCATTAGTCAAAAAAAAGTTTGTGTCGAAGACATAATTAAGTAGTTAGAACTTAAGCTTTTAGATGAGACTATAGCCACACGCTTCAACACTCGGAAACTATATATAGTTTGTTTTAACATTCTTTTACAATAAACGTTTATTCCCTACGTACATCTTTTGCCTGCATAAAAGTTTGAAAGATCATCCAAACGTTGATGTTGTTTGTACAATATTTACATTCTTTCGTGTAATCGATCTTAAGTTTAAAAGCACAAGCATTTTGTTGGCATTTTCCCAGTTGATCTGATTTTATTTGCTTTCTCCTTCACCTTATGCTCTTCTTTTTCTTGATTTTGCTCTGTTTTTGCTTTGGCTCCTCCTCCTATCTTTTCAATCCTTTCAATATCGTTGTAGAAACTTTCCCTTGTCTTCGCCTTTCGTCTATCTAATTTTGCCTGTTATTTCATTTAGT
This sequence comes from Solanum appendiculatum, assembly GCA_018342035.1. Taxonomy (NCBI): domain Eukaryota; kingdom Viridiplantae; phylum Streptophyta; class Magnoliopsida; order Solanales; family Solanaceae; genus Solanum; species Solanum appendiculatum. Next base: position 511,466 of record JAGDQO010000043.1, on the reverse strand, counting down.
ATGTAGTAAGCAAATGAATAACAAATCCAGTGAAATCTCACAAAGTAGAATCTGAAGAGAGTGGAGTGTACGCAAACGTTATCACTACCTCTCTGAGGTAGAGAGACTGTTTCCGAATCAAGTTAAAAGAGAGAAATTAGAATCAACCTCAATTTGCTCTAAGTGTCGTTTCGACTTTTTCTTCTTCTTAGTCTCCCAATCAAGTATCACATTATTTTGCTTTTCATACCTGAAAATCTCTTTGTAGTAAGATGACAACAATTTGTGTTTTTCAATTTCAATCATATAAAATTCAGTATAACTTCGTACCGTTCTTTGATCTTCTTCAACTCTTCTTTCTCCCAAATATCTGCTTTAGAATTTCCAACTACATGATTTGTCGTAGTAATTGTTCCTTTTGTCATCTCTTTTTGAGACATCGATAGTCTAATTGGTGTTTTGGTAGATGCAATGTCAATGTTCTTAAATGTGGAGTTCTTTCTGGTATCCTCAGAGGTTGCACTCTGCTTAAGGGATCGCGTAGAGTTGAGTGGTTCTTGATTCAACGTAGCTGTTTGTATTACAACATTTTTGTCTGGAACTTTTGAACTCAACTTTGCAGTTTTGACAGCTGATTATAAATATGGAGGAAATGAGTATACACTACAACATAAGAATGATTTTGCTTCAATTATTTAGCGATAATAATATAATTGCCACAGTATAAATACTTCTAAAGGCTTTAACGACTCTGAATGCAATGACGTTAACTCAATTGCTACTAAATGTTCCATTATGTCCGTTGTTTGTCCAAATATTTTTTAGCTGCTATAGCGAATGCTGTTATAGAAAACATATAGTATACTAACATAACATGTAAAGTCGACTCTAAAGAAAACTTTCTACGTATTGTGACATGTTATTATAGAGGATGACTGTTATAGAGAGGTCGGTCTGACCTGTGAACTTTTCAGGTCTCTCAATTGTATCATTTGCTTTACTCCTAATATTGCTTAAAGGTTTATAGGCTCCAGTTTTTGTCCTTGTTTGGTCCTTGTTACTCTTGTCTTCAATTGATTTTACAACAAATGCAGCTACAGCTACTGCAGTTGGGTAATCAACAGCATTACTGGAATCATAATCTCGACTGGCTTTTGTGGTAAACTGTCTTTCTAACCAGCTAACGGTTCTTTTCGTCTCTGCCAGAGAGAAAAAAATACAAAAAGGATTCACTTAACTTTCTTTTGTTTTGTTTCAAGATTCAGCCTCTGAAGAGCCCGTGGTAACACATCTCACACGGTTATTCATCGAGTTCTGAATCGTGCCCCACTAGCTTTCTGAAATTTCTCAGTTATAAAAAAAGATTTATGAAGAGCTTATACCACCTTTAGACATTTGTGTTTTCTGTGGTGGTATATCTCTGTGTCTATCGTTTATCGTCTTCCCTTGCCCGTGAGAAACTCACCCTAAAAGAAATTGTAAATTTAGGGGAATTAAAAGAGAGGAACACAGATAGTGTATTCTTGAAGACTATACAACAACATATCCAGTGTAGTCCTAGATAAAGAGACTGTTTCCGATAGACTCCCTTGTCAAGAAAGAAACAATCCAAAGCAGTCTAGAAATGGAAATAATGGGAGTACAAGAAACAACAAATACTAATAGAACAATACTACAACCAAATAATTATACGGTAATCGAAGTACAAGAAATAACTGATAGTAACAGAAATTGAAGGACAAGAAACTACTACGACTACTAGTATGAACGGATTATCAAGACAATGCTACCTATTTATTCTTGAAGACCATAGTAGTATAAAAGGAAGAAAATATAAAAGCCCTTACCTCATATGCTTAATTTGAAACTATTTCAATAGTGAATATCTGATTGATGTCTATTTCAAGAAGTATTTATTTTGTTAGGGAAAGGTAATTGAAGGAGCAAGTTAAGGTATCTTTGCATGAAAGGTACGTATTCTTTTCTTCTTATAGATGGTTACTTTTTATTTATGAATAGGCTGTGAATACTTTTCAAGTTTCCTTTTTTTACTTTGTACAGGTTTTTGGTTTACAGACAAACAGATTTGTGTTAAGTGTGACCAAGAAACAAATATAGAAAAGTAATATTGGACTTTATAATGTGCCCTTTTTCCTTCTAAGTGCATTTACTCTCCTGTTTTTGGATTAATCTTTGTTTTGAGATTTGTGTATGATTTTCACTTTTTAGTAAAGTTTTTCTACATTGGCTTGGCTTTTGCTTCTTCTGACTTGTTGGACATAACTTTCTGTCTTGTTTTTCCAACTGAATCTCACTGAATTTGGACCAAATTTAGTTGTATTTTAGCAGGTGTCTAGCATTATGCTAAAGACTAACAATTGACTCTTGAAACAATAATAACATACTCAGTGTAATCCTACAAGTGAAGTCTAGGAAGGTAGGTGTGTGTTGCTCTCAGACGTACATGCCAGCGTGTGTGGTCGCCAAGTAATATAGTGATTAGTGAGTCAGATATCGTACCCACAGAGAGTTGTGATTTAACGATTAACTAGACATTACTATTACTAACTTAAGTGAGTACTTTCTCCACAAAGTTGTTATGATCCTTATAATCATTTTGAGTTTTATGTGTTTTTTTCCTGTTTTGACCCTTTTCGCGGTTTCACATGTCATTTGTGACTTGCAGGGCTGGGTGACGTGATTTCCAAGGTGATTAGATGAGTTTCAGATAAGATTTTCAGTTTTGAAGTTTAAGAAGTTTGGACCAAAGTCAGCATTCTAGGTTAACGAATGCAAATTTGAGTTTCGACAACTCCATTAGGTCTTGGAGGGTGATAATTATAACTTTATTGGACGGTTTGCATGAATACTGAGACATTCAGAGTGATTTGAGTCAATCTACATGTTTGGTTTGTTTCAGGGAGTATCTAAACTATTTTCGAGGATCCTTTAAAGATTTTGGTTGAAGAAGTTCACAACTGAGTTGTTGTCTTCTGGTGGTATTGCACTCTTCTGTGTGTTGCAAAGAAAGAAGCCAATTGGTCTTGCGTTCTTGAGGTCCTTGTGAAGAGGAGCGGAATCGAGGCGAATATACTTGGATACCATGTATCTAGACACCTAATTTTGATCCAAGATACAAGTATCTGGACGCACCAAAATCTGATAAAATTCATAATATTGCAAATTAGCATGTATCTAAATAATTAGCTCCTAAGCTAGTGAGATTCTTGTAAGTTATCCGATTTAATTAAAAAAAATCAACTATATTTATAAATAAAAGAGAGAGTTGATTTTTGATAAGTATTAAAAAGCCTTCCCCTTCTTTCAAAAAAATGAAAATTTAGCAAAGGTTAATGTCAATATGCACAAGAAGGTGCCTTTTCCTACTAGAGAAATGCAAGAATATGAAGCAACTCAAGCAAGCACATGGACAAGTAATCACATGTGGACTTGGGGAAAACAGTTTTGCCTTAAGCAGGCTGTTAGCTTTCTGTTCACATCCTAATCTTGGTAGCCCAATTTATGGCTTTAAAATCTTTGAACAAATACAAGAACCCACAATTTGCATATTCAATACAATGATCAAATCATTCTTACTCAAAGGTGATGATGAGCTCAACAGAATCACAGAGATATACAAGAACATGTTGAAAATTGGGATGTACCCTGATAACTACACACTCCCTTTTGTCTTAAAAGCTTGTAGAAGAATGAAAAGTTTCCATCTTGGTGAATTGGTTCATGGGCAAATCTTGAAATTAGGGTTCTTGATTGATAGTTTTGTGGGTAATAGTTTAATTGGTTTCTACACTTGTTTTGACAATGTGGAAGCTGCAAGATCTGTTTTTTATGAGATTCCTTGTAATTGTGTTGTTTCTTGTACTGTTTTGATTTGTGGGTATGCAAAAAGAGGGGATGTTTATGAAGCAAGATTGATTTTTGATGAATGTTTAGTGAAGGATAGAGGAGTTTGGGGGTCTATGATATCTTGTTATGTACAAAATAATTGTTTTAAAGAAGGGTTAGAGTTGTTTAGACAAATGCAAATGAGTGGGATTGAACCAGATGAGGCTATTCTTGTTAGTGTACTTTCTGCTTGTGCTCATTTGGGTTGTCTTGATATTGGGATATGGGTTCATAGATATGTGAAGAAGTTGAAAATGGGATCGAGTATTAAGTTAGGAACTGCTTTTATTGATATGTATGCGAAATGTGGTTGTTTAGATATAGCAGAGAAGATGTTCGATGAAATGCCGGAAAGAGACCTTATTTGTTGGAATGCTATGATATCAGGATTTGCTGTGAATGGGAATGGTTTAAAGGCCTTAAAGTTGTTCAATGAGATGCAAAAATCCGGGATAAGGCCGGATGATGTTACATTTCTTTTGATGTTTACTGCTTGTAGTTATGCAGGTATTGCTAACGAAGGTCTAAATTTGTTGAATCTAATGTGTAATGTGTATCATATTGAGCCTAAAGGTGAACACTATGGATGCATAATCGATGTGCTCAGTAGAGCCGGACTGGTTGAGGAAGCAAGAAAGATAGTACAAAATATGCCTAATTCGAGTGTTCCTTCCGAAGAGGCTATAGCTTGGAGAGCATTACTAAGCGCCTCGGGGAATCATGGACTTGTTGATTTGGCTGAGGCTGCTGCTGAGAGAATTGTGCAGTTAGAAAGGCATAGCGGAGCATACGTTCTACTCTCGAATATCTATGTTGCAGCTGGTAAACATGACAATGCTAGAAGGACAAGGAAGAAGATGAAAAGCCTGTATATAGACAAGGTACCAGGTTGCAGCTCACTTGAGATCAATGGTGTTGTTCATGAATTCATTGCAGGAGAGAAAACTCATCCTCAATTGGTTCAAATCCATGAACTTTTGGAGACTATTAACAATCATTTTGATAATAGTACACACATCTTACATGGTTTATGATCATTGATACCTTAGTTTCTTGAATTATATTTTTGGTTTCTCAATTCATTTGGTACAATTTGGATCACTAAAAGTGCCCCAAAATCGAAATCTAAATGACGTGGAAAAAGATAAAGTTGATCAAAGTAATGAGCAAAAATAAAGTTTCTACTTTTTATAGCACGCTAAATTAGTGCGCTATATGCCTTGTATAAACGGATCAGGCTTTAAAGGTTGTTAAGGTTTCATAAATTCATGTAGTGCACTAAATTAATGTGTTATATGAATCATTAAAACTAAGACAAACTATGTTTATGCCCTAGTTAATCTCCTTCATCTTCAATAAAACTAAGACATACTACATTGATTCCCAATAGTGGGGTGATATTGCGATTTTAAAAGAAATAAAAGTGATATTATATGGTAATTCCCAAACATGAATGATTATTTAAGGAATTTACTCATACTTTTTATAAAAAACACAATATCACTCAAATAACCTCTAAGAAATTAATATCTTTCACTTTTTTTCTATAATTAGAATAAATTATTTTTTTATTATAAGAAAAGAGAAGTATTGAAAACACCCTGACATTATTAGATTCATTCTGAACTATTGATAGCCTTAAATACTCTTTTCTACTTGATTAACTAAATTTAGATAAACTTCTGATTCACCCAGATCTTTCTACTTGACTAACTAAATTTAGATACACTTCCGATTCACCCCTATCTGCCACATGACATAGCAAGTTATCTCAAACTCTTGTAGGAACATGAACTCTTAATAAAAAAAATTGAGAAGTGTTGTCTAAGTTTGGCGAGTATTTAGGAGTGTATTTTACTCATGTTACAAGATAGAGATGTATTTAAGTTCAATTAGTCAGGTAAAAGGGTATTTTTAAAGGTGTCAATATTTCGAGCATGAAACTAATAATTCACGGAAGTAGGATGCTTTCGATCTTCTCTCTAATAAAAATAAATTACTTTTATTTTGAGGATTCTTTAATTGCAGAATTACTTACTTTAAAGGTAAGTGTGGAGCTACTCGGAATTCCGGTAGAGCTGGCTTCGTCGGCGAGATTGCTACGGTGGCTGAAACCCTAACTTTGTCAATTTTATTTGGGCAGTTGGGGTTGGCAACAAATGAACTTCCGGCCACAACTAGTACAATGTAAGTCATTCTTCATTTTTAGTCAGTTCATCGGTTTTTCTTCAGAGAAAGGAAAAAACTATCCATGCAATAGAATCATGAATAGGAATGTAGTGAACTGGCTTAGCCCAATCATGAAATCATCTATTGAAGCGCTCTGTAATGCAAAACGGCTTACACTATTTGGTCCACTCCTATCTTATAACTATTGGGTTTTCTTCAAATGTTCATTTGGGAACCAACTTGATCATTGTCTACTCAATGTCTTATGACATGGTGTTCGCCCGCAACAGGTTTGATAAATTCCCTCAATGGAATGTGGTTTCATGGACTACACTTTTATCTGGATACTCTCAGAATGGGTATTCACTTAATGTGTTTGTTGCTATGCATAGGGAAGGGGTGAGGGCAAATCAGTTTACTTATGGGTGTGCACTAGTGTGTCATGTATGAATTTAGGAAAGCAAATATAAGGGTGCATTCACAAGAACAGGTTTGTGCTTAGATGAAATAATTCATTAACAAAAAGTGGAAAAGCTAAGTGAAAATCCATATGCGCGTAGGTAAACATGTGTCTTGTGCATGTTATATGGTTATCATAGTTTGTGTATACATGCTGGCTGTTAATGTAACTGCCCTCTACTTTTGTTTATCTTGTATCATTCACATACTTTAACTTCTGCAGGGACAAAAAAGAAAGAGTTTGCGACAAATTATGCTGCATATTATCCTTGTGGCGTTGATGTATTTTTATCTCAACGAAAAATTGATCATATAGCTCGACTTGTGGAACTTCATATCATTGAACACTCTGGGACTCTTCCCCTATTCTTGTAGTGAATATTCAGGTACCATTTAGTTTAGCTTTAAGAGACTAAGTAAGTGTATTTCTTTTTTTTCCTCCATTGCTCTGGCTGTCATTAAGTTGGTCTGATGGTTAGTTTAAAGATGGGTAATTTTTGTGCTAAAAATACACTTGAAATGTGTTTGAGTCTCTTCAAATTCAAAGTTATTCAACACCCAAATGGATTTTGAATTACAAAACTTTACTCATCTCCATGTAGGTTTTTAGTATAGGTGGCCATATAACCTCTATTAATAACAATACAACAACAACATACCCAGTGTAAACCCACAAGTGGGGTCTAACCTCTATTGATAACAATATAATGTAAAATAAAATTAAAAGAAACCAGCTTGGAAATTTGTTGACAGTTGAAAGGCATTTTAAACCTTTCCACTACTTTTGGATTTGCCATGTCCCGAGAGAGTTCTCATTAACCACATTTCAGTCCTCTTCAGTTGTTAACTTATTCTCAAGCCAGTGTTTTTTTGCCCTATTCTCATCCCTCCAGAATCATGTTTGCTGGTATGAAAGCTTTTCTTTCTTATGTTCATTTAATCATGTAGTTTATATTCTCCTGATGACCCATTTTGTATTCAAATGTTCTCTCATTTGAGTTGGTAAGGTGCTGTTTTCGCCCTTTTTCTTTCTTTTTTACAGGTACCATTATATCCTACTGCAATTTTTCAGGGTGAAACTGATGGTAAAGAAATGAGTTTTGTCTTGTACTTTAAGCTTTCCGAAAGTTATGCGAAAGAACTTCCTTCTCATTTTCAAGAGAACATCAGAGTAAGTTCTAGACTTCTAGTTACCATGTCATTGGTTCCTTGTTTCTCTTTAAACCTGTCTCTAGTTGTATATATCTTCTGTTGCTTCTTCATTGTTTAATCATGTTTCTTCATGCTCGTCTTCTTTTATATGCCTCTTGTAACATTTGTTTCTCTGTTGGTGTTTTCTTTTTTCACATTCTGTTAGTTGCTGTGTACATTCTTTTGTAGTATTGTATTATGTACTGCTTGTTTCCCAGTCATTATTTCATGATTTATTCGCTCTGGTCTATTTCTTGGTAAACTATCACAGTCAGATATTTTACTGAACAATCTTTTCCTACTCTTTCCTATTGATAAGAGGAATTCTGAAGGCTTAGCTTTTTTATATCCAGTCCCCCATGCATGCTTCCTGCTAAGTGTTACAATGTCCCACTTGACTATCTTGTAACCTCTGTTTTCCATGTTTCCATTCCAAAGAAAAGGTCTTCTAAGTTTGTTGATCTTTCTCTCAATGCTCTTTGGAATAGGAAAAGGACTCATCATATATGATGGGAGAGCATCTAGGACTGACTTAACCAGGGTCAATCTCCCTCCAAAGGAGAGATAATGACTCTTCCACCTTGCAAGTTTCCTGTCACATCTCTCCAGTACATCATACCACACTGCTATGTCCTTGTTTTGTGCTCCCAAAGGCATACCCAGATACTTTGTAGGTAGAGTTGCTTTTTGGCAACAAGGTTGCTAGCTAGCAATTCCATATTGCTTACTTGGTTAACTTGGTAGAGGAAACTCTTTTGCCAATTAACATGGTGCCCAGAAATACCTTCAAAATTAGTGAGAATTGCTCTGATATGTCTGATTTGTGTCACCTCAGCCTTACAGAAAATCAAGGAGTCATCTGCATAGAGTAGATGAGTAAACCCCACCTCATTGTCCATATTACCCTGCAATTGAGCTTTAAAACCTATTAACCATCCATTTACATTTGCTCTCATGATCATGTGATTGAGGCCTTCCATGGCTAAAATGAATAAGAGGGTGAGAGAGGGTCCCCCTGTCTTAGCCCCCTTTGAGATTGGAAGAAACCTTCAGAGTTGCCATTTATAATTAGTGAAAACTTAACGGTGGATATGCAGAATCTTATCCAGTTAAGCCACTTTCTCCCAAATCCCATGTCCTTCAAGATCTTTAGCAGAAAAGACCAATTGACATGATCATATGCCTTTTCTATATCAAGCTTGCACAAAATTCCAGCCTTTTTTTGTTCAACTCCGGAGTCCACCAATTAATTAGCAATAAGTGAAGCATCCATAATTTGCCTTCCTTTTAGGAAAGCCATTTGGTGTACATCAATCAGTTTCCCCATTACTTTCTTCAACCTCTCAGTGATCAGTTTGGAAATACTCTTATGTATTTCCCCTATTAAGCTAATAGGTCTGAAATCTTTTAATTTCTCTGCTCCAGCTTTTTTAGGAATCAATACTATGAAAGTGGCATTGAAAGATTTTTCAAAAATTTCCTTTTGGTGAAAATTATGGATGGTCAACATTAGATCTTCCTTTAATATTTCCCAGCATGACTTGAAAAAGCTCATTGTGAAGCCATTAGGGCCTGGAGCTTTGTCTCCATCACACTGTTTTAAGCATTTCAGTACCTCTACCTCAGTGAAAGGTCTTTGCATCCAAATCTGTTCTTCCTGAGTTATAGTTGGACAATCCAGAAGTTAAATCAAGGTCTCCAGCTCTCAGGTTCAGTGTAAAGTTTCTTATAGAAATCAATCATAGTGTTTCTGATTTCTATAGGATCTTCTACAATTTCTCCTTTGTCTATCATCCTGTCAATGGTGTTGGAAGAACCTTGTATTATTGTCTCCTTGTTTCAGCGAAAACCATAATACTCTGGATTTCTGTCTCTACTTTGATTCTTCATTTTTTGGCAGCTCTTCCAACTCCACTACTATGGTGGCTCTTACCATCATTTCATCTTCAGTCAAATCTCTTGTTCTCTGTAGCTCATCAATTTCATCCAATTCTTCAAGTAAACTATTCTTCTTATTTACTAGGTTCCCAAAATTTGCTTTGCTCCATTCTTTGAGTTTTTCCTTAAGCATTTTTCGCTTAACATTGTGTCTGTAGTCTGGGCGTCCTTCCAACAAGAATTCATTCCACCATGCTTGAATCAGATCAGTGAAACCTTCCACCTTGAGCCACCAGTTCTCGAACTTGAAATTTGACCTTTTCTTCTCTCAGTTTCTACATTCTAACATGATGGGGCAGTGGTCAGAGAGCACTCTAGGTAACAGCTTTTGCTTGATATTTTGAATTTTTCTTCCCATTCCATAGAGAATAAGAATCTATCTAGCCTAGCTGCACTTGGATGATTAAGGCCTCTAAACCAAGAAAAGCTTTCACCATGTAAATGAGGGTCATGTAATTCCATCTCTTGTATCCATGTTGAAGAGTTAGATATAACAAAAGAGATTCTGTTACATCCTTTTCTTTCTTCCATAGTTCTATTGGTGTTAAAATCTCCATATGTGACTCAAGGAGCATCACAAATGGTTCTAACTGCAGCTAATTCCTCCCTGCAAAGTAACTTCTCATTCCTGGTATGGGGAGCATACACTCCAGTGAGGTACCAGGTATAGAGGTTATGATCAACAAACCGCATAAGTGATGGAATATTGACCAGATTCAACTAAAGTTCCACTCCAGCTTCTACTGTCCCACTTCATAAGGACCCCCCACAGGTACCCTGAGCTTCCAGGTAACCACATTTCATCCATCGGCATGACCATAATTGCTTAGCCATTGCTTCAACTTCCTTGCTGATATTTGGTTCTTGAAAGCAGTGAACATCCGCCTTCCATTTTTGCATTAAACTCTTCACCATTGTTCTCTTCTTTTGGTCATTTAACCCCCTTACATTCCATGTCAATAGATTAACTTTCATTTAAAAGTTAAACTCAAATTCCTTCCCCTACTCCTGCTACCTTCCACTTCTTCATTAAAGCTGAATTTTAGATTTTTCAATTCATTTTTCCCAATTCCTCTGCTCTTTAGAGTAGGCACTGCCTTACCCGGCCCCTTGTTATCTAACAGTGATTTCCTCTTATTAATCTTCATTAACAAAGCTATGGTTTCTTTTTCAAAGCCTTCAAAAACTACCCCATAAGTATTGCTCAGCTCTAGGATGTGGGAATTAACCCAATTTGATGCTTATGTCTCGATAACTTCTTGAGAAATTGGAGGTTGAATATTGACTGGATCAGCATCATGGATCTGCAAGTTTCGTTCCGTCTCTTACATGGCATTAGCTGTTTTTATTTCAGATTCTTTTCCTTTCTTGGCGCAGTCAGTCTCCATAGATTTTGATTCACGAGTCATTTCCTGGCTATTGGAAACATTTCTCGCTTCCCCTTCTTTTTGGCCCATCGTATCTTCCTTCATCTCTGTTTGTTTTTCCCAGTTCTTGAAGGCTTGCAAAAACTTGGATGCCAGATCTTTAAGTTCTCTAAGACCTTTATCCCCCTCCATGTCTCTCTTACGTGAGAAATCATTGAGACTTTTGGGATTTTTAATGTTCTCAGCTGGACTTGGATGTTTATGTGGTTGGCTATGTTTTGGGCCTTGATTTAATAAGGACGAAAACCGGCCCATATTTGACTTCAAATTTGAATTTGAAGTGGGACCAAATCCTTTGTCCTTTTTTGTCATCCCACGTGTTTTTATACTGACACCCCCATCTGCCCCTCTACTAACCACTGGATAGTTCCTCGAGAACTGCTAAAAAGGGGTCGACTCTCCTTCTTCTTCGATAACGTATCTCACCGGCAACTCTGTCCACAGCTGCATCGAAAAGGAAATTCCAGCATTGAAAATTGTCACCTCCTTCGGAATCCTAGAACTGTCGCCTTCTTACCCTAATTCTTGCCCATTTTAGGTGATTTCTTAGTTGCGTCTGTTCCTCCGTTTTGACCCAACCCCCGCAAAAATCTCCGATGGTTTTGAAGATCGTCTGCGACCATAGATGTAGTGGGAGGCCAACAATTCTAATCCAGGTCGAGCTTGGTTCATTCTCTCTGTTTGTGGCCACTATTGTTGGTGTCCACCAATCCAATCGGACTTTTGTGTTGCTCCAAACCCAATCACCTGCAATCACTTGTTCTGCCGTGTCTCTTGTCGCAAACTTGAACAAGAATTTTCCATCCCCCATCTCGTAAGTATTCTGACCATGGGTTTGTCTCCCTTTCTTTTTGGTCCATCCCCTCACTTCCGACAGGGTAGGTACACTCATATCCCTTCCTTCAAAGCTTCCAACTAAGCTTCTCTGTAGGACTTCGTTGTGGGTATTCGAGGCATCATTAATGAGAATGATTTCCTGCTCCTTCTCCTTCATTAATGTTGCTCTAGCATTAACTCCATCTCCTTTCCTGTTTGACAATTTAAAGCTCCTAACCGCCTCTGTAAAAGAGATATTGCTATCCACTAATCTCTGCTTCATTCTGTTTTCCTCCACTCTGTGTCTAGAGAGAAAACTTCCTATTTTGTCTGCAAAGATGTCCCATCCTGAGTTAAAAGTCAGCTCCGGGATGGTGATAACGGACCTCCTTCTACCTCTTGTGTTATCAAACTAATGTATCTGCCGTGTTTGTTGAAGTTTCAAGCACAGTGGATTTCTGAGAGAGATTCTGTTTTCTTCCACCTCCTGACCAGATTTCCTTTTGCCTTTGAAGCTTCAAGCATGACCTGAGTGATCCAGATCATAGATTTCTTACTAAAAAGAGTTCTTGTGATGGCCCTTCTGCTCCTTTCCGTCCACTCGTACCATTCACCAGCCGTTCCGTTGATTCTCTCGATGTCAAAAGACTTAAAGCCTATAGCAAAGTAAATACAATCCTCCATAGTAGAGGAAGGTTTACAAGAAGAAAAGATGTGGGAGAGAGTTTCCGGTGATCGGAAGGACCACCGAAAGGAAGGGGTTGGGATTTGTCTAAGTCATTTCTTGGAAGTTGTGCCTGGGAGAGAAATTTAGATAAGATTGCTCCTTTTCTATGATTTATCTAACTTTGTCAATTTTGTTTGGGCATTTGGGGTTAGCAGCTGCAGCTGCCTTCTTCTTCACTGATGGAAGCTTGTCGGAGCTCTTAGCTTACCAGAATCAACAAATGAACTCCTGGCCACAATTAGTACAATGTAAGCCATTCTTCATTTTAGTTAGTTCATCGGTTTTTCTGCAGAGAAAGGAAAAAACTATCCATGCAAGAGAATCATGAATAGGAATGTAGTGAAATCATCCACTCTCTGTAACGCCAAACGGCTTACACTATTTGGTTCACTCCTATCTTATAACTATTGGGTTTCTTGCAAATATTCATTTGAGAACCAACTTGATCATTGTTTATTCAATGTCTTATGACATGGTGTCCACCCATAAGATGTTTGATAAATTGTCTGATAGGAATGTTGTTTCATGGACTGCACTAAGTTTTATCTGGGTACTCTCAGAATGGGTATTCACTTAATGTGTTTGTTGCTATGCATAGGGAAGGGGTGAGGGAAAATCAGTTTACTTATGGGTGTGCACTAATGTGTCATGAATGAATTTAGGAAAGGAAATACAAGGGATCATTCATAAGAGCAGGTAATTCATTAACAAAAGGTGGAAAAGCTAAGTGAAAATCCATATGCGCGTAGTTAAACATGTGTCTTGCGTAAGTTATATGGTTATCATAGTTTGTGTATACATGCTGGTTGTCTGCAACAACTCACAATTTCACAATACAAACGCTGATATATATATATATATATATGTTTTGCTGAATACTATTCCAATACTATAAGACACAGCAAAGGAAATTGCAGGAAACAGCGATACAGGGAAATAGACTTGAAATCTCAAACTAAAAGTCTAGAAGGGGTTCAGAAGACAGAAGAAGGAGATGAGATTATTCAGAATCACAAATAACTTCCTTATCCCTTCCTACCCACATTCTCACACTTCTATACCAATTCCATAACTAGCTCTTGCCTTGCTCACGTGACTTTCTTCCAGCCCAAAAGTAACTGTCCAGCCTTTTAGGTGGAATTACACTTCTAGTACTCCGACGCAGTTTGCTAATGCAGAAATCAGCACTCATTGCATCCTCTTTATTTTCCAAATTAGCAGATGTATCAACTGAGTTCACAACATTACTCCCCTCCTGAAAATCGACCTTGTCCTCAAGGTTGAAGTCATCTATCTCGGTCTGGTCAGGACAATCTTGGAACTGCAATGGTGTTACTTGTTGGATAGGCTCGCCCAAGCAATGCTTAAGAACTGAAACGTGAAATACAGGATGTATCTTTACCTCGACTGGCAACTCCAATTTATATGCCACCTCTCCAATGCGCTTGATGACCTTTAAAGGACCAAAGTATCGTCGTCCTAGCTTATGACCCTTTTGCAGCCACACATAAAGTTGTCGATATGGTTTCAACTTCACAAAAAACCCAGTCACCCACTGCAAACACTAGCTCAGTACGATGTTTCTCTGTAAACTTCTTCATCTTTGTTTGCGCTTTGATCAAATTCGCTTTCAACAACTCCAGAACCGCATCATGCTGAATTAAGTAAGCCTCAACCAATTCACTAGCAGTGCTCCCCTATATATATTAATCTACAGTGGGAGGTTCTCACCCATACCGTGCTTGAAATGGTGTCATTCCAGCAGATGCTTGGTACGAAGTATTGTACCAGAATTCGACCCAAGGTAGCATTGTGACCCACACCCACTTGCTTGGAGCATCAACAACATAGCAGCGGAGATATTGTTCAAGACACTTATTTAGGGCCTCAGACTGTCCGTCGGTTTGGGGATGATATGCAGTACTCATAGCTAATGTCGAACCCTGCAAACGATTGATTTGCTGCCAAAAGAATGGAGGAATCGGGGATCATGATCAGTGACAATAGCGCGAGGAGGGCCGTGAAGGCGAATTACATCCACTATGAATGCTTACGCTACCAGTTGAGTTGTGAAAGTGGAGGGTAATGGAATGAAGTGACCATATTTGGTCAAACGATCCATAACGGTAAGGATAGTAGTCTTTCCTTTGGAACTAGGAAGGCAAGTGATAAAATTCATACCCAAATAGCTTTTGAATTACAAGACTTTACTCATCTCCATGTAGGTTTCGAGTGTGGCCATATAGCCTCTATTAATAACAATACAACAACAACATACCTAGTGTAATTCCACAAGTGGGGTCTAATCTCTATTAATAACAATATAATGTAAAATAAAATTAAAAGAAACCAGCTTGGGAATATGTTCACAGTTGAAAGGCATTTTTAGCCTTTCCATTACTTTTGGATTTGCCACGTCCCCAGAGTGTTCTCATTAACCACATTTCAGACCTTTTCAGTTGTGAACTTATTCTCAAGCCAGTGTTTTTTAGTCCTATTCTCAGCCCTCCAGAATCATGTTTGTTGGTATGAAAGCTTTTCTTTCTTATGTTCATGTAATCATGTAGTTTATATTCTTCTGATGACCCATTATGTATTTAAATGTTCACTCATTTGAGTTGCTAAGGTGCTGCTTTCGCCCTTTTTCTTTCTTTTTTACAGGTACCATTATATCCTACTGCAATTTTTCAGGGTGAAACTGATGGTAAAGGAATGAGTCTTTTCTTGTACTTTACTCTTTCCAAAAGTTATGCAAAAGAACTTCCTTCTCATTTTCAAGAGAACATCAGAGTAAGTTCTAGACTTCTAGTTGCCATGTCATTGGTTCCTTGTTTCTCTTTAAACCTGTCTCTAGTTGTATATACCTTCTGTTGTTTCTTAATTGTTTAATCATGTTTCTTCATGTTTTTCTTTTTTATTATGCCTCTTGTAACATTTGTTTCTCTGTTGGTGTTTCCTTTTTTCACATTCTGTTAGTTGCTGTGTACATTCTTTTGTAGTATTGTGTTATGTACTGCTTCTTTCCCAGTCATTATTTCATGATTTATTCACCTCTTGTCTGTTTCTTGGTACACCATCACAGTCAGATTTTTTACTGAGCAATCTTTTCCTACTCTTTCCTATTGATCAGTGGGTAATGGATTTTTTACAGAACAATCTGTTCCTACTCTTTCCTATCAATCTCAAAATAATTTTTGACAAGTTACAACCCCTAATTCAAACATAGTCATCCAACTTAGCATTTCGTCTTTTGATCCTCTTGCCTTTTCCCAACTCGTCCGTCATTACTTGTGCATCGACCTCGTAGGGGCCCTATCGTTCACAACGTCTCTGGCAGCCAAAACATTGTCAGGAATTTGACGTACCATCCCAGATTGAATCCTGTTTGGTACTAGCAAACGGTTACTAAAACCCTGTGTCGCTCTGAAAATGCCCCATAAGTAGCATTTCAGTTGGTATCCTGCCAACCAGTTTCTCAAATAACTTAACAATGAACACAAAATAACAACATCTAATGAAAACACGAAATAAGTAAAAACTTACTCCAGTGATGCAGGGCAGTTCTATGGATGTGAAAACCAACAGCTCCCCATATGGCGTTAATGCTCGTAGAGCATGTCCTCCACCAATCATATCTTCAACCAAACGATCAAATTTCTCCTGGTTTCTGTATGGAGAAAATGAAAATGACAACAAAGCGAATTTGATGAAAAGTACTAAGCGTAAAATGGTGAACATATAAAGTACTTACCTTGCCTCCGAGGGGAAGAAAAACAATTCAATGTCATCAGTAGTAGCCTCTGATGTGTTGAAATACTTAGGCCATAAATCAGCTTTAGGAAGCATTTCAAAGTGAAGATTAAGAAAAAGTAGCTTTGCTTTTTCAGAAATACTCTGGCTTGCTTTGTCGGAGAGGTGAGCAATAACTCCGTCAAGCTTATACTTCTTGTTCCATACGTTAAAGCAACCTTTGCCAGAAAATGTTCAAGAAAACAGACAATAGGAAAGTTCTTTCATTGAACAATAACTTTCCTATTGTCTGTTTCCTTGCACATTTTCTGGCAGAGGTTGCTTTAACGGATGGAACAAGAAGTATAAGCTTGACGGAGTTATTTCTCACCTCTCCGACAAAGCAAGCCAGAGTGTTTCTGAAAAAGCAAAGCTACTTTTTCTTAATCTTCACTTTGAAATGCTTCCTAGAGCCGATTTATGGCCTAAGTATTTCAACACATCAGAGGCTACTGCTAATGACATTGAATTGTTTTTCTTCCCCTCGGAGGCAAGGTAAGTACTTTATATGTTCACCATTTTACGCTTAGTACTTTTCATCAAATTCGCTTTGTTGTCATTTTCATTTTCTCCATACAGAAACCAGGAGAAATTTGATCGTTTGGTTGAAGATATGATTGGTGGAGGACATGCTCTACGAGCATTAACACCATATGGGGAGCTGTTGGTTTTCACATCCATAGAACTGCCCTGCGTCACTGGAGTAAGTTTTTACTTATTTCGTGTTTTCATTAGATGTTGTTATTTCGTGTTCATTGTTAAGTTATTTGAGAAACTGGTTGGCAGGATACCAACTGAAATGCTACTTATGGGGCATTTTCAGGGCGACACAGCCTGTTTGTTGGTACCAAATAGGATTCAATCTGGGATGGTACGTCAAACTCCTGACAATGTTTTGGCTGCCAGAGACGTTGTGAACGATAGGGACCCTACTGAGGTCAATGCACAAGTGATGACGGACGAGTTGGGAAAAGGCAAGAGGATCAAAAGAAGAAATGCTAAGTTGGATGACTATGTTTGAATCGGGGGTTGTAACTTGTCAAAAATTATTTTGAGATTGATAGATATGCACGACTTCAGTTACATCTCTAGGAAGGGTTGTGAAACATTCCTAGGTAGTCTAAAGCTATGCTCCTTGGATGTAGGCCTCACAATTCAGGTGAGTATCTATTCATAAATTCTCTTTTTTTTTAAAAATCAATTGCAAGTAATTATTTTCACTTTTAAAATCATGGTAACAAAACTGAAGAATTGTTCCTTTTGTGATTCTGTCCAACCTTTATGCTAGACAAGGAAGATGGAACGATACTGAAAGAATCAGAGGAACAATTGATGAAAGAGGACTCGAAAAACTACCAGGCTACAGTAGGAGTGACATAAACTAATATCTTGTATATGTTAAAACTGGTTGAACAGACTACTGTTGGATCTTATGCTGATCTGCATGAACTGGCTCTCGCTCTTATTTTTTACTCCAATCATTGTTCCAAACATTCCTTGCGTGAGAAAATCCAATATTGATGTTAAAGATGCTGGTGGTTCAAAGACGAAGCAAGGGATGAGATCTCTGGGTGCAAGCACACAATTGACTTCATGAACCTTGCCACTTGTCACAGATCCTGTGAACTAACTTGGAATCCAGGCAGTACGAAGAGTTGTATCTCGCTTGCGTGCTATTACTGTGACAACCTTCATGGCCCATCTGTCTCCTAAGCAATTGTCTGTGTAGTCCTTTCCGATTAGCTTCCTTCAATTAGATGGTCAAATTTGAATATTGACGCAGAAAGTAACAGGACGTTGAGTATTGATTTTGAATGTGATTTATTATGTCTGAAGTTCGGTTGAAACTATCTAATGGAGTTGCAGCAAAGAAAAACTGAAGTGTTGGGCCAAGCACCATTTTTTTTCCTTCGTATAACAGCCAGTGCTGTTAAAAGTCATCTCATTGTCACTTAATGCAATGAAGCTATGTGAAGAAAGGGGGCTACTCATTGGTGAAGCCATGTGCTTCAAGGAGTGTGCGCTTCAAATAATGACGCAAAATGATCCAGACAAAAAGGTTAGTTCTTTGAATCTCAATTTTGAGGAGTTGGATTAATATCAACATTATTCTATATTGTATATTGAAACTATTTATTGTAATTATCGCAGAACTAAATCCATATATGTTAAGTATTTTTTGTTCTTAAATTGTGCACTTCAAGCCTCATGATCATTGTTGCCTTTTTGTTTGCTTCGCTTTTAAAAACATCGGTAATAGTGGTGTTTTGATCATCTTGCATGCACTTTGATTTTTCCTCAGGATACTCATTTTCTACCACCGAGGTTTAGACAGATGGGAAGAATTTGAACCTACACTTCAGTTGCTTCAGGGAAGTCACACTGGTAAGTATGAATCTCATAGAAACTTTCTAGTTACATTAAATTAAATTTTCTTGACACAGTAAATTTTTTGTAATTACTTTTCCCTAAATAAAAATGGGTATTTGAAGTTTCCCATTTATATTTCTCAAAAAACTTGTAATTTAGGTTTCTAATTCCTTTTTCTTATCTAATCAGGCTTCCCACTCACTAATCCTATTCCTAATAAATTTAGGTTTGCTAATAATATTATATAGAAACTCAGTAATACTATTCCTAATAAACTTTGGTTTGCTAGTAATATTTTATTAAAATAAACTTGGAAGGGTCTATGCTTCCATTAGTAAAAAAAATATTAACTTCTCTCAATACTTGCAATATGTTTCCAACAGGATTTGTATGCCATGACTGCTTCAAGCAGACTCTCGTCTGCGTTAAACCAAATTCTGAACAAGAAAAATTGATTATTCCCCCAATTACTTCTTCATATTCTTCTTCTTTACCCTATTTAACCATTCACCTTAATTTCAGTATAATACATCAATTTTGGTATATAACACCCAATGATCAAGCATCCGAATACTTGGGTGGAGCATCGGACAGTTCAACCGAATCGACCCAAATCATTCTTCATCTTTCCGATACCAAGCTCTATGAGAGACTCGACTGTGCTATATCAGAAGTGTTTATAAGTTTTAAGGACGAGTTTGAAGATCAACATCACATTATGGTTGAACAAACAACTCGTAAGTTGCAAAGCATCATGACTACACAGATGTCGGAGGTATGTATGCATGTGACATTAACGATTGATCACGAATGTGAGGGTAGAATTTTGTTAGCATCTGAGAATGGAATGGTGCCGGCTAGTATATCATCAATAGAGTTGCTAGAGCCGATAGAAGTTGATGAAAGAAATAGCAACGATGAGTGTTTGGTATGTCTAGATGAGATAGGGGAGGAAACTCAAGTACTACGTTTGCCTTGCTCTCATATGTTTCACGCCGAGTGTATTACCAAGTGGTTAGAGAGTAGCCATTACTGTCCGCTTTGCCGCTTTCAGATGCCCACAGATTAGACAAGACTACATAACTATTGTGTTATTATTGTTCTTTGATGTTTGTGTTGCATACCTCTTAACAAGATTCAAGCCTTTTTATTTTTTTTATTTTAGCTTTAATGTACACAATACATCATTGAACCAAAAAAAATTGAATTAGTTATTAATTTTGTCAATAATCTATCGTTTTTTGTAACAATTCTTTTATCCTATTTAGCCTAATTTACCCTTTTTCAATACTAAACTATTTTAATTACAGTATTATTTTTAGAATATTTTCTCTATTACAAATTCTTTAAAAATAAGAAAGTACATCCCTCTTTACTCAAAAGTCCTCACTAATTTTCTCGGTAAATCAAATTTCCTTTTTTTAATGGCTAACGTTCAACTTTAGCCCAAAGTTGTTGAAGAAAATTAAAACGTTCTATTATTAAAAATAAAAAAGATGAATAATACAGTGTATTTTGATCTATTAAGAAAATGGTTACCATAAATATTCATTTTTGTCATATATTTGTAGGAATATAATTATGGTATTTTATTTGAATGATTTTAAATTATGTAATGAATCATATGGTTCGATATTTTGTGAAGTTTATAATTATAGTTAGTTGGTGTGTAAAAAAAATTCCTCTCAGAATTCAAATTAAAAATCTAGCATTTTTAAATTTATTGAATTCATTATTACGTAACAATAAACAAAAGGTTATTTTATGTAATAAAAAAATATTAGGCTGAATAAATTTATATGGGATGGGTCTGTAAGAGGCTGGGTGTGATGAATTGAAAATAAAAGAGAGTAGTATTAAAAGTATTTCTAAATTCGGGGTGAATCATTAATTTCATCACCAAACTCTCTATCATTAATTTCATCACCAAACTCTCTATCATTAATTTCATCACCAAACTCTCTTTTACTTGACTAACTGAATTTAAATATACTTTGATTTTGCAATATGAGTGAAATACACTCCTTGCCAAATTTAAGAATATTTTCAATACTTATTTCGATTTTTTATTAAGATACACATGCTCCTATAAGATATTGATACCACTTGCTATGTCATGTGACAAATTAAAAATGTATCTAAGTTTAGCTAGTCAAGTAAATAATGATTTAAAGTTATTAATAGTTCAAAAATGACACTAATAATTTGCTTTACGATAAAAAATGTTTTCATTGAAGTCGGATTTGCCCCGCAACTACCCGCCCATTAAGTAAGTAATTCTTGGGAAGTACAAATTGGAAAGAGTAAACGAAAGCTTGAATTGACACGTCAATCAACTGGCCGGAAAATCGTCATAGCTAACTTCACCATAAAAATGGTGGAAATTTAACACTTTAACACAAAAAGCACCATTAAATATGATTCCTTTTGTCACCTTCACCTTACTCTTCTTCTTCAACTTGATTTCATCATCATCTTCTTCACAAATCTCCATTTCTGTATCCCCAAAAACCTTATCAAAATCTGGTGATTTAGTTACAATCAAATGGACTGGTATCCCCTCACCTTCTAAACTCGATTTCTTAGGAATTTACTCACCACCCAGTTCACTCCACGACAATTTCATTGGCTATATTTTCCTATCTTCTACACCCGAATGGGAATCTGGGTCGGGTTCAATTTCCATCCCTTTAGTCAATCTTCGATCTGGATATCAGTTTCGGATATTCAGATGGACGGAGTCTGAGATTGTACCGGATCTAGTGGATCATGACCACAATCCGTTACCGCAGACAAAGCATCTTCTTGCGGTGTCGGAGGAGGTTGGGTTTGTTTCGGGTCGGGGACCCGAACAGGTACATTTGGCTTTAACGGGTTTTGAAGATGAGATGCGGGTTATGTTTGTTACGTCTGATGGGAAAGAGAGTTATGTGAGATATGGGTTGACCCGGGGTAGATTGGGTCGGGTTGTGAAAACTCGGGTTGTGAGGTATGAGAAGGAAGATTTGTGTGATGCTCCAGCTAATAGTAGTATTGGATGGAGAGATCCTGGGTTTATACATGATGGAGTTTTGCTTAATTTGAAAAAGGGAAAGAAGTATTATTATCAGGTATTGTTCGGGTCTTAATTTTCTTAAACTCCGTGTTAATTAGTTGAGATTAAAGCTTTGTTATTATTAGTATTTACTTAGAGTAACGAAAAATATGAAATTTAGAGTGTTTTTAATTTTAGATGTAGTAATAATCAGTTTCATATGGTATTGTTGAGTGAGCTAAAGCTGCGGATTGCTAATTCGTAGTACGAGTTAATGGTTTAGAATACGCGAGATGCTTCATGCACCGTGCAGCCGTGATCTGTACCTACATATTCCGTATTCCTTTAATTCATTAGCGAATTCATTTTCTCAGCATGAGTAAAGTTGCTGTCATGTGACCAGGAGTTCACGGTTCAAGCCTTGGTAACAGCCTCTGGCAGAAATGCAAGGTAAGGCTGCGTACAATAGGCCCTTGTGGTCGGGCACTTCCCTGGATTCTGCATAGCGGGTTTTGGTGCACCGGGCTGCCCTTTTTTAGCAAGAGTTATGCTTTTACATGGGGTGGGAGGATTGAGCAGTGGGCAGCCAAGTGAAGTTTTGGTTTGCAATATGATGGTATTGATATGATAGAAGTTCAGGGTTTCTAATGACAGTATAATATGGTGAGATATGGTTTGAGCGATGAGCGAGTTCATGCATGCAATTTTCCAGCGGAGTAAAAAAATTTCTTGTTGATAAATTATCTAGTGAAGAACATTGAGCCCCCAAAATTGAATTTTTCATCAAATTCACAGCTATCTGCTGCAGTGGAACCATCCTCTATTTTTAAGAATGTTCGGAAGTAATACTAATTTCACCCCATCCATACAAAATCTTTTTTTCTGATCCTTAGTAGCTATGGTGGTACGCTGTAATGGTATATAACGCGGAATTAGAAATCGTTCATTTCTTAAAAGATGTCAGAGTTGCCTCAGTTGATATCTCTAACAATGCATTACCATACAGGTTGGCAGTAATTCAGGGGGCTGGAGCACCATTTACAGCTTTGTGTCACAGAATGGAGACTCGGATGAAACATTTGCTTTCTTGTTTGGAGATATGGGGACTGCTACACCATACTTGACATTTCTTCGTACACAGGAAGAAAGTAAATCAACGATTAAGTGGATTAGCCGTGATATTGAAGCTCTTGGTAATAAGCCTGCCCTTATCTCACATATTGGAGATATCAGCTACGCAAGAGGATACTCTTGGTTGTGGGACAACTTTTTTACTCAGGTAGAACCTGTTGCATCCAGAGTTCCATATCATGTATGCATTGGAAACCATGAATATGATTGGCCACTTCAACCTTGGAAGCCTGATTGGTCAAGCTACGGGAAAGATGGGGGAGGTGAATGTGGTGTACCCTACAGTCATAAGTTCCATATGCCAGGAAACTCTTCAGTGCCAACTGGAATGCATGCTCCTGCAACTCGGAATCTTTATTACTCATTTGATTCTGGGCCCGTTCACTTTGTCTATATGTCAACTGAAACCAATTTCCTTCCAGGTAGTAATCAGTATGACTTTTTAAAGCATGACTTGGAATCAGTTGATCGCGTAAAAACTCCTTTTGTCGTCTTTCAAGGGCACAGACCAATGTACAGTTCAAGTAGCGGAACAAAAGATATATCTTTGAGGAAGAGAATGATTGAGTATTTGGAACCTCTTCTTGTGAAGAACAATGTGAATCTTGTATTGTGGGGACACGTTCATAGGTATGAGAGGTTTTGCCCTTTGAATAACTTCACCTGTGGAAGCTTGGCCTTGAATGGGAAGGAGCGAAAGGCTTTCCCTGTTCAAATTGTGATTGGGATGGCTGGACAGGACTGGCAGCCTATCTGGGCACCGAGAGAAGACCACCCAACCGATCCTATTTTCCCACAGCCTCTGCAATCTCTGTACCGTGGGAGTGAATTTGGATATGTGAGGCTGCATGCCACAAAGGAAAAGCTAATACTTTCTTATGTAGGAAACCATGATGGAGAGGTGCATGATAAGGTGGAGTTCCTAGCTTCAGGAGAACTTCTCAATGCTGATATCCATGATGGTCCTGCAGCCGCAGAACACATGGAATCTAAGTTCTCATGGTATGTAAAGGTTGGAAGTGTGCTAATGCTTGGAGCTTTTATGGGTTACATAGTTGGATTCATATCTCATGCTCAGAAAAATTCTGCTGATAAAGGCTGGAGACCTATAAAAACTGCGGAAATATGAATTCTTGCTTCTTCAGATTGTGAAATTTGGCGAATACTCAAGTCTTACAAGGCAATCTACATTGTGATAGTCTACTACCAGTTGCCAGATAGGAAAACCAAAGTTAAGACGATGCTTCACCTAGTCACGGTAAGATAGAGAGAATGCCTGCTTAATAAATGTGGCCAGCATTTTGCACTAGTCCTGTAACGTGACTATGTGAGAATAATCTTTGTGTTTGGTAATGGGTATTATTTAGTTCCAGGATTATTTTATTCCGTCATTTGAGTATAAATGGTGGGATAAGTTATCCATATGGAAGGTGGATAAAATAATCTCATGGGATATCCTGGTCTATCCCATCGACCTAACGTCCCCGTAGCGTGTTTTCAATGATTTTAGATGTGATTTGGAGAATGTTCTTGTATATGATCAGTGCTTGATTATGTTGTTGTTTAGAAGTTGCCAAGAAATTAAAGAATATATAATGGTTGTGATTTAGCTCTTCCTCTCTGTTGGTTTACTACTTTCTGTAATAAAGAGACTTGTGTTTTTTCATGGATAATTGTTGTTGGTGATTGTTCTTGTTAAATAGAGGAGGCATGTTGGTCTTTTGGATACAACAATATAATTGTGATCATAGTAGATGTTTTTTAAGGTCTTGACGTTTGAGGAAAATCAATTTTTATTCAAACCGTTAACACCTGCATCACAATTCACAAGTTGTGCTTTTTAAGGTTGAGAAGTTAAGGTTGCATTGTAGTTTGATAGGTGAATTGTACTACATGAGTGCCAAAATTGATAAGTGAAGTCATTGATGAGGAAACTTAAAGGGAATGCAATGGATCTAGCTTGATGTAGAAGAGTTCAAAGTGTGATTTTATTGAATTTGATAAATATAAGAACGGTAATTTTTGACGGATTCAGTATTTGAAGTTCAAGTTAATATACAATAATATTTGGGTTCATAGTCAAATATTTGTAGATATTTACATATATATGGTCCAAACATGAGTTGTAACCAAATAGAGTTAAAGTTAGGAAACTACCTACTAAAGATTCTCCCAAACAATAGGAACTAATAATGGATAAGACATAAGAACCGTCCTATAACTATGGCGAAATTGTAAGGTGCACATTTAAATTATATGAGGGTCCTATTATATCCTGAACTTATTATTCTACCTTATTTACACCCCAAAACTATGGGAGCATCCTATTACCTTCTTAGGTTAATTATCAAGATTGCACTGGTTTTTGAGTTAAACCAACCTATTGTGTCAATTAAGATGATGTTATTGCAAGTTTATTCCATTTTGATTAGTTTATGAGCAAATTTGACTCTTTTTCCTATGTGAAATTGTAACTTGGAGGTCTCTCAATTACATTTAGATATGATAACAAAGATGCTTTTAAACCTGTACTGATTACTAATCCATCATACTCTTGAAATAATCATTTCTTTTTTCTATCTTTAGGGGAATACACACTATTCGACATTCAGAATCCATAAACTTCAAATCATGACTGTGTCTGACAATGAGTAGAAGTACCAATAGGTCTAGTTCCTATCCCAACAAGTGCATTTCTCTTGAAGAAGACAAATATTTATGAAGAAATAAGACATGAATCAACAATTAAAAATGATTTGGAAAGGTAATTTTGGCAAATCACTTGGCAATAAAGCTTAAAGCATAGTAACAACTTCCTTGGCTTTTTCAAATGACATTATAGAAGCATAAAAAAACATGACATGAGAATGTCTCAAAGTTAAAGAAGTGAATGAACTTAACTAGCAAAACTTGAAGCATATTCACAGAACATGCCACAAGTAGCAGTAATGTAAGGCTCTTACAACTGATAATTACAAAGAATGTAGGGATGACAAGTGAGAAACCGGACATCCAGACCTGCTTATGCTTCTGCCTAATCGAAAATCAGCTTACCAACAAACATCGCGCATCTATTTTTAAATAAACTACCAACACGCAAAGGTAGGCTCACCATTCATGTCCTCAACAGGAGCAGGAAGGTTAAGATCAAGTAAATCAGCAAATTCTGATCCTTTGACTGCTGAAGCTTGGTTGTGATTCTCCTGTGAACCAACAAGGAAATGAGACCTTTTGTGGCCACCTAAAGCTTGTCCAGACTTAAACATCCTGTTGCAGAACGGGCATTCGTGTCCTTTGAACTTTTTAGGCTCCATCTTCTTCTCAGGATTGTAATTGACATCTTGACCATCATGAGCACCTGGTTTTCTGTTGTTAAATGTCTCCCTATGCTTTCCCTTGTCTATGTAACTAGGACCATTATCAGCACCACAACCATTCTCCTCGGTTTCATATGTTGATTCGAAATAGGCATTGGCTTTTTTGTTGCAAGGTCTGTGTCCACCAAGAGCTTGGTAAGAGCTAAAAGTCTTCTTGCAGTTGAAACACTCATACTTTTTCTTCTTCTGAGCATGTTTGCTTCCTTGAGGACCTTTAAAACCGACCTTTATCTTCCTAAACGACGACTCATTTCCTAATTCTGGTTCACAAGATATATCCTTTGTTCTTTTTCTTGAGTCACTCTTAACCAAATTTGAAGCCATTCCATAGCTATCATATTTATATTCTTTGGTTGAACCATTCCTCATTTCTGTTATGTACTTTGTTGTTGTTGTTGTTGTTCTGTTTAAGTCCTTTTCCACGTCTCTTCTAGTCTCATCACACCAAACTCCAACGCTCTTGTTAGACGTATTCCATTGGTGATTACCATTTCTATGGAACTCATCAACAGATGCATCTGATTCAACTTTCATATATTCGCCTAAAAAGTATCCAGAATCAGAATTCTCAGACTCAGCTTCAGCATTCAAAGCACTAAGTTTCAAGTTTCTGTCCGTCTCTTTTTTGCATTTTCGATGTGTTTCATCTAGATTGTCAGCAGGTTTTAGACAATCCTTTCTAGCTACTTTCATGTCGACAGATGATGATTTCGTCTCCAAAATAACAGAATTGTTGTCAGAAGACTCAACAACTGAATTGACACCATTCCAAATCCCAGAATCCATCGACAACATCATCAAACTCTTAGCTACTTCCTCTTGATCTTGCTCATCAATCTCAGAAACAGATGACGAAACACTTCTATTGTTAACTAAGCAAAAAGAGGAAGACTTAGCTACAAGTCTATTGTACCTTTTAGTATTTGATCTGCTCCTCAGTTTTGGCTCCTCAGCTTCAGTATCCGAGTTGCTGTCCATCAACAGATTCTTGTTTTCACTAGTCCACGAGTGATCATCTTTCGACCCTCCCCTGTCTTTACCCGAGTGACACGCCATATGACCACACAAAGCTTTCAACGATTGAAACACCTTACCACATTGCTGACAAACATTCTCCTGAGGCAACAAAGGAGACCTCGAATCCGAAGCCCTCCAAGTTTTCTTGGGATTGTCTCTAAGACCATAACCAGAATGTTCACTTAATTCTAACAGTGATTTATGATCTTTCTTGCTATTATTCTTCCCACCATCAATCCAAGATTGCAACTTTTTCTGTTTAAACTCAACTTTTACATGAGACCTCATGTGACCACCAAATGACTTCCCACATGGATACTTCTTGTCACACAACTTACAAAAGTACTTCAAATCTTGATCTTCTTCCATTTAAACAACTTTGTACAACAACAACAAATCCAATATCAAACAAATTCACCGCGTAAACGCAAGATCAATCAAGTTCAAAACATCCCCACACTGACAACACAGTCCATGATCAAGAACCCCATATCAAAGAAAAGAGGAAAAAAGCATTAGATACAGATCACCAAGACTCTTCTTGGCTATTGCATTATATTAGCTAATCTCTCAAATAAATAAAAATGATACATGTTTTTGGGAAGTAAATGATCAGACCCACAATAAAAGGAGACTCTTTCAATTCCCATATCTATGTAATCTCTCACTCACTCACTCACTAAGACATACCAGATATTAAATGTACAAAATTTCAAGAATCCTTTATGAGAAATTCTATCTTTAATGACCATAAGACTAGCAATATATTTGGGACTTAAAAAAACAAATCAGAACAGAAAACTGAAGACTCTTTCCTCCTCAACAGAACCACAAAAACCCCTTCTCTCACTCTTTTAGAAAATAAAAAAGTGTTGAAATCTTTAATGACCATAAGACTAGCAAAAAAAAATTCATTCTTTCTAAGCATATGGTCAAGATCTGATGGTTAATTTATTATTTGAGGATTGAGATTAAGAAAATTAAAAGAGTGAATACATTTTTTCTATTTTTGGGTATTGGAAATTAATTCTTTTATTCTGAAATCTGTATAAAAACATTCCTCATTTGTCTATGCTCCTATGGTCATACTCATAAATAGGTTCCAATCTTGAGGCTTTATTGTTCTTTTTTAGGATTAATATGCATGGTCAACCCTTTAATCTTATGAGAATATTTCATTTAGACGTTCGAATTAAGTCGTGTTTCAATTGAACACTTTAATTTATAATAAAATGTTTTAGTTAGATATGCCATCTTTTTAAATTGTACGCATCAAGTAGAAAATGTTCGGAGTTTTACGGCTGATTGAGGTGAATGTATAAAATTAAAGAAAATGACATATTTTATGTGATTAATTTATAATCACCTAATAGACAATTGAGAATATACGCAAAAAAAGAAATTCAAAATTTGAATCGTGAGTGTCTAATTGGAATACTTTATTAAGAGTTAAGATGTTCAATTGAAATATAATTTAGTTTGAGTATCTAAATAAAATATTCTGACAAATTTAAGGGATTGATGATGTTTTAAGCCTTCTTTTTATTTATCTTCCTCCTTATTTTTGTCTTCCTAACTCATTAGAAAATTCATTTTGACCCTTAACTTTACATGCTTTGTATTTGTTTTCTTGGATTATTTTCTCCCAACTCTTATTTTACTTGGTCAACTTTTTTTTTTTCTATAGATAATTTATGTGGAAGATAGTGCATTGGAAGTATCATTCACCTGCTTGTCAATTTATAAAATTAATTAACTTATTTCCATTTAATCCTTAAAAGTTATATATATATATATATATTTGCGATTATAAATTTTCAAAGGGTCTTAACGTAGGATTTAATCCAATTAATGTTTATGCAATTAATTTGGGCAAAACTTTTTTGATGATGATATTGGATATATATTTTGATAAAGTGGACAAGGATCGAGATCTCTCACCTAAGCAGTAAAGTAGTAGAAGCAACAAAAATAAAAAGAAGATACATTGAAGATAACATAGTTGTGATGGTGAGGTGATTGCGAGATTTGTTTCAAGACATATATCGATGCGACTGATAAGAAAGAATCACATGATAACATTAACAGCTTTAACAAGATCTAATAAATTCAAGAAGAGTAATAAAAGTATCAAGTGATATTGAACAAATGTGAAGAAAAAGACAAGAAGAAAATATTTCAAGTTACTTTAAATGGATAAGCTATTTTTTTTAGTTCATACATATATAAAACAAAGTTTAAGGTCAATAATCCAACCTCCTCCTTCTTGGCATTTATAGTTTTACTTTACTTAAGCATTCTCATTTGTTATATCATCATGTAGTACTCTATATAAATTCCGTGATAATCGTAAAATATGTATTTTTTTCTAGTTTATTTTCATACTTGTTATCTCATTAGAATTGATAAAATACGTTCTAGCTTAATTTGTTTGTACTGATCAATTTGAGATTTGTTTTTGTTACTTGTTCCCTTTTTATTGTTATGTTGCGTTTTTCGAAAGTCATTTAAATAATTTTCAAAGCTAAATTATATTATATTACTTTAATATTTTAAAATAAAATATTAGATATTCAAAAACTATACGAAAAGTACTATAAATTACATTTTTTTTATATCAATATGAAAAAAATTACATCATAAAATGTTAATCAAAATTTATATTATTTAACTCTGAAAAAGAAAATTATAACAGCTAAAAAAATCAAATAAAATATTACTAAAAGTCAGCCAAACATTCAGTATAGCCTATTTTTCTTAACTAAAAGTAATTGTAATTTGGGATCCCGTGAGCAGAAAACATACCCATTTTTTAATAATATTTTGATTTCCCTTTTAACTTTGAGAGAAGTAATTATTCCCAAGTAATAATGAGAGTACGTCTAGATGTGTGAGCCTCGGAGCTAGATAGGATCAAGGGTCATTAAATCTTATTTTATGAAAGGCTCGAGGATTATTCAAATCTTATTTTATAAAAGATTATGCTATTTAAATATGAGTAAATTTATATATATATCAAATGATGAACTTGTTTTAAACTTTTTATGTGTCGACTCCTTTATATTTTGATCACTTTAATGAAATCATGGGTCAGTGTTTTGTATTAGGGTTGTTCATAATCAAAACGAAATCGATAATTCGAATCAAATTTTTTATTGATTTATCGATAATGAGTTATTATTTTAGCGATTTTGATAATGATTTTGATTTTTTTACTATCGGGTTATTGATACTTAAAAGTTTGAGTTTTTTTAACGGGTTAATCGATAATTCGATAGTAAATTAAATAATTATATTTATACCACTTGATATATAAAATCCTTGACTTATAGTTCATTTTCATACTTTTATTTCTAGCTATCTCAAACTCTCGGTTATTCTACAATGTGATATTAACTTTTGAGTAAGATGTCATCTATCAACTCATGTGCATGGTTTATTTAGTTTGCCACCTTATTTGTAAGTGATTTTCAATGATTTTTTTGTTAAATTTTAATGATTAAACTGATAATCAAACCTATAAATCAATAATCAATAATCAATAAATTAATAACAAATAAACCAATATATTAATGGTCTTATAACGATTTAATCCATAAATACAATAAACTTTAAAACCAAATCGACCCGATCAATACACAACCGCGCTATTGTCCCTATAATCGGATCTGTATACGCTGTCCAGCTCACATTAAATTTTGATTAAATAATTGATCTCTCCATTAATAGAGAAGTCACGCTCGCAAGCACTCTCTCTTCATTTTCTCTCTCTAAACATCAATGGCGAATCCTGTATAGCTCTCTGCAACTGTTCAGTCTATACGTATATATAACGGAATTACACCAACCAACTCATACTTCCATACTCGCATTGTTGCACAACTGGTACGTTAACAATCCTATTAATTAGTTTTGTTCCATTCTGATTCCAGAATTTTGAGGTTTTTTGGTTGTGATTCCAGAATTTTGAGTTTTTTTTGGTTTACATCTGGTGTTCAGTATTCAGAGCTTCGATTAATCCAATTTGCGCCACATAAGGTGCAACAAACTAGAATGAAGCCGAGACCTCTGGTTAAGAACAGAGAGATCACTCTTATTGGTGTAGAATTTAGAGTTAATGAGTTGAGAACATGTGCAATCGTGTATTATATTGTATAGGTATGATTGTTTTGTAGGTGTTTACATGATTTGAACCGTGAGAAGCAATGCGTTTAGTTGAATCTGCTGCAAAGGGCTAGATTTTTCTCTGACTTTGTTAGTAATCGACTTTATATAATGTGATTTTGTTCTAGTGTGCAGCTTGATTTGGATCTGATCTGTGTTTGAGATTTTGCTATCTCTCGCGCTGGAAATGCTAGAAATTTGGAATCAATTATGAGTAGGATGTTTGTTTCAGCTGCGTATTTTTTCTTGATCTTAGGTGGATTCTGTGTTTTTGATATGTGTTTGAGACCATTTTCTGCCGGAGTTGCTGAAAGTTGGAATATAAATTGTGATTCATTTCTGTTTGGGGGATTGGGGTGGAAGAGTCTATTTTCATCCATCTTAGTTGGAAATTTTGTGTTTTAATCTGTGTTTGAGGACTTTTCCTGTTTGAATCGTTAAAATTGGAATATCAATTGTGCTTAGGATGTTAGTTTATGTTTGTATTTCTTTTCTTTTTTTTTTTTGCTAGTTTGCCTATTTTTATTGATTTTAGTTTTGGTGTTTTTTGCAGGTTGATCTGTCCGTGTAGTTGCTGGATTTGGATTACTTTGTGTTTGAGGATATAGCTAGAGTTGTTTCGGAATTGGCATTTTTCAGTGCAGTTGTGTTTTAGAGGACTTCTCTAATATATTTTGAGGGGTAATTGATGCATCATTATCATCTGGGAGGAGTTATGGTTGATCTAAACCTTTTGTTTTAGTTTCCAATTGGAGACTTACAGGATCAAAATTGTGCTGATTGAGATCTTGATTATCTGATTGGTTGTTTGGTATGATTTTGGAGTTCCATTCTCCTAAGGAAGTTAGGTTGAGTTCTAACCAATGCTAGTTGAAATTGTTTGAATTTTGTGTGATATATGTGGGTGATGATATCTGATGACAGCTTGTAGTTTTCATAGTTCTTGGAGGTTCAGGTTGAAGCAAATAGCTGGCACGTTGTGATCTTCTCAACTTGAACTTTGTAGAGGTTACACAAATTGGAGATGAAAAGCCCTTTGCTTAACAAATTATCAAAAAATTTCAGGTCTAGATCACCATTCAACTGGTTACTCTTGTGTCTAGTCAGTGTCTTGGTGGTGATAGCATTGCTAGGATCATCTTCAAGTACCTTTAGTTCGGTCACTTCCTATGTGAAGAATGATATATATACAAATTACAGAAAGCTAAAGGAGCAAGCAAGAAGCGATTATTTAGAGCTAAAAAGCCTTGCTGTGGGAGAAAATCAGATAAAGGATGTTGGTGTTTGTGGTAAGGAAAGAGAAAATTATGTGCCTTGCTACAATGTGTCTGCAAATATTCTAGCTGGGCTTAAAGATGGCGAGGAGTTAGATCGGCATTGTGAGTTATCACGAGAACATCAATATTGTCTGATTCGTCCTCCTAAGGACTATAAGATTCCATTGTCTTGGCCAGCAGGAAGGGATGTTATATGGAGTGGAAATGTGAAGCTAACCAAAGATCAGTTCCTTTCTTCTGGAAGCATTATGAAAAGGTAAAGTAAATTAAATGATCTCGCCAATGATCTTAACATGTCAAATTGCTGTGCTTTACATGCTTGAAGGATGAAGGCCTGCATTTTGAGTTTCCAAGCTCTTTTGGAATTATTCATATGTAGGAATAATCTCGAAGTCTTTATGTAAGGTGACAGCTTTACCTCTACCTTATTGTAACTCTTCGTTTCTCCAGGCTAATGTTACTAGAAGAGAATCAAATTGCTTTCCATTCACAAGATGGGATGATGGTTGATGATGTCAAAGATTACTCTCACCAAATTGCAGAGATGATTGGGCTGGGAAGTGACACAGAATTCCTTCAAGCTGGTGTAAGTAATCTTTTGTTCATCTTTCCATAAGCTACTCGTTTGGGTCAGCTGGTTTCTGAAGAATCGATGCTTCTAGTATTTTACCAGTTTCATAGCGTTGGAACTGTGATGCATAACCATAAATCTACTTGTAGAATATAAGACTTTTATTTACTGAATAACAGGTGCGTACCGTACTAGATATTGGTTGTGGCTTTGGTAGCTTCAGTGCCCACCTACTCTCGCTGAACTTGATGGCTCTTTGTGTGGCAGCTTATGGGTCATCTGGTAGCCATGTTCAGGTAGCACTCGAGAGAGGCCTTCCTGCAGTCATCGGAAACTTTATTTCAAAACAGCTACCATTTCCATCATTGTCCTATGATATGGTTCATTGTGCTCAGTGTGGAATCATTTGGGACAGCAAAGGTATTGCCATTGCTTTTCAGGAACTGTATTTCCCATACTTATTTCTCATTATCATTTTATGTGACCTGACTGATTTCCCACCAGTAGTTTATGAAGATTTTGTTTCATTAAGTATTTCTCAATTTACCTAATTTTGATATTTAATTCATTTTCCTAGTCTATTTCATGCTGTGAGAGTAGATGTACTTCACAACTAGTAATCCTATCTCCCAAACTGTGTTCTTTACAATGGAACTCCTTTACAGTCTAAAATATCTTCTCCAAAATAAAATAAGTCTTGTTGATTTGACCAATCTCACTTGAACTTTTTGGTGATCGTGCTGATAAATTATTGGTTCTGGTTCTAAATCCAGCCCCCAGCCCTGTCTCACCTAAAAAAGGTTATTGCTGAGCTGAAGCAAAATTAATCTTCACCATTAGACACACTCATCTTTTTCTGATAGTAACATGTTCCAGTTTTTGTGGTTTACTTTTTTTCTTTGTTGGATCACTCAACAACCATCAGTATGGTAATTGACCTTCTGATGATTTATACCCGAACAAGTCTGTAATGACATGAAACTAATAATGATTTGACAAAACAGATGGGCTGTTTCTTATTGAAATTGACCGTGTACTCAAGCCTGGAGGTTACTTTGTTTTGACCTCACCCACAACCCAGCAGCAGGGTAGTTCTACCGGTGCAAAGAAGGGAATCATGTCTACTCCTTTGGAAGAGTTCACTAAGAAGCTCTGTTGGTCTCTTTTGGAACAGCAAGACGAAACTTTCATCTGGCAGAAAACGGTTGATTCCCAGTGCTACACATCTGGGTAAGACTTATAAAGAAGCTTATGCCATGTATTCTCTCTATATTTTGTTCCTCGGTTCCTTTAACCTACTTTTGATTCACTTTATTCAGTTAAAAAGCTAAAAGTTGAAGAATAATCATTTAAATGAAGGTTACAATCAATTGCAGAGTACTAGACTCAGGAAGATGATTAGATTATTTTTTGGTTTAAACACATTATTCTTAGGTGTACTTGGATTTTGTATGTGTGCACGGTCAGCTTTGAACTAATTCACATTTTGTGTACACTGTCATACCTCTCTATAGTGACAGTGTCTGTTTGAAAGTTTCATGGCTGCTACAGTGGTGTTGTTATGTATGTACACTGAAATTTGACATTTAGATCTCATTTAGTTGTTATAAACAAAAGTATACAAAATTAAAAAGAGTGTGAATGTGAATAAGGCAAACATCAGTAGCCTTTCCTCGTGAAGTTATGCCCATAACTTATGGGCACCATTTTAATACAATTTGTTTTCTTTAGATTGATATACGTACTTGAAATTTACTATGTGCATGACATTAATGAATCACC
Source organism: Solanum appendiculatum (assembly GCA_018342035.1). Lineage (NCBI taxonomy): Eukaryota > Viridiplantae > Streptophyta > Magnoliopsida > Solanales > Solanaceae > Solanum > Solanum appendiculatum. Next base: position 476,342 of record JAGDQO010000043.1, on the reverse strand, counting down.
ATAAATATTTTAATATTTTATTTTATACATAATATGTTTCTTACAAAATATTATTACACAATATTTGAGTATAACTCTTATAGAGGGGTAATTTACGAAGAGTGTATTGCTACTATGAATGTCATTGTTGATATAGGTAGAATGTTGTTATAGAAAAGTAAAATATAACATGAAAAATTGGTTCTAAAGAAAATCAAGCCGTTATAGTGAAATGTCGTTATAACGAAGGACTGTTATAGAGAGATTTTATTGTACTTGCTTTCACTTTTAAAAACCCTACTTATACCCCTCCCACATCCCACTAAAAAGTTATGGAAAAACTCTCCGTTCATGCTCAGACTTTGATGCAGATGTCTTCCATTTCTGTTCTCTTTTTTCAAGTTACAGTTTTCTTTTTTATGTTTTATTTGACCACCTGACCTTCTCTAATTGTTCACTGGGTATGTTGTTGTTTACCTTCTCTAATTGGCTTTTGCTTTTTAATGTAGCAAGCAGGGTACCATACCAATTTGTAAAGGACAGGATATGCAACTGTACTACCAGCCACTTGCACATTGTATATCTGGAACAGGCAGTGATCGATGGGTTCCAATTCACAGCAGATCTTTTTCTATGAACTCAACTGAGCTCAAAGTTCATGGCAAGTTTATCTAAATAAAATTGGTTTGTTCAACTTTACCATCATTCTCTAATTTCCTGCCATTTTGGCTCTTTATTGTTAACATGCAATCATTGCCTGTGTTTTGTTTTATGGCAGGAGTTTATCCTGACAATTTCTTTGAGGATTCAGAATTCTGGAAATCAGCTGTGCGAAACTATTGGTCTTTGCTGTCACCCTTGATTTTCTCTGACCATCCAAAGAGGCCAGGAGATGACGATCCATTGCCTCCGTATAATATGGTGCGGAATGTCTTGGACATGAATGCTCATTATGGGGGTTTAAATGCCGCATTGTTGGAGGCAGGAAAATCTGTTTGGGTGATGAATGTTGTACCTCTTGGGATGCATAATACACTTCCTCTGATACTTCATCGAGGCTTTGCTGGCGTCCTGCATAATTGGTAAGCCATTATGCTTTAGACTCACTGAGATTTATGTGCTTTTGGATCTATCTTAAGTTTGTGGATTCAGGGATCATCTTGCAGATTATTTTAGTGAAGAAAATCACAGAACTTTGTGAATTAAGTAGCAAGTATGTATTTCTCGTAATGAATGTGATTATTTTGTTTGAGACTGATATCCAATGTTCTTAATATTGGTCCAGGTGTGAACCCTTTCCTACATATCCACGAACATACGATTTGCTCCATGGTAATGGACTTCTGTCGCACCTTGAATCACAAGGATGCAGTATAGTTGAAATGCTTTTTGAGATGGACCGTATCTTACGGCCTGAGGTAATATTATATTTTAAGTTTGCACTTTTAGATTAGCTTTCATTTCTCCTTCTTTAAACATAAGCCTGTGTTTCTTAGATATGCTTAGGGGTGGAAAACGGGCAGATCGAGTTAGATATGAGTGGGTCAAAAATGAGTCAGGTGAAAATGGACAAAATATCCCCCAACCATATTTGATATGGATAAATTATGGGTAAACCCATAGATAATATGGATATCTATATTATCCATTACTTCTTATTATGTAAGAAATAAGTACTCACAGATTACAAACATTTCCTTTTTCTTCTGTCTCCTTTTAGGGTATGTTTTGTACGAAGGAAAATATTTTCGTGTATTCCTAGAAAGTGTTTTTCTAGAAAATAAGTGGTCCTGAGTCGGGGTCGGGAGTCAGAGTCAAGGTTGGGTTGAGATCGTGAGTCAGGGTCAGGAGTCAAGTCCCGAGTCGGGATTTGGAGTCAGGTCTTGGTTTGGGTCGAGAGAGGGAGTCGAGTCCCAAGTTGGGATAGGTAGTCGGATCCAGGGTCGGGGTCAGGAGTCAGGTCCTGGGGTGGTGTCAGCCATATGGTCTATGTTTCCATCTTTTGAGGTTTGGGATTCAGGCATAGGTCATTGATTGCTTGATACTCTTATCTTTCCTGTTCTATTGGAGGTTTGGGATTCAAGCGTAGTTCATTGATAGCTTGATACTCTTAACTTTCCTGTTCTATTTGATGTGATGACTGAAAGCACCTTCAAAATGTGTCACTCATGTTTTGCTTGATTACTTGAATGTTTTAACATGTGAATTTGACAGGGATGGATTATTCTCTCTGATAAATTGGGCCCTATAGAGAGAGTGCGGATGATAGCCACACAAATGCGCTGGGAAGCCAGGGTGATTGACCTCCCGGATGGAAGTGACCAACGGCTACTCGTATGCCAAAAATCATTCGTGAGAAAGTGATCATCTTGAAGTGGAATTCACAGTTCAATGATTAGCCACTTCTTGTCCCATGTATGTATGTGTGCTCGCGCGATTTTTCCCTCTCCCACTCTTCTAATTCTGCATTTTGTTTCCCTGCAAATGTCTTTTTAGTATGTAGTGAGACTTATTTATTATCTTGCCAGGTCAAAAGCTGCACGGCCACGTCTCAAACTTGGCATCCTTTTAGATGGATAATAAGGTGGTCTCAGAGGCGGTAATATGATTTTTTGGAATCTGTAGTTTGCTGGAATAGACACAACAGAGAAAGAAGAATTTCCCCCTACAAAAGATTCAGCATTGTTTTTTTTCCCTTTTTTAGTTTATTAACATACCTTTTTCAATTTGTTACTAAATGTTGTGTAGACTGTAGTGAAGAATCACCTTCTGTCAAAGCAAGAAATTTTTGTCACAAAATGTAAGAATCAATCATAATGAATGGCTTCCCAAGATACACCTTGTTTTTTAGCTCTACAGACTCTTATGGATAATCCTGGATTTGTGACTAACAGTTAACTGGACATCTTCATTGCTGTATTTTTCTGTATTGAGGGAATTGCTTGACAATTCAGAATCTCTTCATCATCTTTCACCATTCACTAAATTCTAAGTTCTTGGATTGCCAGTATGACCCCTCTTTTCCCAAACTGTTCCTCAAGCCAGTTGAGAACAACTTACGTGCTTACCTCCCCTCTCCTTTTCCCATTGCATTATGTATATTCTGCAGATTAGGTTCCAAATGCAACTACCAGAAGAAAGGGAGCGAGGTATATGACACTAGCTGGGGTTTACATGGGCCAATTCGAAGCTCCCTGCCAGCGAAGTTCAATTACAGACAAGCATCATTTGACCGTTCTTTTGGTTGGAAATACAGCTTGGTGTCATAGCAGTCACGACTCTGTTGATCTAATTCTCCTCCTCTCCCTAGTTGCCATTCTCTCCCCATACCTTGCAAATATATCAGCTAAATCAAATTGCCCAACCTCTCTAAGTTTGTTGCTCATCACCTCAAACATAACCACCCCTTCCTCGTTGGAATAATAATACAAAAACTTGTTATAATCAAACCTAGGCACCTCAACTTTCCCGTACAATAATCTCTCTGCATATTTGTTTGCCTCCAACATCTTCCCCGCCTTGACCAAACCTCCAACGAAGATGGTGTCGAAATTCACAAGAGGATCTGATCCTTTCCTCCCTCTCTTTCCTAAATGCCCTTGTAACAACATAACATACGTATGCATTATCGGCTCACATCCCCTTTTAATCATCTCCCTAAATACTTCAGTTGCTTCACTTGCTCTTTTCAATTTCAACAGCCCCTTGATCATCCCATGATAAACACTTATATCAGGCTTCTCTATGCCTTCCACAACCCTATACGCCTCCATAACCCGTCCTCTACTCATAAGCCCATACGTTATCGATCCTAATGTAAGATTATCCGCTTTAATCCCTCTCTTTTCCATTTCTTCAAACACTAGGTAACTCTCTCCAAGCTTCCCTTTCTTGCACAACCAATTGATCACCAACCTATAAGTTGAAACTCCTAATTCACTCATCCTATTTACTCTAACCGATTGAAAAACCTTCAAAGCTTCAACATATCGATTATTCTTGAAAAGGATCTCAATCATAGTCTCAATCGACGCAATGTCAGGTTCAAAACCTTCATCCACCATTAAATTCCAAATCTTTGACGCTTCAATCACATCACCAACATCACAAAACCCGTAAATCAACCATCTATAAGTAACCCCATTTGGTTTTACCCAATCTTTCAACTTCAATACAACATGCTCAGCTTCCTGAACAAGCTTAGATCTACAAAGAGCTTCAACTACCTTATTCAATACATCAACACTATACCCATATCCATACTCATTCATCAAATGAAAAACTCCAACACATTTCTTTAACTCCCTAGCTGAAGCCAGAGTTTTCACCCCAACTACGTAAGTCTTAGGGGTGACCAATTGACACCTTCCAATTTCTTGAATCACTTCCCAGAAAAGGTCAATGTTTCTTGATTTTCCAATTACATCTAGCATTTTGTTGAAGGTGGTGGGGGTGTGGTTGAAATGGGGTTGGGTCTTGGTAAATTGATAGAATTTGTAGATGGGTCTCCAAGAATACTGAAATTTGTTGCAGATTTGAAGGAAAAACTCATGGGTGAGGTCAAATGGTGTTTTACAGAGGTTGTTGTGGAGTTTCTGGTCTGATGAGTACTGTTGCTGGTAGAGAATTGTGGAGACTCTTAGGAGGTGAGATTCATTTACTGGTTTAATGGGGTTTGGAGAATGGACTTGAGGAGCAAATTGGATTGTGGTGATGGGTGGTGATGCAGCAGGGGGGGTGGGTGGGGTGTGGAGAAGACGATGGGATGATAGGATGAAGTTGAATGGCCTGAAAGTTGTAGGTTTTAACATTTGAGTGGGAAAATTGTGGAACTTTGCCTTGTTAGGAATTTTGTTTTTTCTCGGGGAGAATTGAGAAGGGGAAAGATGAGTGGTAAGAAAACTACGTTTTATAAATGAAAAATAGAAAATAATATGGATGGATGGAGAGAGATAGTAAATATTGGGATAAAGGTTATCTTAAATGATTTATTTACATGCCGGTTAAAAAAGGGGGCAAACAACACAAATTTCACTAGTTTAAGAGTAAATTGCTTTCTTTCATGTGAGTTTTCAAAACTACGAATCTTTCTAGAATTTAGACTTTGGATACATATATCTAGCACATTCAGATACATGTATCTCGGATACATGAGATTAAAATTAGGTGTAATTTGTTTCAAATACACGGTATCCAAGTGAATTTTCATGTATCTAACTCTTTCGCCTGCCTCTTTCCTATTTCGCTCGTCTCTCTCGCCTCTCCTCATGTATATGTATTTGAAATGTATCTGGTATCCCAATTACATGTATCTAGTGTGATTTGCATGTATTTGAGATACATGGACTATTCCGTTCGGTTTCCTCCTATCTCGCTCTCCTCTCTCCTTCTCTCGCTTGCTCCTCTCCATATTTCAGTGTATCTAGTAGCAAAAATATATGTTTCTAGATGTATTTGACTTAAAATCTAATATGAAATTATTAATTAGTGAGACAATATGTAATTATTTAAAACTATAAGAAGCACTGTACTCGATGCCTAAGGAATAGAGGTGGAGTACAATGGCATCGTTGTAAAAAAAACAAGAGGATGATATCCAAAATCACAATAATTACAGGGGGATTAAGCTGTTAAGTCACACTATGAAAGTAAGGGAGAGAGTGGTGAAGATGAGGGTGAGGAAACGTGTGTCTATTTCCGAGAATCAATTTGAATTTATGTCAGGGCGATCAACCACACGAGTCATCCATCTTGTGAAGAGACTGTTGGAGAAATATCAAGAAAGGAAGAGGGCCTTACATATGGTGTTCATCGACCTTGAGAAGGCGTATGACAAAGTCCCAAGAGAAGTTTTGTGGCGATGTCTGGAGGCAAGAGGTGTATCGGTGGCCTACATTAGGGTGATAAAGGACATGTACGACTGAGCTCAGACGCAGGTAAGAACGGTGGGAGGAGACTCGGAGCACTTCTCTGCGGAGATGGGGTTACACCAAGGATCAACTCTTAGTCCATTTTTAGTTTTCTTGGTGATGGATGTATTGACGCAGACATTCAAGATGAGGTATCTTGGTGTATGTTAGTTGCAGATGAGATAGTTCTTTAAAAAGCTTCCTTAAATTTGTCAAAGTATTTCATTTAGGCACTCAATTTAAGTCATGTTCCAATTGAATACCTCAACTCCTAAAAGTGTTCCAACTAAACACAGATGATTCAAATTTTGGAGAAAAAAAAATTGTGTGTGTTTCATTCATCTATTAGATGGTTGAATCAACCACATAAAATATGTCATCCTCTTACATTATATGCATCAACCTCAAGTAGAAAATGTATAGAATTTTACAACTTATTGAGGGGAATGCATCTAATTTAAGAAAATGACATATTTTATGGGGTTAACTTAACTTTCTAATAGAAAAATAAGAATACACAAAGAAATTCAAAATTTGAATTGACTGTGTCCAATTGAAATACTTTATTAGGAGTTCAGGTGTTAAAATGAAACAACACTTAGGCCCGTTTGACCAATTGAGATGAGATCATGATACAAGATTATATGAAATATAGTTGAAGTTTTATTTGGACATGCAATTTGTGAAAAATGTGAAATCATGATATGAAATTTTCAAATCAATTTTTTTTTGGGAGGAATTTGAGATTTTATCTCATAATTTAAAATCATGAGATGATATCACATGTGTAAATATTGATTTCATCTTGTGATTTCAAATCACGAGATGAAATTACATATTATTTAATTTGAGTATCTAAATAAAATATTCTAACAAATTTAAAAAATCAATTATACTCTAACTCATTCATTTATAATTAGTCACCTCATAAAATAATCTCTATGGTTTTCCCGCATACTATTAAGAATCCGTTTAACTACGAAAATTATTACTTGAAATAAATGGAAAAATACTTAATTTTAACTTTATAAAATTTATAAAATATAAAAAATATTTAAAATCTGTGACAAAAGTGTACTATATTTAACATGTGGATTAGTTCATTCTGTCTGACAGCTTTTGTCATGAGATGATTGTTGAATTCTAATACTGACATACTGCACTCCCATTCAATGCAAAGGGACACTATAATACAAAGTTAGAGTGACAGCACAACAGAAAAAAAAAATGATAAGGAAACAAAATCAACAAAACTTTTTATTAGATCAAATTTTTAAAATTATTTTATTTTAAAACCAAAAAATATTATGATACAATAATAAAATTATTTTACTTTTAATTAAAAATCTCGAATCTAAATTTTAGGTATAAAGTATCACTTATTTTATATTAAAACACCGAATTGATTAGTTGCTGATGCATGTGATACATACTCTATTTTAATGTTAAAAAGAAAGTGTTAAGTGACACTCTATGTGATTAATTTTGTCCACATAATCTAATTAGAACATTTATTAGTGATTCTAATTAAATAAATAAAAATTCAAATTAGAGTTCTATTTTTTTTTCACTAACATTACTTGTGATTTTTTTTTTATGATTTCTTATCAAGTGTTGATCTTGGAATTTGCATCAGGTAGAACTCATTCAGAGGAATATTTCCTATCAAAATCTTGTTTTATATTCAAAATTTAAACTCGAGAGCTCTGAACAGCATGTTCGATAACATCTAGCTCTCCACCTCACACTGTCATCTAAATCTCCACCGTCGTTCTTGTTTGTGTTGTCTACACAACTCTATTCACCTTTTACACCTTTCTACTTTTTCTCTTCTTCTTTCCTCTGTTTTCTTCTTCATCCTCTGCTACAGAATTTTCTTCCACACCATGACCACTTTTTTACTACTTTCACTACTCTTCTTAGCCATCACTGGTCACTCAAGTAAGTTTCTCTTTGCAACTCTACTAAAAAAACGAAGTCAGAATTTGATGTTTATGAGTTATGAATTTGAATTGTGCAACTGTAGGTGGTTTGTACTGTATTTGTAAAGATGGAGTAAGTGATCAACAACTCCAGAAGAATATAGATTATGCTTGTGGAGCTGGAGCTGATTGTACACCAATTACTCAAAATGGTCCTTGTTATAACCCTAACACTATCAAAGATCACTGTAACTATGCTGTAAATAGTTATTATCAGAGGAAAGGTTCAACTGGTGCTACCTGTGATTTTAGTGGAACTGCAACTACGAGCCCAAATCCACCGACTAGTAAGTTCTCAAGAAAAATAAAATAACTGTTTTTAAAATTTTTATGTGATTTTCAATTTATAGATTTACTGATTTTATTTTTTTATTCAACAGCTACAAGTTCTGGGTGTGTCTATCTATCCAGTCCAGGGTATGTTCTCTGTTCTCTATAGTTATAAATAACTTAGATCTTGAGTTTCCATTGCTTATTTTTAAAGACATAATACATAAATGTGCTTTATAAGTTAGTCTCATTTCACATTTATATCTTTCCAGCTTGGATATGCACAAGCAGACACTTAAATTTGTATAAAGTTGAACAAGTATATACATAAGTCTTATGTGGTAGGATACTACATAGGACGTGTTTGTCTATTTGTTCAACTTGATATAAGTTTAAACATACTTGTGCACACCCAAAGTTGGAGAGCATAAACGTGAGGTCAGGTCAAGTTAATGGGTATAAGCATTATCTTAATATAATATTGCGAGCATTGAAGTAATATACATGTATTTTAAAGCCTTTTCGTTTTGGAAAAAGTTAACCATAAAATAAAAATGAGGCCTTTAGGATTATCTTGAACAACTGGCTAATGGTTACCTTAGAAATGTACGTAAAATTATGTTCAAGTAACCAAAGACGGAGCCAGAATTTGAACTTTATGGGTGGTAGTAGTTGAGATTCTCAATTTAATTTTTATGGATATTTAGTGAACTTTTTAGTACATTGATTTGGCCAAACTCATTCTTGGGCTTCTAGCTCTGCCACTACAAGGAAGAGCTTACGCTTTAGCAGTTTAGCTAGCTGGAATTATTAGTATTTAGTGACAAGATATGAACTCGATGAATGATCAAGATGGCCAGCTAAGTCAATTACTTTTTTCCAAATTGGTTACTTTTATTCAAAGTAAGATTAGTGTTGCCAATTTGTCATTCCCTTGCCAAAATTTTCAAACAGAGGTGATTTCGTCCTTGTCTTGGCCTGGTTGTTAGAGTTATTTTCTTTGAAATGATGATAGTGTTGGATGACTTTTGATTCATCATTGCGCGCCATAGTGAGCAGCCTTAATGATGATGATATTCTTGTATGTTTGTGTTGTATATGTATTCTAGTCCCTAGTTTGCCATGCTTCAAAAGTTAGGTCTCTGAATTGGTAATCAAGTTAGTTCCTACTTTCTTTGCAATCACCAACCAGAAATGCTAGTGCTGATTTTTGTATCTGGTGTAATTATATTTATATATGGCATAATACATAAATATGTCATTTAATTTGGCCTCAGCTGACATCTATGCCCGCCAACTTTGAGTATGCATAAGTAGACAGTTAAACTTGTATAAAATTGAACAAATAGATATATTCGTCCTATACATGGAGATTTTGTGTCCTATGTACGTAGTGTCCTACATGTATTATGCCATATAGGACGTGTATGTCTACTTATTCAATTTCATACAAATTTAAGTATCTACTTGTGGACACACAAAGTTGAAGGGCATAGATGTGAGCTGAAGCAAGTTAAAGGACTTATTTATGTATTATGCCTTTATATATTGTTTGGTTGGGTGGGCTTGTGAGACACTACAACAAAAGTGGCATTTAGTGACAATAGATTTTCCTTTAGTGGCAATATTTATTGTCGCAAAAACATTAAGCGGCAATTGAACTAATGTCATTGCATCTAGCATCACAATTGGTGGAGTGATTCCTGTTTTATAATGTTCTTTTTCAATTTTGTACCAGCAACACTGGTGGAGGTACAACTACTCCGACAACAGCACCACCCGGAACCACAACTCCAACAATCACACCACCAGGAACTATAACTCCAACTGTCGCACCACCAGGAACCACAACTCCAACAATCGCACCACCAGGATCTACAATACCAACGACTGCCCCACCGGGCACCACAACTCCAGGCACAGGCACCGGCATAGTGACTACACCTGGGGCAAACAATCCAGCTTTTGGGCTTGGACCGAGTAGCGTTGGCATAGGCGGCAATGCAGCTAGGCATCTCCAAAACAGTATCTTTTTCACTTTAGCCCTTTTGGCTATAAGCTTTTTATGCTCAAGGGTCTAAAGTAAAAGAGGATAGGAAAGTCCATATTTAGAAGAATCTTTGTTTAGTTGTTTCTTTCTTCTTTTCTGGTCTTTCTAGCCATCTTATTATGGTTGCATGGAAAAGTTGGAATTTGATTCCCATAGTTAGTAAATTTTATGTAGAAGAATCTGATCCCTGCTACCTTTTAAGATTTCTTCCCTTTGTTGTATATTGGATCTTATTATATGAGTAACGGAAGAGGATATATTTTTTTGGCATAATACATAAACGTTTCTTTTAAGGATATAAACATGTTTTTTAATTTAACTTCAATTGACATCTATGTCAACTCTGAGTGTGCATAATTAGGTACTTTATGTCACGATTCACGTAAGACGTATGTGTCTACACCTAAAGTTGGAGGGCATATGTGCTAGTTGTAGTCAAGTTGAAGGGCATATCTATGTATTATGTCTTCTTTTATTTTAGCTTCAACAAGTATCTATACCTTTCAATTTCAGATATGTACAAACATATACTTAAAACCTATAAAACATTGAATAAATAGACACATGATGTGTCTACTCATTAATGGCACATTTGTTCACCTCTAAAATTGGAGGCCATCAAGTTGGTCAAAACCCGTAACTTTCCACGAGGAAAGTAGAAAAATGTAATAAATAAAAAAATGACACGAAGCCATATGATTCAGGTATTTTATTCTTTCACGTCTATTGAACTAAAAAAATAATAATAACAGACGTCATTATTAATTAACAAGTCGCATAAAGCTATTTATGTAAGTTATAAATAAACTAATATTTGCCTCTTTTGAATTCACACGTAATTCACTTCTTTGTGATTAGTTATATTCTAATTTATTAAGGTTCCCTCCCATATATAATTATTACAAGTGTGTTCTTAATCATCCAATATAATAACATGTGTGTTCTCTACAGGGCTTACATGTTTAATATATATATATATATATATTATATCCTACTATGAAAATGAAAGGATATAAAAGCTTATACTATTTTTAGTCAATTTTGTCGATTACCTTTTGGTGACTCTAATGATCTATGGTTCAACTGATCAATTTTGTTATCATGCAATTTCACCTATATATCCATTTATATATATATATATAGAGCGCGCGGATTTAGGAGGGTGAAGGTGTTCACTCGAATTTTGTTGGTAAAATATAACACAAATATATATAAGATATATATTTTTTATTTTAGTGTATATATATAGAGATATATATATTTTGAATCTATCCAATTTCACCAATATATACAAATTTTGCTAACATGAAAATATTTAAAAATTCATAATTCAACAGATATTTAAAAATAAATTTTCTAACATATTATCATTTCGGCTATATTTGTCAGTGTTCAAAGGCAGGCAGGCGCTGCAGATTTGTTATTCATGAACTCGTCATCTTCTGTCTCAAAAGGGACCACCACTGCTCGTATTTTTCAAAAATATTATCGTTGAATATCGCATACTTTAAAATTACATTTTTTTTAGAATATCCAACATGTATCAATATTTATAAGGAGTCCGAACAACATATACTAGAGTATCCCTAAAACGGTGGAGCAGTTTTTTTCTAAGATCATTTCTTTTGTGACACCTCATGATGATAATATATAGTTTGCCAGATAAATTTGACAAGTGTAAGCTACAACATGGTTGTCTCACATATTCCCCTTTACATTAGGTATATACTCATTGGTAATCTTAGAGGAGACAGAGGCACAAACAAAATGGACCAGGTAACACAAACATAGTTCCATATATTATCATAATATGTTCAATAAACTTGTCCTAGTATATCATTTATTGATTATCGCACTATCCTGTTATTGTCTTTGCTCACTTCTAATAAACTATTCTGCGTATATTTTATCCTCCCGAACCCCACTTATAGAATTTCACTGAGTATGTTGTTGTTGTTTGTATATGTTCAATAATTGAATCTTGAATATTTTCTTTTTTGGTTAGGATTTTTGGAGCATTTCTAAGTTTATTGAAGTTTCAGCTGAAAGGGTGTTTTTGAAGATGTATTTGGTGGAGAGTAAAGCAGGGGCTATAGCTTGTATGTTATTTTCTCTGTTATTCTTAGGGACATGGCCTGCTTTGCTTACTTTACTTGAACGACGAGGTCGTCTTCCTCAACATACTTATCTTGACTATACCATCACCAATCTTTTCTCTGCTATGCTCATTGCTTTTACTGTGGGTGAGATTGGAAGGAGCACAATGGAACAGCCAAATTTTTTCACTCAGCTTTCTCAGGTTAGTGGCGAGTTGTGGAAGGCGTTTGAGGCGTCTCATTCTCATTAAAAAGTGGCAAACATATCTTAATTCCTTTACCTGATTCTGTTAAAGAATGAAAAAGTTTCATATCAGTAGTCAATGAAATGTATGGTCTCTTTATAAGGCTTAGTCAATCCTACTCCGTTTGAGCTAGCTTTGAATCAAGTTCATAGATATAGAGGATTTGTATAGACGACTTGAACTAGTTTGGTATTAAGACGTAATTGTGTTATTGTTGTTGATATTGTTTGTCATTTGGAATGTATGGAGTTTCACATGTTGGACTTTTTCGACTTAACCTAGAGTATAGTTAATGTATTATGTTCTTCTGGCTTAATGGTTGTAACTTTCCGCGTTTCCAAGAGATCCTTGATGCTGAGGCAATGATCAAATATGTATTCTGATAGATTAAATCAAAAAGTTAGAATTGTGATCCTTGCTGACATAGTTTCTTGTGGATGAAAGGTGCAGGACAATTGGCCTAGCGTCTTGTTTGCGATTACTGGAGGTGTGGTCCTCACTCTTGGAAACCTTTCAACTCAATATGCATGGGCTTTCGTTGGTTTATCAGTCACCGAGGTCATCACTGCAAGCATTACGGTTGTTATAGGTATCTTATTAACTTGAATGATTTACATTTAACTGAAGTGAGTCAGTTTCTGATAACCTATAATGTACGTTCTTGCTTTGGTTTTGGCAGGAACGACGTTGAATTATTACCTTGATGACAAGATTAACAAAGCCGAGATTCTTTTTCCTGGCGTTGGATGCTTCTTGATTGCTGTTTGTCTAGGCTCTTCTGTTCATGCATCCAATGCAGCTGATAACAAAGAAAAACTTGATTATTTTTCAAATGACTCTAAGAATGGGGTTGGGTATGCATCAGTTTAACATACTGCAATTCTGAATCCTTATCATGTACATAGCTTCTCCAGACGGAGAGGGAAGACTTCGTGTTTTACATCACTAGTGCAATATTTCCCCTCTTAAGTGACTCTTTCGAAGTCACTCCTCGAGTGCAGGATATGTGGAAATCCTGTTAAAGATTTCACAGCACATATCTATGTAAGATTCCACGATTGGTTGCGAGAGATTGATTTTAGTTTGGTTGAATCTTTGGCAGGACAAAAGGTGCTACTGACTCTAAACAAACAAATACAAAAGGTACTTTAGCTTCTGGAGCATTTTGAAGTTCATGTCTTCTTCATTTTTATCAGATTGGTGGATTTCGTATTCACCTTTTTAGTTAATGCATAGACGTTCTGCAGTCGATATGAATGACTTGGAGAATGGAGAGGAGAAGGCAAAGGCCGGAACTGCGCTGTTCCTTATAGAAGTTGAGAACAAAAGGGCAATGAAGGTTAGAAATTCTTACTCAAATTGCCACTTCAAGATTAACTTGTTTTCTGGTAATTGGTATCAAAAATTAGTCTCCAGCTTGTCTTTCTATAGGAATCCAGTGAAATGTACAGTCAATCCAGACTCCTCGGGATTGAGGCATAGTTGATTGATTTGTTAATCTAGTACACATACTGGAAGTGCGTCCAAAAAACACGCGTAATCTGTTAGATTGTCAATTGTAGGTTTTTGGGAAGAGTACTTACATTGGTCTGGCCATTACCTTCTTTGCTGGAGCTTGCCTTTCTCTGTTTTCGCCTGCATTCAACCTGGCGACAAATGATCAGTGGCATGCTCTAAAAGATGGAGTTCCTCACTTGAGTGTCTATACAGCGTTTTTCTACTTCTCAGTTTCCAGCTCTTTACTGGCAACGATTCTGAACTTCACGTTCTTGTACCGCCCTGTACTAAATGCACCCAAATCATCGGTGATGTGTTACGTGAACGATTGGGATGGCAGAGGTTGGGCTCTTTTGGCTGGACTTTTGAGTGGCTTTGGAAATGGTCTCCAATTTATGGGAGGTCAAGCTGCTGGATATGCAGCTGCAGATGCTGTTCAGGTTTGTGCATTTATCAGGCACCATTTAGTTTTATTTATTATTCAAACATTTGATTTGTGGTGTTTAATTTGTTCAGGCACTGCCTCTTGTGAGCACATTTTGGGGTGTAATATTGTTTGGAGAGTACCGAAGATCATCAGGAAGAACGTATACGCTTCTTGCAGGAATGTTGATCATGTTCATAGCAGCTGTTGCAATCCTCATGGCATCTGCAGGGGAACGCAAATAGACGTTTCTGTATATATATACACCTTAGTTTATGTGCTAGTTAGTACCAAATTAGTTGTTATGTTTTGCTTCTCGAGTGACAATTTGAGTAACCTTCATATTCTAAACAGTGGAAGCCATTCGAAAACACAGAAGAAGAAAATAATCTCTGTTTCAACCATCTCAAAGAGTATCAGTGAATCAGTACATGTTTAAACGTAAAATAAGCTTAAAAACAACATAAACTCCAACTATTTTAAGGTGCTCCCGAAGGAGAACCAGAGCCATTTGATCGTGGCGCTGGAAACCCAAGCATTCGACTCAAGACAGCACGAACAGCAACTTCTATCTCTTCTTGCATAACTGCCCGAATACTTGCTTGCATACTTGCCTGCATATCTGCCATTCGCTGATCTAGTACATGGTTAAGAATCTGCTCTAACTCTGGTGTTTCAACAATCTGTTGAGGGATGACAGTAGGAGCAGGAGCAGGAGCAGTGGAGGAAGCAGTACTAACATGCAATGGATCTCCTCGAAAACCGGATTCTAAACCAAGACCATATATTTTCCCTCTCTTTGGTCTCCCAACTGCATCTATCCATGTATTCAGTAACTGCTTATCTGGTACAGTTTGCAACAAATTTACGATATTATCTTCATTAGCGTCTTCATCTGTTTCCTCATCTCCACTACTTGGCATGTTTCTTTCTATGGCTCCTACTTCACCACCATTTTCATCCCTTGGAGTAGATGTACCTTGCACATTCTTCTTGATTCTCTTTGTAAACATATCCTGGAAAAAATTTAAGGTAATTAGTTACTATAAATAACAAAAACCATCAGATCACAAAAAAAAAAAGTTGTCATAAAAAAAGAGTTCATCTAATAGTGTTACTATTTATTACAAAATTCTAAAAATAACTTTTTTGGTGTAGCTAAGCTAAACAGACATAATAACCTGCAAATCAACATAGTAGGCTGCAGACAGAGCCAAAAGTTCCATAAGTAAACCAGAAAATGAGGCATAGAAACGTACCCACACCCTTTGTGACTTTTCACAGATCCACTCATTATCTTTGGTCAGGTGGGTCTTCAGATATAACTCATCATTTCGAAGTTCTTGCCCAGTTAGCTCCTTCTACAATCATGAGATCATTCATATGCTGATAAAAATAAACAATAAAACTGGATAAATAATATCTAATACTTAAAAAGATAAATAATTACATGTCTTCTTCTGTATTCAGCAAATGGAACTGATCCTCCAGTATGTAAGGATGGACCTTCTCCATTGTTGCATGACATTCTATTCTTGGAGTTGATGGCTGAAATTCTTTTGAAATCATCAGAATTCCAATGTTGCATCAAGCCATCCCAATGACTTTGACTGATCCACTTTGGTATTTTCCTAGTTTTCGCAAATTGTTTTTTTGCTTTTGCCAAGGTGTCACTCAACCTTTCACTCCCCAATCGATCAAATGTCTTCCGAATTAAATCTTTATCCGCATCATAAAAAGAATACTTTTTCTACAATTAAGAGAAAAACATCACATTTGGTATTTATTTGTCAAGTTAAAATGTAATTTTAAATTTTTAACCAAATAGGAGTCATATAATATTACAATTAAATATAGGTACCTCAAAGTCATTGAACCACTGATCTCGTACATGCTCTGGAACTTTGCTCCATGAATACCACGAGCCAACAAAGCTTTTCTTAAAGACTACTGCTACATCCCGAACAGCGTCATGTGGGAAAAAACTACAAATTGAATTATATGAATTTCAAATGATGAAGATTAAATAAAAAGTTATTTAACCCTTACTGTGTAATTAGATTACTTACGTATCACCATTTACTCTCAAGGGTCTTATTCGATGGGCAATGTGTTGTCTTTCCTGCGGATCGGTAGTTTCTTGAGATGCAAGTGTTGGTTGTTGAGATGAAACATCCTTAGCAGCATGAGAAGTATGAGGCATCTGTTGATGCTCAACATCTTGAGAATATTGAAAACCACTCCCGTGAGACGAAACGGATTGGTAAGAATCAACACCTTGAGATGAAGGAGGTGATAGTTCAGCAATAACTGTCTGAATGATATTTTGTAGTTGTTGGGAGCTTTTTCCACCTCTATTGGCTATGCCTCCTCGATCTGCCCTACTACGTTTACAGCCTTTTCCCCTTGGCATAATTCCTGATCAAAATTCAACAAGCCGAGTAAGCACCGTGAACTCGCGAAGGCTGTTGAAAACCACAGTCACGAGACACAACAGCTTATTGGTAAGAATCAATACCTGGAGATGAAGGAGGTGGTGGTTTAGGAATATCTGTCTCAGAGATATTTTGTAGTTGTTGGGAACTTTTTCCACCTATGCCTCTTCGATCTGCCCAACTACGTATACGGCCTTGTCCCCATGGCACATTTCATGATCAAAATTTGACAAGCCGAATAAGGACTATGAACTCGTTCAGGCTGTTGAAAACCACTCTCACGAGACAAAACAGCACATTGGTAAGAATCAATACCTTGAGATGAAGGAGGTGGTGGTTCAGGAATATCTGTCTGAGAAATATTTTGTAGTTGTTGTGAACTTTCTCCACCTCTAATAGCTATGCCTCCTCGATCTTCCCAACTACGTTTACGGCCTTTTCCCCTTGGCATATTTCCTGAACAAAATTCAACAAGCCGTTAAGCACTATGAACTCGTGTAGGCTGTTGAAAACCATTCTCACGAGGCAAAACAACACATTGGTAAGAGTCAATACCATGAGAAGATGGAGAAGGTGACGGTTCAAGAATATCTGTCTGAGAGATATTCTGTAGTTGTTGAAAACTTTTTCCACCTTTGTCAGCTATGCCTCCCTGACCAGCCCAATTACGTTTACAACCTCTTCCCTTTGGCATATCTCCTGATCAAAATTTGATAAGCAGAGTAAGCACTATAAACTCGTGCAGTCTGTTGAAAACCACTCTCAAAAGATGAAACAGCACATTGGTAAGAATTAGCACCTTGAGATGAAGGAGGTGGTGCTTCAGGAATATCTGCCTGAGAAATATTTTCTAGTTGTTGGGAACTTTTTCCAGCTTTGTTGGCTACGCCTCCTCGATCTTCCCAACTACGTTTACGACCTTTTCCCCTTGCCATATTTCCTTATCAAAGCAGAGTAAGCACTATAAACTCTATATAATCAATACACAAGAGGTTTTTCAATACACAAGTGCATACTCTTTATCAAAGTTATCAAGCCATAGCCACTTTCTTGTTAAATTATATCGTTTTTGCAATACTAATTACTCAACAAGGGGAGAAAGGAAATCTGGTAAAGTTCTAGGCCAGTGAGTTCTAAGCCAGGATTAATGAGTAATTGAGTATTGAGTACACATTAAAGAAAGAGGACATTCTTCCCATGGATTTCAAGTCAGTTTGGGCAGCCATGGAAGAGTGCCAGAAACTTGGACTAACCTAGTAGATTTGAGTTAGCAACTTTTCTTCCAAGAAGCTTGCTGATTTCTTGCTAATGCCAAGATTCCCCAGCTGTCAATAAGTATGTTTCTTTCAAAAACCACGCTCACGTAATATGACTGTATGAATATCCTATATGACTTTCTTTTCCTTCAATTTTATCATCTCTTTCCTAGTAAATGAAACTTTTTGAAATAAGAGGACTAGATATTTTAGCCTCAGAAATGTTTTGAAATAAGAGGACTAGATATTTTAGCCTCAGTTCAAACATCGGTGGATTGATTTCAGAATGCTTTAGAGAATCGTAATCATGTACAGAACTTATTTGAAAAGTAGTAACCCAGTTACATAAGTTATAAATAAAATTGAGTGAAAAGATACGGCATCTGTGAAAAGATACGGCATCTGTGAAAAGATACCACTCATCTTGATTATAAAGGTAGAAGTCAGTCCTTATCCAGTACTTTTTTCTATTTCAAACGGGAAGTCCATGTTGGCAGCGGGAAGCATACAGACAGCATTACATACTGGGAATCCATGGGAACGGGAATGCAGGAGGTGAAGCCAAGTGAAAAGGCTAGGCAAACAAAGGATGGCCACATAGTGTAACTATCCGACAATTAAAAAGAAACTCATTTTATGGATTACAATCAAGAATCTAAAATAGTAAAACAAAAGAAAAGGGAAGCCCAGTATACAAAGCATCACGCTTTAGCATGGTCCATCAGTAAAACAAAGTAGCATGAATAAACCTTCCCCAACAAACTCCAAAAGAAGAGACCAAAACCATTTCCACACTACTTCGTTTTGTTAACAAAGATGTGAGACTAACTCACACACCACGCGCTGCACAATCACCAATAGACCATTGTACATTACATATTATTCAGATTAAATTCACGTATCCAGGAAACAAACTCCAATATTTGGTCTATTTCCCATCCTGCTATTTCCTAAGTCTAGCCAGTTCATGAGAATCATGACAACCAAAAAAAACTGGCAGCTCACTGGTAAAATGCAATTGCGAAAAATTGCCAAAGAGCAAAAGATTAAATCATACAAAGGTCCTAATATAGCAAGTAAGATTCACCAAACAGAATGGATATCATTAAACTAAAAAAAGAAAAGGTGCACACTAATAGCCGATTAGCCGAAAGCACAGCAAAAGAAAGTGAGAGAAAGAATGGATACTACCTTCGACAAAACCAGAACTTTAGCACTTCCAAATTCAGCTAGTTTTAAACCTAATGAGTATTGTCGATTCACCTGCAAAATGAGCACAGTGAAGAAGTTAGTTAACTGATAATACATACAGAAAGAGAAACCTCAAATTGCAAAGTGGCAACACAAAATGTGAAGAGAAATAGCCACCGTTGAAGTCTACACAAAAATCTAATTTGGAACAAGTGAAACTGCAGAAGAAGCCACCGTCGCCGGAGAGAAATTTCGGAGAACGGAATCGGAATTGGCGGAGAAAACGGATTTGGGGATTTGATTTCGTAGTTAATCTCATGTATTTGGTTTGCACGGGTCGGTTTGGGTGACGATGAAATTAAAATCAAATCAATTTAGTCGATTTTATTGTCATGTACTGCTTTTCCAACTCTGGTTTAGTAAAAGTTTTGCAAAAATATAGACCCAAAAGTGATATATTATCTTAATATTCATTAGCTAACATATGAAAAATTATGAAAATAGTCTAATTATTGTAAAATGGCTCTTAAATAACCAAAATATGTGCTAAAAATGGTGACACTTCACGTACTGCTCCCCCAACTCTCTATAGAGGGTTCTGTAAAAGTTTTGCAAGAAAATCAATCGAAAATCATATCACCAAAATATTCATGGGCTAATCCACACAAAAAATTAAGTAAATCATGTAATTCTTATAAAATAACTCTTAAATGCTTAAAACATGTGACAAATAGTGAGGCTTTATATACTGCTCCCCAACTCTCTATGGAGGGTTCTGTAAAGGTTTTGCAAAAAAATATATCGAAAATCATATTACCAAAATATTCATTAGCTAACACACACGAAAAACTGAGAAAATCGCCTAAATCCTGTAAAATGACTCCTAAATGCAAAAAAATATGTGCAAAAAAATTGAGACTTCACGTAGTGTTGTTCCAACTCCCTACAGAGGGTCTGTAAAGGTTTTGCAAAAAAATCGAACAGAAGGCATATCATCAAAATATTTATGGGCTTAACACACATAAAAAACTGAGAAAATCTCCTAATTCTTGTAAAATGGTTTTTAAATGCACAAAATATGTGCAAAAAATGGTGAGGCTTCACGTACTTCTCCCTCAACTTCCTACGGATGGTTCCGTTAAGGCTTTGCAAAAAAATCGATCGAATGATCGAATCCATATCACCAAAATATTTATAGGCTAACACACACGAAAAACTGAGAAAATAGCCTAATTCATGTAAAATGGCTCCTAAATATCCAAAATATGTGCAAAAAATGGTGAGGCTTCACGTATTGCTCTACCAACTCCCTATGGAGAGTTCCATAAATGTTTTGGGAAAAAATCGATCAGATGTCATATCACGAAAATATTCATGGGCTAACACACACGAAAAATTGAAATTTTTTTCTCATTTTTGTAAAATGGCTCCTAGATGCCCAAAATATATGCAAAAAATAGTCAGACTTCACATATTGCTCCCCCCAACTCCTTACAGTTGATTTGTAAAGGTTTAGTAAAAAAATCGACCGGAAGCCATATCACAAAAATATTCATGGCTAACACACACGAAAAAACTAAGAAAATCACTTAATTATTGTAAAATGGCTCCTTAATGCCAAAAATATGTGCAAAAAATGGTGAGGTTTCATGTACTGCTCCCCCAACTCTCTACGGATTGTTTGGAAAGGTTTAGCAAAAAATCAATCGGAAGTCATATCACAAAAATATTCATGGCTAACACACATTAAAAAAACTAAAAAAATCACATAATTCTTGTAAAATGGCTCCTTAATGCCAAAAATATGTGCATAAAATGGTGAGGCTTCATGTACTGCTCCCCCAGCTCCCTACAGATGGTTCTATTAAGGTTTTGCAAAAAAATCGATCAAAAATCATATCACCAAAATATTTATGGGCTAACACTCGAAAAACTGAGAAAATCACATAATTTATGTAAAATGGCTCATAAATGTCCAAAATATGTATAAAAATGGCGAGGCTTCGCGTACTACTCCCTACGACGGGTTGCGTAAAGTTTTTATAAAAAATCGATCAAAAGTCATATCACCAAAATACTCATGAGCTAACACATACGAAAAGCTGAGAAAATTGTCTAATTCTTTTAAAATGGCTCCTTAATGTCCAAAATATGTGCAAAAATGGTGAGACTTCACGTACTACTCCCCCAAATCCCTATGGATGGTTCCGTTAAGGTTTTGCAAAAAATCGATCGGAAGCCATATCACCAAGATATTCATGTGCTAACACACATGAAAAACTGAGAAAAACAAATAATTTCTATAAAATGACTCCTAAATGTCTAAAATATGCGCAAAAAATGGTGAGGCTTCACGTATTACACCCTCAACTCCCTACAGAGAATTACATAAAGATTTTGCAAAAAATCGATTAGAAGCGATATTACCAAAATATTTATGGACTAACGCACACGAAAAATTAAGAAAATCGCCTAATTTCTGTAAAATGGCTCTTAAATGCCTTAAATATGTGCAAAAAATGGTGAGGTAATTCCTGTAAAATGCCTTCTAAGTGCCCAAAATTTGTGCAAAAAATAGTAAGGCTCACGTACTGCTCCATCCAACACCCTACGTTGGGTTCCGTTACGATTTTGTAAAAAGTTCGCTCGGAAGTCATATCACCAAAATATTAATGGACTAACACACACAAAAAATATTTAGAAAATCACCTATAAAATGGCTCTTAAATACTCAAAATATGTGAAAAAATGATGAGGCTTAACATAGTTGCCCAACTTTTTTTTTATCCACGTAATCTTTTATCTTTATGGCAATAATTATTATGACAGTTTTGAATATAATTCTTCTTCAACCAAAACATTTCATCCGTTGTGGTCTTAGAATCTTTCTATTGATATTATAATTCTTTACTCATTTTCTCTAATAAAAGATTTGACCAAAATCACATTTAGAGAGGAATTAGTAACTATCATAATGTGAACATGCATTATAGGCTGCCATTATTGATGGAAGCTTCTTCCACTACTATATATTAGCAACAGTGGTGAAGTCATAAATTTCGTTAAGAATGTCCAAGCTTTAATATATATATGTATGAAAAATAATTTTTAACCTATATATTTCATACTATTTTCTACATACATAGTATTAATTTTCAACAAAGGATGTCCAATTGACCACCCTGAGCTATATGTAGCTACACCACCGATTAGCACCATTCTTTTCATTTGAGGAAGATAGATATAAAGAGGATTTATTTCTTCTCTTTTCAATATTGGTTTGTGTTGGGTTTTCTTTTTCTATTTAATCGTTGTTAGTTACTGGCTCCTAATTTTATATTTAAAAAAATTATTGAATCCTGAGGGGTACAACTATATGGTTATCGGGTGAAATATCCTTAAAAACAGTGTCTGAACTATTCTACCTATAGTGTTTGTTTCCACTTGCTAAGAGTAGGTAATAAATGAAAATTGAACTATTCTACCTAGAGTGTTTGTTTCCACTTGCTAAGAGTGGACAACCAAACTTTTTTTATCTTTTTAATAATATGTGTTTTTCAATATCTTTGAAAATTTTTGTTATAAAATATAATTTTTTTGCTTATTTCTTATCGAATCAATTCATTGGAAAAACATTTAGTGAAAAATATATTCTCATTACAATATGAAAAACAATTCCTAATTTTTTTCGTGTAAAATATTATCATTTTTTCTTTTCTTGTTGATTGAATCAAAATATTTATGAAAATAGCAATCAAATATTTTTCGATGGAAAAAAATTGTGATTTTAAAGTGGTGTACCCTTCAAACAAAGGTGGCTCCACAAGCCACAAATTAAACAAAATTTAGGAGGCATTTAATAGAAATTAAACGATTTTTCTCATTTTTCATGTGTATTAGCCCATGAATATTTTGGTGATATGGCTTCCGGTCAATTCTTCTCCAAAACCTTTTGGGGACCCTCCGTAAGTATTCGGGGGAGCAGCAGGTGAAGCCTCGAGAATTTTCACGGCGTTTTTGGGCATTTACGAGACATTTAATAGGAATTAGGCGATTTTTCTCATTTTTCGTGTGTGTTAGCCGATGAATATTTTGGTGATATGGCTTCCGGTCAATTTTTTGCTGAAACCTTTTGGGGACCCTCCGTAAGTACCTGGGGGAGCAGTAGGGGAAGCCTCGAGAAATTTCACGGCGTTTTTGGGCATTAACGAGGCATTAAATAGAAATTAAGTGATTTTTCTCATTTTTCGTGTGTATTAGCCCATGAATATTATGGTGATGCGGCTTCCGGTAATTTTTTTTCCGAAACCTATTGGGGAACCTTCATAAGTACCCAAGGGAGCAGCAGGTGAAGCCTGGAATTTTCACTGAGTTTTTGGGCATTTACGAGGCATTTAATAGGAATTACGTGATTTTTCTCATTTTTCGTGTGTGTTAGCCCATTAATATTTTGGTGATTGGCTTCCGGTCAATTTGATTTCGAAACCATTTGGGGACCTTCCGTAAGCACCCGGGGGAGCAGCAGGTGAAGCCTCG
Source organism: Solanum appendiculatum (assembly GCA_018342035.1). NCBI lineage: Eukaryota > Viridiplantae > Streptophyta > Magnoliopsida > Solanales > Solanaceae > Solanum > Solanum appendiculatum. The sequence continues at coordinate 452,472 of JAGDQO010000043.1, read as the reverse complement.
TGAATTTTCACGGCGTTTTTGGACATTTATGAGGCATTTAATATGAATTAGATGATTTTTCATGTGTGTTAGTCCATGAATATTTTGGTGATATGACTTCTGATCAATTTTTTTTGAAACCTTTTGGGGACCTTCCGTAAGTTCCCGGGGGAGCAGCAGGTGAAACCTCGGGAATTTTCACGGCGTTTTTGGGTATTTACGAGGCATTTAATAGGAATTAGGCAATTTTTCTCATTTTTCGTGTGTGTTAGCCCATGAATATTTTGGTGATATGGCTTCCGATCAAATATTTTTCGAAACCTTTTGAGGACTCTTCGTAAGTACCCAGGGGAGGAGCAGGTGAAGCCTCGAGAATTTTCACGGCGTTTTTGGGCATTTATGAGGTATTTAATAGGAATTAGGCGATTTTCTCATTTTTCGTGTGTTAGCCTATTAATATTTTGGTGATATGGCTTCCGGTCAATTTTTTTCCGAAACATTTTAGGGACCCTCCATAAGTACCCGGAGAAGTAGCAGGTGAAGCCTCGGAAATTTTCACTGTGTATTTGGGCATTTATTAGGCATTTAATAGTAATTTTACGATTTTTCTCATTTTTCGTGTCCTTTAGCCCATAAATATTTTAGTGATATGGCTTCAGGTCAATTTTTTCAAAACCTTTTGGGGACCCTCCGAAAGTACCCGGAGGAGCAGCAGGTGAAGCCTCGGGAATTTTCACGGCGTTTTTGGCATTTACGAGGCATTTAATAGGAATTAGACGATTTTTCTAATTTTTGATGTGTGTTAGCCCATGTATATTTTGGTGATATGGCGTCCGATCAATTTTTTTCCGAAACCTTTTGGGATCCCTCCATAAGTACCCGGTGGAGCATCAGGTGAAGTCTTAGGAATTTTCACCGCGTTTTTGTGCATTTACTAGGCGCTTAATAGGAGTTAGGAGATTTTTCTCATTTTTCGTTTGTGTTAGTCCATGAATATTTTGTTGATATGACTTTAGGTCAATTTTTTTCTGAAACCTTTTGGGGGCCCTCTGTAAGTACCCGGGGAAGTAGTAGGTGAAGCCTCGGAAACTTTCACGACGCTTTTGGGCATGTACGAGGCATTTAATAGGAATTAGGTGATTTTTCTTATTTTTTGTGTGTGTTAGCCTATTAATATTTAGGTGATATTGCTTCCGGTCAATTTTTTTCCAAAACCTTTTGGGGACCCTCCGTAAGTACCTGGGGGAGCAGCAGGTGAAGCCTCGGGATTTTCACGTTGTTTTTGGGCATTTACGCGGCATTTAATACGAACTAGGCGATTTTTCTCATTTTTCGTGTGTGTTAGGCCATGAATATTTTGGTGATATGACTTTCGGTTAATTTTTTTCTGAAACCTTTTGGGGACCCTCCGTAAGAACCCGGGGGAGGAGCATGTGAAGCCTCGAGAATTTTCACGGTGTTTTAGAGCATTTAGGAGGCATTTAATACGAATTAGGCGATTTTTCTCATTTTTCGTTTGCGTTAGCCCATGAATATTTTGGTGATATGGCTTTTGGTCAATTTTTTTCTCAAATCTTTTGGGGACCCTCCGTAAGTACCCGGGGGAGCAACAGGTGAATCCTCTAGAATATTCACGGCATTTTTGGGCATTTACGAGGCATTTAAGAGGAATTGGGCGATTTTTCTCATTTTTCGTGTTTGTTAGTCCATTAATATGTTGGTGATATGGCTTCCGGTCAATTTTTTTCTGAAACCTTTTGGGGACCCTTCGTAAGTTCTCGAGGGAGCAGCAGGTGAATCCTTGGAAATTTTCACGGTATTTTTTGGCATTTACGAGGCATTTAAATTATGTGATTTTTCTCATTTTTTGTGTGTTAATTAACCAATGAAAATTTTGGTGATATAGCTTTCGATCAATTTTTTTCAAAAACCTTTTGGGACCCTTTGTAAGTACCCTGGGAAGAAGTAGTTGAAGCCTCGAGAATTTTCACGGAGATTTTGGCATTTACGAGTCATTAAATAGGAAATAGGCGTTTTCTTTTATTTTTTTTTTGTGTGTTAGCCCATAAATATTTTAGTGATATGGCTTCCGGTCAATTTTTTTCTGAAACCTTTTAGGGACCCTCCGTAAGTACCCGGGGGAGTAGCAGGTGCAGCCTCGGAAATTTTCACGGTGTTTTTCGGCATTTACGAGGCATTTAGTATGACTTAGGCGGTTTTTCTCATTTTTTTCTATGTTAACCCATGAATATTTTGGTGATGTGGCTTGCAGTCAATATTTTTCAAAAACCTTTTGGGGACCCTCTGTAAGTACCCGGCGGAGCAGCAGGTGAATCCTCTGAAATTTTCACGGCATTTTTGGGCATTTACGAGGCATTTAATAGGAATTAGGCGATTTTTCTCATTTTTCGTGTGTGTTAGCCAATGAATATTTTGGAGATATGACTTCCGGTCAATTGTTTTACGAAACCTTTTGGGGACCCTCCTTACTACCCGGGGGAGCAGCAGGAGAAGTCTCGGAATTAAGTGATTTTTTCTCATTTTTCGTTTGTGTTAGCCCATGAATATTTTGGTATATGTCTTCCGGTCAATTTTTTGAAAAACCTTTTGGGGACCCTCCGTAAGTATCTGGGTGAGCAACAGGTTAAGCCTCGGGAATTTTCACGGAGTTTTTACGGCATTTTTGAATATTTACGAGGCATTTAATAGAAATTAGGTGATTTTTCTCATTTTTCATGTGTTAGCCCATGAATATTTTGGTGATATGGCTTCTGTTAAATTTTTTTCCAAAACCATTTGGAAACCCTTTGTAAATACCTAGGGAAGCAGTAGGTGAAGCATCGGGAATTTTTACGGCATTTTTGGGCTTTTAATTGGAATTAGACGATTTTTCTAATTTTTGGTGTGTGTTAGCCATGTATATTTTGGTGATATGGCGTCCGGTCAATTTTTTTCCGAAACCTTTTGGGGACCCTCCGTAAGTACCCAGCGGAACATCAGGTGAAGTCTTAGGAATTTTTACCGCGTTTTTGTGCATTTACTAGGCGCTTAATAGGAGTTAGGAGATTTTTCTCATTTTTCGTTTGTGTTAGGCCATGAATATTTTGTTGATATGACTTCAGGTCAATTTTTTTCTGAAACCTTTTGGGGGCCCTCTGTAAGTACCCGGGGAAGTAGTAGGTGAAGCCTTGGAAACTTTCACGGCGCTTTTGGGCATGTAAGAGGCATTTAATAGGAATTAGGTGATTTTTCTTATTTTTTGTGTGTGTTAGCCTATTAATATTTTGGTGATATTGATTCCGGTCAATTTTTTTCCAAAACCTTTTGGGGACCCTCCGTAATTACCTAGGGGAGCAGTAGGTGAAGCCTCTGGAATATTCACGGCATTTTTGGGCATTTACGAGGCATTTAAGAGGAATTAGGCGATTTTTCTCATTTTTCGTGTGTGTTAGCCCATGAATACCTTCGTGATATGGCTTTCGGTCAATTTTTTTTGAAACCTTTGGAGACCCTCCGTAATTACCCAGGGGAGCAGCAGGTGAAGCTTCGGGAATTTATACGGCATTTTTTTGCATTTACGAGGCATTTAATATGAATTAGGCGATTTTTTTTCATCTCTCGTGTGTATTAGCCCATAAATTTTTTTGTGATATGGCTTTCAGTCAGTTGTTTTTCGAACCTTTTGGGGACCCTCCTAAGTACCCAAAGGGAGCAGAAAGTGAAGTCTCGTGAATTTTTATGGAGTTTTTGGACATTTACGAGACATTTAATAGGAATTAAGCGATTTTTCTCATTTTTCGTGTGTGTCAGCCCATGAATATTTTAATGATATGGCTTCCGGCCAATCTTTTTATGAAATCTTTTAGAGACCCTCCGTAAGTAACCGGGGAGCAGCAGGTGAAGATTCAAAAATTTTCATGGCGTTTCTGGGCATTTACTAGGTATTTAATAGGAATTAAGCAATTTTTCTCTTTTTTCGTGTGTGTTAGCACATGAATATTTTTGTGATATGGGTTTTAGTCAATTTTTTACGAAACCTTCAGGGGACCTTCCGTAAGTACTCAAGAGAGCAGCAGGTGAAGCCTCGGAAAATTTCACGGCGTTTTTGGGCATGTACGAGGTATTAATAGAAATTAGACGATTTTTCTTATTTTTCGTGTGTGTTACCACATGAATATTTTGGTGATATGGCTTCCGATCAATTTTTTTCTGAAACCTTTTGGGTACTCTCCATATGTACCCGGGGAGCAGCAGGTGAAACCTTGAGTGTTTTTACATTATTTTTTTTCATTTACGAGGCATTTTATAGGAGTTGGACTATTTTTCTCATTTTTCCTATGCGTTAGCCGATGAATGTTTTGATGATATGGCTTCCGATCAATTTTTTCTAAAATCTTTTGGAGTCCCTTAGTAAGTACCTGGGGGAGCAGCAGATGAATTTTCAAAAAATTTCACAGCGTTTTGGGCAATTACGATGCATTTAATAGGAATTAGGCGTTTTTTTTAATTTTTCGTGCGTTTTAGCCCATGAATATTTTTGTGATATGACTTCCGGTCAATTTTTTTCCGAAACCTTTTGGGGACCCTCCGTAAGTACCCGGGGGAGCACCATGTGAAGGGTCCCCAAAAAGTTTCAAAAAAAAATCGACCTAAAGCCATATCACAAAAATATTCATGGGCTAACATACACGAAAAATGAGAAAAATCGTCTAATTCTTAATAAATGCCTCATAAATGCCCAAAACACCTTGAAAATTTATGAGGCTTCACTTGATACTCCCCCGGGAACTTACAGAGGGTATCCAAAAGATTTCAAAAAAATTTGATCGGAACCCATATCACCAAAATATTCATGGCCTAACACACACGAAAAATGAGTAAAAACGCCTAATTCCTATTAAAAATCTCGTAAATGCCCAAAAATGCCGTGAAAAGTTTTGAGACATCACCTAATGCTCCTCCGGATACTTACGGAGGGTCCCCAAAAGATTTCGAAAAAAAATTGACCGAAAGTCATATCATCAAAATATTCATGGGCTAACACACACGAAAAATGGGAAAAATCGCATAATTCATATGAAATACCTCGTAAATGTCTAAACACACTGTGAAAATTTTCGAGGCTTCATCTGATGCTCCCCCGGGTACTTACGGAGGGTCCTTAAAATGTTTCAGAAAAATATTGACCGGAAGCCATATCACAAAAATATTCATGGACTAACACAAACAAAAAATGAGAAAAATCAACTAATTCCTATTAAATGCCTCGTAAATGCCTAAAAACGCCGTGAAAATTTCCGAGGCTTCACTTTCTGCTACCTTGGGTATTTACGGAGGGTCCCCAACAGGTTTCGGAAAAAAATTGACCGGAAACTATATCACCAAAATATTCATGGGCTAATACAAATGAAAAATGAGATAAATCGCCTAATTCATATTAAACGCCTCGCAAATGCCCAAAGACGCCGTGAAAATTTCTGAGGCTTCACCTACTGCTCCCCAAGTACTTACGGAGGATTCCCAAAAGATTTCGGAAAAAATACTGACCAGAAGCCATATCACCTAAATATTCATGGGCTAACACACACGAAAAATGAGAAAAATCGCCTAATTGCTATTAAATGTCTCGTAAATTTCCAAAAACGCCGTGAAAATTTTCCGACGCTTCACCTGCTGCTTTCCCGAGTACTTACGGAGGTTTTCCAAAATGTTTCGGAAAAAAATTGATCTGAACACATATCTCAAAAATATTCATGGGCTAACACACACGAAAAATCGCCAAAGTTATAATAAATGCCTCGTAAATACCCAAAAACACCGTGAAATTTCCCGAGGCTTCACCTGCTGCTACCCTGGGTACTAACGACGGGTCCCCAGAAGGTTTCGGAAATATTTGATCGAAAGTCATATTACCAAAACATTCATGGGCTAACGCCCACGAAAAATGAGAAAAATCACCTAATTCATATTAAATGCCTCAAAAATGCCCAAACTAGCCGTGAAAATTTCCGAGGCTTCACCTGCTACTTCCCCGGGTACTTACGGAGGGTTCCCAAAAGGTTCCGAAAAAAATTGACTGGAAGCCATATCACAAAATAATTCATAGGCTAACATACACGAAAAATGAGAAAAATCGTTTAATTCCTATTAAATGCCTCGTAAATGCCGAAGACGCCATGAAAATCTCGAAGCTTCACCTGCTACTTCCCCGGCTACTTACGGAAGGTTCCTAAAAGATTTCGAAAAAATATTGACTGAAAGCCATATCACCAAAACATTCATGGGCTAACATGCACGAAAAATGAGAAAAATCGCCTAATTCCTATTAAATGCCTCGTAAATGCCCAAAAATACCGTGAGAATTCCCGAAGCTTCACATGTTGCTCCCCCGGAGTCTTACGGAGGGTCTTCAAAATATTTCAAAAAAAATTAACCGGAAGCCATATCACCAAAATATTCATGGGCTAACACATACGAAAAATAAGAAAAATCAACTAATTTCTAGTAAATGCCCAAAAACACTGTGAAAATATTCTTGAAACTTCACCTGCTGCTCTCCCGGATACTTACAGAGGGTTTCCAAAAGGTTTCGAAAAACAATAGACCAGAAGCCATATCACCAAAATATTAATGGGCTTACACACATGAAAATGAGAAAAATCGTCCAATTCCTATTAAATGCCTCGTAAATTTCCAAAAACGCCGTGAAAAATTTTCGAGGCTTCACCTGCTGCTCATCCGGGTACTTACGGAGGGTCCCCAAAAGGTTTCGGGAAAAAATTGGCCAGAAGCCTTATTAACAAAATAATTATGGCTAACACACACGAAAAATGAGAAAAATCGCTGAATTCCTATTAAATGCCTCGTAAAAATCCAAAAACTCCGTAATAATTCCCGAGGTTTCACCTGCTGCTCCCCCGTGTACTTACGGAGGGTCCCCAAAAAGGTTTCGGAAAAAAATTGAACAAAAGCCATATCACAAAAATATTCATCGGCTAACACACACGAAAAATGAGAAAAATCGCCTAATTCCTATTAAATGCCTCATAAATGCCCAAAAATGCAGTGAAAAATCCCGAGACATCACCTACTTCTCCCCTGGGTACTTACGGAGGGTTCCCAATTAGTTTCAGAAAAAAATTGACCGGAAGCCATATCACCAAAATATTCATGGCTAATACATAGGAAAATGGGAAAAATCGCCTAATTCATATGAAATATCTCGCAAATGCCTAAAAACGCCGTGAAAATTCTTGAGGCTTCACCTGCTGCTCACCCGGATACTTACGGAGGGTCCCCAAAAGATTTCGGAAAAAATTGACTGGAAGCCATATCACAAAAATATTCATGGGCTAGCACACACAAAAAATGAGTAAAATACCCCAACTCCTATTAAATGCCTCGTAAATGTCCAAAAACGACGTGAACATTTTTTAGGGTTCACCTACTCCTACCCCAGGTACTTATGGAGGGTCCTAACAGGTTTCGGAAAAAAATTGACCAGAAGTCATACCACCAAAATATTTATGGGCTAACACATACGAAAAATGAGAAAAATCACCTAATTTATAATAAACACCTCGTAAATGCCCAAAAACGCCGTGAAAATTTCAGAGGCTTCACCTGCTACTCTCCGAGAACTTATGGAGGGTCCCCAAAAGATTTTGGAAAACAAATTGACCGAAAGCCATATTACCCAAATATTCATTGGCTAATACACACGAAAAATGAGAAAAATTGCCTAATTCCTATTAAATGTGTCGTAAATGCCCAAAAATGTCGTGAAAATTCCCGAGGCTTCACCTGCTTCTCCCCCGGGTGCTTACGAAGTGTCCCCTAAAGGTTTCGGAAAAAATTGATCGAAAGCCATATCACCAAAATATTCATGGGCTAACAACACGAAAAATGAGAAAAATCACCTAATTCATAATAAATGCCTCGTAAATGCCCAAAAACACCGTGAAAATTCTCGAGGCTCCACATGCTACCCTGGGTACTTACGGAGGGTCCCCAAAAGGTTTCATAAAAAAATTGACCGGAAGCCCTATCACAAAAACATTCATTGGCTAACACGCACGAAAAATGAGAAAAATCGCCTAATTCCTATTAAATGTCTTGAAAATGCCCAAAAACTCCGTGAAAATTTTCGAGGCTTCACCTGCTACTCCCTCGGGTAGTTACGGAGGTTCCCCAAAAGGTTCCGAAAAAATTAACCAGAAGCCATATCACCAAAATATTCATGGGCTAACACATACACGAAAAATGAGAAAAATTGCGTAATTCCTATTGAATGCTACATAAATGCCCAAAAACGCTGTGAAAATTACGAGGCTTCACCTGCTGCTTCCCCGGGTACATATGGAAGGTTCCCAAAAGGTTTTGAAAAAAAATTGATCGGAAGCCATATCACAAAAATATTCATGAAATAATACACACGAAAAATGAGAAAAATCACCTAATTCCTATTAAATGCCTCGTAAATGCCCAAAAACTCCGTGAAAATTACCAAGGCTTCACCTGATGCTCCCCCAACTACTTACAGAGGTTCCCCAAAAGGTTTCGGAAAAATAATGACCGGAAGCCATATCATTAAAATATTCATAGTCTAACACAAATGAAAAATGAGAAAAAATCGCCTAATTCCTATTAAATGCCTCGTAAATGCCCAAAAACACCGTTAAAATTCCGAGGCTTCACTTACTGCTCCCCCGGGTACTTACGGAGGGTCCCCAAAAGGTTTCAAAAAAAAATTGACCGGAAGTCATATAACCAAAACATTCATGGGCTAACACATACGAAAAATGAGAAAAATTGCCTAATTCCTATTAAATACCTTGTAAATGCCCAAAAAAGCCTTAAAAATTCACGAGGCTTCACCTACTGCTCCCTCGGGTACTTACGGAGGGTCCCCAAAAGGTTTCGAAAAAAGATTGTCCGAAAGTCATATCACCAAAATATTCATGGGCTAACACACACGATAAATGAGAAAAATTGCCTAATTCCTATTAAATGTCTCGTAAATGCGCAAAAACGCCTTGAAAATTCCCGAGGCTTCACCTGCTGCTCCCCCGGGTACTTACGAAGTGTCCCCTAAAGGTTTCAGAAAAAATTGACCGGGACCCATATCACCAAAATATTCATGGGCTAACACACACGAAAAATGAAAAAAATCTTCTAATTCATAATAAATTCCTCGTAAATGCCCAAAAACAACATGAAAATTCCCGAGGCTTCACCTGCTGCTACCTTGGGTACTTACGGAGGGTCCCTAAAAGGTTTCAGAAAAAAATTGATCGGAAGTCATAGCACCAAAATATTCATGGGCTAACACACACGAAAAATGAGAAAAATCGCCAAATTTCTATGAAATGCCTTGAAAATGCCCAAACACTCTGTGAAAATTTCCTAGGCTTCACCTGCTGCTACCCCGGATACTTAAAAGGTTCCGAAAAAAAATTGACCGGATGCCATATCACCAAAATATTCATCGGCTAACACACACACGAAAAATGAGAAAAATCGCCTAATTCCTATTGAATGCCACGTAAATGCCCAAAAACGCTGTGAAAATTCCGAGGCTTCTCCTGCTGCTTCCCCCGGGTACTTACGGAAGGTTCTCAAAAGGTTTCCAAAAAAAATTGACCGGAAGCCATATCACAAAATTATTCATGGGATAATACACACGAAAAATAAGAAAAATCACCTAATTCCTATTAAATGCCTCGAAAATACCAAAAAACACCGTGAAAATTCCCGAGGCTTCACCTGTTGCTCCCCCGGTTACTTATAGAGAGTCCCCAAAAGGTTTCGGAAAAATAATGACCTGAAGCCATTTCATTAAAATATTCATAGTCCAACACAAACGAAAAATGAGAAAAAATCGCCTAAGTCTTATTAAATGCCTCGTAAATGCCCAAAAACACCGTGAAAATTTCAAGGCTTCACTTACTACTCCCCCGGGTACTTACGGAGGGTCCCCAAAAGGTTTCAAAAAAAAAATTGACCGGAAGCCATATAACCAAAATATTTATGGGTTAACACACACGAAAAAAGAGAAAAATTGCCTAATTCCTATTAAATTTCTCGTAAATGCCCAAAAATGCCGTGAAAATTCACGAGGCTTCACCTGCTGCTCCCCCAGATACTTACCGAGGGTCCCCAAAAGGTTTCGGAGAAAGATTGTCCGGAAGTCATATCACCAAAATATTCATAGGCTAATACACATGAAAAATGAGAAAAATCGCCTAATTCCTATTAAATGCCTCGTAAATGACCAAAAACACCATGAAATTTTCTGAGGCTTCACTGTCACGACCCGATTTCCTGAGTCATGATGGCGCCTACTAACCCGCCAGTACGCAAGCCAAGACCCTATTCCGGAACTTAGCTGTAATGGGATTGAGGGTGAGATCTAACCTCAACTATGGGGAAGCATAAATAAAGGAACAGATAAAGGAAAGGCGGAAGCGAAAACATCTATATACAACAACGATACCTCCCACGAGAGAAGTTAATTACCTCCATTTTAGCTTAACCTTTCCCAGCTCTCAGAAACGGAGAAGGAATAAAAAATCTAGTGAACCCCTCAAACTCCGTAGGTAATTTGGGACTCTAAAGCGAAGGGAGGTGGTCTCGAGCCTTACCTATATGGCTATATAGCGTCAGTGTTGTTTGCAAGTCACGTCCGTGCAGGCGCAGCGTAGCGTCATGGTAGCTTGAATCCTATAAAAATAATGTATTTTTGGAGAATCTGATGAAGGTGCGAGTTTCATTGTAAATTGGTAGTTATGGTATATTGCAAATTGAAAACATATTAACACCATTTAAAATTTTAATATATTTAAGCCCTTTTTTGTGTGTGAATGAAATGCGATCCCTTTTTTTTTTTTAGACGTTTAAAAAAAATCAAGAATCCAATTATTTATTATTTTGTTTTAATAATCAATTAATCAAAACCAAGATAGTAGGCTCAAATTTTAGGTGTCATATGCCATTTAATGTAGCAATTACGCATATTGACCGATGGATGTCGAAGCTGAGGTCTCAATAGTGCATCTTAATCAATATTAATAAAAGTTCAACAATCTCAAGAAAATCGTAGGCATAATTTATAATTATAATCTATCAACAATTATTTTAAGTTAGCCATAAATTGATAAAGTGATCGTGCTAAAATTGCGAGAGTCGAGAGATGCCTACACCTTTCCCTGATCAATAGAAATTCTTATTCAGATTTATAAATCGCAGACCAATGTTAGAGAGTTAATTTTTCTTTTGATTAGGAATTCAATAATGTGACTTGAAACATCAAAACTTAATCTCAAATGACGACTCTTGATGAATAAATAATTTCTTTTAATTGGAATGCTATTTTAATCGAAAAAACTCTTTTAAAACTTGTTTGACTTTGTTCTCAATATGATAATTTTAAAAATAAATCAATAGGAGATCAATAATAAATAGAAAGATGAACCCCCACTTTATTCTTTTGCAACGTTAATCTAAAGAAAATAAGAGAAATAAAATTCCTTTTAATGGAAACACTTAAATATAGTATTTGTTTATGTTGTCACCATTATACTTGAGAAATTCTTCTACGATTTTCAAGCTAGGTTTCGATACAATTTCCTTCCATGCATTATCAGCATCTTCTTTTTCAATTTTTCTGAAAACATTAGTTGCATCAATATAATTCAATGGCCACATTTTCTCGTTTTTCAATCGTCGAATTTTCTCAAGTTGGTGACATATTAATGTGCATGTATTAAGCTTTATTTCTTCAATTGCAGATTGAAGAAGCTTCTTTTTAGATACTTCATTGTTGTCTAATTTATTTTCTTCTCTCAAGTATTTGTCCATTTCAGGAACACCAATAGACCGTCGAATTCCTCTTGTGTAATCTGCATTTGAAACAAATATTTTTCGTACCTCATCCACTAGCCCTGCATACCATATAAATTTTCATAAATTATTTGATTGATTTGAAACAATAATTAAATTTTTTTTATAATAATAAAAATATTAAATAATTATTTTTCATCGGCGTAAGGTTTGATGGATTGATTTACATAATATTTAGTAATATTAATGTGGTACATGTGTGTTTATAGTTTTAAATGAATCATATATACAAAATAAAAAGAAACTGACCTGCATGAACCATTTGATCAACTCTTTTGCAAACAAAAGAGTTCAAGACAGGTAAGGCGGCAACATCAATCCAAATGAAGCAACAATCATAATTAGATTTAAACATGAATACAGGGTCTTCCACAAGTTTTTCGATGTATGAGTTTGACCCTCCAACAATGATTGGAACACTTCCAGACTTTAAAATTTTTTCTATACAAATAATGGCGTGAATACAAAAAATATTTGCTGTGAAGTCAGCATCTGGCTCAATTTCACCTAGCAAATATGAAAATTTTTTAATGAGCAATCAATATTTACATCAAATTATATTTATATTTACATGCTCATAGTTATAAATATAATCAAATAATATGCATTTACATAGTGGTTTAACTTATTGATCAATGAGGTGAATTGAAAATTATGACGTCTCAAATTCAAATCTTCAATTGAGCAAAACAATAGATAATTTCTAAAGATGAAATACTAGATCTTCTCATATATTCAAGTTTTGATAAAAATAATCACCGATACTTAAGTCCATGAAAAATAACAAATACCTTACAAAATTAGTTGAGGTGCATGCAAGTTAATTATCGGACACCATATATAAGAAGAAATAAAATTTTAAAAAATAATATGTATTCTCTCTCACTCAAATATGTAATCTCCACAATTTAGTTGCTTAGACATCACCATTATTGAAATTAAAAAATTATAAATAATAATATGCATTTTTCACTCGAATATATAATTACTATTATTAAATTATCTGAGTAGTTACTTGGTATAAATATTGAGTGCAAATAAATTTTTACCTAGCAAATGATGTGGTATTCCTTGTTTCTCAATGTCTGTGATCTTGTTGGTAAGTATGTCAAGTCCCTTATATACTTGCATTTTGTCAGAGTTGATAATTTCTCCTTGAAAATAAATGGCAAGGTCAATAGAAAGACGAGATTTCCCCGTTCCTGTTGCTCCCATTACGAACACCACTTTCTTCTTGTTGAACTTGTTATTGTTGATGAAAGTATTCATTTTTGCTACACATAATATAAAAATAAAATAATAATTAGTTTAAAATAGTAGATAATCTCATGAAAACTGCTCACACACACCATTAGACATTCAAAATTTAAATCTTATAAATATAAATTTAATAAGTAGAAACCTTGATTGAGATATAATTCACTATATAAAATATATTTCGCTATAAAAGTGGTTAGGGAAGAAAGTACATTCTGTTTTTATAGTAAAATGTGATTGTAGATTTATTAATTGACATATCAAACTTTGAATTGTAGATATCTTTTAGGATATGAATGGTTCTTAAAAATAAATGGATATGTCAACTTGAATTTTGGTGATTAGACTTAAATAAAGTTAAAATAAACTTTTTAAATGTACATTATCAAAAGATCGCATACTGATTTTTTATAATACAATGTGATTATGAAATTTTAATAAGTTACATATTTGAAATATTTTTTATCATTCAATAAAGAACGAAATCTGCACGATTGCTATTCTTACATAAAATCTGCACGATCTTTTATTAGTATTATTAAAATATTAAGTAATAAGTGTTAATATTCAAATTCTAAATCAATTAAATTAAAACATTGTCTTGTATAATTATTAATTACCTAATAATAAAAAATCCGTTATCAATAGAGTTTGTTATTATTGAGTCTTTCCTTATTTAATTAGGGTAAGAAATCCTAATATTTTACACTTCTAAATCAGTTAAGATATTATTTATTAATTACCTAATAATAGAAAATCTGAAATTAATGAAATGTTTTGTTAGTAATTCTTTCCTTATTTCAATTAGGTCGGAATACCTGATATTTTAAACTTCCAAAACAACTAATATATTATCCTATATAATTTTTAATTACCTAATAATAGATTTAACTTTTTTTTTTATTGAACAAGGTATAGAATCTTAGTATTTAGTACTTTAGAGTGCAACATATGAAATATAATAGTGCGAAAAATATTGTTCAACTTTTAATATAGTTTGACACTGTATTTATTTTATTATCATTAAAAAAATAATCACCCTTCATTAAAAAAATTCTCCAATACACAAAATAGTCATTTACTATTTTGCTAAACTTATTATTTAATTTCTATTTGATTAATACAATTTTATCTTCCTATTAATTTTGCTGCCATATTTGAAGTGCAAAATCTTTGTAGATTTTCATTTTATTGACCTAATATTTTGAAATTCGAAATCAATGATTTTTTTTAATTAGTAATTCTTTCTTTATTTCAACTAGGTATATTTTACACTTCTAAATCAACTAAAATGTTATCCTATATAATTATAAATTACCTGATATTTAATTGCAAATACATTACAAAATACTTATAAATTAACTAAAATATTATTTTATATAATTATTAATTACCTGATATTTATATTTTAAATGCAAATGCATTACAATTTCTACTATTGTTGAATATATGAAGCATATGAACGGTTTTGGATTTTTCAAATCTTTTTTCAATATATCAAAAAAAGGAAAAAGTTCATAAAATTATTATCTTGGTCATTTTGAGATTCCTATTAAAGTATCACGATCACATAAATATTGATCATCAAACTTCCCCTATTTAACTTAACAGATCTTAAAAATTGAAAGATTTAAATAACATTCGGTATAAGATTTGTGTGCCTTTGATTGTTGCAGCGAAATGAAAATTCACGAACTGAATAATTTGCTCCAAATTCAACTTTGAATCTCAAGGAAACAAAGTGTAATGCCACAAATTGAGTATCTTCTTGGATTGTTTGATGTCAAATCTTAAAAAATAAATTGTCTCTTGTATTTCTTTTTCTTACTGCTTTTGTTTTTGATATTTCTCTTCTTTTTTTTAACGTGAAGAACTATTTTAAAGGGAATGTATGTTACGGTTAAAACAATGTAATCGTTCCCACTCTTTTCAAAATAGTGTTTATCTTCTTTTTCAAAAACAATATTGGGTCGGATATAACTTATAAAAATGTCGTGTGAAAAGTTAGAATAAACATATATCAAAAGGAAGGAATCATTCTTTTTTAGACGAATTAAAAAGAAAAGTAAGACAAATATTAGCCATAGAGATGAATTTACTATTTATGTGTTATTATGCACGTGCATATCACGTGATAAAACAATATTATTAGAATATTGTTGGCGCCAACAGAAGATAAATAAGTTAGTTATTTTTAGGAAATTTGGAAATCGAAACTAATTATATTTCTTCTCTCTTATTATTTCCTCCAAAACCCTAATCCTTAAATTGTATGAATATTCAGAAACAAATATAAAAAAATTCAAATTTTTTGAAGATTTTTTATTTGTATGAATATTCAGAAATAAATAAAAAATTCAAATTGTATGAATCTGTTTTATTTTATTTCAATTAGGTAATTCAAGATCTTTTTTCCCTTTTCTTGCTTTTGATCATTAATGTTTTTTGGCTTAATGCTTTCATTTTTTTCAATTTTTTTTTTTTGTGATTTACCTCAAATATTGTGTAATTATTTTTTTCTTCAGGGAATTGATTTTTTTGTGAAACAGAGTTTGCTGGAGCTGCTTCATGTAAGGTAATTTTTTTTGTGTCACATGTTATTATTATTTAGTTGTTGATTATAATTCCTTAAAGTGATTTCTGTGTTTTTTTAAAACTCAATTTTTGTTAAATATAAAGAAAATTTGGTAAAGGGAACTTCTATAGGGTGCATAGTCGTCTATGTTGCTCGAATCCTCCAAAAATGTTGTTTGATGTGTATTGAATCCTCTAAAAGTAATGCATTTTTGGATAATCTGACAAGGGGACGGGGTTCATTCTTGAAGATCCAAGGCAATTGAAGTTCTCAATTCTGTTCTATTCATAATTGTGGAGAAATTATGAAATGTAAAATGGTGGTTATGGTATAGTGTAAATTGAAAACATATTAACACCATTTAAAATTTTGTGTGTGGATGAAATACGCGATCTTTGTTTTTCATATCCAATTTTTTTTGTTGTCCGTGTGCATTCTATTATAATCTATGTTGCTCAGACTCTTCAAAAAACTCAACATGTGTGTGTCAGATTCTTCAAAAGTCTGGTGTGGTATATAAAGTGAAGAGTCTTCGCAACTTAGATTATAATAATAACTTCATCATTCTGCATTAAAAAGCTAAGATAGTAGCTGAACCTGAGAACTGGTGATCGTCCTCTCCATCTTGAGTGGACCTATTTGAGATACAAGAATTCGAAGTTGGACGTATATCCTTATATTAATGTGTGAAATGGTGCTCGTTATGAATGTTACATTACCCTTTAAACAACAATGCATCTTTGTGTGTGTCCCGGGTTCTATTGCTTTAACTGAAATCTCTTTGCGCGTCCTAGTAGATGGTATTTTGAAGGTGATGTTTAATTGTGTTTCAGCGATGGACGTAAATATGTAAGTGGAGGAGATAACAGATGCATCAGTAACCGAAAAAAAAGTTGAGGCCTTTGTTCTGCCAACTTTACTCATGGATTCTGATCAAGAGAGTGAAGGAAGACAAGATTCAGATACCACGTCAGATGAAAGTGAAACAGGATCTTCTAAAACTTCAGAATATTCCCCTTCCATCTCGACTTCCTCATCAGACGGTTGTTCAGATGATTACATCCAAGTGGATCCAAAAACAATATTTACCTCTGCCTCATCAGGTGTAGCATCTTCCAAGTCTCATTCTGATGCAAAACTTCTATCTCAAAATGTTGCATGTAATCAATTGAAAGAATCCTCGAAAACGACGTCTACAAGTTCCACCTCACAGGTTTCAGATGTCACTCATGAATCTGAATTCTCGACGATATCACAATCTCCTTCTATACAGGTGATGGAACGGGAAGCAGATTTTGATCCCAATAAAATTCCCTCATCCGTTTTTGGGAGTAAGGATTCATCCTCTAAGGAATGGAGCACTGCTTCGACCGAATCATTGTTCAGTATACACACTCCTGGAAATGGTAGTCCTGCAAGGGATGATATTGTGATGACTGATGGAGATTTCAAACGGTCCAGGAAACGAGACAACGGTGCAGAAGTAGACAAAAATGATAAAAATAATAAGTCTGAGCTAACGAGGTTTAGGCAGACTTTGCCAATTACAAAAGGAGGAGAACATAAGAAAAAGATGTTTGATAAAGAAAGGAAAGTGGATGTCGTAAACAAACCATCAGCAACAGGAAGTTCAGATGAAGCAACAAAGAGAATAGTCTGTTTGAGAGAGGAAATGAAAGTAGGAGAGAACATAAACCGTTCTACTGCAATTGGCTTCCCCGATGGAAATGTATGCTTTAGGGGCAGTGTTGTTCGCCCTTCTGATGGGAATGGCACGTGTTCTGCCTCTCCAATGTGAGTAACGTTCTCCTTTTTCTTTTGGCTAATAAATGTTTCGCGCATGCATTTAGTTCCTTGGGTTTTTCGTGAGTTAAACAAAGAAACAATCTGCTTAGTTGCTAATTAGTTAGTTAAGTGTTTTCTTATTTAATGTATATATATACATAGATACCATCTAAGTGTGAGTGTATAAGTTATTTCTTTGTCCTATCTCTAATTTACATGCTGTTACATGGTATATTCAAGGCAATTTGAGAATGTAAACGAAAAACTAAATCATATAAACACCTCTATTCACATAAACTTGAAATATACACAAAGGCCACAATCAATGCACTTCAAGAAGAGTGTTCAAAATGGAGCTTGTGGGTACTTTTAGTACTATAACTAATGCACAGAGGCGACTATCGCTAATATGTGTTTGGTGGCAGATGACAGAACAAGAATATAGACAAACAAAGTTCTGTGTCATTTAAGATTGTCTGGAAAGATTTGACAGTAAGAATGCATCAGACCATATTTGTAACTGGCTATCCAAGTTAAAGATTAGTGATTACAAAAATTGGTGACAAACTTAGCGCGAGAAGAAACTTAAACTGCATCATTTAATATGGCCAATGAACTTAGCTTTAAAGGTATTATGAAATTTCCAATTAGAGAACCTCTTTGCTTAACAAGCAAAATATCCATACTGTTCTGTACTACAAATAATCTCTCCTTAATATATTTGTATGCTGTTTTTTTGTTGTTGTTGTTGTATAAGAAACCTCAACGAATAAGGTAGTTTGTATCAAAAGAAGATATCATGGCCAGTCAGGTTTTGATGCAACGGGTTTTGGTCTAAAGAAATTGGCGATTTTAGGTTTCTTTGTTCACATATTCTTTGATATCTCATGGACTAGTATTTTAATGTGTCCTGTTTGAGTACATGGCCATGCAAATGGAAGTTCCTACTTTCCCAATATTGTGATTTAGCTGATATAGAATACAAACTCTCTATGCAGGAAAAAAAAGTCTTCTTGGTGGTCATGCTGTTCTTGTAGTAGTTGGGCAAGCTGCTCATTGAAGTGCTCAGGTTGCTCTTGTAAGTGGTTAAGCTGCTCGGGTTTCTCGTGTACATGGTTAAGCTGCTCAGGTTTCTCTTGTAAGTGGCTAAGCTGCTCAAGTTGCGCTTGTAAATGGCCAAGCTGCTCGAGTTGCTCTTGTAAGTGGTTAAGCTGCTCAAGTTGCTCTTGTAAGTGGTTAAGCTGCTCGAGTTGCTCTTTTAAGTGGCCAAGCTGCTCTTGTAAGTGGTTTAGCTTCTCGAGTTGCTCTTGTAAGTGGTTAAGCTGCTCGAGTTGTTCTTTTAAGTGGTTAAGCTGCTTGAGTTGCTCTTGTAAGTGTCCAAGCTGCTCAAGTTGCTCTTGTAAATGGCCAAGCATGCCTGTCGGCTGCAGCAAATGGCCGAGTTGCAAATGCAAGTGCTTAACCTCGCTACGCTGCTGCTGCTAATATCCAATCTGGCATAGCAATTGCAAGTGCCTGACCTGGCAAAGCTCTGTACTGCACTATAACCGGCACATTCTGCTTTGAGGGAACGATTACATGATCCAATCTTGCCAGGTATACACCTCTTTTTGCATTTACTATGTAACATTTCTACTTCATCTTGCGACATGATATTGGCATCCAACGATTCTTTCATTCTTTTCAATCTGTGCAGTTTGAAGGAAGAGGAACTGTATATGCGGAAAAGGATAACCTGAGCATCATTATATCCATTCAGCCTCCCTCGATCTCTTGGTTCATGCCCTTCTTTCAACCGTGCTCTCGATGTTGCTAAGAACATGAATGCTTGATTTCATTTAACCCCTCCTTCTACATCCGCCTCATTCATTAAAACTGCTAGCATGCTGTAGAACCATGAGAATATAGAAGTTAAAAGTATGTATAAATTTCATAGTAGGTGCTCTAATACTCAATCATTAAACAATATCCAATATTTTGATATTTTTAGTGTATATATATGTAGGCAAGTGAGGAAGTTTAGATATATTTGTTTTCTTCACATTACTTAGTTCATTGTACAACCATTTCTTTCCTTTTTCAAGTTGGGACAAGAAAAGGTTGTAAGAGAGAACATGGAGAGGTAGTGCAATCTTTTCTCTGCACTAATGCTTGTGACTTGTGAGTTTTATTATGGATTTAAATCTTCTCCTTTCTCTTATATAATATATATCAAAGTTTATTTTGGTACCTAGTATATTAGGAGTTTAAATGACACACAGAAAATATTTTGTATTTCCATTCATGTTATAAGTTTTTCTTATTTACCAAACATAACAAGTTTTTTTTAATAATTTGTAGCTAATTGGGGAAAAAAATGTCTAGGATGATGATTTCATTTCACCAAATGTTGGGACAACTCTGAATGTGTCAATTAAAATCTTGCTAAACTAATCTCTATTAATCGTGAATCTTCTCTTACCACAAATATCTCTTGATCAAGTGTAGTAATTTTCTAGTGTTATTCTCTCTAATGAACCCTAGCTAACCAATTAATTTGTTCACTAAATCGCGTCAAAACTTTGTTATTTCTAACCTCCACTTTTAAATCTAAGTCATTAATTTCTTAATACTTCAAAGTGACGTTGCTCTAATATGTATTTAAGAACGACTCAATAACTTTTGACTTATTTTTATTATTTTAACTTAAAATTAAATACTTATGAACATTTTCTAAAAGTTACTCAAACACTAAAAAAGTAGTTAAAATAAGTTAATTCAACCATGCTCTAAGGAAAATATTTTGTTTTGTTTCAGTCATGCTCCAATTAAATATGAGTTGAAAAAACTTAACCAAGTTTTTTCCTCTTTTCAAATTTGGTAAGAAATATTAAGTAACATGATTTGTCACAAGTTACACTAAATTACAAGAATTTATATTTGACAACATCCCTTAAACCTTTTTTTACAGGTATGAAACTGGCTTTTTCATTCCATATTCCCATTTGGTAAACAATCAAAAAATATTTAATACTTCTTACCATTTTAATCACAATCTTTCTCTTTTTTTCCAGTATTTTTTTTAATCTTAATTAATTACTAGCTTCTAGTTAGTTTTTACAGTAGCATCTTTGAAGCATATCCCCTTTCCTCTTTTTTTTAGGGAAGTAAATTCAATTTTCCCAAAAAATTTCAAACCTATAAAAAGCAAATATTATTTTCCCCTCTAATTTTCCTTTTTTCTCCAAAATAATCGACCAATGAGGACGTTCCGTGAGTCCACGTGGAGAGTTATCATTGGACCACGTCAGAAACCACTCGACCAATGAGGACGTTCCCCTCATATATTTTTAGAGTCAAACTATATAAACTTTGACTAACTTTTTTAAATGTGTTTTTCTATCATATTAATATGAACTTTTGTTTGCAATTTCTAGTACTTTCCATCTGGTTTTTAAGTATCTAAATATTTATTTTAAAATATCAAATTAACCTAATCTAACTTAGCTTTGAAATTCAGTCAACTTGACTTTCGAAAAGCGTTACGTGACGACTAAAAAGAAACAGATGGAGTATGAGGGACCCTAGAAAACTTCTAAAGTTCACTTTTGGGACCCAATGAAGATCTTACTCACAGTATAAATAACATATATTGTTTGAAAAAAATATTATACAGTAATAAAGCATCTTACATTAGAGCAGTTAGTCACAAATAGAAGAAGAAGAAGAAGAAAGAAAGAAAGAAAGTTCTCTTTTTTGAAGTTCATACACACAAAGTTGTCTTCTTTTTTGTAGTTTCAAATTCAAGAATCTTTAAAAAGATTGGTTCTTTGTGTTTGAATTTGAAAACTGGGGTTGTGTTCTTGACAATGAAAATGCAGTTTTCAAGAATCTTGATTTTGTTCTTGATGGCATTTGTGTTGTCTTGCTTTCCCTTTTCAGTTTCTGGAGAAGATGAAGTTGTGGTTTCTGAGAAAATGGCTTTGTTGGAAATCAAGAAATCATTCATTGATCCTTTTGGGATTTTGTGGAGTTGGAAATCAGACAATTCCAGCTACTGTTCTTGGTATGGAGTGTCGTGCAACGCGAATTCATCAAGAGTTTCAGAGTTGAGAATCAGAGGTAACAGTAATAATGCTAATAAACTTGTAGGGAATTTGTGTCCTGCTGTTGCATATCTCAAAGAGCTTCGGGTTCTGTCTGTTCCATTTCATGATCTTACTGGTGAAATTCCAGTTCAGATATGGGAATTAGAGAATCTTGAAGTTCTTGATGTGCAAGGGAATTCCATTCAGGGGGATTTTTCGAGCTATAATTTTACGAGGTTGAGAAAGCTGAGAGTTCTTAACTTGGGATTTAACAGAATTGTAGGGAGGTTTCCACCTTCTCTAGCACAATGTAGGTTCTTGAGTGTGTTGAATTTAGCAGGAAATGGTGTAAATGATGTCATTCCAGAGTTCATAGGTGGTTTTGACAAGTTAAGGGTGCTGAATTTGTCGTTTAATCGATTGATTGGGGGTGTTCCGGTTAACTTTGGAGTTAAATGCAGGGATCTTGAGCATTTAGATTTGTCGTTTAATTTCCTACAAGGGGAAATTCCGCGTGTATTGGGGAAATGTAGCCAGTTAAGGATAGTCTTGTTGAGTTCGAATGAATTTTTTGGTCTTCGAAAGCTTGAAGTTGTATTGCTTAACAACCATTCATTTACTGGTGAGATTCCCTCAAGTTTGGAAAATTTGACATCACTTCATGTATGCAACATCTTATTCAATAACTTATCGTTTTCATCGGCTAACAAGATGATAAGACAGTGTAGCTTTCTTGGAAACTCTTTTCTTTCAGTCACGCCAAGGATGTCGTTGGCTTTAGCACCACTAATGAGTGAACAATCGAATGAGTCTCAAAGTTCTGCAGCTCGTCCACAAGGGTCTGATCAGTCTAGAAATGGTAAGAGAGGACTTACTGCCTTAGAGATTGCTGGTGCAGTATCTGGAACTCTCGTTGTTTCTGCTCTTGCTGTCCTCGTTGTCTTATGTAAGAACGTAAAGAAGAAGACATCAAATCCTAGAATTGAGGCCTCTGAAGAAATAAGCGATATTACAATTTTCAATGAGGTTGGAGTAGTTTTGACTTATGAAAAAATTGTTCAGGCTACTAGACACTTTAGCTGGAGCTACTGCATTGGAAGTGGCGGTTTTGGTTCAACATATAGGGCTGAAATCTCCTCTGGACTTACACTGGCTGTTAAGAGGCTCCTAGCTGAAAGATGTCACGGAGCTATCCAGTTCGAGGCAGAAATTCAGACCCTCGGAACCATTAATCACCCAAATCTCATTACACTGATTGGGTATTATACAAGTGACGCGGATATGTTGCTAGTATACAACTTTCTCCCGGGAGGCAACTTGGAAAAATACATACATGACAGAGCCAACAGAGTTTTTAACTATAAAGTGTTGCATAAAATTGCCCTGGACATTGGTTTAGCTATATCATTTCTACATGATCAGTGTGATCCACGTATTATACACCGGGATGTCAAGCCTAGTAATATACTATTGGACAATGAGTTAAACGCTTATTTGTCTGATTTTGGTTTATCAAGGATCATGGGAACAGACACCAGCAACACCACAGGTGTAGCAGGAACATTTGGTTATGTTGCACCAGAATACGCCTTAACAAGTCGTGTGTCTGACAAGGCTGATGTTTACAGCTATGGTATCGTCCTGCTAGAGTTGCTCTCAGACAAACAAGCATTAGATCCTTCTTTTTCTGTGTATGAGAACGGATTCAACATTGTTTCATGGGCAAACATGTTATTGCACGATGATAAGATAGAGGATATCTTCTATACAAGTTTATGGGAGCCTGATTCTGAGGACAAGTTAAAGGACATGCTGCATTTGGCTCTAAAGTGTACAGCAGACCTTCCTAACAGGCCGAGGATGATTCAAGTCGTCGAGCAGCTGAACAATCTTGAACCTCTTGTGCCTTACAACAATGGAGATTCTCAATTCATCCATCATCAAACAATAAGTAGAGAAAGTAACTTAAGACTCTTATAGTTTTTACTTTGCTTTTTTTTTTATATAGTTAGTTTTAGTTAAATTAAGTTTTATATACTGATGGATGAATGATATATGCTGTTATATTTTACATATCAGTAAAATTACTTGAGAAATCATTATAGCTATTGTGTCAACTCATTGAATGCAAGTCTAAAGATAATGAAATTATTAGCTCTTTTCGTTTCAATTTATGTGGTACAGTTGGAGTATCGAGAGTCAACCAAATTTTACGTTGACTAAAATTAAGAGTCAAAAGCTAATAAATTATTAGCTCCTTTTGTTATATATAACGTAAAAATTTGTGTAATCTTATTGCTCTTTATGGCCAAAGTAGACCTTGAGTGATTAGCCTATATAGGATATTATAATTTAGGTCATCAATCATTTTTTTTTTCTTTATAAGTCTGAAATAGTTATGATTTTAAGACTTTATATTACTGTAAATAGTTTGTATTATTTTCAAATATTATCGATCGATAATAAGTATTCATAATGGCTTTTCGTAAATATTTATTTTTATGTGCGTGTGTTGCATGCAAAATTTTTATTCAATTTTTATAGAGCAACACATCGAATTAATTGCTTTAGCTAAATTCGTTGTAACCCCTTCACGACTGCTATAACAAAAATAACTTTTAGCGATAGTAAATATATACATTAACAAAGACTGTTTAAGTCTTTACCGGCCTTAGTTAATTATCATTAAATTATTTGGACTCAATATTGTTATAGATTTTAGCGTCATTTATAGAGAATGCTAAAATGTAATTTTCATTAATAATTGTCTCTGAAAAATATATTTAGCGACAATTAAACTATTATCGTTAATTAATTATTTTTCATGTAATGGACCATGCTTGAATTGCTTGTCCCATCTAAGATGAATTGTCATTTATTCTATTACAACTATTTTACACATCTTCGAATAAATCTACCACAAGTTTTTAACATCCCTCAACTCAATATTACCATACAATATTGTATCGTAATTCCTTAGCTATGTTGTTCAAACTCTAAATATATTCTCTTATTCTCATCAAATCCTCCAAAAACATTCAAAAGGATCCGACATGCACCTAGTGACATATTCTCTTACTCACATCAAATCCTCCAAAAACATTCAAAAGGATCCGACATGCACCTAGTGACAGCAGAATAATAAATACTCCTCAGAGAACTTAATTTTACACCTAGAACCTGAAATCTCTGATGACTATGCTCAAGTTGCATTGCTCCATAGTTCATTAAAATGTGCACAAGTAACTAGATACTTATAAGTTAGTCCTCAAGATGAGAAGGGATTAAAAGAAACAAGTAAAGAGGAAAAGGGTTCACAGTTACTGCTGTGCATGTTGCATTTGTGCTCATAGAAAGGGAGAAGGATTGGGTTTTATAACTATATGCTTGAGAGGGTGCGCGACGTCGCTGCCTCCAGCATGCTTCACAAACTCAGCTGGTGAAAGAAAACTTCCATGGCATACACACATAATTCTAATCTCTTCACCCTTACCATACTTGTATAATATACCATCTATTCTCCTCCCATTAGGACCATCTCCTTTTGTGAAAACACACGGCATGTCACCCAACGCTTTTGCCCCACTTTCCTGCACTCGACTTCTCGTTGTGTTAGATGGACTAATTTCCACCTCTCCTCCTGGTGTTCTTCTTCCAAAATCTCTCTGTAATGATTGGATACTGGGAGGGCTTGCGTCAGCTGACCCTGCAAGCAAGGATTGTTTTATTTGTCGATGTATTGGAAGATCGAAGAGAAAGCAAGGACGGAAGGAAAATGCTAAAAGCATATCGGGTGAAAATGGCATGTATGCACTTCCAAACTTTTCGCCATTACATTATTGAAGAACTAACGAAAAAACAAACAATTTGAAGGATGGTATACATTTCATGATAGTAGTACAAATAGTGCAATCATATGTGATAAACACAAATTATACCATAAGAATCGCGTTAGTCTATGATCGTACCTGTTACAATGGGTTGTTCCGACATGTTTTGCAGAAGATTCTTACACGAGAACTTCACAGGAAACTTTGGAAATAGAGAATTATCTGTTTTCTCTGCTTTGATCATTTTCTTTTTTCAGGAGGAAAAGAAAGTGTCGTTAAAGGGAAGGGGAATGCGTAGTTAAACAAGACATCTCTGTTTAAATGACACTTCTAATTTTCCCTTTAACACCTACATGAGCAACTTAGTTATAACCACCTTAGGAAGGAAAGTGCATGAGCAATCACAAACAAACTAACATGCAAAGTTACTAGACTTTGAACCACCATCAGCCATAAACGTAAAGACTCATAAATGACTACTGCTATCAGCTCAGCTCCTCCACGTATCCCATCAGTTGATTCCTTTCTAAAAGAGAAGCAACAGCTAATACGTGTTTCGCAAAATGAGTGTGCAGTACTAGATCATAATTCACGATCAATATTATTTTGCACTTTAGAACAGCAGTATAATTTGCGCTGCTGAAATATAAAACAATATAATTGCGAAACATTAGAAGAGCTCGAATGCAGTTTGAAGTCACACCCTTGCAGCTCGAAACAGTAGAAGGTATGCATATGTCAAAAGAAACCAATTTTATTTCTGGAGAATTTTGTTTGATGTGATGAAGGGATAATCATATCACATGTGAGAAAATCTAGCATTGCACTCTACCATCTAATCTCTTTCGAGTTAATATAGCAGTTTATACAAGATTTCTCTAGACGTGCAAGCCAAAAAGAACTTTTACAAGTTAAGGATCCCATGATTGTTAATATATTTTGTCAGTAAGCACTACGATCATGAACCAACAACAACAACAACATACCCAGTGTAATCCCACAAATGGGGTCTGAGGAGGGTAAAGTGTGCGCAGACCTTACCCTACCTCATGTAGGTAGATAGGTTGTTTCTGGTAGATCCTCGGCTTAAGGAATTGAGAGCTACCCAAAATAAAAAAAAGATCAGCACGCACACTCATAAAGACTACGTAGGTATAACGAATTAAATCCAATCGCCCAAAATCCAGATTTGAGCATTTGGTACTGGACAAACTACGGATTTCCCACCAAATTGGTCACGGCAATTGTAAAATGAGCAAGAGAATCAGAATGACTCATGGTTTCTGTAAATCAGCAACTACAACTTAAGATCATTATACGTTCCAGAGAATGGAATAGGCATATGGGCCCAAAGGAGGTAAGCCAGCTCATATTGAGTGTTTCCACTGCCATAAGATGAGCAACTAGCTAAGCAGAGGAAGCAGAACGATATTTGATCGTCTCCTTCTCGCCATAACTATCGGAATATTTCAGGAAATTGTGTACTTGATATGGAAATAAACAATTGAATATACTTTACATGGAAATTAGGTATTGAATAGTATCCTGATCCAAAATATGTTTACAAAATTTAGTTCAATAAAGGCACTTCGACTTTTACTTCCACCAGATGAGACACATCATAAACAAGTTCCTATGGTTCTTATCATCCAAAACCTAGTATATATGATCAAGAAAAATTTATATAGGTTTCCAACCACTCTAGGCGGTTAATATTTTAGGTAAAACTAAACTAGACTTGCCCAACACAATTATCATATATGATAAGAACGTTTTTCAGACATTTTCACACTTTCTTGCAAATTGCTCATTCAGGTTTGGAATGTGGCAGAAGAGCAATACCTAGATCAGGTTTTAGATGACTTGTCCAATGCATTTTTTTCTACAAACCAAAAACCAGAAGAAAACATTTCGTAGTAATTTCCATCAACAAAATGTCTTTCAGCTCCTTTAATGAGAAATGCGAAACAAACAAAGAAAAATAAAATCATATAGTCTCATCCATAATAATGTTACTGTTTAATGCCTAAATGATGCAAAAGCTTTAAGTAACAAGTACAATAAGAAACCTAATGATGGTCTTAGATCACGCAAAATGATAACACATACCATTCATGGAACTTTTGGTCAGAAAAAGCTCTATTAGAGAAATGATTGAAGTTCTACTTGACATTGTGCACCTGTTTCAACTTATGAAGATTTTCCCATCAATGCACGCAGCGAACAACTTCAATTTTTATTTAGGTCCATCATCTTGTTTTGCATGGTAAAAAAGAACATCAGAAAGCTCATCTTTTCTAGAATTTTTCGTATGAGCTTTTGCCCCCTATGATGAGTAATTAACTTTTGAATTACGTCATTCCACAATTAGCATGTCGAACACCATCTCTAGAGGTATGCTTGGAAGATCTATCATTGGACAATGTAAGCACGAAGGTTTCTTATTCGTACTCAACAGAAAGAGAACTGGCCAAAATGGAAATAACAAAAATCCCATGCAGAAACATATTAAATCAAAATGATAAGCAAGAAACAACCAAGAGAAGTCATCAACGGTAGCAATATTATGGGAATGGTAAATGCTTAGTTATTAACACGAGCAAATCTAAAGGGCACAAGAGGCATCTGATATGATTGGAATAATCCACAAAATCTGATCTGTTTTCTTATACTGCTGCTTATGCAAATAGGTAATGTTTAGTATCACAAACTCAACAACTTCTCAGACTTGAAAGCTAAAGAACTAATTAAACTTCAGTAACCATGCAGAGTCAACTGCAGGATGAAGAAGAGAAATTTTACCATATAGAAAGGTTACTTAATGCACCATGAAATACCTGCAAATTAACTCTTTACCAACCAAACCATTAACGTTTTTATTGCGTCTTATGTTTCCCTTTGTCACACCAATAAAGGAGTGCCTCCCCTTTATCGTCATGTAAAGGTACTTAAGATATGATAAATGGGCTAGCCAAACTTTCCAATGTCATACTTCTTTCATGTCATATGACAATGTTTTGACTGCCTATGGTGTCTAAGATGTCAATGCCAATTTATAGTTATATAAGATAAGTGGTAGTGAACAAACATTTAAATAGTGGTTGAAAATTAGTTTCTTAGAGAAAACACCCTATCACTATTTTTATTAGTTATAAATTTGAATTTTTTTGAAAAGTTTTAAGAATTATACAGAATAATATCATAAGTGGAGTGGTGTCACATATTCTGGAATGTCCCAAAATGATAAGAGTTATTTTCACATAAATTACGATGGAGGAAATATTATCTCATCAATATTTCCAAATTAACAATCAAAATAATTGCCATTTGATGCAATCAACAATGTCAGTGTCTCTCTATGAATAAAGATTTTATAAAAATTTCTAACCTACTAGGATTACATCAAACAACTATGAGAACTAAAAGAAAGGAGTATATTAATTTGAGCCTAGTTGGTTTATCAATCACACCAACTTGTTTATCTTAAGCATTTCAACACTATGTCAGGGTATGATATTATTATTTTTTTCCCTCCCTTTCCAATTTCTTAGAATGGAAGCTTCTTTGTGGCAACAGTAAGAGAATTCCAAAAGCCACCTAGACAATTATTAGCACTTGCCCTTGAAGTCGTAATTCTAAAATTCAGAACTCATAAAATTGAAATTCTAGTTCTGTTTTTATGACAGACTAATAAGTACCTCTAAATACTCGACAAAAAAGACAAGGTGTCACCAGTAGAAGGAAGTGCAAATAACAACATCTCTGGGATCAAGAACATGGCAAATAGCAATTAGAAAGAACACATGCATGTGGGTGTGGATAAAAGTAAAAGACAAAAGATATTAAGGATCTTGACAGAAAAATTCAACAAGAAGCACTAGACTTGTTCCACTACAGTAATGTAACATGTGATAACACCCCTATTCAGCCAAAAATAGACTACTCAAAGAAGGATCAAGAATTCAATGGCAAAGTAAAAAGTAAAATGTACTACTCCCTCTGTCACAAAAAGAGTGCTCTTTCTAGATTTAGTAAGTTTTCCGGTTCCAACATCTTACATGGCAAGTTTAACACCACAACTCTAAGCATCTTTAATTTTAAAACCACAAGATCACGCTCAGTCAAACTAAGACACTTAAATTGGGACGGAGGGAGTGCTAGTAACAAAATTCCAATTCTATCTGATTCTCAACTCTAAGCAATTGATTCATTCATCAAAGTTGTAGGAAAAGTAAACAATAGTAACAAAGAAGCATATAATGAATAAGCAAATCAGTATGTAAATATAAGTTAAACTCATAAGCAATTTGCCTTACCTTGTGCAGGTTTACTTTCCAATTCAGATATACTTGAAGAACAACCACCTTGGGATTCCATTGACCCTTGTGATGCTGGTTTCCTTTTTCTTCCATTTTACTACTCAAGTAACTTTCTTTCCCTTTCACCATTGCCATATCATCAGCCCCCAAAGCAGCCAATGTTGGCAACTTACAACCAAACTTTTTTACTGTAGCCAAGAACTGTTCTTTCTCCAATTTATTACCACCTCTCATATTCATCTGATCAGTCCCTCTATTTTCATCTTCCATACATTTCTCACCCCTTAAATTCCTCTGTACTTTCTCTGATCTTCTCCTCTTAGCCTCCATCCTTCTTAAACTCTGCAATTCCTTCCTTTTCCTCCATTCTAACTGTGTCTCCATTGGCAATGAAGAAGTTCTCACTAAACTAGGATTATAACTAACTGCTGGTGATAATGATGATGATGCCACTGCATCATCATCTCTAACTGTTGGTAAACAAGCAGCTATAGAAGAAGACCTCACCAATAAATTTGATGAGCTCTTGTCCACACCAAATCTACCACCTAATGACAACCCAAGATTCAACTCATCTTCATTTATATCCTCCTCTCTTCTTGTATCTACTTTCTCAAGTTCAGATTTTTCTAAAGTTCCCATAAATCTTTGCAACAAATCCCTTGAAAATCTACTTGTGTCCAATGAAAGATTCTCCATCTCCACCCTACTCCTCCTCCTCCTCTCATCTGCATCACCCATAATAAAACCATACACCAAAAAGAACTATCAAACTTAACTCTTTCCACATGTTCCTGCATTTTTAAACATTTCTTGATCAAATTTAACAACACCCAAGTGGAAAAATGTAATCTTTAACTGCATTTTAGCTCCAAGATTAAGTCTTTACACTCAATTTCAAAAACCCCTCATCAAGAATTGCAAAAAAACTACAAAAATCAACCAAAGATGTCATACAAATCAAGAAAACTGTTAGCTATGACAAGAGAATGTTGTCTTTCCAGCCAAAGGGTGTCTGAAAATCAAGAAAATGAAGAAAAAAGGGAACATAAATGCAAAAATGGAAGAGTTGAGAAAATGGGGCATGGAGTTTTGAGTGTGGAGGGGACAAAGAAAGTAGTATGCAGAGGACAAGTGGCTGAAATTGGTATGGATGAAGGGTGACACGTGGGTAGGACTGAATAGTTCCTTTTAGGTGCTGTCTCTAATCAAAGAGTTTTCCAACAGATGGATGTTTTAATTAGGACAATTTTTAGATGTGCTCACTCACATGTGTCAAGCTTTTATATGTAACTTTGATTGATCATATACATAGTTTTAAACACCCTCCATTCTTTTTGAAATACTAATTTAAATCCATCTTCTTTATTGAATTTTGCTTTCAAGTTTCAAATATTTTCCTTTTGAAGTTCTGATGTAAAGAGTTATTTATCAACTTATTTAACTTTATTTGTCAGAATAGCTTTTATTGAGTCTCTGGAATCTAGCTCTATCATTTTTCTATAAATCTTATTTGAACTTGGCTCATGATTTTCCATTTTTGTTAATATCAGAATTTCTTTAAATTTGATAATAATCGCTTAGTAAGGTTTTATATCAATGCTCAATTCAATTAAGTCTGTAGCGTCTATCAAGGATCAAGATCAAATGAATGCGCATTCTTTTTCTGACAAACGAAGATAAACTTACAATCTCTAAGCAACTAATGAACAGACAAGGCTGAAATTATTTGGTTCAATAGGGATCATTTGATAAAGTGTATAGAGTATAGTAATATTTGTGATTCCTTTTTGATATTGTGATTCCTCGTTTGATATTGCTCTACCAATTGGTGAACTAAAATTAGAAACAGCACCAATGAGATTTGATTGAAAATTGTAATATTTTATGATTGAATTTTAGCAAAAGAGAAAATATCAATAGTTGTTTTCATCATTCAATCAAGTATTGGTAATGTGGATTCAAAATTTAAAATTTAATTGAGGTTAAAGAAACTATATTAGAGATATCATTTATTGTCTTTCTTAAACAACTATATATTTTTTATTTTATTTTTAAAAACTTTAGTTGAGGGATAAGATGAATTTTCAATATCCTCAAGGAGTAATTTGCAATATCTCACAATTGTTAGACACTTGTCAAGTAATGAAGAGAGATAGCAGGAAAGATTGACACGTGTCAATGAGGATCTTGTTGTGTTATTTTTTCTTTATTGTTTTTTTATAACATTTAGGATGAGCTGTCAATAAAAGAAGGGAAAAGGGGTCCTTTTCATAAAATTTGATGCTTTTCCCAAAATAGGGTTTTATTTATTTTTAATTATAAAGAAAGTTTTTTTTTAGTACTACTCAGCATGGCATGACACGTGGTTGATAATGTTTTTCCACTATTTGGTCAAATTTAGGATATTTTTAGTAAGAAATACTTCAAAGCAATGCTTATGTTTCGAGGTTCATTTTGGATATTTAGAGGACAATTTATAGGATTTGGGCAATTTTTTTAATTTTTCATGTGTGTTAACTATGAATATTTTAGTGATATGATTTTTGAATGATTTCTTTGTGAAACTTTTATGGAACTCTCCGTACGGAGTTGGGGGAGAAGTACGTACAGTCTTACCATTTTCGGAGTTCATTTTGGGCATTTATGGGGCAATTTACTAGAATTAGGTGATTTTCTCAGTTTTTTGTGTGTGTTAGCGCATGAATATTTTGGTGGTATGACTTCCGGACGATTTATTTTCGAAACCTTTACGGAACCCTCCGTAGGGAGTTAGGGGAGTAGTACATACAGTCCCACCATTTTCAGAGTCCACTTTGGACATTAAGGGGGCAATTTACAGGAATTAGGTGATTTTCTCATATTTTTGTGTGTGCTAGCTCATGAATATTTTGGTGATATGACTTTTGGATAATTTCTTTGCAAAATCTTTATGGAACCCTCCGTAGGGAGTTGGGGGAGTAGTACGTAAAGTCTCACCATTTTTGGAGTCCATTTTGGATATTTAGGGGCCAATTTAAATGAATAGGGCATTTTTCTCAATTTTTTTTGTGTGTTAACCCATGAATATTTTGTTGATATGGCTTCCGAACGATTTCTTTGTGTAACATTTATGGAACCCTCCGTAGGGAGTGGGGGAGCAGTACATACAGTCTTACCATTTTTGGAATCCATTTTGGATATTTATAGGGCAATTTATAGGATGTAGGCGATTTTCTTATTTTTTTGTGTGTGTTAGCCTGTGAATATTTTGGTGATATGGCTTCCAGACGATTTCTTTGCGAAACCTTTATGGAACCCTCCTTAGGAAGTTGGGGGAGCATACAGTCTTACCATTTTTAGATTCCGGGCATTTAAGGGGCAATTTACAAGAATTAGGCAATTTTCCTATTTTTTTCGTGTGTGTTGTTAGCCTATGAATATTTTGTTGACATGTCTTCTGGACGATTTCTTTATGAAACCTTTACCAAACCCTCTGTAGGGAGTTGGGGGAGAAGTACGTACAGTTTTACCATTTTCAGAGTCCATTTCGGGCCATTAGAGGGCAATTTTCTCTTCTTTTTTTTGTGTGTTGGCCAATGAATATTTTGGTGATGTGGCTTCTTGAGGATTTCTATGCAAAACCTTTATGGAACCCTCCGTAGGGAGTTGGGGGAGTAGTACGTACAATCTCACCATTTTTGGGGTCCATTTTGGATATTTAGGGGCCAAGGGAGTTGGGGGAGAAGTACGTACAGTTTTACCATTTTCAGAGTCCATTTTGGGCCATTAGAGGGCAATTTTCTCTTCTTTTTTTTGTGTGTTGGCCAATGAATATTTTGGTGATGTGGCTTCTTGAGGATTTCTATGCAAAACCTTTATGGAACCCTCCGTAGGGAGTTGGGGGAGTAGTACGTACAATCTCACCATTTTTGGGGTCCATTTTGGATATTTAGGGGCCAATTTACAGACATTAGGCGATTTTCTCAGTTTTTGTATATGTTAGCAAAGGAATATTTTGGTGATATAGTTTTTGTATATGTTAGCAAAGGAATATTTTGGTGATATAGCTTCCACCTTTATTCGTGTGTGTTAGCCCATGAATATTTTGGTGATATGACTTCCGAACGATTTCTTTGTGAAACCTTTATGGAACCCTCCGTATGGAGTTAAGGGAGCAGTATGACTTCCGAACGATTTCTTTGTGAAACCTTTATGGAACCCTCCGTATGGAGTTAAGGGAGCAGTATAGACAATTTTCGTAGTTTTTTTTGGTGATATGGGCTTCTGGAAGATTTCTTTGTGAAACATTTATGGGACCCTCTGTAGGGAGTTGGGGAAGCAGTATGTACAGTCACACCATTTTCAGTCTGTAGGAGTTGGGGAAGCAGTACGTACAATCTCAATATTTTGGTGATATGGCTTCCAAAGGATTTGTTTGCAAAACCTTTATGGAACCTTCCGTAGGGAGTTGGGGGAGCAGTACATAAGCGCTGCTATCAAGGATAGAGCACACAACCTCAAACAATTTTTGCAACTCCTTAACCGCTACACTAAACCTTTAACTTGTGTCAAGAGTTGTCAACACTTGTATATATATTTATTAAATCAAAATTTTATCTATATACACAATGTAATTTTCCGACGAAGGGGTGTCGCTTGACACCCGTTGCCCTAGGGTAGCTCCGCCCCTGCGTAACAATATTTTCACAGAGAGGACTTGTGCTCTGGTGATGGAACAAAAGCACAAGAAATGACAAATTTATTCGTATGAGACTCCGCCATTAATTATTGAGGAATATTACTGGCATACGTAACAATATTTTCACGTGAAGTATATCTATTGGACACAATACTTTAGGACTGGAGTGAAGCTTTTCTATTGGTTGATGTATTAGATTTGTTGCTTATAAATCATAGTCTCAACATAGTTGTAAAGGATTGGATCTAAGCAATACAATAGCAATATACTTAATCTATTTACGAACGTATATAACTGTTTATACAATAATGTATGAATTAATTTGAGACATGTGTCCTTAACCTCATAATAAATTTAACTTTACCATTTTTTTGATAAACACCTACCTAATGCAAACCTGATTAGTTGGTATTTAGGATACGGAATGGCTAAAGAAAATAAAACAATCAAAAGTGCTCCGCTCCCTAAATAGCTATTCTGAATTAAGCAGAGAAGTTTCTGCATTTTAGATGTATAGGAGAGAACTGCGATTAGTGGCAGAGCCAGAATTATTACTAAAAGAGTATAAAATATGAAAAAAGTGAACACCAGAAGAAGTTGAAGGAGGTTCAACATCTACTATATATATACATAATTTGATGTTATCGTCTTTTGAATTTTGTTAATATGTAGTGGTATTTGGTGTTGTTTTTGCCATTGATGCAAATGTTGATCTTATTTGCTAGCATGAAATGAATGTGACACAACATTAGACAGTTATAATCTTTAGATGGATCAAACAAAATAGATGTCAGAACATATTACAGAAAACATTATAATCTTCAACATCTTTCCTCTGATCATCACAAGAAATGCCATTAAGAACTTGAAGACTAGTGAGTTTGCTTATACGTTTACAATCTAGGGACAATCAATGATGAAGGATGCTCATAATAAAGTTTACAAATCATTTTTGCTCAAATTCATATAAGCAAATTAAATCACTAGTCTATTCTCCCATCAATGTGGGTTTAACCTACTCTAACACAGACAAAGCTCTTGTTTGAGAAGTTTAGCTAGCAACTTTTCTACAACATCCTGAAATCCAACAAAAAAGCTAATCCCCATATACATATGAAGTAGTTCTCCTCAATGGGTGCGACAATATTTTTGAACTGTTCGAGCAACATAAAACATAACCACCAAAAAATTTAGCTTTCGACGTAAATTCATACGGTAGACAGTGACAACCATCCACCACATACAAGATATCGAGTACTCAAACATTTATTAATTTCGACATAAATTCATATATTTATATAGGAACTTTTTATAAGATGAATATATTAAAGCATTAATACACCGTGATTGAAAAGCTTGATGTGTGCTTTGGTTGGGAAGAACACTTAAAAGTCTTCCTTTTGAGGTGAAAGTAATATATGACTTGATACGTATTTGTCTTCCTAATCTACTAGCTAGCTAGTCTTAATTATAATGTATGAGTCTTCACTTCTTGTTTATCAAAATGTATATTTGAAGTATATTTTAGTAATAAAATATTAAGTTATTATACAAATAAATATATTTATATTCATGCACCTTCAAAATTTAGTTTTTCATGTATTTCTCATTGTGATTCACAATTACAAAATTACTAAGTAGAGCTAGAAAATTATTTTGTTTAAAGGGAAATTAATATATCAGTGTGTGAAAGTAAAAAAAAAGAGCATTAAATGGTTGAGCCAATACACCGCTCAATTCGATACCAAACCCATCAATATCTTAGTGATTGACTAGCGAATTAGTATATGAAAAAATTGAAATTTGATAATTAAGTCAATCATTAAGTATAATTATCCATCTGAATGATCCTATAATCCGCCCTAGCTAGCACGAGTAGGATTCGTGGCCTCTCTCCAACCTTACTCTTGATGCTGGATTAAAGATAATCCTTTAAAGTTAAAGCTGGATTGAGTGCATGTGTATTGTACTCACTCCTACTTATGTTACCTTTTTTGGTGCAGATTCTAGTTTGAGCATTCTTCGTGGCAATTGATCGAATCCAATGGATCGAGTCATTGCCGGAGTTATGGTAAGATCTTGTTTTTTGAATCACCATTTGACTCCATCTATCATTTACAGTCTTTACTTTTGCTTCAAAGACCTTGGAATGTACTTTCAGAATTCAGTGATGTAGTAGATACTCTTTAATGCTTATGATACCATGTTTTGGGAATTCTTTGTTGTATCTCGATTTTCCTTCATTTATAGCCTGATTTTGTTCTAGAAGTCTCGTATATGTATTTTTACCTTCTTTTCTACAACATTTGAGATGATTCTTGAGTTGTATTCTTCGGCTTATAATTACACACCGAATTGAGTTTAGGGTGTGTGCCATTATGACCTCGATTTTTGGATTGTGACAAATTGATATGTATAAAATGATTGAGCCAATATACCGCCCAATTCGATACCAAACTCATATATATCTTAGCTTATTGATTAATTAACGAATTAGTATATTAGAAAATCGATATCTAATAAATCAAATCATTAAGTATAATTATCTGTCCGATCGATCCTATAAGCCGCCCTAGCTAGCACGCGTATGATTCGTGGCCTCTCTCAAGCCTTACTCTTGATGTTGAATTGAAGATAAAAATAGGAAAATTTTGTGATCGAAAAGCTGTCGACGTAAAACATTGTGCCAGCAGTATGACACTTTGAATTTTTTATTTTTAACGTTTTAATTCCATGTTTTTCAGTGAATAGACCACACAAATATTTATACTATAGTTCAAGATAAGAATCGGCATAAATATCAAAAAATCAGATTG
The DNA here is from genome assembly GCA_018342035.1 of Solanum appendiculatum. Classification (NCBI taxonomy): domain Eukaryota; kingdom Viridiplantae; phylum Streptophyta; class Magnoliopsida; order Solanales; family Solanaceae; genus Solanum; species Solanum appendiculatum. The sequence continues at coordinate 415,262 of JAGDQO010000043.1, read as the reverse complement.
AATTGAATTAATTTAATTTAATTCTTTAGTTTTTAGGTTTGACATTGATATTTTTTTGAAAAAAATTGATTTGATTTCTTGATTTGTAGCAATTAAATCATTTATAAAAAAAATCACTATAGTTCAAGATAAGGATAGATATAAATATCGAAAAATCATATTGACTTGAATTAATTCAATTTTTTAGTTTTTATGTTTGATATCAATATTTTTTTCGAAAATTTTGATTTGATTTCTTGGTTTGTAGCAATTAAATCATTTATGAAAAAATTACTATAGTTCAAGATAAAAATAGGTATAAATATCAAAAAATCATATTGAATTGAATTAATTCAATACTTTAGTTTATAGGTTTGATATCGATATTTTTTCAAACAGTTCGATTTGATTTCTCTCGTAGCAATTAAATCATTTATGAAAAAATATTTTAGTTCTTTAGATAAGGATAAGTATAAATATCGAAAAAATGAGGTTGAATTGAATTAATTCAATTCTTTAGTTTTTAAGTTTGACATCGATATTTTTTCAAAAATTTCAATTTGATTTCTCAGTTCGTACAAATTCAATCATTTATGAAAAATCAAAATAACAGCCGATTTACAATTCAGATATATTAACTCAAAATATTAATTTTCAAGAGGAACTCATCAAATTTATTTTTGTCGATGTACGTCATCTAAAGAAACTGTTTTCGTCCTTATTTTTCTCAAGCATTAGGTGGGATGCACAATGTTCTCAACAAAGACAGATATGAGTTTTTAAGCATAATAAGTGTTCCATGGTGAGACGCATCCAAATCACCTCTATTTAGAGAGTAAAATAGAGAATAGCGACCCTCTATTTTCTATTTATATATAGGTGAATAATAGTTTCTCTAACTTTGAAAAACTAGTATTCATCCTCTCTATTTCACTTTTTAATCATTTAAAAATATTTATAGTATATGATATTTATAATTAACATATTATAAATCATGTTTTTGATTTAATAAGAAATATTCAAAATTCTTATTTATATTTAAAAAATTTGTGTGTGATGAAATTAAGACGTATATAAAAACGGTACTCACTTTGATATTTTCTTCTTTCATATTTTTACGCACCCTTTAAAAATACTAATTAAATGTATAATTTGACTGAACAATCCTTATTAAAATTTATTTTTAATCTTTCTTAGGTAGAATGATAGATACTTAATAAGTTTTGAGTTGCTTGGAATTGAAAAAAGATTGATTTGCAAATAAATTATATATTATATAAACATATCGAGTTTAAAAAAATAAGTTGTGTTGCTTGTATAGCTGATTTTGGGTATTTTTTATATAAATGAAAACATGACTGTTTTAATTTCGTGGCCTCTCTCAAGCCGCATACCATATGTTATTACGTTAAAATTAGATTATACGGAGTATTTTCTGTGTCACAATTTATATGACACACATTTACTAGGACTTTTCTATATAGTCGAAAAGAAAATAATATGTTTTAATTTTGTGGCCTCTCTCAGGCCACATATCATATGTTGTTACGTTAAAATTAAATTATAGGGAGTATTTTCAGTGTCACAATTTATATGACACATATTTTTTTAGTTAGTTTAAAAAATGACACATTTTTTTGTTTGACAAATATTTAATGACACTATCAGTATTTTACTCATATTAAATTCCACTTATTTGGCAAAAAGTACTCTTTTTAAAGATAATTTAGAAACATTGTAAAGTTTTCATATATTTCTTAAATGATATGCCGAGTCAAACTATATCACATAAATTGAAACGAAAGAAGTATTAAATACTACTTACCATACCTCTTTGTTGAGCCTACCTTAGTTGCATGTTCATGCAGCACCTATAAATAGTGTAAGACATTAGACTTAGCAATCACAAACAAACCAGTGCAACAATCAACTTGTTATTAACTTAAGGAAAGTGACAAGATATCATTGTGGGAATGTAATTAGGAATATGATTTTCAGCAAGAGATCATTATTTGGAATTATAGAAGAAGAAGATGAGCAAATTGATGCAGTTTTTACACTTATGGAATATGTTTATTCTTTTAGTATATCAGATTATTTACCATGGTTAAGTGTTTTTTATTTGGATGGTCACAAGGCAATTATCAAGAAAGCCTATGCCATAGCAACAAAACACATTGATACTGAAGTTGATAACAGGATTCAAATATGGAAAGATGGCAACAAACCCTTGGAAGAGGACATCCTTGATGTTCTTATCATGCTCAAAGATGCAAATGGAAATCCATTGATGAATGTTAAAGAGATTAAGGCACAAGTTCTTGTAAGTATACTTTCAATTACTAAATCATGTGAACAAAGTTGTGTTGTGTTGTGTAATTACCTTTGGCTTTTATGATTGACAGACTATATGACCAAGCTTTTAAAATTTTAAAAATATTTTTGGCAATATTAGCTAGTACAATACTTAATTAGTGCTTGACCAAGGCTCTAAAAGTGTTTTTGGGTAAAAAACTCAACTTCTGCTGCTACTCAAAAACACTTATTCTTCTTAAATATTTGATCAAACACATCAACTATCTAAAATATGCACTTTTGATTTCCAAAATTTGGCCAAATAGGCAATGAATTATAATTTAAACCCATAAATAGACTAACTAATACATTCTCATTCCCTTCTACCTACCTTATGTATTAACTCATCATAAAAAATAAAATTTAAACATAGATTATTGCTCATCTGATCAGAAAGTGTTGACATGATTGTTGGTTACAAACAATTAATGTTCAGGAACTCTTTATGGTAACAGTGGATAATCCCTCAAATGCGGTTGAATGGACACTTGCAGAAATGTTGAATCTACCAAAGTTAATGCAAAAGGCCATAGAAGAACTCAACACTGTTGTTGGGATCAATAGATGGGTTCAAGAATCAGACTTGTCAAGATTAAATTATGTCAAAGCTTGCATAAAAGAGGCCTTCCGACTCCATCCTTTTATGGCTTTTAATGTTCCTCATGCGTCTGTCTTTAATACTATCATCGGTGAAAAGTACTTCATTCCTAAAGGGAGTATAGTGCTATTAAGTTGTCTTGGACTTGGCCGGAATTCTAGAGTTTGGGAGGATCCATTAAAGTTCAAACCGGAGCGTCACCTCAAAATGGAAGATGGTGGTGAATTAGTTCTCACTGATTCAAAGTTAAGTTTGTTATCATTTAGTATTGGAAGACGAGGTTGTCCAGCTGTGAAACTAGGTTCAACAATTACTATAATGTTACTTGCTAGGCTTCTTCAAGGATTTACTTGGAGTTTACCATCAAATTCACCATGCAATGACTTAATCGAGTCATCTAAGATTAATCATTTTTCTACCTTACCACTTCTTGCTCAGGCAAAACCAAGATTAGCTAAGGCCATGTATCTTTAAGCTACAATGTTTTTTGTATTCATATGTCTAAGCCTTAGTGTGCGAAATTATTTGTGTTAGGATATATTATTAACCGTGTGATTTAAGTTATAGTATTGTTTTTTCATCCTATATACGTAAAGACTGTTATTTTGCTTATTTAATTTAATAAAGTATCATTTGAATAGATCATTGTGTTAACATGTGTGTTCTTTACTTATATAGTAGATATTTAGTGTATGGAGCTCCTTATCTCATAAACTGAAGACTAAAATTATCGGTCCTTATAAGTTATAAACTAATATTCTCTATGAAAGATGAAACCAGACAAACATCTTGATGATTATAGTACAAGATTAAATATAATTTGATCTTGATTATGAGAGTGACTCTATTCCAACTTCTTGTGCTATTATATTATTCGTATTTATTGAACGGACCAAGTAGATATGCTTGTTTATATTCGAAATATATTACAAAACAAATTTTCTAGTTCATTAAATGTACTTTTACTCTTAATCTTGTATAATTGATATGATCAATGTAACTTGATTTATTATATTGATCTGTCAAAAGGTAAAACTCTTTTGTGGGTCACACATTTCTGATAGATTGGATGATAACAAATTACATTAATAAAATAATAAGTAGTTGATAGAATCTATATCTCGATCTTGAGATTGATGATGGCCCCTTATAATTGGCTATAAGTTTTCATGTAAAAATTTTGCATGTGAATTTTATATCTATCACATAACGTAAGTTAAGCGTAATAATAAAGGATAAATTAATCAACAACAATAACATATTCAGTGAATGACCCTCGACTCAAGTGTATCAAACCCAAGTAAAAGAAGAAAAAAATGAGGAAAGCATAACAATTAATAAGAAAAGTAGTGTAAAGTCTAAAAAAAGAAACAATAACAACAACAAAGCAGTGTGATAATCGGAATACAATAAACAACATGAGACAAGAACTATAAGGGTACGACTAGTAGTACAACATGCAATAATAAGCCTAAACTTATGCAAGGTAAGACAACATTATATCCCTACTAACCTTCTACCCTAATACGCGACCCCTAATACGCGACCTCCGCTCCTTCCTATCTAGAGTCATGTCCTCTGTCTTACGAAGAATGAAAATTTTTATATACATTTATTACTTTCTTCTTTTTAATTTATTTGTCTTATTTTGACTTGAAATGAAGTATAAGAAAGTGAAAGACTTCTGAATCTTGTGAACTTAAATTAAATATATGTCAAATGTACAAAAATATCTTTTAATCTTGTGATCTTACACACATCATGTCGAAAGTTGGAATTAAATAGTTGTCAAAAAAGAAAGAGATATTCTTTTTTAATGGACTAAAAAGAAGACAAACAAATTGAAACGAAGAACGTATTAATTAACGTGATAAACACGTGCAAAGCAAGTATACTTAACTAACCATATAAAAAGTATGAAGGTCCATAGAAATGTTGATTGAATTTTTACGATTCATTAAAAGACAGTACAATAGACAAAACTGTCATTTACTATGTTATCAAATAATTGTCATTTAATTATGACCTTAATATTTAGGACTTTGAAATTAATTAAAACCTTAATTTGATCTAGGTAAGAAATGATAATATTTAACACTTCTAAATCAATTAGAATTTTACCTTACATAAAAAAATTAATTTTATAATTCTATTTAAGTAATATTTCGAACTTTGAAATTAATTAAAATCCTAATTTGATCTAAATAAGAAATCATAATATTTAACAATTATAAATTAATTAGAATTTTACCTTACATAAAAATCATTTTTATAATTCTATTTAAGTAATATTTAGGACTTTAAAACTATCACAATAGAGTTTCATTATTTTGGAAGTTTGGGAGGCTACTAATTCATGATAAACACATACAGGAGTTTCCATGTATGATAAAAACATTAATTTACTGTAAAAAAAAAACAAAATTTTACCTCGTAGAAAAAAGAAATTTTTACATTACTAAAGTAATATTTTGGATTAACTTTACAATGAAATGCGGCTTCTTTTACTTCTACTTTTCTTTTATTTTGATTTTAATTCAAGTACTCTCTTGCATTTATTACATCTTTTTTTTAATTCTTTAAGTTAATAACTTTAGAGATTATATATAAATTGTACATAATCAACAATTGACAATGAATTCTTCTCATGATTTGATATTTTCTCATGTTTTCTCTTTCAATTGAAAATTTCTAATTGAAAAATTGAACGAAATAAGTGTGTTATCGTCAAATTAAGTTGCCAGAAAAATCAAATATTTCAACTCTCCCTTTTTTTTTTTTCCTTCAAATTATAGATCTTAAGAATCAGAGACAAAATTTTAGTTTTCAAATGACAGTAATTTGTAAGGTTGGACGTCCGATTTCCCGATTTGGTTCTTCGATTTTCGATTTTGAAAAAATGTGTATCGAACACCGAACTGAACTAGTTCGATTCGATTTTTTCAACTTCGATTTGGTGTTTTTAAAACAGTTTTCTGGTGTGAATGAAAAATAAAATTAGGACAAAATCAAAGTAAAATGCACTTAAAAATTTAAAACAATGTTAAGTGATAATGTGTCTAATCATGGAATACTTATTGTGCTTAAAAATCATATTTGTTTTTGTCAAGAACATTCTGACTCCAACTACTGCTTCGAGGAAAACAAGGACGAAGACGGATTCCTTTGCATGACGTACATTAAAAAAAATATGTTTGGGTTCCTCTTGAGAATTATTATTTAAAGTTAATTATATAAATTGTAAATTTGTTGTTTCGTGAATTTGTTCATGAATGATTTAATTGCTAGTTAATTTTTGTTTTTTGGTTAAGAAAAGTTCATATATAAAAGTTCGATTCTTCGATGTACCGAAATTTCAAGATCATTACATCGAACTGAAGAATCGAACTTTTGAAAAAATAACATCGATATTGAACCGAAAAATTGAAGAACTGAATTAGTCGATTTTTTTATTTTCTGATATTTATGTTCACCTCTAATAATCTGTGATTTGCACCCCAAATATATGTATGCTTTTGTAACTTACATGGCTCACAGCATAATCTCCTTAATTTATTGCACACCCATGAATAGTCACTTTTTCAATAATTACGAACGCTAAAATAAGAAAATCACTATATAAGAAAGAAAAAAAAAAAGAAGATTAACCATGAGATAGAAAAAATTGTATTGGAATACTAATAAACATTTCTTCTTTCACAGAAATCAAGTTTCTTTCTCCCTTTGCAACTTTACTTTCCTCAAAGAATTTCAATTCCTTTTAATTTAGATCTTTTTTGGGAAAGAAATATTGCTACACTCATGGAATGCAAAGATAATTAACATGACATTAAAACTGATCTTTCGTGGTAATTAATATATAATAATAGCTTAATTATTACTAAATATATTTTTAGAGGCAATTGACACTTTTTGTAAATATCTTTGAATCCTTTAACGATATTGAATCAAATGACAATTAACTAATGTAAGTAAAGTCTTTAGTATTCTTAGTTAATGTCCATATTGTCGCCGCTAAAAGCTGTTTTTGTTGTAGTATAAACAACTGAGTTTTTAATTTTTGTCGTCGGTTGCAATCAAGTTAACATATGTTAAAGAGTTAAGGGTCAAAAACATACCTAAACTATCCCAATTTTTTTAGTTCAATATATGAACTATTGGGAACGTGAGTTTTCAACCTGAACTATCACCCAATAGTAAATGAAACACACCTCAACTAGTTTCTGATGATGTGTCTACACTCTCTTTTGTTTAAAATTTTTGCCACGTGGAAAAATAATTTTATAGTGATAAATTTAAATAAAATAAAATTATCACCATATAAATTAATTTATTCCAATCGTGATATCCACCATTTTCTTTTCATCTTTTAGTCACAGTCCTATTTCTGCCGTAACATCGATATCTTTGACTTAAAAAGAGAGAGTTTAAGGTTTTACAGAATTCTATTAAAAAAAATTAATGTGACCATCATTTTCTGTGGACCAACTGACCACAGCTGTCATGGCTGCTGGCACATCACAATTGCACATGTTTATTATTAATCTTTGTGTTCCTATTTATTTGTCAAATATTTTTTGGTATTCCAAATACATACGAATCACACAAGATATATGTAAACACATGTATCTAGTGTGATTTGTTGGATATTAATTGCCTTGAGTTTCTTATCATAAATAGATTTTCTTTTTAGGAAAAGGTTTAGGATTGACTAGAAAGGTTTAGGACTCTATAAATAGAGGTTTGTTCATTATAACTTAATCAACATTCGCAATGTAGTCCTAGGGGTTTTGAGAGTTTTGGTTAGGGGAAGAATTTGTGGGACAAGTGATACGTTATCACTTGTGTGAACCTCCCAAGTGAATTGGTCGAGGTTATTTCTCTCTATTTTTTGTACTCTCATATATTTATAGTGGATTGCTCATCTCCTTTGTGGACGTAGGTCGATTGACCGAACCACGTTAAATCTTTGTGTCTTTTGGTATATTTCTCGTTTGTCTTCTTACTCATGGTCTTTCGAGGTTTGCTTTGTTAGCTTCCGCATGACACCCTAATTATTGTCAATCCTAACAAGTGATTCACGTGTATCTGGGATACATGACTATCTTGCTCGCCTCCCTCCCCTTCTCGCTTGCCTCTCTCCTTATTTTAGTGTCACTAGTAGAAAAAAATGCATGTATCTAGGTGTTTCTTCCTCAATATGTGGTAGTAAACTCTGTAACACGTGACTATCTTGCTCGCCCCCTCCCCTTCTCGCTCGCTTCTCTCCCTATTTTAGTGTAACTAGTAGAAAAAAATACATGTATTTGGGTGTTTCTTTCTTAATATATGGTAATAAACTCTTAATTAGTGATAAGGTACGTAATTATTTGAAGTATAGGTAGAATTAGTATATATGAAATGAGTGTATGCTAATAAGGTAGTTTTTTCATATTTTTATAATTAATTTGTTTCTCTTTTGTTTTTTAATATTTAATCAGGACTTCCAAATACACAAATTTTCTACAAATTAAAATAAAAAATTAAAAAGTTGTTATTCATGATCTGTTTGTCAACTTTTTCACTCTCTCCCCAAAAAATTTAAACTCTGCCTTACATAAAATTATCACAATTAACTTCTGGATTTGAAATCACCGCTTAACCCAATAAAGAGAAAACAAGACGATTTCACTTAAACTTTCCATATGATTAACGTACCAAGAAATATCTATGATAAAGAACAGTAGGATGTGTAAAAGAACAGTAGGTTTTTTCGTCGTTATCTAACTATAGATTTAAATGATACGATACAATAGAATTTAAATAACAATTAAAACAAACATTATATTTAAACTAATATACAGTACAACCATCCAAACAAGGTGTAAATTACAAGAATGAAATTGGAAAAATGTTAAAATAGCTATATAAAGAATGAAAAAGGAATATTAAAATAACTAAAAGATGAAAAATAATTAGATGAAAAAAGAAAAATCTCAGCTGCCTTTTTTCAAGGTAAGGTGTCATGTGCCTTACGCCGTTCATGATGTCAAAGGAAAGGCACGTGGGCCCCTATATTTTTGTTCTTTTGGTTTCATCCCCAAATTATTTATCCTTTTGAGAGTTTTGATCAATTATGTTGCCCTTTTGACTCCAAATTCAAATAAAACGCGTCTAGTTTATGGTGGTCATTAAGTATTCTACCTTTGATGTATCTAATTATCTTCGTGTTGTTGTTGATGTCACTGCATGATTGTGAGGTCCTTTTGGAATGTGTCAACCGGTAGAAGAGATTGAGTTTGTCAATCATATTCGGGAAGTTTAATGGACAAATACACACTAAAAATTGCGATAATTGTGAATTTTATTTCGTGATTTCAAAATAGGACGACTCGTTGTTGAGATAATTCAGGATTATCACGTCTTTTTATTTGAATTAGTCCATGAATTTTCATTAGAAACGACCTGGCGAACAATATTCATTGTATCTCCATGATCAACATTATTTTTTAAAAAGAAAAAATAAGGTAAAAAAATGAGTCATTTTTTAAAAAGTAAGGTTAAAAAATAAGAATTCAAAATCATCTCAATTTTGTGTATGTATTAATTCATCAATTTTTTAAAATATGATCAATCGATTCTGTTTAACTCCAAATATTATAGGTCCATTTGAAATAACCTGGTAAATGATACTCATTGCTTCTCCATGATCAACATTACTTCTTTAAACTCATGTCGTTCACAAAATAATTTGAACTCTCTGGACCATCCTTCCAAAGGATAATATTAATCTATAGCAGATTCAATATTAATTAGTCGACTAAACGAATTCATTTGAGCCCTCTTAACCTTACGTAGCTCCGCCCTTGATATTGTAGTTGTATCTTCAATCCATGGAATCAATTTGTTGTAGAGGATTTACACACTTTGTGTTGGATTGAAGATAATCCTAAAGTGAAGCGTATGGACTACAAGAAGAACACATTTTAAGAATGTTTAAAAACGTTAGAGTCAGAAGACATGACACTTCGAAAAAGAAATTATTTTGTAAGATCTCGTGACACTATAAATAGTTTATAGTGAATTATGGATTGCATGCAATTATCTTTGAACCTTGGCCTTTCATTAGTGATGTGAATCATGTGATATGAGATCCAAAGATAATACACGACAATCAACACTAGGGGTGTGTTTGGTATGAAGGAAAATGTTTTCAATGGAACCTTGAACCTTGGCCTTTCTTTAGTGATGTTAGGGTCGAATGTCGAAGACGGATACTGTTTCAAAAGTTGATTTCTAACTTATTTTCTCATGTTTGGTTGGTGAGTGGGAAAATATATATTTTCTAGTGTATGATTAGTGAATGAAAAATATTTTTTAGAAAATATCTTTTATTAATAGCTAGAGAGTAGAAAATACTTTTTAGGAAAATAGTTTCTGATCTAGAAATCAACCTCGATAATCGATCAGACTTCCCTGACCCTGACCCGACATCCAACCCCGACCCAACACTCGACCCTAACCTCGACACGAGACTAGACTCCGACTCTGACCCAAGACCTCAGTCCCGACCTCGACCTCGACCCGAGACCCCGACCCCGACACCCAACCTCAACCCCGACATCCGATGTCGATCTCGACCTGAGACCCGACCCCGACCTCGACCCGAAACTCGACCCTGACCTTGACCTTGACCCGTGATTCGACTCCGACCTCGACCCTGACCCGACCCAAGACCAGACCCTAACTCGAGGCCTGATCCCGACTCATGACCCGATCTCGACTCGAGACCCCGAACCTTGATCCAACCTTGACATCGACACTCAATTTCATACTTTCGAATACTGATTCGAGACTAACACCAAAATTGAGACTCGATTTCAAATCGAGATCTAACCCCAACTCGAAACTCAACTTTCGAAATAGGATCCGTCGTCGACATTTAACCCTGACATCCAACTCCGACACTCGACTCGAAACACCATCCCAACATCTGATTCGAGACTAGACCCAAAATTCGACCTCTAATTCTAACTCGAGATCTGATTCCTCAATCCGAAACTCGGGAGTTGGGTCTCAAATCGAGGTCAAGAGTCAGATCTCGAATTGAGAATCAAGAGTTGGATCTAAGATTAGTATTGAGAATCGATACCCGAGACTTAAGTTAGGATGGAAAGTTGAGGTGTGAGGTTCAAAATGATTTTGGAAAATATTTTTCTTTACTCTTTTTTTTAAGGAAAGTCATTTAAATAAGTTGATTTATAAAATATTTTCCAAAACATTTATGCCAACGACACATGAGAAAATTAAAAGATTTTCCTTCGTACCAAACACACCCTAGATAGAAAATTTTCTTCTAGTTGTCATTGATCTATAAAGTAATTAAAACATCTACTTGCACAATGCATTAGCTCAAGATATGGGTGACTTATAAGCAAAATAACTACTATTTCCCTTTGCACATGCATCATTAATAAACTACAAGTTTATAGCTTTATTGGAGTAGAACAATTGGCCTTGTTGGAATTCCTCCATCATAAAATCTTGATATATATCTCAATGCCAAATCATTGCCAACTATATATTATATTGATGCATTTCTCTATGTATATATATCTCATATTGTCAATTTCCCCTTTGACATAATAGTTTTTTCACTATTAATACTCCATTGGAATTCACACCATTTATTAAAATATATATAAAGGGAACGTAACTGCTATATATTCATGAAATTATATATATATATATATGTGTGTGTGTTTTAATTTTGTAGCCTCTCTCAGGCCACATATTACATTGAAATTATATGATAGTATTGCCCTTATGACACTTTTAGTTTTAGTCAATTCCAACAAAAAAGACATATTTTTTTATTTGAAAAATATTTAATGACAGTATCATTTTATTCATATTGAGTTTCACTTATTTGTTAAAAAGTCTATAAAAGTATAAAGTTTTCTTATATTTTTAAAACTTTATATATATATATATAATTAAACTACATTACATAAATTAGAAAGGAGGGAGGGCCTAATTCTTTTTCATGGGCCAAACACGTGGAAATTCCTCTGCGTACTCTGATATCATGTTGAAGTGTGTAACCATCTCATCTAAAAGCTTAAGCTGTTAGAGAGAGAACACTTCTATTATTTAATTATATCAACGTACAGTTACCATATCTCTTTGTTGACACTACCTTATTTTGCAAGTTCATGCAGAGCCTATAAATAATGGAAAACATAACATTTAGCAATCACAAGGAAAATATGACAAAAATTACAAACCTTATTCATATGGTAATCTACAATCACTTCTTCTCCACTTTCTCAAAATCCAATAACAACAGTAGTACTATTCTATGGAAAATCTTCATTTCTACTATTTTTAGCAAATGGAATAGTACTATAAGAAACAATAAGCCATTCCCTCCAAGTCCAAAATCATGTGTTATCACCAACATCATTTCAATGGCTTCGTTGTAAAAGATATGAGGAGGCTGACCACCTTCATCGATTCGTTTACAATCAACCTATTATTAATTTGAAGAAAGTGACAAGATGTTATTGTGGGAATGTAATTAGAAATATGATTTTCAGCAAGAGATCATTATTTGGATCTATAGAAGAAGAGGAGCAAGTGTTGACATGACAATATGATTGCTTACAAACCAATAATGTACAGGAACTCATGTTGGCAACTGTGGATAATCCCTCAAATGCAGATGAATGGACACTTGTAGAAATGTTGAATCAACCAAAGTTAATGCAAAAGGCCATAGAAGAGCTCAACACTATTGTTGAGATCAATAGATTGGTTCAAGAATCAGACTTGCCAAGGCTAAATTATGTCAAGGCTAGCATAAAAGAGGCCTTTCGACTCCACCCCATATCGCCTTTTAATGTTCCTCACGTGTTTGTCTCTGATACCATCGTCGGTGAAAAGTACTTCATACCTAAAGAGAGTGTAGTGCTATTGAGTCATCTTGGACTTGGCCGGAATTCAAGAATTTGGAAGGATCCATTGAAGTTCAAGCCGGAGCGCCACCTAAAGGAAGATGGTGGTGAAGTAGATCTCACTGATTCAAAGTTACGTTTGCTGTCATTTAGTATTGGAAGACGAGGTTGTCCAGCTGTGAAACTTGGCTCAACAATTACTACAATGTTACTTGCTAGACTTCTTCAAGGTTTACTTGGAGTTTACCACCAAATTCACTATGCAATGACTTAATTGAGTCATCTAAGATTAATCAGTTTTTGAAAATTAGTTTACATATTTAAAAACTATGTAAAATAAAAAATATATAATCACAAGAATGAACAATTTAAAATATCAAAGGGCATACAGATAAATTGTAGTCAAAGATTTTCTTATTTGATTCTCGAGAGCTAAACTACCTCATATGACAGAGAAAACAATTATTATTATTATATGTTAATTTACCCTACATAAAAAAAAGAACTTATACACAATTGTCCATGCACAAAACATAAATTCATTGTAGCTATACAAGAACATCAACTCAAGTATCACCAATGAATAAACTAAAAATGAATTAAAAAGAGAATAGTAAAACACCAAGTAATTTCAAAACCCCATTTTTTCAGATAATTCATAAATCACTAAAGTTAATGAAATCTTCTAGTTTAGGAGCTAATTACTTAGATCACTTTAGTTTGTAATTTTATGTATCTTATTAGATTTTGGTGCATCCAGATACATTCAGATACATGTATCTCGAGATACATGTGATCAAAATAAGGTGTAATTTGTTTTAGATACATTGTATCTAAATGGATTTGCATGTATCTTGGATACATAACAAATCTCGCTCGCTTCCCTCGCCTCTCTCCCATCTCGCTCGTCACTCTCCTATGTATACATACCAAATCTCGCTCGCCTCTCTCCCCATCTCGCGCCTCTCTCCTTATTTTAGTATATCTTGTAGCAAAAATACATGTATCTAAGTGTATCTTCCTCAATATATGGTAGAAAACTCTTAATTAATGGTAAATACATAATAATATTATATATAGTAGTGAAATATGTCTAATTATGGAGTTTCTCCTTTATTTTTTGATTTTCCATCTGGTGTTCGGTACGTGTAATGAAACTCAAGTGCTCAACTAATTTCGGATTCCCTAAGAAAGATGACTTCGACTTTGACTTCATACATGGGGGAATTTGGTGGTATGTGATGAAGAACTACTTACCACCCCATATTCGGGGATTTGTTTATTGGACTTTTGAAATGGTTCACTAAGCTAACCATAGCCCAAAAATTTCTTATATGGGCCAATTTTTCTGCCTAGAGTATCTATAGAATATTGACAAACAAACCAGTGCCAAATCCTGAAAGAAGCTGAAGAAGAATCAAGAATCAAGCTGCTATGAACCAGGCAGTACAGAAAAACACTCTGTACGTAGGTAATCTTTAACCCCAAATCCTCTAATTAACTTGAAATTGGTTCAATTTTATAGAAATGGGTTGCCATTGTTACAGGAGGATTAGCAGAGGAGGTGAATGAGGCAATACTACATGCTGCGTTCATACCATTTGGGGATATTAAGGATGTGAAGACCCCATTAGATCATGCGACTCAAAAGCATCGATCTTTCGGGTTTGTGACTTTCCTTGAAAGAGAAGATGCTTCCGCCGCCATGGATAATATGGATGGTGCTGAGCTGTATGGACGTGTACTCACTGTTAATTATGCTCTCCCGGAGAAGATTAAAGGTGGTGAACAGGGTTGGGCTGCTCAGCCAAGTAAGTTTCTGCTCTTTTCCCTAAATTTTAAATCTAGGGTTTTAGTCTCTGTTATTGTTTCACGAGCTTGTGTTGGTGTTGGGTTGTGAGGTTCTCACTCGGGATAACCTTGCAATCCTTGCATAGCCCTTTATTACACTTCGTGAGGAGTAGACAGTAAAATGTAGAAGTAAAGAATACATGAACTGATAGGAGCTCTTGTGTCAATCACTTCCATTCCTGTCGTTAGACCATCTGTAGCACTTATAGCTATAGCCCTATCTCGATTATTACCTAGTAGTTGTTGTATCTCACAAGCCATATTAATTGGTTGACCAATACTATCTCGACTTTGAACTACCACCAGAGTGTTGTAAATATTTGGCATCTTGCTTGGGGAAAGGCTACATCTAGTATCGGACTGATGATTTGGATGACACGCCCCAGGTTTTTTTTTTTTCAAGTGTGGAAGCCTTAGAATTAGAAGTAGTAGGATTGATTCTCATAATGATAAAATGAATAAATCTGTCGAAATGTTTTTTTTCAAAAATTATCTGTCTGCAGCTAACTCTTAGGATCAATTGTAATCTATTGAACTCCGGATTATGGACTCACCCTTCTACCCTTTGTTTTCTCTCGA
Source organism: Solanum appendiculatum (assembly GCA_018342035.1). Classification (NCBI taxonomy): domain Eukaryota; kingdom Viridiplantae; phylum Streptophyta; class Magnoliopsida; order Solanales; family Solanaceae; genus Solanum; species Solanum appendiculatum. The sequence continues at coordinate 399,965 of JAGDQO010000043.1, read as the reverse complement.
GAAAGTGAAGTTTGCTATGGACTAAGTTCCCTTCTAATACTGTAGTTTTGTCATTGTGATGTGAAGTAAGGCGTTCTACTATCTTGATTTTGTGAATTAGCTGTTATATAGGTGAAAGCAACTTCCTTTTTTTCAATTACATATTATTAGTACTGTTTAAAGTAAGTTTTACAACAACCTAGTATATCTGTAAGCTACATGTGTTCTTACAGTATGCAATGTGTCCATTTTATCAGTATGCTACAAGTGCTGGAGCTAAGTGCATGTAAAAATACATTAGTGAACAAGGCTTACCTCCCCCTTTTATTTCCTCCTTATATTTGGTCTCCTTAAAGAGCATCGTGATTCGTGAGCAAGAAGTAAGGAGCTAAAGATCCTTAATATTGATATGTTTTAGAGGGTATCTCCTCTCACTTTACATTCCTCTTCCATTTTTCCTTTGGAAAAATAAAAATCAGAGGAAATACCTAAATCATGCTTGTGATGTCAAAATTTGGGAAGGGTCAAAAATCACGTGACTACAATATTTTCTGGTGGGGAATCTCCTTTACTTTCTAATTCATAAGGTGGTATTTCTTCTCAAACCATGGCTGAAGTTACTCACCATCGGAATAAGGATTAAAATCTGAATTTGAGGCAGCAAACATTTTTTATAGAGGCCATGTGCATGACGAGTGTAAATTGAGTCATTCTCCTAATATGTGGGGGCTGAATCATCATCAAAGCCATGCAGAAGTGCTAAAAGAAATTTAATCTGATTAATTTGATGAAAATGCTCGATCTTCTTAATATCCATGGTGTCTGATTCATCGTGAAAGCCATAGAGAAGTGCTAAAGGAAACTATAATTTGACACTAGATTTAGACTTGTTAGAGAACTAATATTATTATTGTTGTTATTGTTATTAACATATTTTTTCACTTTTATTTTATTTAGTATGATGATTTGAAATGAACTTAAATGAAGAAGTGTGGATTCATATATCTAACTCCAACTTATTTGGATTGATGCATAGTTGTTATTCTAGTTTAATGAAAATGCGCTATATTTTTAGGAGAACTTGTTTGCGCTAGTACCCACTCAGGTCAACGAGCTGCTGGGTTGAGATAGTAGTAGGGAAGCTTTTTGTTACCTGTCATTTAGGCAAAATTTATCTATCTGCCTACTAGCCATTATGCCCTCCTACATGAATTATCTAGTGGTTTAAGACTTGATCTCTATATCATGGTTGGTATCTCATTTATCGAGGTCTTTCCGTTTGCTCTTTGAGTAGTTTAATACATATTTAGTTATTCTTCCCATGTTCTGTTTGTGCAACTTAAATTCAGTTGCCTAGTTTGAGCCCTATGATACATGGCAATACATTATGAACTGGTTATGCGTATTGTCATGTAGCCCCGGGGCCTTTGTTCAATGACAAATATAGTACAACACGTATCAAGTCTGTTTATTTAAGGGGAGAAGGGTAGGAAAGAACCTTATCCACCGAGTTTCAGAACCAAAATAGCGAATCTCTCAGTCATCCTCAATAATTTGGAGTTGATTGTGTTGGTCTCTTGAATGCTAATTTGTTTATTTCAACTTTCAGTTTGGGCGGATGCTGACACATGGTTTGAGAGGCAACAGCAAGAAGAGGAAATGAAGCGCCTTCAAGAAGAGCAGAAGGCTGCAATGCAGGTAGCGGAAGACTTGCATAGAAAAAAGATGGCTGAGGAAAGAGAAGGTGAAAAGGATGAAGACCCAATGGCAATGGCCGAAGCTGAGGTTTTGAAACAGAATGCTGCTACTTAATCATTTTGATGGCTGAAGAGCTTGAGGTACTCGCCATGCTTGTATAGATGAGCAATTTGTTCTGTCCTTTTACTTGACTCGTATCTTATGTTGTTAAATGACAGTAACTGTTTTTCCGCCACTAACTTCAACTTCATGTTCGAGTTGTCGGATACTATTTTTACTCTTCTATGGCACATGCTTTCTTTGACGCGTATTAACTGCTAAAGTTCAACTGGGTTTCAACCTACACAAGGTTTATATAGCTTTGCAGCTTTAGAAACCTATTGATAAGCATGTATGTCCAGAGTCTTCCCTAGCAATGCATTGCATCTAGGGGTGGATATAAATCATCGAAAATTGAATTACCTAGCATAGGCGTATCCAAAATTTCGAGATGAGGGGTGTACTATTGTAAAAAGGTGGATCTAAGATGTAAATTTGATCGGATATATCTATACATATATAAGATTCAAATTTCTAACCTCACATAGAGGGGTGCACCCAATCATCGTCACATAATATGATACTCCGAGTATGGGTTCACACATCTATATTTCAATATTTTTTAAAAAATACAACACTATTATATATGTTCTCGAGAGGGGAGCATGGGTTCACGTGAACCCGGTGACCCCCCCTTAGATACGCCTCTAACCTAGCTGAATTGGAAATTTCTTGAACCGAAGTTTGATTTACTGTATCATACCTAAGGGTGCTTATTGGTCGGTTTGGTCAAGTTGTGTATATTATTGGTTTGGTTTATCAATTATCGTTTTGTAAATATACTACACCATAATCAATCAATAAGATATTCTTCATATCCATCTTAATCATATTCTTTCATAATATATTTCTTTGTCTTTTCCTCTAGGATTCAAAAGTAGTTCATTGCCATGTGAGGGCATGTTAAGGTCAGGCAGAAAATGCGCAATTACCTGTGGGACAATGAATGTGGCTAATACTCCTCTAATATTTTAACATTTAATTTTGCCATAATGTTTAACCTTGAGTAGATACTTAAATTTGTATAAAATTGAATAAGTAGGCACACGCGTCCTACGTGACATAATACACATAGGACACCATGTAAAACCGTGTCTGCTTGTTTAATTCTATACAAATTTAAGTATCTACTTGTATGCACTTAAAGTTAGAAGACATAGATATCAAATAAAGTCAAATTAAAAAATACGTTACCATTTTTTTCCACCAAAACTGAACACTCTGTATTATTGCATCAATCAACTACAAAGTTTAAATGTATTCTCAATATCATTTACAATTCAATTTGAAAAAAATATCTCCCAAGAAATCTCCTTCAGTAAAGGGATAAAAAATCTAGCTACACTATGTTCTATTTTGTTTAAAATTCATATGATCCAACATGTTTTGAGAGCTTTTAAATATCTTCATACATCACTTTTATCGCGACATAAAATAATTACATAAATTGAGTCATAAGTTATTTACTATATGAAACTATGATTACTGTTTTCTAAATATTTTAAATGTGAAAGTTTCACTTGTAAATTCAAATAAATATATAAATGCATGACAGTAATGTATCTACTGTCTACACTCTGTCTCTTTAGAATATGCCAATTCAGATCTCCTTTTTTCTTCCCTCTTTTCATTCTTTCTCTCACTATACTTCTTCCTATTGTCTTTCTATAATTTATTAGTAATCGTTTCGATATCTGATTTCATCTCGTGATTTGAAATTAAATATTTAAATGTGTGATTTTATTTCTTTGGATGAAAAGTCTATTTGGATTAATTTATTATAAGTATTTTTTTCTAAGTTAAACTAACTTTTAAGCTTTGAAAAGTTTGAATAAATTTGAAAAATGTTTGTAACTACTTGATTTTAAACTAAAATGATAAAAATAAGCAAAAATTAATTCAAACAGACTCAGAATTCCAAATTCTCCAATTTTGTTTTTGTTAATTTGAGAATTTCATATTATGATTTCACATTTTTTAACTACAAATTTGACAACACAAATAACACATTATCATATTATGTATTTTACAATTAAATCAAATACTATTATTTTCTTAAAATTTTCAGATCCAAATCAAATATTATCATAACACTGTGTACTGTATTTCGAAGTGTTGAAACAAGATATAATCCGCTTTAGGTCTCACTCACCCTTGGTGGACAAACCTTGTGGAGAAACCCTTAGGTTTTTGGATCATTGAATTCTCATAAATATTTGCGTTACTCAAGCTCACATTCTCATTTCCACTTTGTTCACGAAGGCTTCTCTCTAAGACGGAACACTCCCCTATCGATGTATTTTCTTAATTTAAGAATATATTTAATATTATTTATGAAATTCAATAATAAAAATAAATAGATCCGGTCAAAGTTTCCCTATTTATAAGTCGTTGGCAGGTGGAGAAACTCTCAATAAAATATGAAGAAAATTAAACACGTAAAACCTCCTACTTTTCTTTGGTGACTAATTTGTCATCTTTTGATTTATAAGATAAAAGTAATTTCCTAACGTATTTAGGAATATATGAATTTGTATCATCAATAATATAACTTAAAGGTTTTTGAACAATAGCACTCTTTTTGTTTCAAAATTCTTGTTACCTTTTTCGAGAGTTTATTTAAATTAAATTTGATAAATTTAAAACTAAGAATTATATTATATTGAAAAATAATTTAAAATTATAAAAAAGTAAACTTATTTAGAATTTGATATTTATTAGTTTATCTAATTCATATCTAATTAGGATTCATTAGTCAAATTTGTATAAAAATAGATTTTCCTATTTCAAATTAAAGTAGGTTTTCTATTTTCTACCAAAAAAAAAAGTTTTCTACCTTTATAAATAGGGGTGTTTTGTGCCTATATTTTTTCATAATAACAAATTCTCTTGTCGGTAAAAAAATCACTATAATTTTCTCTCACCAATTGACACGTTTCTAAGGTAATTGAAGTCAACAACTACTAAAGCTGTTTTGAAGAATTGTTTCGGAGTGATAAGTACTTTTTCGTTCTTAAATAAATTATTGGGTTTTTCGTCCTTAAATATAGATATCGGGTTTGAGTGTTTCTAAGTACGTATTTGTATTTGTTAAGGAGAGTCAGGCTTTACAAGAGAATTTAGTTGGACTTTAATACGAACACGAACACGGAATAGAAAAAAGAAAAGAATAGTCTTTCTATAAATATAAGTCTCTCCCAATTTTGCTCTCTCACTTCAAGAACCGTTTTTTTTCCTCCTTTTTTCAGATCCATTGTTGCCATGGCAGGAGCTTCAGTGACACCAACACCATTGTTGAAGGATGAGCTTGATATAGTCATTCCCACAATTAGAAATCTTGATTTCTTGGAGATGTGGAGACCCTTTTTCCAGCCATATCATCTCATCATTGTTCAAGATGGTGACCCTTCAAAGACCATTAATGTCCCTGAAGGATTTGATTATGAGCTTTATAATCGTAATGATATTAACAGGATTCTTGGACCAAAAGCTTCCTGTATCTCTTTTAAGGACTCTGCTTGTAGGTGCTTTGGGTATATGGTGTCTAAGAAGAAGTATATCTACACTATTGATGATGATTGCTTTGTGAGTATTATGTCAATTTTGTCTCTTTTTTTGTGATTTATGAGGGTTTTGGTTTGTGGGTGTTGGGAAAAATTGGATCTTGATGAGTTTTGGATGTGGGGTTACCTTTTTCTTTGTGATTGCTTGGTTTTGCTTTTGTGGGTGTTGATAAAAATTGGATCTTGGTGTTTTATTTTCAACTTTTTGTGTTTTGTCTGGTGCTGACTTTTGGGGTTTTGACTAGGGGTTTGAAAGAGTAAAAAAAGTGTTGAATTGTGTTAGCTGGTTTATGATTTGTTTGGATCTCTTCAACTATGGTACGTTTGGGTTTTGTTTTATGTGGACTTAGGAGATCCAATTGCAGATCTTATGATCTGCAACTGTATGGTGTTTGGAGATCCTTTGATAGCTTAAATCTCTTCTTTTGTGAAGTTAATTGTGGTGACATTGATAGTTTATAGGCATCAAGACTTGTTTTTTTTAATTCTTGCATAGTTTTTAAAAGGGACCAACTTGATCTTGATGTATGTGAGCTAGATCTTGCAGTGGCTTCATGTTTTCCTCAGCCTATTAGTTGAAATAAGGTTTTGTTTGTTTCTTACTGTTTGAACTTTGAAGCTATATGAAATGTAATTATGCTATATCACTTATTGATACACCTCCTTTTAGAATTGAGTGTTATTATATGATAATCTTTGTTGATTGACTTGGTCCTATGCAATGATGGAACCCTTTTTAAAATAATGCCTTCGTATCTAAGGGATGATTTACTAGTAAAAAGGAAGTCTTCAGTCTTCCATCTTAGGCACATATATCTGGCTTGTGTCACACTTTTTGCCAGTTTTTCCAATCATTGCTTACTCCATAGATGTTCCATCTGGTTTTTGAACCTTTTTGAGCTGGCTTAGTATAATTTTCCGACGAAGGGGTTTCGATCCCACTTCTTACAATGGTTCCAATGCCTTGATCTGATAGTTTATTTTGTCTATCATTCGTTTAATCACATGCTGAACTCTTGTTGCTTGCTGATGTGTAGGTGGCCAAAGATCCATCTGGCAAAGACATCAATGCTCTTGAGCAGCACATAAAGAACCTGTTATGTCCTTCCACTCCACATTTCTTTAACACTCTGTATGATCCATACAGAGAAGGGGCAGATTTCGTTCGTGGATACCCTTTCAGTATGCGTGAGGGTGCTGCCACAGCTGTTTCTCATGGACTTTGGCTCAACATCCCTGACTATGATGCACCTACTCAACTTGTTAAGCCACGTGAGAGGAACACGAGGTATGAACTTTTCCCATAAATCAAATCTTAAGAGCTTATTGAATCTGTTATTGTGGTTACTTAGAAACGTTTGGTTAACATTCTAACATCTGTACTTTCCAGATATGTGGATGCAGTGATGACAATTCCTAAAGGCACTTTGTTCCCCATGTGTGGAATGAATTTGGCATTTGACCGTGAGCTTATTGGACCTGCAATGTACTTTGGCCTCATGGGTGATGGTCAGCCAATTGGTCGTTATGACGATATGTGGGCTGGCTGGTGCATTAAGGTAAAAATATCCGTTCTTTCTGCCGTTGATGAACACATTTTCGTAGAATGAATGAATTCTGACATTGATTCATCTGATTTGTAGGTCATATGCGACCATTTGGGACTCGGTGTCAAGACTGGTCTCCCCTACATATGGCACAGCAAAGCAAGCAACCCTTTTGTTAACCTTAAAAAGGAGTACAAAGGCATCTACTGGCAAGAAGAGATCATTCCATTTTTCCAGTCTGCAACTCTTCCAAAAGATTGCACAAGTGTTCAACAATGCTATCTCGAGCTGTCGAAACAGGTCAAGGACAAACTTTCCGCTGTCGACCCCTATTTCACCAAGCTAGCTGATGCCATGGTCACATGGATTGAAGCTTGGGATGAGCTCAATCCTACTGGGGAAGGTTTGGCTAAGCCTTCCATCTCGAACGTCCCGGCTAAGGTAGATTCCATTTAGCTTTTATGGTTCCTTCCCTTTACTGTTTGAGTTGAGTTGAGTTGAGTTTGGATACAATATTTATCTATTTACCTGTTTAATTTTTGTCTAGGATTTTACTTTATTGTAGACTTAAGCCTTTTGTTATCCTTGTGGAAACTATTATTTATTTTTCGAATTTAATTCCAAACTTTTTGTTTCAATATTATATCCCTATGAGTTGAAATGGTTTAATTTCATATCTCCCTCATGCTACTATGTTCATCATTGGATGAATTCAGTTATGGAAAACAAATAAAGTAATTAGGTTATCACAAATAAAAATAGCTAAAAGTCATATAGGAAGTATATATTGACTATATAGTATAAGCATGAGCTATATACGAACTAAACATCATGATACACTCAAAAAGTTGAAAATAAGTATACATTGACTATTCAATTTCGATTACAACTCAAAATCGCCTCTAACAGTTTGAAATTTTAGATATGAAATCTTCGCTTTTGATATATAATAGTTCGTTCAAAATGATTCACAAAGCAAAGAGGTGAATGAGCACTTTGCATAATTTGGCCTAGAAAATATTGGTTTAAAGGAAATCAACCTTAAAAATTTGCAGCAACATATTGAGCCCATGGGCCTAATCCAATCATAAATTGATACACTAAATTGGGACAAAAGATAACATATTGAGCCAATTATTAAATTGACACAATGTGCTATCTTACACACCAAATTGGCATTTATTAACTCTTATTATTTGGAATAATAAAATGACCCTTTTACACTTAATTGGGTCACAATGAAATTGACAAATGACACAAAATATTTGCATAAAAATAAGCATTAAGTGGTTTTTTTATTTTACAATATTTTCAATTCCCCCTTTTTCTTCTCACATATATTTTTAAGATTTCTATCATATTCCCTAAAATATCTCCTTTAGAGTTTAATTGCAAGAACGAATTTTCACAATAAGTAATTCGAATCACACCAAAAATATTTCTGTATTAATTATGCACGATTTGTTCAAACAAAGTTAAGGATTTCTACGCCCTTTATCTTGTAGTTGAGTGCAAGGGTATACAATTTTTTGGTGCTTATATGCAAGATCATCTCGGTATCCAAATTAAAGTAAAAATTGAACTCAAGCAAAAGGACTCTATTCTTACCATCATAAATCAAGTAATAATTATCACAAGCAAGATCTTGTTAGTCTGAAAATCAAAGTAAAGTGAGGAAGAAAAATGTCTGTTTTCCAACAGATTTCAAACTTTGTCATATTATGCTAAAATTATCTGAAGGAGCTTGAATATCAATTGGACATGTTTGAGCCAAATTTAATATTGAAAATCAAGGTTGACTATGAAATTTCATATCAATTTTGGACATGTTTAGAGACGGTTTGAGTCAAATATCATATTCCCCGCTATATTTTGTGCATATCTCCATTTATCTCGTGTATCATGTATATCTATATAAATCCATGAAGAAAATATGTGCGACATAAAATGTAATATCCACATATTGCAATAAAATCCATGAAAATCTATAGAGTTAATGTTCACGATATAGAACATGATAGAGACACTTCTTCTTTTTTTTTTTAGAAAAAAACTAAGAATAAAATGGCCCATGCAGGTCTCGAACCTGCGACCTTCGCGTTATTAGCACGACGCTCTAACCAACTGAGCTAATGGGCCAATTATGCCAAAGTTAGCTTTGATTTAGATAATGTCTTCTAATTATTCATTAGTTTAGATATTTTTATTAATTTTATGTTGCTCCACTTTTTGTCACTCTCTCTTCTATCTATTCTTATAACCACCTCAAAAAGAAAATAACATATTTTTAGAGGTTGTTTGGTTGGAAACAAGTTATTTCGATATAATTAATTTCGGGATAAGTTATTCCGTGATAAGTTATTCCATCATGTATACGAGATCATAACTTATCTCATCAATATGATAAAAATAGTGAGATATATAATTCAAAGACTATCGAATACCTCCAATCAAACATGAGATAAAACAATCATACATTTTATTATGAAATTATTATACATTATATCTTACGCCAGACTCCTTATTGTATTATAGACTCAATAAAAGTGCTACTTTCCCTTTATCTAATATGTTGCACCAAGTCCGACAACTTCATGCATTTAATAAAAGTGCATTACTATAATCAAGCATTGCATTTGTCTCGCATTAATTACACTTTGTACAAAGGTGTTGTTGACCTAAAACTTCACTGAAAAAGATTGCTCATATGCGGCTTCCGTCCATATTTAACTTAACATATTCTTTAAAATATAGTAATAAATAAAAAGGAAAAAAACTCAAATATATACCATCAAAGACTCATATATGTCATCCGTTAAAAATTTGGCTCATCTATATCATTTTCGTTTGAAAAAGAACTCATTCATTCTATTATTTGTTAACTGAATTAATCATCTATAAATGTTGAGAAATAAATACTAATATACTAAATTAATAAAGGTAAAACAAATATAAAATGGTAAATTATATTATATGGTACAAGTAGATATCTATATTTAATATAATGAAAAAGTAAAAGTGAAAGTAGCAGATATTCAATTTAAGACTATGGTTTCCCAAAAATTGAAATTCATTAAAGTTTTCATTATCTGTTTTACCTAAAGATGTAAAACGTTAGCTTTCAAATAATGTGACTTGTCCAAATTAAAGACATTATTCTATTTTAACAACTTTAGTACTTGACAAATTTATTTGAATTGGTCCTATTGACAAGTTGGAGTTCCTTTTCTTTAGCAGTTTTGAGTAAAGGATTAGACATGTGCTTGATGTACCATGCCAGAGCAGGTCAGTTACACACCAATACATTTTTCGTTGAAAAATTATATTGTGCATAAAAAAAAATTTATTATGTACATAAGTCAAAAATAACTTTTTAAAGATATATACTAAAACATTTAAACACTATAAATAAAATTCATAACTTCGCCACCGAATAAGACATGAGGTTCAATCGAATTCTAGTAATTTTTGGTTTGTAACACATCATGATTGAAATTATTTGTGTTTGAGCCTGTACAGACAACCTTGCTATTTGAGCGGAATAATAGTCTTCGAGGATAAGTTAGTAAAAAAATATCTTACTTTCTAGAAATAAGTAATGTTCAAACTAAAAACATCACTTATTTTAAAACGAAAAATTGAGTACGGTGGGAATTTAAGTTTAAAGTAATTAAAGCTTATGATGACGATGACGATGACTGTCAGTTATAAAGGGATTAGTTACTGTTGTTAAAGACAATTGTTGTCATTAATGGTTAAGAGAACCAAAACGTGTCGATTTTTCACAGAATATGTTTTTTCCCTAACCTTTTTTTTTTCCTGCAATAGATAGACAAAAAACTTTAGTTATTTTATCTTGGAAACAAGAAGTACTCCATTTGGTTGAGTAGGGTGATGTGTTGAGATAAAAGTGTGTTTTTAACGGCTTCAATTTTTAAATAAGATGATCACATATTATAACATGGTATCAGAGCATGTAGAGATCTTGATCTTCATGGATTTACGATTAACTCAAGGAAAGAAAAAATATATATATATATATACATAAATAAGTGGAGGGGGAGGAGAGAGTTTTCTTAATTAAAAGGAATCATTTATGTTATTTAATTTTCTAGGTCTGTGTTGATGTAAGACAATAAGATGAAGAAAACCCTTTTTATAATGGATGTAGTGAGATAGAATGAGATTCAACAATAATAACATATTTAATATAGTCTTTAACATATTTAATATAGTCTTATAACGTGGAGTATGAAAGGAGGTGAGGATAAGGGTGAGTTAAGAGTATGTGTAGATCTTATCCTCAAAAACAAAGTTACGATGGTACAAAGATGATCAGATAAACACTTTCTATCACAAAATTACACGATACATATTGATTAAATATTATTTAGTATGATAATTTGGACACTCTTTGATACATATAATAGTGTCACACTTCTTATATGTCATATTTTTTTATGGAATGTATACAATCGCTATGAAAATTACCATAAAAATGGTACTTATCCGATTATTTTATTAACAATTTTATTTAGTTATGAAATGAATGTACAAACTGATATCAATGAATTGACATATTTAATTTTGGGGATATTCTTTAGATTATATATATATATATTAAATGGAATAGATTTGTAAAGTGGTTTCTTAAATATATGTTGTATTTCTATGGAATGTTTATAGTGATTGTGGAAATTAGTTTCTATACCAGATTATATATATACAAACATGTTTTAGTTTGTGTAATGTGTATAATGACTATATGAATACAAACGGATATTTTAGTGTATGGAGTAGATATACAAATGGATATTTATGGATTGTAATATTCAATTTAGGTGATAGCAGTTAATTTATATATCAATTTTCTACACTATGTGCTTATCTTTTGAATAAAATTTTTCTCTCATTTATCTCCATATTAAATCAAGATTGAATGATTACATTAACATGTTTTAGTTCATGTAATCACAAATCTTGATTTTAAATACTTTAGTTGAAGTGAAATATTGTTTGATATGTATGGAGTAACATGACACATTCTAAGGAATCTAATATCAAAATGTCTAACTCATGTAACAAAAACATGTGGTATGTCCCCAAAAGATGCATCAAGGGGGAGTGGGCTATGTCTTGTTTAAGGAAAAACAAACAACATTTAAGGTTGTTATGCATTTTATTAGCACCAAAAAATCTTGTAACCCTTGACTGCTAAATACCTTTGAGTTTCAATTATACATATTGACGGTATAAAAAATACTTTCACAATCAGATCATTTAATTTGTTTGGTAATTATTGATAATTCCCTTGATAAATATTGATTGATAATCTAGTAAAAATAGACTTACCTTAGGAAATATGTGTTTATTTTAATAAGATTTGAACAATCTTTTCCATATGAGTTCACTTTTAGATTTGAGTTAGACACAAAATCTATTTCCTTACATGGTATTAGTGCACGATTCATCCGAATTCTTGTTTTTCAATGCTAGACCCTCATATTAAAATTGTTCACGCACTAAATGTCCAATCCTAGACGGGAGGAGGAGTGTGAAGAGTTCTACATCAATGGAAAGATGAGTGATCTCTTTAGTATAGTTTGAACAATTTTTTACATCATGATCTAACTTTTGAATTTTGTAGCCATGATATTTCCAATATAAGGGGCTAATAATGTATCTCCATATAAAGGTCTTCTAAAAACACTCCCCACTAAGGAATACAAATACCTACAACCTTTCATAATATGTCTCACAGTTTCCATTAAAATGAAAATGTGGGACTTGATTGATTGAAAATCTCTTTGGCCAACTTGAGAGGTTTCATTTTTCAGTCACAAAAACTCTAAGCAAACAATTGATCATGTAATTTGGAATTGAAACTTGAAGTTTTGATTTGAAATCGAAGTTAATTTATGATATTTGAATAAAATTTTAATTTCAAATAATGATTTAAATATCAAATTATTCTAAAAGTGGGATTTCAATTCTAAGTTTTTTATTTTTAAAAAAATAAATTTAAAACATGATCTATAAATTTATATTTGGCAAAAAATGGTTCATGCTCAACGTGAAAAGATTGTTCATATCATGTGAGGGGATTATATAAAAGTGTAGTTAGTTATTACTATTACTGATTTTTAGACGAGTGGATGTCATAACTAAAAATCACTATTTCTCCATTGAAAAATGTTTAGTGGCTATTTTCATAGATATTTTGATTGAATCGGTGATTAAAAAAAATAGTAATATTTTCATACGAAAAAATTAGGAATTAATTTCCAACTATTTCAGTGAGAATCTATTTCCCACCATGCATTTTTCCAGTGAGCTGGTTTGGTGAAAAAAAAGTGAAAAAATCATGTTCTATATAGCATAAGTTTTTAATTGATTTCCGATGAAAAAAAACCTTTATTTCAAGTAGTGTGTAAAATTATGTGAATTTGGAACTTTGTAACAAAATATAATTGCAAACATTCATTTATAAAACAAAACATAAAGATATATGATTGATTTATTATATTCATGTATTTGTGACAAAAAAGTATAACTTTTGAAATTCAATTTACATGTTCAAATAAAATTTCAATTTCAAATCTGACTTCAAATCACGATAAAAAATCATAGCTAGCCAAAAGGGCCTAAAAAGATACCATTAGGAGTTGAGTCTTTTTCATCTTGTCGAACTTCAAATCAAAATTGGGGCATATTTGCTCAAAATATGGAATAGCTTTTGCCCTAAGAGTACATCCCCATTGCTAAGTGCTCTACACGTCAACTTGCTTAAAAATCTAAAGTTTGGGTTAGACTTGACAGCCACCAATATCAAATTCTAGAGATAACATAAAGATATTAGTAAAAGAAAAAAAAAGTAATAGTATCTTATACCGAGTTCCCCAACAACAGCTTAGCTTAGTAGCAACACTTTTTCTACCGACTGGCGTGGCGCTGCTGGATGCTTCTGATCAATAGAACACGAAGAGGAGGAGTAGGAGTTCGCTTTAGGGGTGGAATCTAAGCGCACACGAAGATTCTAAATAATATGTGAAAATAGAATCATCGACAAGATGTTTATCAGAGAGATTTGATTATGGGATATTATCGATGAAAATTGTGATGGAATAAATATGATTCTTTCTTTCTTAATCTGAATTTTAGATTTGCGCTCTAGTATGGAAAAATATTTGTTATAGAGTGTTTCCCACTTAAACGAACCACACATGACTAGAATTGAAATTCATCGAGGTCCTAATACGAATATTGAAAGGGTTATTTGCACGATTGATGCCCCTATTTTGTGGTAGTCTTTACTTTTTACCCCTCAATTGATGATCTTTAACTTTTGTCTGTCAAAATTTTAAGTAACAAAAAAGTGACGGAAAATATCACTGACATTGAAAAAATAAAAAACAAATTTATAAGGAAAAAAATTATATATTTGCATAATATTATAACACAAGTTCTGAATTACAAGGCATGCCAAATTATGTCCGCTTAATTTCTACAGAATCGAACAAGTATCAAAAAAAGTTTTCTAAACTTATGTCATGTGAAATTAGATCATAATTAAGAATTCAGCTTTGATTTAATTTGCAATTTGATAAAAATTAAATACCACCCCAGAATATAGACAAAACTTGATATTAAAAGGCAGGTGATCAGAAACCAAAAATAATTATAATAATATTGACTTGTCTTTTTTTGTCCTTAGCACCAAAACATATTTTACTTATATTTTAATTATAGAGAGACAAGGGATGGAAGCAGAAGAAATAACTTTCAAAAGTAGTTTGCAGTATTACCAAAAATGCATTATTTACAGGGTCTAAAGTGATATTTATAGGGGTAGTTTGGTTGAGAATAAATTATTTTGGGATTAATTATCCCGGAATAAGTTAATTCATCACTAAGATATAAATGGTGGGATAAAATATTCCAAGAATTATCTAATACCTCCAATCAAATACGGAATAAAATAATCATACATTTTATCCTGAATTATTATACCTTATATCTTACACCAGTTACCGAAGTATATAAGAAATATAGATACAATGTTGTAATTTTAGGAAACCCCATGACCCCACAAAGCTATTTATTGCCCTAAGAACAAAAAGACAGAAAAAAGAAGAACCAAAACCATAACTACACTATCAATATCCTACTATACATAGACTTTTATCTAAAACACACACACATGACTAGTTTTTGAGATTATAATATTAGATTTGAAACTATATTTTATAATATTTTTCTATAATGGGAAGAGGTAAGGTAGAATTGAAGAGAATAGAAAACAAGATAAACAGGCAAGTTACTTTTTCTAAGAGAAGAAATGGATTACTCAAAAAAGCTTATGAGCTTTCTATTTTGTGTGAAGCTGAAATTGCTCTTATCATTTTCTCTAATCGTGGCAAGCTATATGAATTCTGCAGCACATCTAGGTAATATTTATATATACGTTTTTACTGTCAATGTCGCTTCATTTAAGCTTCACATTTAATCAGGATTGAAAAAAACTAGTGTTTTATCGTAGATTTTGAAAATTTTAATCTCAGAGAAATTTTACTTCCACTCACTAAACTTTAAATTAGTTCCAAATATTACAACTTTAAAAACTCAAAATTTTGAGTTTTAATTTCAAAATCTATAATCAAACGGATGTTCATGAGCATTATGATTTTGTTATCTTTTTTTTAAAAAAAAATTGTTGTTGATTTTCATTGGTTGTTGAGTATTGATGTTATAGATCTGAGTGAGAATAGAGTTTTTAGTACATTTATTAAGGGTGAATTATCAAATTTTCATTTGATTAGATCTAGGTTTTCTTGTACATTAAAATAGTTAAACAAAGTTCATTTTATGATCTAACTTTTGTTATGATTTGATGTTCCACCTCCATTTTCTCTTCTTTTTTTAATAAAAAAAATGAAAAAATAAATTAAAATATCCTCACTTTATATGTTCTTCAAGTACAGACACATGAAACAAAAAAAGATGTTTTATAATATGAATTGAATTAAAGCTGCTTGAATTCATATCTTAGTTTTTGAAAACAACAAAAAACTTTGAAAAAGAATTTGATTTGAGTATATATGGCAACAAATAACACCAAACTTTATATCAAGTCGGAATTGACAATATGAATCCTCAACTTTTTCATTTAAGCTCAATTCATATAGAAAATTTTGTATAGTGAATTGGAGTAATTTTTGGAGTTGATTTCTTACTATCTCAGAGAATTATTTTACTTTATCGAAGAAAATCAAAATCAAGAAATAATGTGAATTTTTAAGATAATAACAACTATTAATTAAGTGACCATCTGAATCGTTTTGTTCTTAAAGGTAGGGACTTGCCTTAGCTTTCATCTAATTTTGACAAAAATGTTATTGAACTGACAAATTTGTCATTTACTTTTTATTCCAATACATCCTTTCTTGCATATATACTCCTTTTGTCACTATTTATGTGGTTCGGATTTTGTGTGTAAACTTTTTTTAATTTTAATCATGTATAAGAAGCAAAATCATGATCAAAGAACAATGGAAATAATATTGGTTTATGTAACCTCTATGGACTATGCATTGATAGTATAGTTTTTTTTTATACTATTAAGATATACTTATTAATTAGACAATTATAATTGAAAACTATTAACGAGTTAATCGATAATCTGATAAAATTGATAGCTAACATGTTATTTCTATACTAACCTACAATCTCTAATCAGACTAAACACATGTGCAAACAACAAATCTATGTGAAACAAGAATATTTAAGCCTTAATATCATCAATTTGTTTGGTATAACCAAACTCTCAATATTGGTTTCCATTGTATTCTGTTGGCTAAATATATCCACATTGATTTCGAAATATTGTATTTTTTCAACACCTTCAATTATCATAGTAGCACATACTTATTCCTCGGATTTTTATTTTTTTTGATATTGAGTGGCATTGATACTTACGACTTATTATTATCTGCTCTGATATCATATTAAAGTAAAAGAAAGCATTAGTGGACTAAACTTATTAGCAAGCCATTCAGGAAAGTCTATATGTAATAGAGAAAACCAAGCATGCGTTAAGCATTATACTCTACTTAATTATGGTCCTAGAAAGAGTTTGATAAAGTACCTATTATATATGGTTGGGCATTAGTTTTCTTTTGTTGTAGTTTTATTATTTGGGTTTTTATATCTTGTAACATGATTCAATATGACATGACATATTTTTAATTCACTAAGAACATGATCTAGTACGAAAGCAAGGAGGTTGAGGATTAGGACAGAGGGTTAATAGGTATGGTCGAATGATTTTCTCTCTTTCCTCAAGGAGGACATCGTTCTAATTATCAGTATCATTATTATTATCTCTTTATTCATTGTATTATTACTATAGTTTCTTTTACTTGGGTTACCTATACTATTTTTGCAACACGGACTTTCTTTTCTACAATATTTTCATCATCTATGCATGTTGCTCGGACTCTTCATAAATGTCGAATGATGCATGTTGGATACTCCAAAAGTTGTACATTTTGGTGAATCCAACATGGTGCGGCAACAATTTTGGAGAGTCCGAGCAACATAGTGGAATCACACTGATATGTTATTGTTGTTATTGTACTTATTAATTATAACATGATTAAAAAACTAATGTGTCACTATTCTCAACATGCTTTTCTTCTAGTATGTCCGAGACACTAGAGAGATACCATAGATGCAGTTATGGTGATCTTGAAACTGGCCAGTCTTCAAAGGATTCACAGGTTCCTTCATCTTCTTCAGAATCAAAATTTACTTCGTACTTAATAAAGGATTTAAGTTATATACTCTGACAGTATCAGTGTACGTAATTTAACCTTTTATAACAGGTTGTCTTGTCTTATTTTCTTCGTAAATAATTAATTAGATGATATTGATAATTAATGCTAAGCACCCTATCTTCAATCTAACTAAGTAGTATTACTATGGAGCAGAATAACTACCAGGAATATATGAAGCTGAAAGCAAGAGTTGAAGTGCTACAACAGTCTCAAAGGTGATACATTATTTGTTTGAAAGGCCAAATAACCTGGCAGACACTTTTACTTGTCCCGTTTTGCTAAACTGTCCTTTCTTACTTCGTGGGGTTTCATCTAAACACCTGAACCGATTTAAAACTAGTATTTTGAACATGCATGATTGGAGACGTTCAATCATGCATTTGAACATATTCAGATGTTTAGATAAAACACCGTGAAATAAATTAAGGGCCGATTTGTCAATATCTTATTTGGATTTACTTATTCATAATCTTTAGGCATATACTTGGGGAGGACTTAGGACAATTAAACACAAAAGATTTGGAACAGCTTGAGCGTCAGCTGGATTCATCATTGAGGCAAATAAGATCAAGAAGGGTATGTTCCATGAACTTTATAGGTTATTAATTTGTCAATTTTGGGTGACCATGTGGATATATTAGGAGCTTTCAGATCATATGTCATGCTCCTAATGTCCAATGCCAATTTAGTGGCGGAATCAAAAATTTATGTAAGAGAATTCAAGTAATATTATAGAATATCACGCTTGCGATTTGAACTTGACGTAAAGTAATTTTTGAACCACTTAATCCTATGGTAATATATTCCCTCATATCAAAGGAATTCAACACTTTATTTATAAACAAAACACACCTGTTTTCATCCTATTTGGTGCAATATATATAATTTTATGAAAGGTATGTTGGGAAAATAATAGTCCCACCTATGAATAATATCCACGTTAAATAGTAATAACGTAACAAGAGAGTACTAATGACACAAATCTTGTAATGGGGTAAAATATAATACCCCAGTGGAGTAATATAGTAACACTTATTATAATTTGATAGTATCAAAAGATTAATATATCTTAAAAAACACTTTTTTATTTCACACAACTCACTAAAATATTACTCACTCCATTTTCTCACGAAGTATTAATAATCCGTGGATTTGGTGTATTTGAATTGAACAAACAAAGCTCATATTTAGGGAGTTAATGATTGTTTCAACAACTTGCAAATTACAGGTGCAAACATGTTATGGCCTCTTGCAATTTGCTATGGCAACTTATTGTTATAACTTGTTATGGCAACTTGTTGCCAACCATTTTCTTTATTGTTCGCACAAATCTTTTTTAATTTTGATTTTTCTTCTTCATTTTAAGACTTGAGCTTTGGAAATTTTCATTTTTTAGAGATATCTGCTAGTTAATCGTGAAATTTCATATACTTGAATTCTAATTATTATTTTTTGATAATGCATTCTTTGATCAAAGTACCTTGTGTTAATATTGCTTTGATCATGATATAACAAATTCTTGGCAAGTTTTTGAGCGAATTTATTGTCAACACAACTCATTATGACTTCAATTTGTGGCAAATTAAACTTATTCAATAATCTTCTCAGCCAAATAGCATAACACATATATATTACATATTCTACTTTATAAGTTGAGAGAGTAACAATGAATTGTTTCAATAACTCCAACAAACTACAATGGTCACATCTATTACCTCTTAAATATTGGATTGGGAGATTTAAATCTCTCAATACTTTGAAATAATATAAACATCCAAAAAAAACCACAAAAGTAGATGTATGTTAGTAGGTTAAGAATACATTTTCTCTGAGATAGAAAAATACTCTTTTTGCTTCTAGATACTTCTACTCTCAAGAAATATTTTAGTTGTCCCAAGTCTTTTATATGAAAGTTAGTATGTAAGAAAGACTTGACAGAAGAAATTCCTGCAAAATCACTTTCTCTAATGACAATGCCATCGACACAACAAGCGGAATAGTTTCAGACACAGATTGCCTGAAGACTAAATGATCACATTTGTCTTCTTTCTAATCCAAACTTCTGAATTACGTACCTCAAAAAATTTTCAAATCAAGTTCGAGGACTCTGTTTCAAGTCATACAAAGACTCCTTCAAGTGACATACCATTTCATACTCTCCTTGAGCAACAAAATAACATGATTGCTCCTTATAAACCTCTCCATGGAGATCATCATGAAGGAAGGCATTTTTAATATCCAACTGATGCAAAGGAGAATTCTCATAAGCAATTAGAGAAATGAACAAGTGGACAATAGTGAATTTGGCATCCGGGAAGAAGGTGTTTGAGTAATCCACCTCATAAGTCTAAGTATATCTTTTGGTGACAAGTCTAGTCTTAAGTCTTGTCACGGGGTCATCTGAATCAACTTTGACCACGAAGACCCACTTCTTTCTTTCCACTAGTAAATTTGACTAAATCCCAAGTGTGGTTATCCCCTAACGCATGTATTTCCTCATGTATTGCTTCATAGCATCCAGGATATAATCAAAGCCTCCTTAACATTTTTGGGTACGGACATAGAGTCTAGGAATGCAATCAAAGATCTAGATGCATGAGATAACTGATCATAGGAAACACTAGGAAAGGTCAAGATTTTAGTATTCAATAGGTAAACATGTGTAAATACAATAACATTACAAGCTAACTAAGGAAAGAATTGAAAAGGAAATCCTAAGATTTGATATTTATCTATATCTTTGTATAATATCAAAAACAGATTTATATATTTCGTAACACGGTCTTACCTTCTCTCTTTTAATAACATCAACTTATCTGCTAATCATAAATAATAATTAAAAAAAAGAAGGTAAATAATTGCTGGCATGATTTGCTAAAAGAAGTTTTTAATCAGCTCCTTAAACATGTTTCAGACACAAAACATGCTTGATCAAATCTCTGATCTTCAACAAAAGGTATGTATTGTATAATCCCTTAAGTTGACAATTAAATTGATTACTCAATTGTTCATGTGACATCGTATGTGTTCATTTTGCTTTTTCTACAGGAACAATCTCTCCTTGAAATCAACAGATCCTTGAAGTCAAAGGTACAAATTTCTTGAAAAAAAATTTCAACTACTTTTTGAACCTAGTGGAAGTAGGGAAAACAAGTTTCACCGGTGATGACATTCCACATTGATTGTGTCCTCTCTACCTTCCAACACGCCTCATCTCCATCTTCATCTTCATCTCCACCACCCTATCTCCCATAATTTTTGTCTAGATTATATAAAAATGTCTTAAGAATAATATTTTTTTATTAATGTACGAAATACAAGAAAATAAGTAAGAAACTGATAACTTAGTTTTCTAATAAACATTTTCCAAGAATATTTTTCCTTGTACCAAACACACCCTTAATCTTTGTTTTAGGGTGACATTTGTTTTCCATTTCGGATTTTGAAATTCATATGAATTTTTCTTTGACATCATTTTTGAATTGTCAATTATTATAATTTATAATACTTTTTACATAGTTTTCTCGATTCGATTGACACTTGTTAATTTCTGTATAAAATACTTATGGTAGTTGGAAGAAAACTCTGTAGCCCACCAAGCACATTGGCATACTACTGGTGGAGAGCAAAATATACAATTCAGACAACAACCTGCTCAGTCAGAGGGGTTCTTTCAGCCTTTACAATGCAATACTAATATAGTGCCAAACAGGTAATTAGAGTATAATTTTATGTTTCTTTTCCTTTCAATAGCACCTTTTTTTTTTTTGCAACATTCAAAATTGAACCATGTTGTAAGTCTAGAGGCGAATTCAGAATATAAAGTAATAGATACAATCAAATTAATTTCTTTGTGTATTTATTGAAGTGAGTCATGTTGTAGTCTAGAGGCGAATTCAGAATCTAAAGACGTAACAGATATATTGAAATTAATTTCTTTGTGTATTTATTGATCAAGTGAGCCATGTTATAAGTTCTAGAGACGAATTCAGAATCTAAAGTTCATGTAGTTACAGGTACAATCTGGCGCCATTGGATAATATAGAACCATCAACACAGAATGCAACTGGAATTTTACCTGGATGGATGCTTTGAATGTGAAACAAGTTCTCTTACCTTTTACAAGCAATTAAGTTGATGCAGTTTGAGATTGGAAAGAACCAATAAATGTAATTTCTTTCATACAAACAAGTTGAGTCTTTAGTGTTTCAAAAGACCAATTAGCTTGCATGTTTAGTAAATTATTGAGTATGCAAACCATAATGATATGTGTCATGTAATAAGTCAAACATACATTTTCTACTTTGGACCATTTCTTGTGCGTTTCATTCTTGCGCAGGGATCATGCTAATCTTCTCTGTATCGTTCCAATTTTATTAGATGTCTCCGAAGGGACTACATTTTCTATTTTACTTCTTGTTTTAATACTTAAATTCTTATGGAATTAATGCAAGTAGGTGCACTTACTAACCTCATTGTGACCATAGGTTATAGCTTGAGCCTCCACTACATTATTGTTGATGCAACAACCAAAAAAATCAAAGGTCATGTTTAATTAACCATATAGTTGTTTACCCTTAAATCAGTACGGTTGAATTTATATACGTGGTTTAAGGATATACAGATTGAGATGATCAAAACAAGAAGATAGTTTTGTGCTTATATTCTTTGATAATAATTCATCGAGTGATTAATAATTCAAATGACTAAAATAAGAAGAATATACAATTTTGTAGAAATTCATAGAGTGATTATTATTTCGTAAATTACTCTCGAACTGTATCTCCAAAAAGCCAGTATTGAGAAGATTACATAACTTCAAATTAATAGTATGTGAGTAAAGAAAATTGCAATGTGATACAAATGAGGGATAGAGACATATTTAAAATTAAACCCTAGAAAATGTCTTGCGTGAATTAATCCACCTCCATGATGATACATAAATGCATGTTGTTATCGTCCAATACGTCCAACTATCAAGTTCAAAGCTTCCCATACGAATAAACATATAGAGTAGTAATTAGTACTATAGCTAGCTGTAAAAGCTTAATGAAAAAGAAGCCAAGAAAAGTGAAAGTAAAAGAAAGAACTAGATCAACGTAATTATATGAGTTGTGTTGTAATGGTGAAACTGTTTTATTCTTAATAAGAGATTTCAAGTTCGAGTTCTGAGTATGGATGAAATCTTGTTTGGAGTGCTACCATCGAATGGACTCTGCAGTACGCTATTCGGATTTAATCAGGGCTTCAATATGGATTCAGGACACCGAATGAGAAAAAAGAAGAAGAAAGAACTAGACTTTGTCAAGAAAGTAAAAGAAAGAACTAGATCAACATGAGTTGTGGTGCGCGCAGTGGTGGAACTACTTCATTCTTAATCAGATGTCTGGAGTTCGATCCCTGAGAATGAAAGAAAATCATGTTATTAGGAGTGTCACTCTCGAATGAATTCTGTAGTACGCGATCCGAATTTAGTCGGAACTCCAATACAGACTCCGAACACCATATGATGAAAAAAATGAAGAAGAAAGAACTAGACTTTGTCAAGAGAGAATATGAAAATATAATAATGATGTCCATAGCCCTGAAAAGTGAAAAAAAAAAAAGGCACAAATTAAAGATTTGAGTGAGCTAACTAGAGTTAACATACATATTGTACTAAAACTTGTGTAATAACTGTTAGGGTTCATAGTATATCCAACAGATACTACAGGAAACAGTTGTGTAGCCAATCAATGCTAGACAACAAATCCTTAAACACATACATTAGTTATTGTGGTTATCATTGTCACCTCCCATATATCATGTCTTATCCTTTTATTATGTACTTGCTTTTTCAGACAACCTTCATTTCCTTTCTTAACCTAATATTCCTCTCCATTTTCATGCCACAATTTTTCACTAATTTTTTTATTTTTGGGGGGTGGGGGGTGGGGGGGGGGGGTACTGGATGTGATGTTTATAAGTTTTGAATATATACATAAATATATTAGTGCAAATATTAGCTTATAGTAGAAAAGATTGTAGATTTGAAGATCGATGATGAAATGGATGAAAATTTCATTTTAAAGATTATATTGAGTATCATATTTTTTGTGTTGTTACTTTTCTCAAGTAATAATAATTATAAATTATCTGTGATTTATTTCCAAAATTTTCGTTTTACTATTTTCTTAGTGATAAAATTATAAAATTGAAGACACATGAAATATATGTATATCATATGGAACTAATCACGTCCATGTTTCGAGACTTATGTCTCACCCTGTGCTGCATAAAACGTCTTGGCCCGCGCCCTTGCCTTTTAAAATATTGATCACAACACAACCATATAAATTGGAAAGAAGTGAGAAGTGTATAGAGAATAAGATAAAATAGACAAGTGATTTTCTCTAAGAGGAGAGTTGGTTTGGTGAAGACAGCTCAAGAAATATTTGTGTTTTGATTATTTTCTCACACAATGCAAAGTTCTTTCAATTCTCTTCTCCTTCTTGGTATGTATCTATGCTTTCTAATTTTACTTCCTCCCTTCATTATTATCAGTGTACTTTGCTTCAATTTATGTGACACGGTTTTCTTTTTAGTTAGTACTCTACAAATGACATATTTTCATATTTAGTACTCTTTCGGTTAAAAAAGAATGATTTTGTTTGACTTGATAATAAATTTAACAAAATAAAAATATTTTTTCTATTTTGTGATTCTAAATTAAAGTTATGTCAAATATATCAAAATACCCTTTAAACTTATGGCATTAAAGTGTTATTAAAGAAAAAGTGGTATGAATAAGCAAGTCAAAGGCATTTTTAGTTCAGAATAGGTTCAAATTTGATTTCATTGGTTTTGACAGAGACAAGGCATGCATTTCTAGGTTTTATATCACTTTCTTCCTACTTATTTTAGTCTATGGGGCATAGATATTAGTGTAAAGTAACCAATATGTTCATCCGTTCTATATTACTTGACTTGTGTTGATTTGACACAATTAATCTTTAACAAAGCTTTTATTAAGAGTGTATTTTACTGAGTTAATTTTGTTAAATTGAAACTCTAAATTTGATTACTACTACTGTCATTACTAGAAAATATGGAATTAGTTCAGAAATTTGTCAGTAATCCCCAACTAATTCATCGCTAAATTAGTTGATTGCATTTTATTTGGGTAGGGTAATTCATAGCTAATCTGTAGCTAAACGAGAGTAGCATGATATTTTTGTTGTTTAGCTACGGAGTTTTCTTCTTTCTGATTTTGCATATTACTACTAATTATTACATTTCCAAAATAAATGTACAACCACTTAGGGAAAGCTGTACAATACAACAGTTTAATTACATTCCCAACAAATCTTTCTTTTCTTTTTCTTTTAAGAATCTCATCAGAATATTAAAGCTATAGAGGTTAAAGGCCAAGATTTTTTTTTCATTCATGAAGTGTATGTTTTATTGTACTATGCATATAATTTCAATGAATCCGGGGAATTGTGTTTCTTTTAATATGCTAAAGTGAATAAGTAAAAAATTAATATAAGCTTTTTTCTTCAAAATTTATATTCAAGGTGTCCAATTGGAACACTTTATTAGGAATTGAAGTGCTAAATTGAAATAGGACTTTGTTTGAGTGTCTAAAGAGAATATACTAACAAGTTTAAGGGGTTGACTCTTCACTTGAGCCAAGGTCTTTTGAAAACAATCTATCTACCTCCACAAGACAGTGGTAAGGTTTGTGTACATTCTATCTTCCTGAAATCCCACTTGTGAGATTTCATTGGGTATGATGTTGTTTAAGGGGTTTTGACTATGTATTAAGCCTAAAAATAATGAACATAGATCCTCTTTTTTCTTTAAGGCAGAAAGAAGATTTAAGTTTTAAAGCTATGAAATACAATAATAACAACAAAAACATTGATTCAGAATACTTTCTGGGTAAATAAAGAGTGTATACTAGTCTAAAATCATCTTAGAAAACAAACTCTGGCAACCATTTCGTGAATAAGGTATCCATTCTTGTAGTTCAGTAGTAGGATATAGAGTACTTGTAAGCTATACAATCTCCATTACAAAGTCGCATAAAGTTCAGTAGGTGGACTGGAGTAATCTGTCATTTCTCCTACAAAGACGCAAATCGTTGCACCCACGTACATTGCAAAAGCACATGTGGAAGTGCATCCCTACAAAGACACTCTGCACCGTGTGCACATGCAGGCAGGGAGGGCTGCATCAACAACTTCAACAGCAAACAAGGACTTATCTTTCTGCCTTCAATCATAAATTGCAGCATAATTAAGCTAGTATAAGGCACAATAACTTCTGTAAATATTCTTAACAAAGCAGATAATTACTTCTTCATTCAATGTCTGGTATGCCCGACAGTGGATAACTGATGTCAGCAGATCCAAGAAGGGGAATATACTCCGATCCTCTTACATGAACACTAAAACAAGCTGCAGAACAATCAGTTGCATAAGAGATACGCCTCAAGTATTTTCCAGATTCAGTCACTAGTAACTAACTAGTTATCCACTTTGTCCAAAACTAAATACAGATATTGACTGCATAATATCAAACTGGAACAACAAATGACAAACAAGTTATTTTAAAATATGATGCTTTATGAAAGGTAACATATCGAGTAAAAACTGCAGGAAACACAAAAGTAACATGAGAAATATCAAGGTCTCCTTTTTGGGATCCAGATGAAATCCGAACACCCAACTACCTAGTGCAACAAAAAAATTGAATACATTACTCAAATGTAATTAGTCATAGTGTCAAACATTGAATGAGAACTTAAATTATAGTTAGCTCCTACACATTCTGATAGTTATTATACAGGGAACGCCCAGGTGAACTGCACACTAGAATGATTTAAATTAATCGGTAGCCAGAGCACATACATATTTTGAAATATTACTGACAAAAAAGAACTTTTGAATGTCTAACAGAACCCCAATTTCTCATCTTACAAGTTGTTTAAAAACAGTTATGTTTATACTGACCTAAAGCAGTATTTAAGTAGTTAGGTTAGAACTAAGGTACACAGAGAAAGAAACTGGTCGTAGACAAAAGCTGAAGACTATACCATTTTCTATCTTCATCACACTCTGGAGCATTGTTTCCATTTTCTGTTTCATGTCTGAACTATCATCCATCTCCGGGGCAATAAGAGTAAGGTTCCTGTAAATTTCACGCACAAAACTGCAGATCTTCTCTGCAAAATCAAGTTCCCCTTCTGAAATTCGACCGATTGCTAACCTCATTAATTCTCCTGTCAAGTCCGCAAGCTAAAGTGGAAAATTTAGCAATATGGCAATACTTCTTAACATTGCTTAACTTGAAAAAATACAAACAGATGATACACTTACCCCTAAGATATAGTCTAAGATGTTAATCTGCAAGGGTTCAACAGAAGGATCACTTAATGGGAGTAAGGTCGCATTCATCTCATCAAGAGTTAATAGAGTCCCTGTCTTGCAGAAATGACAAAACGTTGCAGCTTCAACATATTCTTGAACCTATAAGTTGGAAGAGCATACAAGCTAAGCCAAACTAGAATATTTACGAGTCTTAGAAGCAAAATAAGACCAACTGACCCACCCCAGGAGAATATGCTCGTCTTAGCTTCCAGAAATCAGTCCCATGCAGTTCCTTTACTAGCCGGGACAAATACTGATCAGTCACAGATGCCAGATCTTTTACTGCTTTATCCAGAACTTCCTCTTTGTTCAGCTTGCTCATTCTGTTAGTGAAGAAGGTAAGAAAAAACAAACTAAGATAATCTTTCACCTTATACAAAATTCAACTAAGTGGAGCAGATGCAGATAAATAGCTATCCAACATTTGACACTTTTTGACTGCATAGGTTAAATAAGCACAAATAGAAACTGTGCTGGTACTGACATACTACATACACATTGAGAAACAAGCATCAGTTTCAAACATCATGTTCAAGTGGATAACTGCCTTGAAGATGATAAGATTTCAAGCCATACATTAGAAAGAATGTGCAAGAAAAATGATTTACAGCAGCAATGCATAGATCCAGGTATACTGAAGACCACATACAACCATCTGCACAGCGCATATATGATACAACTAGGGGACCCATAGACTATAAACCATAAAAGAGAAAAATAGTGCATCACCAGCTCCACAAGAAAATTCATGGGCAGAGACAGATTTGATACCTGTGCACTTGAAAAATAACCTTCTTGCTATTCATAGTAATATCACGACTAGCTTTCACCACTCTTTCTCGTTTATCATTCTGCATCATACACAAAACAAAATTCATATATTCCATGTGAATATTGATTCTTCTGTACTCAAGAATGGCCTTTCTCCATCATCAATTTGTTTAAAGCTCTAATCAGCTAACATAAGAACTTATTCAGAAACTAGCAAGAATAATTTGTTCAAGTGTTCTATTCCATCAACCCTCACTCTGGAACTTTCTCATTTCAAACTAGACTTGAATCTGAAACTGAGATTTATCTCTTCAAGCACGAACATACTCAGACATGTATTCTCTAGTTTTGACAAGAGAGAGTCATCTGGATATGTATAATTAACTGCAAAATCAGCGGTACATAGAATATAGATTCATCTTTTCACAGATAAACTTCCTTCTATCTAAAATTATCAAAACTCAAAAGTAAATAATCTTCCTTTTTCTGGTTTTTGATAGGTGAACAGAACCATCCATTCAATAAAGCACAAATATTTGCATTAGTACATGATGTTTAGACTGGGAAAAGATTGACTCTCAAAATAAAGTGGCACAAGCCGAAAACATGATAGTTAGTTCAAATGTCCGCCATCCAAACCATATGATCTTAATTTCACTACAGAATTTCAATTCACTTCTCTCCTGCTTAGCTGAATACCAATACCATTTGGTTGTAGTAAACACAAAGGAAGTTCTACAAACGTACTTTTGCATTTTCCTGCATTAAGTTTGCACGAACGTTGTGGCTGGTGGGACTAGACCTGGAAACTTGACCACATGAAAGCCACATTTTACATATCAAGTTGTAAAATTATGGGATTTTGGGAAAAGTTTTTGTTTTGTTTTATATAGGTAAGCAATTGTATTCTTAACATCAAAAAAATGTTAAAGAGGGGATCTTTTACATTTTCAAAAAGGTAAAAAGGACTCCTATTCAAAAAAAATATGAACTTACACATT
The DNA here is from genome assembly GCA_018342035.1 of Solanum appendiculatum. Taxonomy (NCBI): domain Eukaryota; kingdom Viridiplantae; phylum Streptophyta; class Magnoliopsida; order Solanales; family Solanaceae; genus Solanum; species Solanum appendiculatum. The sequence goes on along the minus strand of JAGDQO010000043.1, from coordinate 371,059 downwards.
GTCAATTATATCTATCAAGTCTCCTACCTCCCCTGACATGTTCTGTTTCCACCAAAACTAAAAAAGACAAACAATTCAGCCTAATTTTCTGAATGGTACTGCTCGTCTCCAAAATGTCTGGGCATATTGTCCACCAGATACAAGTTGGGATGATCTGCCACCAATCCTCCACAGCATTTCTTTTTCCACATATTCATCCAGTAGCTTAGAAGCTCCTTGGAACAACTGGACATAAACCAATTTATACCCAAAATACACAAGAACATGTGCCACCCTCTGGTCATGTTCTAGGTCAATGAATTCTTCAAATTCTAGTCTACCTCAGTAACATTTTCCATCTTATGTCCACCCTCTGGGGTATCAAAATTAATCACGGCTAAGAGTGTTCGGTACGAAGGGAAATATTTTCCAATTTTCCCATGTTCGGTTGGTGTTGGTCAAACATTCAATCCAGTGGCTCAACTAATTCAGATTTGTACCATATAGACCATTTAAAGCGAAAATGATGTCCATCAAACAAGCTCCTTAAGAATAAAGAAAACGAATTTCCTAATGAAAATAAGGAAAACAAATTCCACAAGTGACATTCCACATCCTCCCCAACCTCCAACACACCTCATCTTCACCCCCACCCCAGCCCTTATCCCCAACATCCCACAACCCTACCTCCACCTCCCCTGGTAAACATTTTCCTTCATACAGAACACAAACCCTAAATTGCTACCTTTTTTACTCCTAAAAAAACACCAATTCAATCACACAAATTTAAATAAACAGCTTTTAATCACAACCCAGACATGTACAAATGAATAACATACAAAGTGATCAAGAAAACAAAAAGGAAGAAACTTAACCAGGTTATTGAGATAATCAGCATATTTAGAGAAGCCATCTTTCATTGATGATTCAGTGTCAGTTTCAGTACTCATTGTCCTCGCCTTCTTCATTGCGCTTTGCCAAGTTGTTCCCACCACTATTCAACAAAAAATCAAAAAATCAAACTTTATTATTCCTTGAGAAGAGAGAATTAGGGCTTGTTGATGGAAGTGAGGACTTACAGTGACGAATGCGCTGGGCTTTTGGTGCCACAACTACGAATGCCAACTTCAAGGCGTTCAACATGTGTCCTTCAGGGTGTAAAAAAGAGAAAATGTTTCATCTTCTCGTTAGCTTCGAGTATCGAAAACACTTTTAAATTTCTAAAAATTTCTTATGTAGTTTCGTTTTTGAAATATTGATAGCATTAAAAATATTTTTTTACTTGATTAATTTAATTTAGATATACCCTCAATCTTATAACATAACAAGTGGATTCAAATGGACACATGTGATCCAGATAAGCGTAGAAAACACCCTAAATATAATGAGAATTTAGAGTTGTATTTCATTCATGTTGCAAAATTAGAGTGTATTTAAATTTAATTAGTCAAATAAAAAAACACTTTTAAGGTTGTCAATAATTTAACGATGAAATTAATAATTCATATCGAATTTAGAGGTGTTTTCAATATTTTTTTTTTGAGATAAGTATCGAAAACATCCTGAATTTGACGCAAATTATTATTTTCATCTCGAACTATACACAGCCTTAAAAACACCTATTTACTTATCTAACTAAACTTAATACATCTTCAATATATCCGAGATCTTTCACATAACATGGCACTTGTAAGAGCATGAGGCTCTCGATAAAAAGTTGAGAAAAATGTTGAAATTACCCATAAATTTGACAAAAATTTAGATATCACTCATATTATAAAATCGGAAATGTATTTAAATTTAGTTAATAAAAAAAATATTTTAAACTGTCAATAACTTAAAAGTAAAATTAATAATTCACACCAAATTTAAAAATGTTTTCGATGCTTCTCTCGAAATTAAATACGTAGCAAAATGCAGTCTTAAAATTTGACACGCAAAAAAAGTGCCTAACTATATATAAATGCTCTGCGAAAAATTTCCCACAGAATCTTCAGTCTCAGAAAAGCCGGCGAAAAATGGTGAAGCTAGTGGTTGCGACGACGGTGGATCCGGCATCCATTTGCCCGGCGAAGGAGCTTTTAGCTATGCCAGGGTGGCAACCCGGTCCCACTTTGGATCAAGGTATCAGAAGTTTCAGCAATGGCGATGTCAGGCTATTGGAGCATGACAAAGGCATTGTGAAAGAAGATGATTTGGATCAACGCTGGGAGGATGCTACTGGTCAGACGGTCGATGAGGTTATCTTCCTTAGTAAACACACTGCTGTGTCTAACCGCCCCGCTCTCACCATCCACCCCATCGGTATGTACCATAATAGAGCTCGATTCAGAATTTAAATTCTATGAGTTCAATTTTTAAGGTTTAATGCATTTGAACTTATTGTATTTTACAAGTTATGAGTTTAGAGCTATTAATTGTTCGCAATTTTGGTGAATTTTTACAAATGAATTCAGACGAACTCAGTGCTATAGAACTGCATCCGCCTAATCGTAATTGTGTTCAAAATTAGTTGTGCTGATGTATTATATTACTACTATAATGTGTGACCTAGCTTTCAATAAAGTTGGTGGGAACAACATAGTTCTAATTACAGTGGAGGCAATAAAAGGCTAGGTGATTCCATCTGTCTAAGTTTTGGTGAATAGAGTTGTCCTCTATATGTGCTGATAGGAGGTAGAATGTACATAATTGGATTCGTTTAAGTGCGACAAACCAGCCAAAACACCATCTTTTTAAGAAATGATGGTTTGAATCTTGTGGTCTTAAACTAAAGATATGCAGAATATATACCAAAATGTCCTTTAATCTTGTGGTCTTAAACATGCCATGTGGAGAGTTGGAACAAAAGAGTTGCCAAAAAGGGAAAGATACATTCTTTTTTTAAACGGACTTAAAAGGAAAGTAAGAGAAATAATTTGAAACGGAGCGAGTATTAGTTAATGGTGTCAATCATTTTGAACATCCCAAAATGAAGAGAGTGGTATATAAGTTTTGTAGGGATGGAGTATTATATTAGTGGTACTGAAAAGAAATATTCTAGAACTAGTATATTTAAATGAATTTGAATTCTTAGAAGTTGTAAAAACTGATTAGGATAATATCATTATTTGAATGGTTATCAAACGTAATGAAGCGTCCTAACATGGAAAGAGCGTTTATAAATTGGGAGAGAGTATGGTAAAATTTGATGTACGGAACTTAGATATTTGCAGCACCTTAATGAGGTCCTAATTATGTTCAATGCTTGTTAGGGGTGCCACATTTGAAAGAGGGGGATGTTCCACCACAAGGAGGGAAGCCAGGGTGGGCAGCTCCACCAAATCCAAGGATGGGGCCATGGATGATTCTTTTGAATAAAATTGCTGAATCTCATAATCTCATTCCCGAATTTGAAGTATGGCTCTTTTCTATACCAGTTCTATGATCAAACTTTTATGGCTCTTATAAAAAATATTCTTCTGCTAGATAATCATGGCAACTCTCTCTAAATAACTTCTTTCTTTTGTTTTCCATTTTTCCTCTACTTGACATGTAATATGGAGTGAATACTAATACTTTTGTTTCCTTGCTGATATAGATCACCTTTGAAGCTACTCATCATGGACCCGTGACAACTAAGCCAACAATGTTTATCGAGATAGGTAAGCTTCATGAAGTACTATTTTTTTTTGTTTACTTTTAGTTCCTCCTTAAAATTGGAGTTCACAACATAAAAAAAATAGTTCAATGTGCTCTATTTCATGTCTTATGCATTCATGTTATATAGCACTTATTAAGTCATTAAGTGGAATTAAAGCTCCATAATTTCCAATAGGTCCACAAAATTCTGCATTTGTCAGATAAACAGGCCATAAATGGAACAGAAAGGAGATCTAGAAGTTTACTATACCAATTGCAGCAGAGTTACGTATGATTCAAGTAAAATCTAAAATTGGGTAGAAGAAATTGGTACCAGCACTGATTAGTGATTACTTATTAGCTTATTTTTCTTTCCCCTTCTATAATTTTAATATGAAAGAAGATCATAGTGTTCAAATAGAGAGGAAGAAACACAAGATTAAGGACAGGAAGTTCTCACAGAGAGAAATGTAAGGATGAGGGAACAAGGTAAATCTTCCTAAATTTTAAGCAAGCAGAGGTGTCCAATCGGGCTGTATGTCAGTTATAAAGCAGATAACTAAGCCATTGCCTTGGTTCACATTGAACTTTTTTCTGTAGTGTAGACACTCATTTTTCTCTCTGTTGTATTCCTTGGCTTAACTAACATAATAATAACCAAATTATCAAGACTCAATTTGATAGTTGAAGGAGATAGGTTCACATGACTTCTACTTAGGCAGGCATCGGATTGCTTCATTTTTTTTGTGTCCATTTTCTTGCTTCTGGGATAGTATCCCTTTTATGTACTTAGGCTGATATAGACTAACTCTGTTCTTAGATTTCTCTCTGTTCATCTCTACCCTTTTTTCTTAGTTTTTTTTCCCTTTTTTATAGTGCTTGGAGTGGGATGCCGTTCATTTTGTGCACAATTAGAATGCTGAGTCTATATAGTTATTTTGTCCCCTTTTTCTCTATTATTTATCTCTTTGCTCTGCTTCAACAATAGCACAAGTTTTACTCCATCACTAACTTCATCAGCTATGTGGTTTGTGAAACTAATTACTTGCTTGATCTAGGTAGCACTGAGGAGTACTGGAAGAGGCCAGATGCTGCTCAAGTTGTTGCTCTGGTGAGTTTTACTTTGTTATTGGCTGCTTTACTGGTCAAGGATGTTGCTATCTTGAAAGTCTTATATTTGCAACTTTAGTTAGTCTGCAAATGACTTTCTTTGGTTTATTCAGTTTTCTTATGTTATCCATCTGGTCTATCCAAAAACATCAACACTTACGTATTTTGATTTTCTCTTACACATATATGTTGTACTCACAGTTAGTCTGGAAAGGACTTGGACTTGGAGGAGGTCCTCCTGTTGGAAACTGGAGCAGGTATCATTTACATCTGCAAGTTTTTCCCCTATATCCCTCAAACATGCTAGGCTCTTCTTTTGGCTGATCATTCTCTTCTCTCTGACAAAGTAAATTGTTAGAATTGAGTGTGGTATCGACAACGTCCTAATCCTTACCCCACCTCCCAAGCAAAAGAAAAGAAACTGAGTACAGCAAAGGTGAAGTTTTGGGGACACATTCATATTGCAAACCCACATTCTTCCTTATGTTACTTTTACTGTTGCTAGCATTGATTTCAGAGGCAGAGCTCCCTTATTTTTATTTTTTCAGTTCTCATATTTGGATTCATAATTCTTTATTGTTCTTTCCTTGCAACTTATTAGTTTTCTGTTTCCATCAACATGCGACCCAGGGATTTGCCTTCCGGGTCGAGCTCGTCGCACCGGGATTGCCTAGTGCTGGTTACCTCTTCTATGTGGTTTGCGAGCTATTGCATAGGAGCGGGGGTTTTACCCTGTGCGCACCCAAAGGGTAACGGCTGCGGGTATATATATTACCGGCACGCTCATTTCATTCCAGTTACTTGCAAAATATGTAATAATCAAATATCAACACCGCCTGGGCCAATGCGCACCGGCGTCCTACTTAAGTTTCTTTTGTGGAATTTAGAGCCTCATCTTCAGAGTATCTGTTTACTCTTTTCTTCTGAAGCTGCTCCCATGTATTATTGAACTAAAATGAAGCAAGAAGGAATTTTGATTTCTTCAAGACCTTGTTTTTCATTCTCCCATAGCCTTCACAAGCTTTATGCAGTCGTTCTCTTCTTTATAACTTCGGAAGTTCTCAGCAAGAAGCCACATGTTGTTAATGAGGCTGCAACAGAGCAGAATATGATCTCCTATTTGGAGCATGAGAAAGCCTTCTTTTTTAAGTGTAAAATGGTCCAATGTGACCAGCATGATAATCAAGAGGCTAACCAACTTTTGCACTTCCTGGTTCTGGTTTTGATCCAGAAGTGAATTTGGTAAACCCAGACTCTGTTAATCTCTGTTCTGTCAGTCCTATGGTTTTGTTGTCCACAATTTTGCACGTTATAATTTTAACTCTTTGAGATTAGCTACACAGACTATAGTTTGAATGAATGGTTATCTAATCTAGCTGTTAATTTTATTTGTCTGTAAACAAAGTCTTCTGTATTATTCTGAATTGACAAGTCATTTCGTTGCCGTCCAGTGCGTCTGCAAATAACAAAGTCCTTCTAGGGATTGGTGGAGGACATTATGTGCCACGACATACAGATGTGATAAAGTAAGTAATTTGGTCACTAAATTGTTTATTACCTTTATATCTTTAATATTGGAGCCTTTGGAATGTATGTGATCATTTTGCATTAAAACTTTGGCATAGTTAAACAGTAAAATGTTTAGTTTTCTGTATCTTCTTACTTTGCTTTTCAAGTTATCTATTGAGCAGATTATACAATGGTTGATTTGTTTCAGCTGCTCTTTTAGAACCTAATGATTCTTTAGCTTTGTTTACACCAACTGCATGAAGTAATCCAAAGTTACTACATTATGAAACAGAAGCTATATTACAGCATAAGTTTGGTTTAATTTGTTTTCGTTCGCTCACAGGAAGGACGGTTGTTGGGTGGGCCAACTCCTCTCTGGTTATTCCTTACCGATGGAAGATCCTGGTCCATCAAAAGGCAAAGTAAGTGCACAAGATATTGCCGGAACTTGGAAACACTCAATTACAGCAGCATATGATGCTACCAAAGAAGGTTTTCCTGGTGGAGAAATTCTGGCACATCTTGATCAGAAGTAAGTTCACTTGCAACAAAAAAAAAAAGATCTTTTTTTTTATATATATATTTGGTTCTACACTATGAAAGTATAAAAAGAAAGATAACAATCCCCAACCAGCACTAGTAGACTTGAACTTTCACTGAAATCTACCTCTTCCACTATAGAACGTAAGGACCACTTTTTAGAGACAGGGTGAACTGACTAGATAGGAATTTTAAGACGGTGAAAATATGTTACATCAAAGAGTGACCGTCTCAGTAAGTTTAAATTTTCCAAGTGATCCATCTTCATTCTTTTATTGGACGACCATCTAATTGAGCATATTGTTACAGAGTGCATGATAGAACATGAGAATATGATCTTAAAATGGAAGAACCTGCACTTTTCCAGAATCGGAGTGCACATTACATATGCTATTCATCTTCAATATCAGATAGACTTCATTCTTCTCAACGTGTTCAATATTTAAATCTGGTTTTTCTTTGTCGTAATCTTGAAGTTAAACAAAAGATTGTGAATATTTCTAATGATTTTTTTATCTGGAAAGAACAATATGATCTTTGCCTAGAGTCCTTTTTCAGGATCATAATGACTTCCCTCCATCCAATAAATGGTGCATCATCAAGCTGACGGGACATTCTGCCCAACGCCCAGGCTCTTTTTCTACCTTCTCCATGACTCTGTTGCGATTGATCTGCTCTCACCAACATTTCAAACAACTCCATTGATGACACAGTTGCAAGGAACTTGCTTTTATCACTTAGCTAGACACTTAAATCTTAAACTCTCTTTAACTATTATATATCCCCACTCTTAGTCCTAGTTAGGATTCTGTAAAATATTTCTGGCAGAAACTTTTCAGCTGTCAAGAGAAAAGAAACTACGACTAGATTACCACTCCTGACCAGTCATTAGTCTTCCTTAGCTGTGTGCACCACTGATTGTGCAGGTGAAAAGTTTTCCCTTTTCCTCTCCCCATCGTGTTTTCTACTGAAGTACGCCGATTTTCTTCTGGCTGCTGAGTACAAAACAACCAAAACGAGTAGACTAGGATATAACGAGTGTTGCAGGCTTCAGAGATGAATAGAGATACATTGTTGCCTTCCAACCTCTGATAAAGCCGTAATTTCTCATTAGCATGTCTTAGAAGCTAGTATAAGATCAAGAATACTTGAAGGATAGTGTGGAGTAAACATTTCTCACAAAGCATCATTTCATTGTTTATCTCAGTAACATTTTAATTGTTAACAGCCTCTTTTCCTCTTTCGTTTACTCTAATAACATAATTTTGTTATGCTTGAATATCGTTGCAGGAGTTTCAAGAGCTGGCAGAAGAACGCGATTATTGAATTCCTAGGTACACAGAACATTAAAATTGGCAAGCCAGGTGACTTCCGCTGATTCTGAACAAGTTTAGCAAGTTACTTATTATTGGTGAAGTTGTTAAGGTCAACAACTTCCATACGTGTTTTGTGATTTAGATGTAATTGTAGAGTAGGTTGAAGCAATATCACTTTCATAATTTACGTGGTTTACCTTCACAAGCAAAAGAAATTTAATATATACATAAAAAGTAATTTTAATTTTATATATATGGTGTAATTTTCTATAAAAGAGAATTCAGATGAATCCCTTGGTTCCGCCCTTAATGAAAGCTTAGCTGAAACAATCTATCTTGTACTTTCATGAATTGCATTTTACATTGACAACGACAATATTCTTGAAGTCATAAATTAGATAATGTAATGGGAAAATGCACTAGTACCCCCTCGAGATTATGACCGAAATCTCAGAGACACACCTAAACTTAACTAGGGTCCTATTACCTCCTAAATTAATTTAAAATGGAATAAATATGCCATAAATGCTAACGTGGCACAAAAAGTGTGCACACTCTCTTGAAAGCATGTGATGGGTGAACAAATTTGACACATGTCCTTTTTTAATTGGTAACTTTATAATTAGTTAGTACACATAATTATTGATATTTAAACTTATATATATTTAATTATTTTCATTTCTTTCTTTGTAAAATATTTATTTTTCTTTCTTACTTTAAACTTTTTATTTTTTTTCTTTCATTAATTTCTTATCTTTTCACTTTTAATTATTTTAAGAAAATTACGTGTATTGTTTTAAAATATAATTAAAAAGTTATAACATTTTTTTATGTTTTACGTTTTTAAACGTTAAAAAATAATTAACGTTTTAATATTTTATGTTTTATTTTATTTTCTTCACTTATTTTGATACCCGTGTAAAATTAACTTATTTTAAATACAAGACATTTGAAATCAAATCAAAAGGAAACAAAACAAAATCAATAGAATAATAAAAGAGAAAAATCAATTAATGAAGGCAAAAAAAAAAGTTTAGATACAAGGCAAAAATAATATGTGTATTAACTTAACTTAAATACACGATAAAGAAAATAAGAAAAAAAAAATTAAAAATTAAAAATTTTGCAGAAGAGATAAAAAAATATTTACACATGTGGCAGGTGCGTGTGTACAAACACAGCCAACTTGGTGTGGTTGAAGGTGCCACGTTAGCACAAAAGGTGCACAAAAGTACGAAAAAAACTAGTTTAGGGAGGTAATAAGACACTAGCTAAGCTTAGGTGTGTCTCTGGGATTTCGGTCATAGTCTAGGGGGGTACTTGTGCATTTTCCCTAATGTAATCTACCTTTTTTACGTATTGATAATAATGTTTCCCCATTTAATCCTCACTTGATATACTTTTTTTTCTTCATTTAAGCTCACCTCATGTTATCGTCTAGATTAGTTGAATCAGTGAAACCTAGAGAGACGTAGAAAGTTACAATATATATTTTTTCCAAAATTAATCTACACGCAATTATGTGAATTTAAACTAATTTTCTTTCTTTTGTTTTTTCCTAAAATAGGCATAAGCAACACACTAAAGAGGTTCAACTTAAAGTTTATAATTATAATCACAATTTACTTAATATTATCAAAATACAAGTTGAAAATCAGAGGATATGAAACCTTGAATCCTCATTATGAAAAACATTAAATTATGTTGCACTTTGTTTGGATGGTTGTTACTCGTTATATTATATTGTATTGTTAGTTTAAATACAATATTTATTTTCATTGTTATTTAAATTATATTGTATCGTATCGTTTAAACAGAGTATGAAATTTTCCCTACAACGGACTCGCCCCCGCTCCATTTGTCATGCCTATGTACAAGCAATTATATCAAAGTCTTGGTTATAAATTCACGAGCATGGACAAGTAGGTGTAACTAAAAAAATTCGAATATTTAGATAAATATAATTGAGTGGTTAAATAATTGTAGTTGAAAAAGAAGAAAAGAAGTGGGGACATCATGAAAAATGTGCAGTACAACAGAAATACAAATGGTCCCAAATAACCATCAATAAATTACCTACATATACAGATTGATGACTATATAATATAATAATACAAGAAAAAGGATAACCCCATAAATAAAAAAAACACTATATATTTATGGCAAATTATCAACGTAAGAGAAAAAAGAATTAGACAGACGCAATAAAATCTCTCTGACCAAAAAGTGTTGTAAATATAACGAAATATCTCGATAACTTTTTAAATTTGTTGTAAATTTTATTTGCACACTCAAAATATAATGAATGATAATGAAACGTCTAAATATACGATAGAAATTTTATATGTATTTCTCAAGCATTCATTACGTAGACGAAACAGATTCAAAATTTAAACTTTAAAGGCTTGCTTAGTAGGAGGGATAAAGAAAAATCAATTACAAAACAACTTATTTCGAGATTAATTATCTCGAAACTATAGAATTATGAGATAACATCATAACAATTCTAAAATAACTTATTTACAACCAAACAAGTCCTCAGAATTCTAAATTTTAAAATAACACGACCAAGATTCTAAAATTAGTTTTTATACATATAGAATTAGAACTAAAACTATCAAATTCGGACGAAATTAATACCTTGACTTCTAGCTCCGACCCCCACCAAAAAAAGTGTACACTTTAATAAGTGAGTCACCATTTCAGCTTTTTTGAGTTTCACTTCTCCCCTCCATACAAAAATTAAAGTCAGCTCTTCCAATTCCTTTCTCCTTTTCCTTATTTCACCCTAAAAAAAAATCTCTAATATTTTCAAAATCACTCCCAAATTTATTTATACTTACTATACTATACTATATATATATATATATATGAGAAAGACTATTTTCTGGATCTAAGTTGTATTTGATTTATGCAAACGACACGCCGGAACAGGGCGGAGGGCGGTGGTGATCTGTTTACAACAGAGCGGAAAGCTGCGGTGATCTGTTTTCCGGTAAGACGGTCCCTTTTTTTTAATTTATATTTTATGTACGATTAATAGTTAATATTGTTGTCCTCTCTCTGTAAAGACATTAATGAGTGTCCAATTTTTCCATTTTTTCTGTTCTGTTCAGCACTATTATTCGTGCACTGTTTAAATGCATGTTCTGGAAAAAAAAATGCATATGTACACTAATAATAGTTCGATGTTTTTTAATGGCAATATCTTAATCGTTAAATTTATAGTGACAATTGCATTTTAGCACTCGTTGTTATAGTGATATTTGATCTAATGATAATTAATTAATGTCATTAAAAGTTTTAACACTCTTTGTTAATATAGTGTAGATTATAATGTAAGTGGTGTTTTTGTGTTTTTATTTTGTTTCAAAATAAATGATATTTCACACTATCAACAAGAAATTAATGATATTCTTTCAATTTTATTTCTATTTAAATTAAATAAAAGGAATTTTTGCATATTCAATAAATTAGTTAAAAGTTAAAATTACCATCATGAAAAAAAGTGATGGAACGATAAATAATTGATTCAATATCTAATATATATATATAATTTATAAATATTTTTTGATTGAAACATATATAAGATATTTAAATTGTTCAAAAGAAAATGTCCTTAATATATTATGTATATATAATTTATTGATTCAATTATTTTTTTAATTTCTTTAAATCAAATAAAATATTGTTAATTTTATAAATTACTTATAAAACCAAATCCAATTAAAATTCATTTAATTGATTTTTTTTATTTTAATCGATTTTAATCCAAACCATGAACACCTACGCTAAAGTACCTAGATATTTAGACTCTCCCTATATCTCTACATATATATGTACAAGCAGAGTACACGTGTATATACATGTAGAGTGTGTAGAAAATTAATTGCATTTAGAGAGAGAAAGTAGCACACTATTTTTTATTTTTTTTCATTAGGTGTTCGGAGCCCCCGAGTCCTTGACTAACTTCAGATCGCATACTGCATGGCTCATTCGGGGCCAACAAGATTTTCTCCCTAAGAGAACTCTAACCCGAAACTTTTAATTAAGAATGAAGCAGTCACACTATAAAAATCTATTTCTTTCACATTCAATTCATTTTTGGTAAATTATTAATTCCCTGTCTTTTAAATCAAAACGGCTGACTTTTTCTTTCTACAGCAAAACAAGCTGATATTTCTCTCTAGTCCCTATATTGTTGTGTTGATCTCACTTTTTGGGATTTTATATCTTCATTTACCTTTTCCTTCTCCACGTATCTTTCCACAAAATCTCGTGTCGGATCATCTAAAAATAGTGCATTTTCTTTAAGGTATGATAATATTTTTGAAAAGTTCGAGTAATATAGACTATGATTGTTTTTTCTTGTTATTCTCTTTGATATTTATTTCTTGATATTGGGAACATGGTTAATCATATGATTAAATAGATTAAAAATACTAACTAGATTATTTATTGGTAATGAGACTGAATTTTCTTGGGATGTGATAAGAACCTGCCAGAATGTAAGGCCTTTTTCATTGTTTTCTAGTACTAATTTTTTATTAATTTTTTTGAGGGGGTGAATTAAAATATTATTATTACTATTAATTAGGATTAGATCTAGTTAGAAGTGACTAATACTAATTTATTTAAGAAAGCTAAAGGACAAAACACAAATGGTGGGGAATGGTCATTTGACTTAGGAAATGTGATTTGTATTTTAGCAGTTAAAAAGCTTTGTACAAAAATTTCAAAGTGAAATGTGTCTTTTTTGGTCATCTATGTTGTTCGGACTCTCTGAAAAAATCGATGAGTGTCGAATCCGTGCATTTTTGAAGGATTTGACACGAGGGCGACAACTGTTTTGGAGAGTCCAAGCAACATGGATTAAGGCTATTAAGCATTAAAAAAGTGATTTTTTGTACAGGAAGTGAGGCAACTTGCTTTTTCTTTTTTGTTACTTTCTGGCATATTTGATTGAGATCATTGAGAGGCTATATCAGAAACAATGTCTGCTTACATACACCCTCTCCCACTTATGAGATTACGTTAGGTATGTTGTTGTATTTGATTGAGATCATTATGCACTTTTGTTGTTTTTTTTTGAAAAAAATTATTTTTGGTTTGTGCGAATCCTTTGTAACTGAAAATCAGCTGATTTGTTCTTGAACTCATGTTAGATGATCTGAACTATTTTCAACAATTCTTCATGTTTATCGTATGAAATGCATTAGATCTACCCGTTGATATAGATAGCCAGTGGTATCTGAAACTGGTTCACTGCCATTCTAGTTTCCTTTTTGGGCTTCCTATTGTATTTTGGTCAGAGACTTGTATGCCAGTGTAAGGATAGGTGTATGTTTTTGGTGGTGGTGGTGGTGCTATAGAGTGTTATGGTTGGTTATCGAGGATTCATATATCCGTCCGTACTAATTAGTCTGGGATTGAGGCAATGTTAGATTGATTTATGGTGCATTTTTGGCCACTTCCCTCTCGTTATAATGACTAGAAGGCTTGCCCTGTTATGCTATGTTGTTTTCTGCTGCTTCATTGTTTTTTAGCTCGAATATGTTGCTAAAATTACAATTATTCACGGCCAATTCCTCCTAAATATATTTGTAAATTCTGTTGTCGCAGGTTTCTGAGCCGTATCTACCTCACTGCTTCTGTGTATTTCTCAAGATTTGATCCACTGATGTACTATTTGAAAGTTTGTGAGTACTAATCTCTTATTTCTGCAATTTGCCGCTGCTGCTAAGATGCATCTTTCGTAGGTTTCAAGCTCGTCAAAGGATAGTATGGAGTGGATTAATCTGATGCATGTTTTTTTATTGTCGTTGCATCCATTGACTTTGTTCAAATCCTTTGTCTAGTTATGGAAATGCTTCACATATTAAAGTTATATTGTCAAATTGCATCTAAACACGACTCAATATAACATATTATCTCTCAACTTGGTTCTTGCATTGAGAAGTTAAACCCGTATGTGGCAATCGATCATCTGTATGTATCAGTTGTGCATGATTCTGAAACATTTGAATGCAATGACAGTGACTTAACACGCTAAAGAGAAGGCTACGATGACAGAAAATCCGGATGTAATATTAACTCACTCAAATGGTTGCAAGGACTCTAAGTCTTTAGTCTTGCCAACGAAAGATCTGCTTGATTCAAATGGTTGTGATGGCACTAAAGACTCTTTGGCGTGTGAAAAGGAGAGGAACGAATTGTGGAATGTTCAGGAACTTGATGACTCCGTATTTTTCGAAGATATTTCAAGAAGTAACAAACATGAAATTAGAGCTTCACCTCTGAAAGATGATCTAAACGAAGGCCTGTCTAATTTAACTTCTTGCAAGAGAAATGGAAATCCTTTTGCGTGTGATACAGCAGATAGAGATCACCCCTGGAGTATTCCCAAATTTGAGGACCCTATGATTGTTAATTTCTTCGATGATAAAGAAAAGGAAGCCGTAGTCTCTAATGCACAATTTACCTCTCTTTCAGAGTTGTTTGGTACAGACACTCAATTATATACCGATAAGGGTGTCCTGGAATTCAAATTGCCTGAATCGACAATTTGCTATGATAAGAGTAACTATCACACTATGAAAGACATATGCATGGATGAGGGTGTACCTCTCATGGATAAAACTGTAACTGAAAGCAGGAAAGATGATCAGCCTGACTCGTCTATTTCTCTAGCTGCTGACGAACATCAGCCTAGAAACACAAGGGAAGGTATTGACTGTGAATTGGTTTCATCCGGTGAGTCCAAAGCTTCATCAGTTGACAGTGCCGTCAAAATTTCTGTTGATCATCATACAACTAAAGAAGATGAGGATACTAAATCACTTGTTCCAAATGGTATAAACCCCTTCTTGGAAGACAATATGAGCAAAGATGCTCACAAGGATTCTTATCTGGATGTGATGAAGATTTTTGGATCAAAAGATACTACAACGGCAAAAACTACGAACATGTCAGAAAAAGTATCTGACGTTCAGAATTCTAAGGAATCGAACTATGATGCTGATCAATCAGCACAGCAGCCTAATCAGGTTTGATTATGTTATATTTATGAAGTCCCTAAGATGCTGTGTGGTTAATAAGTCTATGTGCATGATTTTTAGATCCATTCCTGTGGTAAACCTTGAATGCAAATGCAGATGCCTACTTTTGTAGCAGCTTTCAACAGCCCAAATACAGTCTCAGCAGCTGATGGAACAAACAACAATGGACCAGGTAGCAACTTGTCTAACAATAGCAAGTCGAAATCTGGAGCTATTACTTGCGACTTCAACTTGACTGAGCTGTCTTTAAGTAGCAGCGTGGCGAAAAGTGACAAAAACTTGCCTGAACAATCCCATAAATTAGAGGCCGTCTCCTGTCAAAAGGATGGGAGTTCTGACAGCTTTTCAGCTACTACTCAAGTTCATTTTGCCAATAGTGTGGACTCCAACAATAGCAGTATTCACGCCAAATCACTCGACCCCCCAAATGTGGTTAATCTTGAGGAAAAGAACTCTAGTAATCTCCCCCTCGGTGTGCATGGTCATTTTGCAGATGGAGAGGCAAGTTTTTCCGCATTAGGACCTACATCTGGTTTGATTTCTTACTCAGGGCATATATCACAATCGGGTAACATCTCTCTTCGGTCAGATAGCAGCACAACCAGTGCCAGATCCTTTGCCTTCCCAGTGTAATTGTTTACGACATCTTATACTACACTCCTTTTTCCCCATCATCTTCCAGTAGCTGTCGGTTTTTACTAACGTTTTCCTTGTGTTTATCGTATCTTTACAGCTTGCAATCTGAATGGAACAGTAGTCCAGTAAGAATGGCGAAGGCAGAACGGAGGCATTATAAGGGTTGGAGGCAAAGCCTTCTCTGTTGTAAATTCTAAGTCCTTTCTGTTTCTTTCTGTAGGGTTGTCAGTTCAAAAATATACATCACTTCATCATCCTTTGTTAGTTTCATGTTGATATTCTTAGGAATGAATGACATGTCATTGGTGATAGGTTTAGAGGGCTCTTTGAGTTTGTTATGATCTTAAAAGATGGAGGCAGTGAAACGTAGACTCAATTAACCCTTTGTTTTCCTTATATGATGTTCTATCTTCAATATAATCATTCAGCAATAAAAATCCTAGTATGTTAAACTTGCTTACTGTTATGCTTGTTGAGAATATCATTAGCTAATAAAAGGTTGCTTTATCTAACCGCTTAAGCTATTAGATGAGATGGTCACACATGAGGTTCTGAGATCGAATCTTACCGCCACCCAAATTAAAAAGGATTTTCACGTGCTTGGCCCATAAAAAAAAAACCATTAATGAGTAATTCTAATGTAGGTGGATTTGGTCAGGGAGAATAGTACTTTTGGCCCATGAAAAAGAACCATTAATGAGTAATTCTAATGAAGGTGGAAACATGTCATGTGAAAAAAAAATGACAAAAATAGGAAGAGAATTTTTTAGAAAACAAACTAAAAAGAAAAGTAAGACGGACAATTTTAAACCGAGCGAGTTACTTTATTCTAGGTATCTAGTCTATTCCTCTCTCTTTATGTTCCTTTAATTGTAATAAATTCTGAGGTCTCATACAGAATGTCACTTTCATGTTAAGTTTCATCATCAACTTTGTTAGGTAATTCATCATTTTCTCTCTTTTAATGTGTATCTTTCCTTTTTGACTTTTATTTTTCTCCATCACCATATTTCATATGAACTTTATTACTTGTAGTTTAACAGGTGATTTACAAGAATGTCCTCGGAGGTGAGTGGTTTGGAAATACGAGTTTTAACTTTTGACCTTGAAAATTTGCTCATGAGACGAGCGAAAGTCAAAATTTAGGCATAGTTCCCTGCAAATTAAAAGATGATGTGCAAAATGACACTTCCTGCAAGTTCTCTAATACAATAATGTTCCTTATGAAGGACATTGGGTCTAATTTGAATACAGCTTTTACCCTATAAAATAACGGTGAAGTCGAAAAAAGAGATCTACAGCATACTCCTCTAGATATCAATTATTAACATCTCACAAATCTGAATATCGCGATATTAAACCAAACACAAGGAAGATGAAATCACCCTGAAGAGAAACAAAAAGGATGCATTTCTATGAACAAGACTCCGGGATGGAGAAAACGAATGGGATATACATATAAACTTACTATTGAAGCATAAGGTAACACAAAACTAAGTTGATTTAGCTAGTAATGGCCATGTTATTGTAATATCTATATCTTCAGCCTCTTTTGAGCTTGGTCCAAACCTTCATCATTGATTGCATCCCCAAAATGATCTGTATGTTGATTACCAGAGAGTGTAGGATTCCCGTCATCCTAGAGTTAAATGAAAAAGAATTGGTAAGTGTACAGTGGGGAGTAGGTGGACCGTTAAAGGATTAATCTAGGATGCTCGTGTGCATCATGGAAAACGATAGGTGAGTGACTGAACATTCTCATGGTTACTAGATGCAGTGCATTGTCTCGAACATATTTGCTTCTTGTTTGAAACAAGTTGGAAAAGATTCATACCTTCGCAATAGATGGCCCTGAGGTCATTGCTTGGTTTGCCCGCTTCCCAAAATCAATCTGCACTGAGATAGTAGCCTTTGAAAGATCTAGACCGGTACTCTGCAGCGCTTGCGACAACGAAGTTAGAAACCTGATTAGACCAAATCAATGATCAGTAGATATATAATGTTGACATCAAGACGAGCAAATCCAGAGATATCACAAGTCCTGTAACAACCCTGGATGAAATACTGATAATAGATAATTGACTACATCTTGAGCAAAATCTCTTGGGTTGCCAAAATTAGAAAAGAGTCAACTATGAAGACTCAATCAAAATCATCACCCGCAAAGTTTGGACAAGTTTTAGGGAAATCAACTATGAAGACTCAGCGACTAAGATGATTCAAATTGGAGGACAAATAGGAACAGTCAGCAATGAGGGAGTTACACATCTTACATTCCTCTCAAGACCTTCCTTATTCTTCTCATAGATTTACAGCGATAAAAAGAAAAGAGAGAAACACATAGAGAGATCTAGTTGTGTCAAAGATAGTTCTACAAAACCAAAAGAAGTTGTTTGTTGGTGAGCGAGAACAGAAAAACCAGCTGTTAATCGTTGGTGGTGCACGAATTCAAAACCACACATTGTGTAAACAAAACAAGAAGTGCTAATGAGAAGCTCCTTGCAACCGAGGGGACTGGACTAGGATACCACATTGGTTCCGAACCAGTATAAAAACATAGCCATGTCATTAACTTTCCTGCTCTTTATATTTCTGCTTCTCACATTAATCTGTGTTATTTTCCCTCGACTATCTTTACCAAGTAGTCGAATAATGTTAAGAAGGCGACAATTCTCTCTCTCTCTCACACACAGAGAGTACTTTCAGTCTAGTGGTTTGTGCACTAGCCAAACAACGTAGAATTTACAAGTTCATAAAGGTTGCAGATGAGTGATGAGAGTTGGACAAGCTTAATATAATGAAAAGACATCCACAAGAAACTGAAGATATTGCCATTGCCTTTTCATCTAAGAGGATGCTACAACTGAATATCCAGATCAACAGCATGTCCCACAGAAAAGAAACAAGAAACAGAGATTACTAAAGAAGAGAATCAAAAGTGAGCAAATAAGATATAGAGAGACCACATTTTGATTAACAATATACAGTCCCAACTGTAAGAGTTAGATAATTACTCACCCCTGCGAGTATGAGCTTGAAAGGCTGATTGTGCCTCCATCTATTTCATCATCCTCGTGATGATTCAGCGCATCAACTGTGTTGGGACATTGATCAGACACTGGCCTGGGTTGAGGCTCTGAGAAGGCACTATTGTTTGGCACTGGCGTCAGCATACCAGCCTGAAGAGGAATGGGTGTTGTGATTGACTTGTTAGCTAGTTCATTTTGTTGATCAATTGCTTTAAATGATACATCCCTGCTAGTATGAGATTCAATTGGATTCTGCTGATTTGGTTGCATTGTAGAAGTAACAGTTGCGGGATTTTCATCAAACCTCCCCAGGTATGTTGATTCTGGGCCACTACCATTCTTCAAGGCATGTGGCTGTGCTGGTAAACTTTGCATGCGCCAATGACTGTTTCTCTGGACCATATAAAAAGAACTTTTAACTTACAAACAAAAACAGCTTCCTCGTGAACATATTCAGTCATACAACTGTTACTACTTGGAACAAGATGAGACACAAGTTAGGAGTTAATACCATAGCCTAAGTTGCACCTATGGAAATTTCATTGCCCAAATCACATTTATCAGAAAAATCATTGCCAGACTGTACCTGTGGACTTGAACCCTTCAGAGAAGGGAGGAAAATGGAACAAGAGGGGACCTATTATAATCTTACAGGAGTAAAGACACAATACCAATAAATAATGAAGCCAAAACTAATCTTATTGAAGAGGTCACAGCTTCCAGTTTTTCTTACCATCTGCTTTTCTCTCCCCATTTTGGCCACACTCAAGAATAATTCGCAGTGTCGGTGCAAAAATTGCAGCACTCTAATGAAAAAGAGTAAGATACGATGCATCTTATATTCTTGCAACAATATTGGTAGCTTATGCATTATTCAGTAAGTTTATGATGTTTAGTATATTGGATTAGCTAGCAATATAAGCAGGACTTTCCACATTAATCTCCACTTTGTAAGTTGATTATCACACAACTGCATCTTACCATATAATAACCTGAAGCATGAGTGTTCTATGCAAGAAGAATCAGTTTTTCTTACAGCTGAGAGCTAGAAAACATAACCCAAAGTTCACAACCAAAAACCTTTGATAAGAAAATTGATACGTCACAAAACTAGCTAGAGGAATTTACCCATGGCATAAGCTTTGTAGGCTCTGAGCTCCAAGGCTGATATGATCCTTCATAATTCTGTACCTTCTCCTGTAAATACTGTACGTACTGAATTACCTGCATACAAATATCAACTATCACCAAGAGATCAAAACTTACAAGAAAAATGAACAAATAAAGCAAAAGGTAAACTGGTTTTCAACAAATAGAATGTACCTCCAACAAGAATGACGCAGTGTCTCGCTTTTGATCGGTATGGGGTATCAGATCTCTCAATATCTGAAATCTAGATTACCCAAATAAGCTTTAGAACAATGCTGAATTTCTCAGGCATTTTAGATTAGATTAGAGCAAATAACAAATAACTAAGATCAATATAGTCATTCTATGCTTCATTTCCAGATCACATTGAGTAAGAAGAGGAACCCCATACTTCCAAGTCCCCCCCCCCCCCAAAAAAAAGAGTAGGAAAGAAGTGTTCAACTTAAAGACTTCAATGGAGAGTATTCCATTTTCACGAGTAACTTGACCGGTTATTTAAGAAATTTACTTCTCCGGGAACAGAGTTAGTCAGTTAGTAACTTGACATCAACAACCAACTTAGTGGCACTGTTAAGCAATTCCTCGGGGAATAGGAAAATTAATATCCAATAAGTATTTTCTATGTAATAAATAATGGAGCTCATCAGTTATCAGAATTTTCTATAACTTCTTTAGATGCTTTTTGTAGATATTGGTTTTGATTTTTACAGAGTTTTAAGTTCTAAGAGGACTTCCTAGGGTTCCCTCTGCAAATATCAGTATCACTATGTGGCTCTAAAACCATTTTGCTTCATTAAACCTTAGAACCTTCCCACAAATACCATAAATATCACTGAAGTCTAAAGCACCTATTCTCTTCTTTGATCTCTTTTTTTATTTTATTTATTTCTATATTCTTCTTTGATAGTTTGATCTATGCTTTGAAGCCTAAAGCTTTTCTCGGCTCCTTTCAGCCGTTGTACACAACTTATTTAAGACCCGATATACTATTTCAGTTGGAAACTTGAAGGATAGGGTGATAGGGTGACTAGAGATTTTTTTGTATCGTCCTATTTTGCGAAAATTGAAATTTAGGTAAGTGCTTACTTGTATCAAAAGAATATATTTCACTTAAGTTAGTCCTTTCATGCTATAACTAGTTATCTCAGTTTTCTACTAGTGGTTTTAATAATCACCTCAGCAGTCAGCTCCATTTATTGACCTGAGCAAGATACGACTGATCCTCTCTCGCTTTCTTTCACACACACTAAAATCACGCATTAGCCAGAAGCTTTACTCAAATTTCATGTCATTTATGTAGATGGAGTCTAACATCCTATCTGATGCACCCTATACAATATGCAGCCACACCCAAAAACTCAAAGATCTCATCAAAATTCCATTCAGATGCTTCCCCAGTTCCACTATACTTAAGTGAACATATTGACTATACCCCAAAAGTATCGTAATAACCTACTGTTATATGCTAAGTTGCTCAGACTCTCCGGAAATGATGCCTCACCCGTGTCAAATCATCCAAAAGTGCACTACTTTTGAAGGATCCGACATGCACACGACGGCTTTTTTGAAGAGTTCGAGTAACACAGGTTATAGGTCATGACTTTTGTTCTTAACAACTCTGGTTTAATAAATTATTTGACACTCTTAAGATCTCAACATGTTTATCCTTTAAGGAATTAAAAAACAAAAGTAAACCAATAAGAAGTCGATAATTACAAAAGACTACAAATGTGTTTGGTATGATGGAAGTCATTTTCATGGAAAAATATTCTTATAGAAAATATTATGTTTTCTGTTGTATGGTTGGTGAGTGAAAAATATTCTCCGAAAAGTATATACTAAAGATCAATAATAACTTTAGCAAATTAGAGATTGTTCTTATCAAATTTTTAAATAAAAAAGATCAATAATAATGTCTACGTGTTAGTTGAAGCAAGTAACATGAAGTTGAAAGTTGAAGAAACATTTTCCCCCTCCTATGGTAAATGGATAACATTTTCTGGTAACCAAACACCACAAAATGACCTCATAATGGAAAACATTTTTCTGCAAAACTGACTTCAGTCATACCAAGCACACTCATAAGTATGATACTTGCAAATTATTTACAAGATTCATACTTCTAAATACATTGAAATGAAGTTTTCACTTCCTTTGCTTGAAAGTGCCATATAGGTATCATTGAAACTTTGCAACACAAACAATTAGTGTAAAACAATAGATGACGTGGAAAAGGAAGACATTTGGAAATCATAACAAACAAATAAATAAAAGCAAGTGATATCGCAGAAGCACTAATCCACATAATAAATATGTGAATTCACAAAATCAGGAGGATTGCCGATATACTGTCAGTTGAAAGAAAAGAGAGTAGCGCTCTCCAGAACTGAATTACTTTAGCAAGTTAGGAGTGTGGGACAGCATTTGAAGAATAAGCATGTAGGTTCATTTGGAGATTCATACATTAGAACTTCATATAAAACATTGACAACTAGCCTTTAGAAACAAGTATATTTTGAACTAAGTGAATATTCGGACATATAAAAGTGAATCAACCCATGAAGATGATGAAAGCATAGCAGTGACAGATACAAAGGATAATATGTGCAATCATTCCTCTAATCAATTTCCCGTTTATTCCTTTTGGTTTCCAGCTTCCACCATAACAAAACATTTTTTATCATTCCTTACTTGACAAGGCATAGTTAGCTATCGTAAGTTGGTGCAACTTTGTTGTTGGGCATCCACCAACAAAAGCCAAATCACATTTATCAGCAGACGTTCAACAGGACAATGACTGGTCACACTGCCTAATTTCTCAAATTTATAAGAACCAAAAACTTACACTTTATTAAGAGTCTGACGTAATTTTTTTCTCAAGCCTCCCAAATACTTATTGTTCTATAATTTCTTCTCAAACTCAACAAGCAACTACTCTTGGCTGAAAGTAATTCACTTAATCAATCAATCTACACCTCAATCCCATATTAGCTGGGTCAGTAATTAAATCCTCTCTAATCATTCTGCTGCATTCGGCTCATTTCATTTCATTCCAAAACAAAATTCTTCATCTAAAACAGAAAAAGCTTAAGCTATTTAGCACTGAAATCAGCTTCTCCTTATCTTTCTAGACAGTACAAGTCCAGCTGGTTGCAAGTTCTGTTAAGTAATCACTCCACATTTACACGGTCTTTGTCCAAGTAACACGGCCATTATATACCATAACTCCACTCAATCAAAGTCTAAATGAAGACCTAAAGTCCGCACAAACTCATAGGAAAAGCTAAAACTTCAATTACCCAAAAAGTTAACACAGAATTAATCAACAAACCTCTCATTGATCTTGCTCCTTCGACGCTGCTCAGTCACTGAATGTTTAGACCTTAGTGCACTAGCCTTCTCATTATTCTTCCCATCTGTTTCTTCCACATTAATATAACCACAACACAAAAACAAAACTCAGTATTTTTTTTTTCATTTTACACCTCACAATCCATCTCAACTTACATCCTCAACAATAAAAATCCAATCTTTCAAATACAAAAATCAGGAAAAAATCAAATAAAACATAATAAACCTTTGGTATTACTACTAGAAAGTGTGGCATCTTTCTTAATAATACCAATCTCATCTTCCTCCTCTTCTTCCTCTTCTTGATGACCCTTCACAGCTTTCATTGTGTTTTCTGCAAAAAAATAATGAAACTCAAAAATCTTTGCAAATACAACACAGCTATAACAAGAAACATAGATTTATTACAGTAAAAAGAAATCAACCCTTAATCCTAAACTAGTTAAAATCAACTATATGATTCATTTTTGCATCCATTAGACTCAAAATAGACCAATTTCATATCAATACAGAGATCTAAACAAAATAATGAAAAAAAATTAAAAACCCATATGAAAAAGAGAAGAAAGATTACATCTTTTTTCTGGGAATTTGAGTTCTTTGGAGAAATTGGGATTTGGGTTACTGCTGCGAGTTCTTGATTGTGGTGGTGAAAGTCGAAAATTGGCTTTTTGGGAATTTGATTGTTTTTTTCTTAAAATAAATACATTATTAATTTTGGAATTATTGTGATTTGGATTTATTAAATTGTTCTCATGACTCATGTGATTTATTTTAGATTTATATATATTAACTACTCCCTCGATTTCATTTCTTTGGCTAATGTTTTAAGATGTATTTTTTCATTATATTGATATGAAAAATTATAATTTATAGTATTTTTATATAGTTTTAGATATCTAAATTTTTACTTTAAAATATTAAATTAATGTTATATAATTTAACTTTTGAAAGTTAATCAAATTGGCTCTAAAAAAGTATAACCTATCCACTAAAAAAGTTATTAGGAATAGGGAGTAATTCATATGCATTTGATGATTCCCAACCTAAAAGGGTAGGCAATTAAGTGTGAAGAGGCTTTCTTTGTCTTTATGTTCTTTTTTCCTTTTTTTTTTGGGGGGGGGAGGGGGGGGGGGGTTAATTTATCATTTCTACTAATTAATAATAATTCCAAAAGATTAGAACCAACCTAAATTTTTCACAAAACTCTTAAATTATATTTTTTGCATTTAAAATCCTTTGAAAAGTCTAGTGGCATGGAGAATGATTTTACCACCTTCTTTTTTAATGTGTGACAGGTTAGAATCAAAAGATAGAGACTATTAAAATAGTCTTCCATGCTATATATTGATGCACCGATTAGAACAAAAGAGATATATTGTTTAAAAACTAATAAGATTTATGCATCACAAAGACTTTTTTCTCAATCTTCCTAGTATATGTTTATCTTAATGCATTGTGATCAAATTCTAAAAATAAGTTGGGGCCTTTTACTAAGTCTACCAAATAGAAGATGATCAAGGACCAACTATCATTGCCTTGCTTAAGACAGTGCCTTTAGGGTGGATAGTAGTGGAGTCAAGAACATGAATCAGTTCGTTGGGACTAAAACTTTTCTTCCTTCCTTCTCCATGTTAGCTAGGTGATACACCCCGAATCGTCCACCAAAGATGTAGCTAGATGGGGGTATCAATTGAAGCCTAACTCTTTTTTCTGCCTTGATATAGCCTCCTTTAGTAAAGTTTAAAACGACAGAAACTTTCATGACTCCTTCCGGAAAGGAATCGTAATGCGAGCGAATTTAAAGATTTTCGTCAATGACACTTTCAAACTGGCAAGACTCACAACAACCGCTTTCTTTACGGAAGGAAGGAAGCAATACAATACTTTAGCTAGAAGTGGGAAAGTATAAGTAATAGCTGAGGTCTGAGGATGTCATTTTTGACCTTTTTGTCAACATTCGTTTAAATAGTTAAACGGGTAATTGAGGACGTCATCTTTTATTCACTTTATTGTTCATTTTACATTTTATTCATTTTTTGATTATTTGAAACTATTATTTTGTTTTATAGTTAACATTTTTATTAAAAGAAAATTCTCTTGATGTATAAAATTGCGGAAGAATTTATGACCATAATTATCTCTAATTATTTATCGTATGGGCTTCAATTAATTGCATAAAATGGACCTAAACTGTTGATTCCATCGATATACGGAGTTCAATTTACATTAACAATGGACATGTAGCTACTAATATTCAGTTACAATTTCTAATAGTTTCACGTATTTATATATAATAATATAAAGCATATACATTATATATACATGGTATATACAATGTGTAATAGTATGTCTATATATAAAATAATAATATAAATGGTGTATTATTTATATATATTTTAATAATGAAGAGGATTCTATAGTAACTAGGGGAAGAAGGTAAAAAAAAAAAAACTTTAAATAGATTTAGCTTCATGAAATTTCAATATGAGCATATGTTGATTAATATAAAAATTTATTGGGCTATGGTAATTGCATACTGTTTGTTTGGGAAATTTTGAAATTCACAGCCCAATATCTTTGGGTATGCACAATATATAGATAGTATATATTTGATACTAAATATATATATACAAAATTCATATATACACACAACATATACAATTGAAGTGATTAAATAGTGTATACTTTAATCTTTGTCATATTGATAAACTAGATGGCCGGAATGTACGTTTATGTAAGTTCCCCAAAAGTTACACATATATACTGCCCAAGTTTAATTTATAGCAAGTATAATCCAATAAATATTTTGTATATCTATAATAGCCAAATTTTTGTTTAAATAAGTGTTGTATCTTTCTATATATATATATTACTTCTAACTTTTTTGAATCATACATTTGCATTATATTTCTCAACATCGTGCACACATATTTTGTCACGTATTTTAAGTACTTTTTTTTGTTTTTTGCACGCACCATCAAACATCTCATATACAATATTATACATATATACAAACTACTGCCTACTTATGAATTGTCACGTAGCTCACATTTATCTACTTGTTCAATTTTATACAAACTTAAATGTCTACTGTTTACTTAATTATATACATTCAAAATTGCAAGATATAAATATTAACTAAGAATAAATTAAATAACACGTTACGATATGAGTCATATATATATATATAGTGTCTAGATACGTAGGTGTGATTTGAAGAGGATAATCAAAGAATGAATGAATGGCAGACAGATAACACCTGTCGTTAATCAAACAAGTAGCTAGGTTAAGAATATATACGTAAATATGTACAAAATCCAACCACTATCGTGCGTAGTACATAAGACACGATAACATAAAAATGATCCCAAAAGAATAAAAACAGGAAGAATCCATGTGCTTCCCCACCCACTGGAATACCTAACTATCTTCTTCTCTTCCTCTAATATTAGACGCGAGCAAAGTCAGAATTTTTATTTTATGAGTTTTCATGAATAAAGCATAAAGAGAGAAGTATTGAAAATACTCTTGAACTTGATTCAAATTATTAGTTTCGTCCTCAAACTATTGATAACCTTAAAAACACTTTCGATCTGCCACATAACATAGCAAATGGTCGCAAACACAAGTAGGATCACGAGACTCTTAATAAAAAAAACAACGAGAACTAGTATTGAAAACATCCTTAAACTTAGCAAGAGTTTAAAGATGTATTTTACTCATGTTGCAAGATCGAGAGTATACTTAAATTCAATTAATCAAATAAACGGTGTTTTTAAAATTGTTAATAGTTTAAAAATAAAATTAATTCGCATTGAATTTAAAAATGTTTTCAATAATTCTGAGAATCAATTATTGATGCATTTAATTATGATATCGTTCCTCAAAATCCGCTACTTTCCTATTTGTTGCTCTAGGCTCTATGTATGCAGTATGCACAGAACTTGTCTTTATCCAATTATTTTCTTCTGTCACCTTTTTTTATTTTTGTGCGTGCACGTTGAAATAGTAATAATATTATTGTCATAAAGATGTGATACAATAGATAAAATTATTTTGTCAGAAGTCTAAATTCAAAATTTAAATATAGAATTTTTTTTAATAGAGAGCGTTTTCATCAAAATGGGATTCTACGCATTGCGAATTTAAATAATACGTTTGTGTACTAGGGGCTAATGTGGGGTACAAAAATAAAATACTTCAAAAAGAGATGGCCCTCCACAAATTGTGTAGCTACCATAATAATTAATAATATGTAAATTTCAAATAATATATGAAAATCAATAGTAAATTTTCTTCACAATATTAGGTATTTTAATTAATTTTCAGTAGTTGTGACATTTATTTCTCTCAAAAGAATAAATAAATGAAAAGAAAAGTTTAAGCTGATATACCTCCATCTCAAATTATATATCGTGATTTATACCTTAATAGAGTAAATATTTTAATAAAAAAAAGATATTTTGAGGTATAAATAAGAATAAAATAATAAAGAATTACTCCTAATTAATATTTTTTAAAAAGAAATATATAAAATAAAAATACGATAAATAATTTGAGACAAACGGAAGAAGCTTTCTAAAGTTTTAAAATCGACTTATTAATAGCTGTTTAATAGGTCTGACGAAAAGGAGATTAATAACCTTTATTGTTAATTTGACTAAATACAAAGAATCAAGTTTAATATACAGTATATTATATACTTCTTGCAGTTTATATTAAAGTTGATGTACTACCCACCTGTGACAAAGATTGCCAGTATCTTTATTATTATTTAAATGTGGCACTAAATTTTGTTTTTATAATAAATTAATAATAATAATAATAATAATACTAACAAATCTTATAATATCCCCCATATATTGTTTCTGTAAATAGTTTGAGATTCTTTAAGTTAAGCAAATAGATAAGACTTTCAGAATTAGTTGTAATACTTTATTCTTACTGCCAAGTGCCAACTTGCTGCTCGTTTTGCCCCCTTTAAGGAGATTCAAATCTTTAAGTTGAGGCGTAAATAGGATATTTCGTTATTTCTAAGGAGATTTATGTTTATTGTAATAAAACTTTTCACTGATTCAACATTAATCTTCTTGACTTGTCTCATATAGGATACAACAATCTAATCATAATGTATAATTCAACAAATTATTGTAATATTCTTCTTTCTTGCAATAAATAAAAAAAATATGTATAATAATGTGACTAAATGAATGTATGTACACATAATTTTCTAAAGGTTATATAAGCGACGAGAAATAGTGAGTGAAATAATATATTAATGACAAAAAGAGTTTTAAAAAAATGAATAGTTGACCATCACCACTAAGACAATGAGTAATGAGCAATTACTCTCAACTTTTTTCACTAAGGAAGAATGGGCAATTGTGAGAATATGGGACAATTTGATAAGAAAATATTAAAATGCTCAAATATACTAATAGATCCTTAAAAAGAGAAAATAATTTATCTAGTCTCCGTCATATTCACATTATCTAAAAAAAATGATATGTATTTATATAGGTAAGGAAAACCGACATATTTTAATAATGAATAATTGTTATAACGGAATATTAACTTTCTAAAGGAAGAATCTAGACATTTTTCCACTCTGATAATTAATTAAAAAATCTACATAAATTTTTAGTCTATGAGAATTGAGGACATCTCCTCCACACTAATATCCAATAAATAAATTTTTGTTAATTTCTTAATAAATAGGGATACTATTTGCATTTTCTTTTAACATTATCTAGATAATATCAAATTATTGGTAAGATGAGTCAAATAAAAACTTATTCATCATATTAGACATATTAACTTTCTAGAAAATGAATTTAGACACATTTTCTTCATATTGATATTCAATAAAAGAATCTAGACAATATCTTAGTCAATAAGGACATTTCTTTCACCCTAATATTCAAAATTAAATCTAGTTAATTAATTACTTAACAGACATAGTCTCTTCCTTTTAATTCATTTTCTTCTGACATTATCAAGATAACATTTAATTATCTCAAATAAGTCATAAATAAATACTTGTTTTTAACATTAGACATCATTAACTTTCTTAAAAAAGAATTTAGACACATTTTCTTTATGTTAATATCCAATAAAAGAATCTGGACGATATCTTAGCCAATGAGGACGTTTACTTCTCTTTTGAAATAATATTTTTTTTCTAACATTATTTAAATAACATCAAATTATTTATAAGACGAGTGAAAAATCATAACATAATACTCCCTCCGTTCCTTTTTTTATATTATCCCTTTCTATAAATAGTAGGTCCATAATACTTGTCATTTTATAAAATCAATGCATAAATATTCTTCCAATTATACCCTTGATAGAGTAGTTAATTAGTCTTGAAAATATATAATTTGACCAACCTAGGAAAACTAATCAGTAGTTAATATTAATTGGAGTACTTCATACATTGATTAATTACTCTCTCCATTCACAATTCTATAAAATTTTATTTTGAAAAAGAAATCTCAACAAATAAATTAAAAATAAAAGATGGAGAAAAAATAAAAAATAATCTTGAAAGTTGAAGCTTTAACAATTTTTTTAAAATCTTAGATCAATTGGTGAAAAAATTTGGCTCCAAAAATAAACTCAAAAATTTAAATAATCATCCAAATGCATTTTAATTTTTGAAATCTAGCATATTCATCATTTATTTAAAAGTTGACTTAAAAAACATTATAGATAAGGGTAGAAGGGTAAAATTACTTAATTTCTTAATGCAAGTGCAATATAAAAATGTGACATATAAAAAGGAACGACTAAATTTAATTAATCTAAACAAACTCAATTTTTTAATTCCACGTATAAAAAGTAAAAATATCTGTCTCCCCAAAAGGGACATTTCCGGAAATTCACGCATTCTCGCTAACCATGCCACGTCATTTTCTAATCATATACCTCCACGTCACCATCTCCCATTCATCCAGCCGTTTATTTATAATCTAACGGTTGTAAATCCATTATTCTAGATGCTTCCAAATGTGTAAAGCATAGTTAGTTAACTAACCAAACCATGATTACCGCAAAACGTGACTCCACTGGTGGAGATTTAACCATAGTTAAATAAAGGGTAAAAAAGGAATTAAGGAAAATAAATCTACATAGACATGCATATATAATTAGGAAGCTATAGAGAAGAAGAAGCTGAAAGCTACAAAGAGAGCAAAAAGGGAGAGAAGGGTTTTTTTGGTATTTTGGTGTGAATCATAGCCGTTGAATCTTCTTTGTATCTGAATCAAACGGTTAAAAAGTTCGGAATCTTCCATCGCCGGCGAGCTAGAATAAACGCATTATCCTCAGATCTGTCTTTCCGGTAAGTTTTTTTTTTGTTGATTCATTGCATTAGTTTGATTTTGTTTCTGATTCATTGGTTCTTCGATGTTTGTTCTGGTTCATATGAGTTTTATTCACATTTTATCTGATTTTTTAAAAGTTATTGAATGAAAATGAGAGTTAATGTTACGGAGGAGTGTAATTAATGACTCAAATAACACTAGAAAAATTTGAGAAATTAATTTGATTGGTTTTATTTGAAGGTTTTGTTAAAGGTTTACCTGTTTAATCTATTTTTTGTGTTATTGAATGAATATGAGAGTAATGCTAGTAATGTTTTCCATGAAGATTGTTATTAATTGCTTGAATAACAATTTCTATTAGCAATAGAAGAGTGTTATTTGAGTGAATTAATTAGATTCTATGAATTTTGTGTATTTAATGTGTTTGAAATGAGGTTTAGTTTTAAGTGTTTGTAGCTGTGATGGAGAGTGTTAGCAGGTAGCTGGTTTGGAAAATCGAGGTGTATGCAAGCTGGTTTGAACGCCACAATCATTTCTACAAGGAAGAAAAGATTGGGTCTTTGTACAAAAGATCTATGTTTTTGTAAATCTTTGGAAATGAGAGATTGAGTACTACTAGTAATCTTAGGGAAGAGTGTTACTAATTACTCAAAAATCACTCTGTTTTAGCGATAAAGCAGTGTTTTTTTGATGGGAAATAGTGTTATCTATGTAATTAACCAAGTTCTCTATGTATAAAGTGTGTTTAACGAGTTTTAGTTTCAAGTGGTTTATAGCTTAGCATTGATTGTGAACACAATACTAGATGCTTTTCAAGATTTGAAAGCCTTATGTTAGTAATGTTTCTGTTTCCTATTTCTCAAGTGCTGAGGAATTAGAAATTCAGTGACAGGGTCAGGAGCCTAGTACTGTCATATCCGCACTGATCTGCAAATCAGTGAATCTGTTTGGATTGAGTTTAACTTTTATACTGGTCCAACTGGGTAACAGTTGTAGTAAGCTTGAGTTGCTAACTTAGAAAAATATGGATATACAACTAGTCAAATACACCACTACAACTTGTCGGGGGAGCTGATGTAAAAAATTTCCTTACTGTCTCAGTGAATGTCACATCTTTTTTGTATTTTCTATTTGGTTGTTTTGGTCATCCATGACATGCATAACCTTGTAATGCTCTTATAGCATTTCTTGACTAATGACATGAATTAATCCATGTTGTATTCTGATTCTGTTTTAAATCTCTTTACAGATCTTGTGCACTGTCTTATCCACATCATAAGATGGCTCTTCTAATGTAACACTTGAGATTCTTGATCTCTTGCTGTCCCATATTTGACGTGATAGTGATATTTGCTGTTGCCTTGTGGCATCATCTGGGTTGGTTTTGGTTCCTGTTTGCACATTGATGATTGTTTCCAGATTGAATCATTTCCTGACGTGCTCACAATCCGCTTCTGAGTTTGGTGCTCAACTGAGAGTGTGTGGAAAGCTCTCTTCTGCAGCCATCTCTTTTGTTGATTGTGATGCCCAACTGTGTTTCTCGACCTTATATGTCTCGTAAACTGGATAATTGTCCTGTTCAGACCCAGATGGCTGTGGCAATCTTCAAGAGCCCACTTGGCAAGGAGTACCATGGGAAAGGTAGGATGGAAGGGAAATCGACTGGGAGGAGACGAGTTTTTGTTCAAACTGAGACTGGTTGTGTACTGGGGATGGAGTTAGAACGCAGCGACAATGCACATACTGTGAAAAGAAGGTTGCAGCTTGCACTTAACTTTCCAGTTGAGGAAAGTTCTTTGACATTTGGTGATAGGGTGTTGAAAAATGACCTAAGTGCTGTTCGCAATGATTCCCCTCTACTGCTGACAAGGAACTTTATGCATCGAAGTTCATCAACTCCATGCCTTTTACCCACAGGGAAGGATCATATCCAACCGAGAGATCAAAGTGGTCCCATTGAAATACTGGGAAATGTAGGTCGCTTTGCCGAGACAAAGCAACTAATCCAGGAAATTGTGAAGGCAATAAAGACTGGAGTAGATCCACTTCCTGTTCATGGTGGACTTGGAGGGGGGTATTTTTTCAGAAATAGCAGAGGTGAGAGCGTTGCTATTGTTAAGCCCACAGATGAAGAACCATATGCGCCAAACAATCCTAACGGATTTGTGGGCAAAGCTCTTGGGCAGCCAGGCTTAAAACGATCAGTCAGAGTTGGGGAAACAGGGTATAGGGAGGTCGCTGCATATCTTCTTGACAATGATCATTTTGCCAATGTGCCAGCTACTGCATTGGTGAAAATCACTCACTCAGTCTTTAATGTCAATGATGGTGTAAATGGAGACAAGCCTCACAGCAAGAAGCTGCTTGTGAGCAAGATTGCATCTTTTCAACAGTTTGTTCCCCATGATTTTGATGCCAGTGACCACGGAACCTCAAATTTCGCTGTTGCTGCAGTGCATCGCATTGGAATATTAGACATTAGGATTTTTAACACAGATAGACATGCAGGGAATCTTTTAGTTAGGAAGCTTGATGGTATTGGAAGGTTTGGTCAAGTAGAGCTCATCCCCATTGATCATGGGCTCTGTCTTCCAGAGAGCTTGGAAGATCCGTATTTTGAGTGGATCCATTGGCCCCAGGCATCTATTCCGTTCACAGATGATGAACTTGAGTACATACAGAAACTTGATCCTATTCAAGACTCTGATATGCTACGAAGTGAACTCCCTATGATTCGTGAAGCTTGCCTTCGTGTCTTGGTCCTTTCCACCATTTTTCTCAAGGAAGCCGCTGCTTATGGTCTCTGTCTTGCCGAAATTGGTGAGATGATGACCAGGGAATTCCGTAGTGGGGAGGAGAAACCAAGTGAGCTTGAAGTTGTTTGTTTGGAGGCAAGAAGCCTGATTGCTGAGAGGGAGATTCTTTCTCCTAAGGCTGAAGTGAATAACGAGTTTCAGTTTGACATAGATTGCGAAGATGCTGG
Source organism: Solanum appendiculatum (assembly GCA_018342035.1). Classification (NCBI taxonomy): domain Eukaryota; kingdom Viridiplantae; phylum Streptophyta; class Magnoliopsida; order Solanales; family Solanaceae; genus Solanum; species Solanum appendiculatum. Next base: position 337,447 of record JAGDQO010000043.1, on the reverse strand, counting down.
ATATGAGTCTTGTCCCAAATTGATCTCTCCGGATTTCATGAATAGAAACCCATTTCATCTTCCGATTGGTGGAAATGGCTGCTTCCCACTCTCCAAACTAGATGAAAGTATTGAGGAAGTGGAAAGCGATGAAGAAGACGAGAAGAGCTTTAATTATGTTCCTGCCCCAGCAAAAAACATTACTATGTCAAAACTTTCAATGTCTCTCAAGAGCACCAGCTTAGGTGAGAAGAAACTGAAATATCCTAATATCTCAGGAACCAAACCAGAAAACGGCTATCTGGCTAGTTCCTCCTCTGGACATCGTAGCGCAAATGAACAGATTCCTGCAAGTGTCACCTTTGTGAAGCTATCAGATATGAATAACGTCGAGTGGGGTTCGTTTCTAGAGAAGTTTGAAGAGTTTCTTTACCCAGCTTTCGCCAAACGCAAGTCTATCACCCTTGGTCAGAGGCAGATGCAAAGGCTTGGAACTTCTTGCCAGTTTTGAGAATCGAGGTATTACAATATTAAGTATGACTTATGCCTAAATAAGACTGAATGAAGTTGTGATAGAGTGCGGGAGTAGGATAGTTAGAAATGCTGTAAATATTTTTGGAGACAGCCAAGTTGAATGGCTGAGTAGAATTGGTTGTAGATTTTCTGTTTTCTTGTTGACATCTTCAATCTTTTCCCCTTGTTAGATAAATAATTTGTAGAAACGAAAAGTTATGTATATATTGGATCCGTTTCTTGTGATTTCTTGCTCTGCTACATCAATAACTATGCCTCAACTTGCTTTAGACATGGATTTTCATTCTGATAACTTGTTTAGTGGTTTGTGTTCTTTTTCCATCATACAAAATATTCAGTTGTGTCTTTTGGCATCAGTCCAGGTTTTATGTTTGTATTCTCTTTCAAGTGGAAAAAGCAATACAACACTTGTAACAAGCTAAGCAACTCCATTATGTTAAAGGCAACAAAAAAGTGCAGGTTGGGTCCCTATAAGAAACTAGTTGCCACTTTAATGATTGATAAAGTTTAAAACTAAACATCATTCAAGAAAATTCAAATGGAATCCATATAATAAAGTAGTACTAATTAATTTGATATTGAGATGTAACTCAAATCAGCAAAAGTTAAATAGAAGGGAGTGCAGTCAAATCTCCTCATTTTTTATTGATATAATCGAATATTATTATATAGAATATATACTGTTAATAGTGAAATATTACTGTAGTCGATATTATCTTTTGCTTAGGTTATGGTATATTTGTTTTTGCTCCAATAATTTCAACATGATTTCATTACTTGGGTTGAAGATTCTTCGAAAACAATTTCTTTTCCCTCGCAAGTACCTTAGCTCCCAAATCCACTTATAAAACTACGTTGTTCGTTTGCATTATAGAGAAGTTTGATTGCATCTATATATTGCTTATCATACCTTTGTTTAAAGAACACTATAAAGATCATAATATCATAAATGATAAGTAGGACTGTTTAAAGTATAGTTTATAAAGTGTTGTCGATTTGGTGCGTACAGCTAATCTAAGTTGAAAAGACAGATTTTGACATTAAAATGATAGCAAGATAAAAAGAGATAAAGCAGATAAGATAAGATTTGGTGCATGTCTACATCAAACTGGACAATTTTTCATAAACACAACCTCTTCATATTAGATGCACTAGTATTTCATATATTGTATGATGCTTATTTTATAAGATACACCGTATACTTTGAGCGTAGATTCATGCATCTATATTTAAGTATTTTATTTACGTGAACTCGCAGAACCATTCTGGATACACCCCAACTCCGAATAGGGTTGAATTGTAGCATACGAGGCTCAATGCCCCTAATTCAAAATGTAGCTATGAATGGTAATTTTTTGAAAATATACCTACGAATGATAAATATAGTATATAAGTTAGCTACACCACGTAATTTTTCTAAAAAAAAGTCTTGATATATTACAAATACGAAAATTAAATTACAAAAAAAAAAAGAGAATAAAGAAAAAATTGTAATTATTTTTTGAAATCTTTTTTTTTAATTATATGTTTCAAACATGCCTCCAAGGTCTTTCAGCAAGATTAACACATTCATTATGTCTAAAACAATAAATCAAATGATCAATAGTCATTCCAGCAGCTTGCATGAATGAATTTATAATTACTGGACCAACGTGCCTTAATCCTCTCTTCACCAAATCTTTGCTAATTGCTTCTGCTTTTGGACTTCTTAGTGGTACATTTCTTGCATTTTTAAATCTGTTAATTATTGGTTTATAATTCATATGGTTCCACATGTAGCAACTGAAAGATCCAAATTCCTCACCAATCTGCATTTTAATAATAAACAAATGAATTTAACTTGTATGGACTGACAATATATAAATATTCTTAATTATTTAAAAGATAATTACAGATAAGTACTGTTCATAAAAAATGGAAGTAATAACTTGAAATAAGTCTGATGACTTGATCTACCATGTTAAATTAAATCAATTACTTGTGATATCAAAATAACTTAACTTTATCCACTATGTATAACAATAAAATTACACACTATACAAACAAAGCCTCACATTGATGGTTAGGTTTGTTGTTAGTGTGTAAAGTTATTTTTTATTAGCTAAACTATTATAGCATAGGTAAACTAAAATCCAGGCCAGTTACTTTAAATGACAAAAATTGTTTTATGATATTATCATTATAACACACAAAGTTTAATAACTTTCTTTTATATGTTGTGTACTATTCTTCATTTCACATGATTTCGTTTCTATTATGCTTTCATTTATGTATTTTCTTTTTCTAACTTCTTGAAAATGTTTTATTTTAAGCTTAGAGGCTATCGTAAACAACATTTGATCTATCTCTACCCTTTTTAAAACTTCTTTAAAATATTTTATTTTAAGCTGGGGGTCTGTCGTAAACAACCTCTTTATCTCTACGTGGTGGGAACAATATCTGCGTACACTTAACCATCCTCATATTATTCTTATTATAAAGTTAAATGACTATATTATTGTTATTATTATTATAGTGAGGGAAAGATTCAATTAATTTAATATAACAAAAATAGTTTGATGACTTTATTGTGATGGAGGTAGTAGATAAAATTCATGAATGCATAATAATGATATAGTAAAGACTTGCCTTGACTATGCATTTGGCATTGTAGACTATTGATCTAACTCTATTTTCAGCCAACATGAGGGACACATTGGAGACCAATTCATTAATCTCTTTCTCTCCCATTTCAGCCACTTGCTTTGCATTGAATCCAACAAAGGCTTCTCTGCATAATATAATTATCACATATGAAAAGGAATATTGAACAATATATAGTTTATATGTGGCCATTATATATATATATAGTAATAATAAAAAATGACAGTTTGGTGCATTAAAATTTTCACTCTGTGTGAAGTTTGAGGAAAGTCTGAACTGTACAAGGGTTTATTATTGTATGTAACCTTATTTTGTATTTCCACAAGAGATTGTTTAATTTCCACAGTTTGGAATTGTGATCACCTACTGGTTACATGGAAGCAATTGTACCAGTTATGCCAAGGCTCTGATCCTTTTCTGAAATATACCATTTAAAATTGGAATTCCGACTTTAATAATGTGATAGGATACAGTTCTACCACTAGATTATTGGTAGGCAATCTTATCCTGCATTTCTACAAAATGTTATTTTCACGATTTGATCATGTTACCTCCTGATCACATGGAAGTAACTGTACCAGTTATGCCAAGGCTTCTCTTTTCTGAAATGCACTATCTAGAATTTGAACTCCCATCTTTAATGTGACAAGATATATTTCTACCACTAGATCATTGGCGATTTGTTCATTGTATATATAGTAATAGTAATAAATAAATAAATAAATAAAAGCTACTAACAAACTAGAAGTATGTACCTTATTTGTTCCCTTATCTTTAATATTTCAGTCCAATTGAAATCCATCAACAAGCCAGCCAAAGAAAGTAGCTCAAACAATTGACTGCAATGTGTGCACACTTGGCCAATTAGGTCTCGTTTGATCATGAAAATTGTAAAGAAAAAAGTCATTTTTTTAAAGTGAAAAATAATATTTGAAAATTGTTTATATTCTCTCGTGAATTATATATAAGATATTATATAGTAGATTACTTACTGGTCATCATAAACTGGAACACCCCAGCATTCATCATGGAACTGCACATAAACCTTATCTGAATATAAAAATACATAGCAAACTCAATGAGTCTTTAATTTCCAAAATTTACTTTGTTACTTAAGAGGATGAATAATCCAATTAAGTTGTACTTTCATGCATGCCCAATTTTGTTTTGTCACTAAAGAATATAATGTACTATCAAGGCATATAAGCCACTAATAAGTTATGAAAAAGGAATGTAATATGTATACTAACATGATTTTTTAATGTTATATTTTAACTAATTATAATAGATTAATTAAAAAGAAACACTCAGAAACATTAGATTTTACTGGTTAAAAAAATAAATTACTAAAGGTTTTTGTGTACTAGTGATAAATATTCTTCAACCTTAATGACAGATCTCTGGTTCGAGCTCTAGCTAGGAATGAAATCACTTTTTGGTAGAAATTTGGTTTACCTCTCTCTCAAAACAGAATTTCCTTAGATTAGTCGTATCGCAAAGTGAGTATCATAAATCAGGTAAAAAATAATAATAATATGATTCAATCTTAAAAAAGTAGATTCAAAGAAAGAATATATATTGAAGGAAAAAACACTATCAAAAAATAAGGAATTAACGATCGACAAAATTTTATAGCTAAACGACAGAAATCTCATGCTAATAATCTCCTTTAGCTATGGAGTAGCGACGGATTATAAGAAAATTCAGTTAGCTAGGAGCTTTTTAGCGACAGATTAGCTAGGAATTTCCGATAAATTCCATATTTTCTTGTAGTGAAATGAGAAAAAGAGAAGGACAAAGTAATGCTAGAAACTTACCTGTGCTATTAGTTATCCAGCTGCACCTCATAACCTCTTTCTCATTAGGACATGGAATAACTTGTGGAACAACAATATTGTTGTTTAGAATTTCACTTTTTTTATGATCCAATGGAGAAGAATCATTTATAAAAGTGTGTGAACAAGTTTTATGAAGCTCTATTGGGTAAACTTTCTTCAAATGTTTGGATAAATAAAACAAGTTATTCCCATAATTATTGCTAATTATTGGCTCTTTCTCTCTATTGTGTTTCTCTATTGCATATCTTCTTACATTATTTGGCTTAGACATCTTACAAGAAGAAAACAATAAGCTATTCTTTCAATTAAATTTAGTACATGTAAAGTGGTTGATGTATATATACTATATATATTTTGATTTTTAAGTGATGTGAAAAGTTGGTTGTATGTGAATTTCATTATGGAGTACCTTCTTATATACTTCTATCTCAAGCTACTCTTTTTAAGAAAATGTTTTAAGAAAGGATAATTGCAATTTTGATCCTTAATTATTGATGAATTCTGATTTTCGGTTCTTTTGACATTTTCTTTTTCAATAGTTAAACTATGTAAACTTTGATCAATATTTTAAGATGTTTCTTTTTACCATATTGATATTACAAGAATCACAATTATAGTACTTTTCATTTAGTTTTTCAATATTTAAGATTTTAATTTTAAAATATTAAATTAATCTAATTCAATTTAGCTTTGGATATTAGTCAAATCGACAAATGATAAGTATTTCAGGACGGAGGAAGTAAGTATTATTTTTGGTCCTTTTACATAAGGGATATAACATTTTTAGAACTATATTATCCTCAATTGAAGGTTAAATATGTTTAATCAGATAACTATAAGGACCAAAATCTGAATTTATCAATGTTTCAGGGTCTAAATCACAAATTCACCTTTTTTTAAAAAATTATAAAAATAAATTGAATAAGTGGTTCGTTGGATCTTTAAAATATTATTGAAAACTTGCCTGAGTATTTAATTCCAAGTGTAGGAATTAGTCTTTACAGAAATAAAGATTCCTAGTCGATTGAATTTTAATATACCATAAACTCAATTATTTTAATCTTATAAGTGTTTTGCATTAAGAATGTTTGAAAAAATTAAGTAATAAACAATAGAAATCATTTAACATAAGACAATTTAATTAGAAAAAGGATTAGTCATTTTTAATTGTTTATAGTTTAGTAGTCACATTTCAGAAATTGTGTTTTAGTGCTAATTAAAATGTATGTACAGTATCCTGTCAAATCAAGAACCTATACTACTAAATTTGTTCAACTAATAATATTTCCATGTTTGCTTTATGCATGTTACTTATTTCATCAAAAATTAAGTCCCAACAACCTGCTTTTCTTAATTTCCCACATTACAAATTAATTATGACAATGAATAATGGAAAACATGCATACCATAATAATAATAATAATAATAATAATAATAATAATAATAATAATAATAATAATAATAATAATAATAGTAGTAGTAGTAGTAGTAGTAATGTATCATTCAATCACAACAAATACTTTGAAGAAAATGTAAACCAATAAAACATTAGTTCAAGTGTTCACCTCAGTGCAAGTGGACCTAATACAATTATTTAGATAACAAATACTAAGAAAAAAAAAACTATTTTGGCTACACAGATGATGAATTGATGATATATTATATATCCTCTCTTTCATTAATATATTTTGTGCTAAATTTTATTTTTAACTTTTTGTGAGACTTAGTTCCAAGTGCTGGACCATGTGCCTTAAACATGTTCAACGCCCGACTCACGAGGCTCGCCTAATAATCTTAATAAATTAAGTGTCAAATTACTCTAGTCAACATGGTTGACCCTCGTAATTCCTTAATAAATGAAAGGATTTTAATAGCCTTTTTAATAAATATAAATAAGAGAATTGAGGGTAACTCAAATAACAAGTTATAGTATTACATATTTATTAGTATTTGAGAAGTACACTGTGGAAGTGAATATCACTTCAGATTTCTTTTTTAAAATATGTAACCGAATTTTACATCTTCTCTTATCATTGATCTTCATACATGTTTTTATCATGTCTCAAAATTATCATATTTAATTATTTCGCTATTCAAAATAATTTTGTTTTTGTAATAGTTTATTAATTATTTTCTTTTTAAAGAGTTGAATTACATAGTAGGATAATAATGATATGAAGGTTAAAATGTAGCCCAAACCCGTTTAAACAATGTCAAATTGTCAATGAGCTATGTATATATATAGTTAATCCAAATAAAACGATAAAAGATATAAATTTAATAAATATTTAGTTGATAGTCTAAGTTCTATTTTCTTAAATAACTTAAATAAAAAATCTATCATTTTTTTTAAAGATAGAAATAAGATCTATTTAGCTCTATCATTTTCAGACTCAACTATGTGGAAGTATGTTGTTATTCATATATAGGTGATAAGAATAAAAAAAATCGAACCAAATCGAGCCATGTGTCATTTACTAAAAAAAGTTCATTTGCTAATAAGGAAACACGTATGCCTGCATTAAAACAGGTGGTGCTTTCACATGACTACTCTGTCCTGACATGTTTGGTTATCCTCATGAGTCCTCTCTTTCTTCTTTACTTTGTGAAAAAAAAAAAACTGATTTTTCTTCACTTTATACACTTATATTTTCGATTTGTGAAAATATGTTATATACTTTCACTTGATTTTTAATGAGTGAGAGAGTTGAATTATGGAGTTCCTGGTGAAATGCTTTAATAATGACGTTATTCGTCTATTAGATAGTTAAGTATTTCTCGGTGTCTAGGTAAGTGTTTGTTGAACTTTTTTTATATTTGCATGCATCTGTCTAATTATATTTTGTGTAAATTAGTTTATATATCAATTTGTTTCTTTTTGACATGCAATGGAAAATTTTGTGATCATTTCTTTAGTTAGAGGTGTTGAGTGTTTTGTCCTGATTTTTTTATCATGATTGGTTTTCCTTTTTGGGAAAGAAAACATAAAATTTCAATATTTGATTAGTTCTTTTTATTGTAACAGGTTTATGACTCTGTAAATAGACGTTCATAACTTGGTAACATGTATAATGTATAATACTAGGGGTTTTGAGAATATGTATAATGTAGTCCTACGGAATTTGAGAGTTTAGTTTGTTCTAGCTCCACCCTGTATCCAGTATGAATTCCACACCCACACTAACCATGTTGACATGGAAGTGAAGAATCGCACTACTAAAAAACACTGGAATTAGCTACGAATTTCATCGCTGGTCGGTTGCTATTTTGCTCGAAAATTTGTCGCTAGGTAGGATTAGCGATGGATTTTGCTGTTTAGATACAAAATTTGTTCATCCCTAGGAACTTAGATTGTTTCAAATGTATAACCGTGTGACAAAGTTCAAATGAATCATCTTAAATACTAAACATGCAATATCATATTGTATAAGATTGTTTGGAATTGTGGATTTCTTCCTTGAGACTTGTGTCCGATTTTTAACTCCTTGTTCCTTTGGAGGCGGACAACTTTGGGAGTGAGGGGTGATTACCATCCGAGCAACTCTCGCTGGTCTACAGTCTTATGTTGCCGTCTTTAGTTGGAGGATGAGAAATGCAAATTGAAGTAAAAACAAGTTTTGAGAAAATTGTGTATAGGTTATCTGCATGTTTGGGACTAGATTCTTTCATTTTCTTCAAATGTTTGTGGAAGCCATTTTCTGGTGAGCTAATAATTTATCTTAAGATGAGTTACTTATCAACACTTATTTGATTGTCTTAATGTTTAATTTATTAGAAAACGTATCAAGTATCAGTACAACAAAAACAACTTTTAGTGGCAATAAATATATACATTAACAAAGAGTGTTAAAGCCTTTACCAGCATTGGTTAATTGTCGCTAGATTCAATGTTGCTATAGGCTTTAGGTTCATTTACAAAGAGTGCTAATTGCCGCTAAAAATACATATTTAACATGGCAATTAAGCTATTGCCGTTAATTAATTGCTACTAAAAATCATTTTTGATGTAGTGTATAAGTGTTATGCCTTCCTGAATCCTGTCTTTATATAATGGCATGAAATAAAATTTGATTTCGTGGTTTTTGTGCGAGATTTGATACTTCTTGCTCTGGTGATTGCTCTGTGGAGCTTTAATATCAGTAGCTCACGTTTACGTACCTTTTGGTGTTATGTAGGGTGATGATTTATTGTTTTTGCTGAAGAATTCGGAGTCCTTTTAGAGGCTTACATTTAAAAATGGTAAATTTATCTCGTTTCTCGATTCTTTAAGACACTGCAGTTTTTTTTTATGTCATTCTGGTCTTAGATCAGAAATGATAGCCTATGGTCCTTGTTTATTCATATTTTGGTAAATGGAGGAACAACATTTGTTCTTTGTTTGTATTTTTTTTTTTCAATTGCGTTCAGGATAACAACTTTTCTGGAGAAGACAATGACAGTATTGACTGGGATACTGAAGATGAATTGGAAATACAAGAAATACCGGACGCAACATATTCTTCGTGCACAAATTTAAGAAATGTTGGGCATCATACTGTTAGTGGTCATGGGGAGGTATATGCTTTAATCCTTATATTCTATACGTAGTGATATTTCTTTTCGAGGACATTGCATCTCAATTTATGGCCTCTTTTGGTCTCTTCTCGTACCTGAAGGCAAGCTCATCGCCAGTACCCCATCAATCCAAGTTCATTCAACAATTTATCGTGATGGGATTTCCTGAAGAATCTATTGCAAAAGCAATAGAGCAAAATGGTATTTGAATTTTCCGTGTCTGTGTACAACTAAAAGTTTGATTTTTCAATTGTCATATTTATGTTATTTGACTTGTGACTCAGGAGAAAATGAAGGTTTGGTGCTGGATGCTCTTTTGACACTCAAGGTTTGTAATTTCTGCCTTATTGTTTGCCAACCACCTTTTGCTCTTCTTATAGTTGCCTATACGTTCCGCCACTTGCATAAGGTTGTCTTAGATCAGTCAGAGGTTGAAATGGACGGCTATTAGAACCGATGACGAGATTCTGTAATTTGAACACTTCCTAGGTGGTGACTGTGCAATGTATGATGCCAATTGTACTCTGATAGCAAGCTTGAATTGTGTTAAGAATATGCTTGATTTTTATCCGTCTTCATTGTAATGACGATTTTCTTCTACTGTTCCATTTTCACTAGTAATGACGCTTTAATACTCTTGTAAAAACCCCTCTTATCTCCTAAAATAGAAGAGGAGACAAAAATAGAACAATTATGATCTTTGTCTGCATAAATTTTAGCACCACGAATCATACTTTTTGTTTGTCTTTGGATGTATCAGACCCTTGAAGATTCTCCAGAAGAACAGCCTAGTACGAGCGCTCAGATGGAACCCTGCATTAGTTCTGATGATAGCTCTTCGCAATACAACGAGAACTTTCTGGATGATGTTTATGAGGATGATAGTTGGTCCTCGGACTCAGACAATTGTATAGTATGTTATCCTCAATCATTACTCTCCATTGTACTTTTCAGTGTCTAATTGTGGCGTAGAAATACTCAATCTGGTTTGTCTTTTTTCAAAAATATACATCTAGTCTGTGCATCAACTAATACTTCTTTTACCATTATGAGTTTTCTAGGCACAATTATGTAAAGCTTTTCTGACATTTTCTGTATACTATGTGTGATAGAATTCTGCTAAACAGAGCTACTTGAATGACGACAACAGTTCATTGTCTGAAAACGAGAAGACATTGCTATTCCTAGCAAATATGGGATACCCCGCGGAGGAGGCTTCCATAGCAATGGAGAGATGTGGTGCGTATAATTTTTTATATATGTTTTGTCCTCTACATTACTAATATCAGTGTTGTTGTATCTAGGACAAAATCTACTTATTAACTCTGCAATATACCTAAATATCTTTTCGGAATCGCGATACCCTTTTTTGATTTCATTTCCAGATTATTAATGTCCTCTTCACAACTTTCTAGGTCCAGAAGCATCGTTTTCGGAATTGATAGATTTCATGTGTGCTGCTCAAATAGCAAGAGAAGAAGACGTCTATCTGCCCGAAGATGAAAAGGTCTGTTTTCCTCTTGCAGTATTTTGAAATGCACTCGTGTGATGTAACAATCTGTTTTACTTTGTTCGCATTTGTAACTACATATTAGCAATATCATTTTTTCGTTGAATTGATGCATCCTTCCATTGTAGCAGCCAAAACTAAATAGTGGTGCATACAAGAGGAAGATGTACAATGAGCTTAGCATTAGGAAAAAGCAAAGGGCGATTACAGATGAAGAGCCAATTCATTTGCCCAGACCTATGATTGGATTCGGGGTTCCTACGGAATCTGTTCCAGGAATGGTCCAAAGAACTCTGCCAGAGCAAGCTATTGGCCCCCCTTTTTTCTATTATGAAAATGTTGCTCTAGCTCCAAAGGGTGTGTGGGACACCATGTCAAGATTCCTTTACGATATTGAGCCCGAGTTTGTTGACTCGAAATATTTTTGCGCTACTGCAAGAAAAAGGGGATACATTCATAATCTGCCAATTGAAGATAGATTTCCTTTACTTCCACTTCCTCCACGTACCATTCACGAGGCGTTTCCTCTAACAAAGAAATGGTGGCCATCGTGGGATACACGAACAAAATTAAATTGTTTGCAAACATCTATTGGGAGTGCAAGGTTAGCTGATAGAATCAGGAAAGCTATGAGAGCGATGGAGAACTTCGATGGTGAGCCACCGTTGATGGTGCAAAAGTATGTTCTAGACGAATGCCGGAAGTGGAATTTGCTGTGGGTTGGTAGAAACAAAGTTTCTCCTTTGGAGACTGATGAATTTGAAATGCTAATGGGATTTCCACGGAATCATACCCGTGGAGGCGGTATAAGTAGGACCGATAGATACAAGTCGCTCGGTAACTCGTTCCAGGTTAGCCATAAGCCTTAACCTTCTTAAAGTTTATTTTCTTTGTTAGAATAATTTTTAACATGACACTTGGATCAAAATATTTTTATTAGGTCGACACAGTGGCATACCATTTATCGGTGTTGAAAGACTTGTATCCAAATGGTATCAATGTTTTATCACTATTTTCTGGAATTGGCGGTGCTGAAGTTGCTCTATATCGTCTTGGTATTCCGTTGAACAATGTGGTTTCCGTGGAGATATCTGAAGTCAACAGGAATATTTTGAGATGCTGGTGGGAGCAAACAAATCAAAAAGGTAATCTTATAGAGTTCAATGACGTGCAGCAGCTGAACGGAGACGTCTTGGAGCAATTTATTGATTCATTTGGAGGATTTGATTTGGTAATTGGCGGAAGCCCGTGCAACAACCTTACTGGCAGTAACAGGGTGACTAGGGATGGACTCGAAGGTAAAGACTCTTCTCTATTTTACGACTATGTTCGGATAGTAGACTTGGTCAAATCCATAATGTTTAATCGTAGAGTGTGATGAAAATATGTTTGAGTTTCTGAAGGGGGTGGACTTGGAAGGCAACAAGTAAATGTTGTCTTTGATTTTTATTTTGTACATATTTTTCGATGCCCCGTGGGAATAGTAATGGACACAGATTAGCTCTCTGAGCAAGTGATGTACATATTTGCAGCACTCTTGTTAGTGCCATCCTATTAGAACCATTATATATGTTCGTGCTAAACGTTTCGTGGGAAAATGAACTGTTGAACTTCTCATTGTAAAATTAGGGTAGGAATGTCATCAAATGACGTTGAAAATGGGTAGTTTTGAACTTTTGATCCGCGCTTAGCTATTGACTCATGAGCAAAAGCCAAAAGTGTTGTCCATGGAGCAAAACTTATTAAATTTGAAGTTTTGTTCATGGGGTAGAAGGTTCAAAACCATCTACTATTTTGAATGTCATTCTCTTAAATCACTCGAATTGTAGGTGATGAAATTAGTCCATGAAATCATGATTCGTCCTCGCTAACATGTATATACTTACTGGCATGTTATAATAAAAGGCTTAAAATGAAGAAAATTACATGTATATACTTACTGGCACATACATTAGTATAGTATAGGATAAACACGTGGTAAAAGTGAAGTAGAGTAAATCAAGACATTGGCAAAGAAAAAAGTTGTTCTCGTTGAGTGCATGGCGGCAGACAAGCACGAAACACTTATAACTTTCTTTGCACGTTATATAATACACATTTTTCATTCCCCAACACTTCCAACTCCCCACTTATCTCCGTTCGTTCTGTCTTTGAAAAATAGTCTAAAATTTCACAGTCATTATCGTAAATCTAAAATTTCACATGTGATACTCCATTCATGATATTGTCCTGATATTTTTATTTGTGAAATTTAAAGCTCAATGACAATGATGTTTTTCCAATAATACGAGTTGGGAAGTGATTATTTATGAATCTTATTAGAATAATTTATATGAATAGTGAGATTTTTTTATATGAATGTGAATTAATTGAACTTAGTGGGGATATAATATCATATACTTAAGGGTATGTTTGATATGTAGGAAAATGTATAAATTCCTTCAAAATGTGGAAAATGACTTTCTTAGCGAAAATAGAAAAAATAAGTTCAATGATTGTTATTTCTTCTCCACCCTTCAGCGTATCCTATCCCTACCCCTTCACAGCCACCATCCGACACATATTTTTACACCTCACCCCTACCTTCCATAATATTACGTAGATTAGAAATAAATATTTTTAATATAATATTTTCTGCTTACATATAAAACATAAAATATATATGCTTATATAAAAGAATCACTTACTTTTTAGAAAAAATAATATTTTATTATGAAAAATATTTTCCTCCTTACCAAACATACTCTAGATGAAAAAGAAAATGAGATGACCAGGCATATATAGTCGGTGCTCGGTGGTGTAGTCATATGTAGTGAAGGGTGGTTAGTCGGACATTTTTCATTGAAAAATTATATTATGTATAGAAAATTATACAAAGTATATAAGTCAAAAATTATTTTTCATACATATGTAATAAATCTTGAATATCTTTAATGAAATTTCTGATTTCGCCACTGGAGCGGTGCGGCTATATTATTGTTAGATGAATTTTAAGAGAACTTCTCAAAGTATTTTTCAATAATTTCGAGATCTTAGTACTCATAACTGACACATGGATCATCACAACTTTTCACAAAAAAAAAAAAAAAACTTTATCATTGGAATTCATGCAAATAAGCTTGGTCCCCTTTTGTAAATGTACATACTTCATTTGTTAACGTAAATTTGAAGGTAAAAATTTGGACTACTAGTCTTGTTCTTTGACTTGGGATTTGTTCAAACGTGGAAAGTAATTGGTATTTGTAACATATGTTTTTTGACTTCTATATCCACCATATTATAAAGATCACTTTATATTCTTGCAATATTCATTCATTCTCTTGTCTTTAAATGCTTGAAAAAACAAACATATATACCCCTTCCAAAAAATTAAGTTAACAACAATATGTTGGTACCTAGTAGGATTTTAAGCTTACTACTAATCCTAATCTTAACTGCTCAAATTCTCCCAAACACAAGTTCTTACCAAGGTATGTATCACTAATTTAGTAATATTCTATGCTTCAATGACGAAATAAAGTTTTTTCCTACCGCAAATTAGTGGGGAATATGTGAGATAACATATGATTTTTTTCACTCATTTTCCATTGAATTAGCTCAGTAGGAAAATTCATGGTGAAAAATATCTTCTTATTGAAATAGTGAGAAACTTTCTAATTTTTCCATATGAAAATATTACTATTTTTTCTTTTCTCACTGATTCAATCTAAATATATGCGAAACTGAACATTTTTGAATGAAAAATTTAGTAGGAAAATAGTGATTTTTGTGATATTAATATCTTATATATTTTTATTGGAAATTTTATTTGTAGGTGGCAAAATTGCTACCAAAAGATGCAAGTCAGTACCAAAGAGAGAGGCCTTGGTACGTTTGTAATTAAACATTCATTTCGATTGGTTTCCTTTTCCTTTTCATATAGGATTTAATAATTATGATTTAATACACAATTAACATTTTTATTATGAATTTAAGTTATGTTATATACACTGACTGACCGTATAAAATTTTTTTTCTACATGATCAATGAATTTTAACCTGTGTTGCAAAATAGTTACTACAATTTTACATGATTACAAATTAAATCTTATCCTGGAATTTACTTGTCATTATATGACAAATAACTTGATTGTGTAAATATTTTCTTACGTCCATCAGTGCATAGAACTTAAATCTCTTTTATTATTATGGAATTTGCATAGGCAAATACTGGTGGAGAACAAATTCTGAGCAGACGTCCACTCTCACAGTCTGGAGCCAAAGATAATGCTGAATATGTTGCATTTACAGCAGATTATAAATCACCTAGGCATCACCCACCAAGGCACAACTAGACAACTTTACTAGAAAATCGCTAATTTTCGATGGACGTTATGTCAGAATTTCACTTGTCGATAAGGGTTATATTATCGACATATCAAATTCTGACGAAATTTCGTTGGAAATTAGTGATTTTTAGTGCAATGAGATGTACCAATTAAAGATCTATAGTTTAACTACTTTTTGCAATGCATTTATCTTAGTGTTCTCTTTTACTATATATATATATATATATATATATATATATTTCATTTGTAACTTTGTGAAATTAGTGTATGCAACAATTACGAATGTTGTGCAATCATGGGCTATGTTCATGGTTCTCTTTTTGCGAAGCAATCGAACAACTTTTTGGTGATTAATAAAATGTCTCCGCCCCCAAAAGCAGAGATCGAAGAACTGCCAGGTTGTCGAGGAAATGTCTAAAGAGGAGGTGAGCACCTTCTAAGTTGACCACTCTTTGTAAAATTACCTTCCTGTAATATAATAATAAATCATCTTTAGAAGAGAAAATTTTAGAAAAAATACAATTATCTAACTTACACTATTAAGATATAGTCCAAAACTTATGTAGAAAATCTTTAGTCCAAAAACATGTACAATAGCTTATTCCTGATGAGAAAACACTTATTGTAGTTATTTAGGTAGCCAATTTTTTTAAGTTTTCAATCGTATAGCCAAATTGAAGGCATTTTAAGGATCTAAACTTTGACCATATTTATAGAAGGGTATAGAAATAAGTAATGTAATAATATCCCTCATTATAGGAACACGGGATATAGAACTAACTAAGGATTTTAACATGTGATAGGAGACAGAAAAAAATTCCTTAGTCACACCACGTACAAAGAACCACTTAGCAAACTCCAAAGCACTAACTGGCGATACTAACGATTTCTCTAACGAAAATGGAACTTTGTGGTAGATAGTAGATACAAAAATTAGGCAGAGAATAAATAAATTTTTAAAAATGGTGTCTAAATGCAATAGAGAGAAAAGGGGACCATGCTACATTTCGCAACTAGCCCTTTAATACACACGAAAAACCTTAAAAATCGTGTAGTTTCTAAAAGTTATCTCATAAATGCAAAAATATGCCTAAAAAATGGTGCGACTGTACCTAATGCATCCCCAACTCAATACGGAGGTCCTCATAAAAAAATTTCAGAAATTTTTTTTGGGTGCTCCAACGCGTCAGATCCATGGGCTAATACATACGAAAAACCTTGAAAATTGCGTAGTTCCTGAAATTTGGTTGGTAAATGCGAAAATATACATTAAAAAAATGGTGCAATTGTACTTACGCTTCCCCAACTCATTACAGAGGTCCTCATAAAGTTTTTTCAGAAAAAATATTCGGGTGCTCCGACGCTCCAGATCCATGGGCTAATACACATGAAAATTTTTGAAAATCGTGTAATTCCTAAAAGTTGGTTCATAAATTTAAAAATATGCCTTAAAAATGATGTGACTGTACCTAATGCTTCCCCAACTCATTACGAAGGTCTTCTTAAACTTTTTTCAGAAAATATTTTTTGGTGCTCCTACGCGCCAAATCCACGGGCTAATACACACGAAAAACCTTGAAAATCACGTAATTCCTAAAAGTTGGCTCATAAATGTAAAAATATGCTTTAAAAAATGGTGCGACTGTACCTAATGCTTCCCCAACTCATTACAGAGGTCCTCATAAAGTTATCTCAGAAAATATTTTCGGGTGCTCCGACGCGCTAGATCCATTGGCAAATATACACGAAAACCTTGAAAATTGTGTAATTCCTAAAAGTTGGCTCGTAAATGCGAAAATATGTCTTAAAAAATGGTGCAATTGTACCTAATGTTTCCCCAACTCATTACGGAGGTCCTCATAAAGTTTCTCAGAAAAAATTTCCGGGTGCTCCGATGCGCCAGATCCATAGATTAATACAAATGAAAAACCTTGAAAATCGCATAATTACTAAAATTTGCTCATAAATGCAAAAAATATACCGTAAAAAATGGTGCGACTGTACCTAATGATTCGCTAATTCATTACGGAGGTCCTCATAAAGTTTTTTTAGAAAATTTTTTTGGGTGCCCCGACGATGTAGATCCATGGGCTAATACACACGAAAACCTTGAAAATCGCGCAATTCCTAAAAGTTGGCTCTTAAATGCAAAAATATGTCTTAAAAATGGTGCAACTAAATCTAATACTTCCCCAACTCATTACGGAGGTCCTCATAAAGTTTTTTTAGAAAAACTTTCTAGGTGCTCTGTTGCGCCAGATCCTTAGGCTAATACACACGAAAAATATAAAATCCCAAAAACGCCGTGAAAATTCTCGAGGCTTCACCTGCTGTTCCCCCGGGTACTTACAGAGGGTCCCCAAAATGTTTCGTAAAAATATAGGCCAGAAGCCATATCACCAAAATATTCATTGGCTAACACACACGAAAAATGAGAAAAATCGACTAATTCCTATTAAAAGCTTCATAAATGCCCAAAAACGCCGTGACAATTCCCAAGGCTTCACCTGCTCCTCCCACGAGTACTTACGGAGGGTCCTCAGAAGGTTTCGGAAAAAAAATTGACCGCCATATCACCAAAATATTCATGGGCTAACACAAACGAAAAATGAAAAAAATAGTCTAATTCCTATTAAATGCCTCGTAAATATCCAAAAACGCAGTGAAAAATCTCGAGGCTTCACCTGCTGCTCCCACGGGTACGTACGGAGGGTCCCCAAAAGGTTTCAGAAAAAAATTGACTGGAAGCCATATCACAAAAATATTCTTGGGCTAACACACACGAAAAATGAGAAAAATCACCTAATTCCTATAAATTACCTCGTAAATACCCAAAAACACTGAAAACTTCCGAGACTTCACCTGCTGCTCCCCCGGGTACTTACGGAGGGTCCCCAAAAGGTTTCGGAAAAATATTGACTGGAAGTCATATCACCAAAATATTAATGGGCTAACACACACGAAAAATGAGAAAAATTGCCTAATTCCTATTAAATGCCTCGTAAATGTCCAAAAACACCATGAAAATTCACGAGGTTTGACCTGCTGCTCCCTCGGGCACTTACGGAGGGTTCCCAAAAGGTTTTGGAAAAAAATTGACCGGAAGTCATATCACCAAAATATTCATGGGCTAACACACACGAAAATAAGAAAAATCGACTAATTCCTATTAAATGCCACATAAATGTCCAAAAACGCCGTGAAAATTTCCGAGGCTTCACCTGATGCTCCCCCGGGTACTTACAGTGGGTCGCCAAAAGGTTTCAGAAAAAAATTAACTGGAAACCATATCACCAAAATATTCATGGGCTAACACACACGAAAAATGAGAAAAATCACCTAATTACTATTAAATGCCTCGAAAATGCCCAAAAACATCGTGAAAATACGCGAGGCTTCACCTGCCTCTCCCCCGGTTACTTACGAAGGATCTCCAAAAGGTTTCAAAATTTTTTTTTACCGGAAGCCATATCACCAAAATATTCATGAGTTAACACACGAAAAATGAGAAAAATCGTTTAATTCCTATTAAATGCCTCGTAAATGCCCAAAATACCGTGAAAATTTCTGAGGCTTCACCTGCTGCTCCCTTGGGTACTTACAGAGGGTCCCCAAAAGGTTTCAAAAAAATATGACTGGAAGCTATATCACTAAAATATTCATTCGCTCACACACACGAAAGATGAAAAAAATCGCTGAATTGCTATTAAATAACTCGTAAATGAACAAAAATGCCGTGAAAATTCTCGAGGCTTCACCTACTGCTGCCCCGAGTACTTACGGAGGGTCCCCAAAAGGTTTAGGAAAAATATTGATCGAAAGTCATATCACCAAAATAATAATGGGATAACACACACGAAAAAATGAGAAAAATCATCTGATTCCTATTAAATGCCTCGTAAATGCCCAAAAACACCGTGAAAATTTTTGAGACTTCACCTGCTGCTCCCCTAGGTACTTACGGAGGATCCCCAAAAGGTTTCGGAAAATAATTGACTGGAATCCATACTACCAAAATATTTGTGGGCTACAACACACACGAAAAATGAGAAAAATTGCCTAATTCCTATTAAATACCGTTAATGCCCAAACACGCCGTGAAAATTCTCGAGACTTCACCTGCCGCTCCCCCGGGTACTTACGGAGGGTACCCCAAAAGGTTTCGAAAAAACCTTTACCGTAAGTCATATCACAAAAATATTCATGGGCTAACACACACGAAAAATAAGAAAAATAGCATGATTCCTATTAAATGCCTCGTAAATTCTCAAAAATGTCGTGAAAATTCTCGAGACTTCACCTGTTGCTCCCCCCGGGTACTTATGCAGGGTCCCCAAAATGTTTAGGAAAAATATTGGCCGGAAGCCATATCACCAAAATATTCATGGGCTAACACACACGAAAAATAAGAAAAATCGCCTAATTTCTATCAAATGCCTCGTAAATGCCCAAAAACGTTGTAAAAATTCCCGAGGCTTCACCTAGTGCTCCCCCGAGTACTTACGAAGGGTCCCCAAAAGGTTTCAAAAAAAAAATTGACCGGAAGCCATAGCACCAAAATATTCAAGGGCTAACACACACGAAAAATGAGAAAAATCGCCTAATTCCTATTAAATGGCTCATAAATGGCCTAAAACGATTGAAAATTTTCAAGGCTTCACGTGCTACTCCCTCGGGTACTTATGGAGGGTCCCCAAAAGGTTCGAAATTTTTTTGACCAGAAGTCATATCACCAAAATATTCATGGGCTAACATACATGAAAAATGAGAAAAATCGCCTAATTCCTATTAAATGCCTCGTAAATGCCCAAAAACGCCGTAAAAATTATTGAGGCTTACTTGGAGCTCTCCCTGTTACTTACGGAGGGTCCCCAAAAGGTTTCGAAAAAAATTGACCGGAAGTCATATCACCAAAATATTCATGTCCTAACACACATGAAAAATGAGAAAAAATCACTTAAATCCAATTAAATGCCTCGTAAATGCCCAAAAATATCGTGAAAATACCTGAGGCTTCACTTGCTACTCCCCTTAGTAATTACGGAGGGTCCCCAAAAGGTGTAGGAAGAAAATTGACCGGAAGCCATATCAACAAATTATTAATGGGCTAAAACACACGAAAAATGAGAAAAATCGCCTAATTCCAATTAAATGCCTAAAAAATGCCCAAAAACAACGTGAAAATTCTCCAGGATTCACCTGCTGCTCCCCCGGATACTTACGGAGAGTCCCCAAAATGTTTTAGAAAATTTTTAATGGGAATCCATATCATCAAAACATTAATGAGCTAACACATACGAAAATTGAGAAAAATCACTTAATTTCTATTAGATACCTCATAAATGCACAAAAACGCAGTGAAAATTCCCGAGGCAAGCCTGCTGCTCCCCAGGGTACTTATGGAGGGACCCCAAAATGTTTAAGAAAAAAATTGACGGAAGCCATATCACCAAAATATTCATGGACTAAGACACACGAAAAATAAGAAAATTCACCTAATTCCTATTAAATGCCTTGTAATGCACAAAATCGTCGTGAAAATTTTCGAGACTTCACCTGCTGCTCCCCAGGGTACTTACGGAGGGTCCCCAGAAGATTTCAGAAAAAAAATGACCGGAAGCCATATCACCAAAATATTCATGGGCTAACACACACGAAAAATGAGAAAAAATCACCTAAATTCTATAAAACTTCTTGTAAATGCCCAAAAACGCCGTGAAAATTCCCAAGTTTTCCCTGCAGCACCCCTGGTACTTACGGTGGGTCCCCAAAAGGTTTAAAAAAATTTTTGACCGGAAGACATATCACCAAAATATTCATGGGCTAACACACACGAAAAATTAGAAAAATCGCCTAATTCTTATTAAATACCACGTAAATTTCACAAAATCGCAATGAAAATTTACGAGGCTTCACCTGCTGCTCACCTGGAACCTATAGAGGGTCCCCAAAAAGTTTCGAAAAAAAATTGACCGGAAGTCATATCGCTAAAATATTCATGGGCTAACACACATGAAAAATGAGAAAAATCGCATAATTTCTATTAAATGCATCGTAAATGCCCAAAAACTCTGTGAAATTCTCGAGGCTTCACCTGCTGCTCCCCCGGGTACTTACGGAGGGTCCCCAAAAGGTTCGGAAAAAAAATTTGACCGAAAATCATATCACCAAAATATTCATGGCTAAAACACACGAAAAATAAGAAAAATCGCCTAATATCTATTAAATGTCTCGTAAATGCCAAAAAACGCCGAGAAAATTCACGAGACTTCACCTGCTGCTCCCCCGGGTACTTAAGGAGGATCCCCAAAAGGTTTCGAAAAAATTGACCGGAAGTCATATCACCAAAATATTCATGGGCTAACACACACAAAAAATGAGAAAGATTGACTAATTCCTATTAAATGCCTCGTAAATGCCAAAAAACGCCGTGAAAAATCCCGAGGCTTCACCTACTGCTCCCCTGGCTAATTACGGAGGGTCCCCAAAAGACTTCGAAAAAACATTGACCGGAAGCCATATCACCAAAATATTCATGGGCTAACACACACGAAAACATGAGAAAAATAACCTAATTCCTAATAAATGTCTCGTAAATGCCCAAAAATGCCGTGAAAATTCTCTAGGCTTCACCTGCTGCTACCTCGGGTACTTATGGAGGGTCCTGAAAAGGTTTCAGAAAAAAATTGAACGGAACCCATATCACCAAAATATTTATTGGCTAATACACACGAAAAAAAAGAAAAATCGCCAAATTCCTATTGAATGCCTCATAAATGCCCAAAAACATCGTGAAAATTTCCAAGGCTTCACCTACTGCTCCCTCAGGTTCTTACAGAGGGTCCCCAAAAGGTTTCGGAAAAAAATTGACCGGAAGCCATATCACCAAAATATTCATGGCTAACACACATGAAAAATGAAAAAAATCACCCAATTCCTATTAAATGCCCAAAACTGCCTCGAAAATTTTCGTGGCTTCACATCCAAGGTCACGAAAATGTTTCGGAAAAATTTACCGGAAGCCATATAACCAAAATATTCATGGCTAAGACACAAAAAATGAGAAAAATTGCCTAATGACTATTAAATGCCTCGTAAATGCAAAAAAACACAGTGAAAATTCTTGAGCCTTCACCTGCTGCTCCCCGGGTACTTAAAAAGGGTCCCCAAAAGATTTCGAAAAAAAATTGACCGGAAGCCATATCACAAAAATATTCATGGGCTGACCACACACGAAAAATGAGAAAAATCGTCTAATTTCTATTAAATGCCTCGTAAATGTCCAAAAACGCCATGAAAATTCTCGAGGCTTCACCTGCAGGGTCACAAAACGTTTCAGAAAAATATTGACCGGAAGCCATATAACCAAAATATTCATGGCTAACACACACGAAAAATGAAAAAAATCGCCTAATTCCTATTAAATGCCTCGTAAATGCCCAAAAACGCCGTGAAAATTCACGAGGCTATTCCTGCTTCTCCCCCGGGTCCTTATGGAGGGTCCCCTAAATGTTTCGAAATAAAATTGACCGGAAGCCAAATCACCAAAATATTCATGGGCTAACACACACGAAAAATGAGAAAAATCACCTAATTCATATTACATGTCTCATAAATGCCCAAAAATGATGTGAAAATTTCCGAGGCTTCACCTACTGCTCTCACTGGGTACTTACGGTGGGTCCCCAAAAGGTTTCCTGAAGAAAATAAACCGGAGGCTATATCAACAAAATATTCATGGGCTAACACACACGAAAAATGAAAATTTTTTGACTAATTCCTATTAAATGTCTCTTTAAAGCCTAAAAAAGCCGTGAAAATTCCTGAGGCTTCACTTGCTGCTCCCCTGGGTACTTACGGAGGGTCTCCCAAAGGTTTCGAAAAAAAATTGACCGGAAGAAATATCACCAAAATATACATGGGCTAACACACACGAAAAATAAGAAAAACTGCCTCATTCCTACTAAATGCCTCGTAAACTCCCAATAACGCAGTGAAAATTCTCGAGACTTCACCTGTTGCTCCCCCCAGGTACTTATGGAGGGTCCCCAAAAGGTTTCGGAAAAAAATTGATCGGAAGCCATATCACCAAAATATTCATGGGCTAACACATACGAAAAATGAGAAAAATCGCCTAATTTCTACCAAATGCCTCGTAAATGCCCAAAATCGCCTTGAAAATTCTCGAGGCTTTACCTGCTGCTCCCCCGGGTACTTATGGAGGGTCCCCAAAAGGTTCGAAAAAAATTTGACCAGAAGCCATATCACCAAAATATTCATAGGCTAACATACATGAAAAATGAGAAAAATCGTCTAATTCCTATTAAATGCCTCGTAAACGCCCAAAAATCCCGTAAAAATTACCGAGGCTTCACCTGCTGCTCCCCTAGTACTTACGGAGGGTCCCCAAAAGGTTTCAAAAAAATTTGATCGGAAGCCATATCACCAAAATATTCATGTTGTAACACACACGAAAAATGAGAAAAAAATCACCCAAGTCTTATTAAATGCCTCGTAAATGCCCAAAAACATCATGAAAATACCTGAGGATTCACTTGCTACTTCCCCGAGTACTTACGGAGGGTCCCTAAAAGAATTCGGAAAAAAATTGACCGGAAGCCGTATCACCAAAATATTCATTGGCTAATACACACATAAAATGAGTAAAATCACCTAATTCCAATTGAATGCCTCGTAAATGACCATTATTGCCGTGAAAATTTTTGAGGCTTCACGTGTTGCTCTCCCGGGTACTTACGGAGGGTCCCTAAAAGGTTCCAGAAAAAAATTGATCGGAATCCATATTACGAAATATTCATGGTCTAACACACTAGAATGAGAAAAAATCGCCTAATTCCTACTAAATACCTCGTAAACGCCTAAAAACACCCTGAAAATTCTCGAGACTTCACCTGATGCTCCCCCGTATAATTACGGAGGGTTCTCAAAAGGTTTCAAAAAAAAACTCACCGAAAGCCATATCAACAAAAAATTCATGTGCTAACACACACAAAAAAGAGAAAAATCGCCTAATTCCTATTACATACCTCGTAAATGCCCAAAAGCACAGTGAAAATTTATGAGGCTACACCTGCTACTCCCCCGGGTTCTTACGTAGGGTCCCCAAAAGGTTTCGAAAAAAATTTGATCGGAAGCTAATCACAATAATATTCATGGGCTATTAACACGCGAAAAATGAGAAAAATCGTTTAATTCCTATTAAATGCCTCGTATATGATAAAAAACACCGTGAAAATTCTCGAGGCTTCACGTGTTGCTCCCCCGAGTACTTACGAAGGGTCCCCCAAAAGGTTTCAGAAAAAAATTGACCAGAAGCCATATCACAAAAATATTCATGGGCTAACACACATGAAAAATTAGAAAAATCGCCTAATTCATATTAAATGCCTCGTAAATGCCCAAAAACGCCGTTAAAATTCCCGAGGCTTCACTGCTGCTCCCCTGGGTACTTACGGAGAGTCCCTAAAAGCAGTGACGGAGCTAGGAATTTCGAGATGGGTGTGCAAATTTTCTTCTCAAATATAACTCATAATAACTAACCTTTATACACTATATAATTTTCTGGCGAAACACCCTTCGCGTACGGTGGCTCCGCCCCTGCCTAAAAGGTTTCGAAAAAAAATTGATCGGAAGTCATATCACCAAAATATTCATGGGCTAACACACACGAAAAATGCGAAAAATCGTCTAATTCCTATTAAATGCCTCGTAAATGCCCAAAAACGCCGTGAAAATTCTCGATGCTTCACTTGCTACTCCCCCGGGTACTTACGGTGGATCCCCAAAAGGGTTCGGAAAAAAATTGACCAGAAGCCATATCACCATTATATTCATGGGCTAACACACACGAAAAATGAGAAAAATCGCCTAATTTCTATAAATACCTCGTAAATGCCCAAACATACCGTGAAAATTTGTGAGGCTTCACCTGCTGCTCCTCCGGATACTTACGGAGGGTCCCCAAAAGGTTTCGATAAAAAATTGACCGGAAGCCATATCACTAAAATATTTATGGGCTAACACACACGAAAAATGAAAAAAATCGCCTAATTCATATTAAATACCTCATAAATGTCCAAAAACGCCATGAAAATTTTTGAGGCTTCACCTGCTGTTTCCCCCGGTACTTACGGAGGGTCCCTAAAAGGTTTCGGAAAAAATTTACCGGAAGCCATATCGCCAAAATATTTATGGGCTAATGCACACGAAAAATGAGAAAAATCACCTAATTAATATTAGAAGGAAATAAAATAGTGGGCTATTAGTGTAGATAAATTAAGCTTATGTTTATTAATTAGTCTAATTTGTCTATATTTTAATAAGTTGAAGCATGCCGACTACATGGGAATAGATGTTATATAGGTTGATTCTAATTCTTGCTGCTCGCTCGATTCCGAGGAATAAAGGGAGGGCTTGACCACAATTTCCCAAGTAAGAGATAGAATCCAACTAAGACGAGGTCGCCACCCCGCCTGCTTTAGTCTCAAATAGGGCGCAAATTGAGGTGAACAGACTGGACCGAACCTCCCTACGTCAAGATTGCATGACTTAAGTCAAATCCAACTACATTGGGCTAGGTTGGGCCTCTACAAAATGGCCCACCCACATATTTCAAGCCCAAGGGTCCATTAGGATTACTTGGAGGCTACCCTAAAACCCATGGACTGATTCAGGCGGCAAACTGAGTTCTCCCCCTGTGGAGAATATCCGTGAGGGAGAGACATGTATACTTCCTTTTTACTTAAAAGTAAAAAAAAGGGGGAGTTTCCTGCCTTAGTTTCACTTCCTTGAACTGGCTACTACCGCGCAACGTGCCCTTGCTTGGTGGGTCGTTAGTGAAGCACCAATGAAAGTGAACCTTTATTGTTTCGTTTCCTTTTCTCTTCGAACCGATTAGAAGGAAGGCAGTAGCTCCTCCTACATACGAGTAGGGAGATCCAGACTAATACCAATCCAAGCCATTTCATGAATAAAATGTGACCAATTAACCAACCAAGAAAACCACTTGTTACAAAAAAGATCTTGTTGTTGCATCGAAAGAGATAAATGTTGACTAATCTGAAGGTTATTTTTTAATCCAATGAACAAAGTATTCATTTTGATGAACTACTTGTAATAGAACAAAAAAGACGTATTTAACTTGGTACAAACTAAAGTTTAAAATGTTAATTTGAGAGTTGGCGTATGTAGGAGGGGGTCACCGAATTCACGTGAACCCATGCTCTCCTCCCGAAATCATATATAGTAGTGTTATATTTTTTTAATCTTTTTGTCAAATATAGATGTGTGAATCCATACTCGAAGTATTATATAATGCGATGATGATTGGGTGCACCTCTCAATGAGGTTAGAAATTGAAATTTTATATTTATCTTGTTTTATTTTTCTTTCTAAAATTGAATAACACCTCTCTAAGTGATTATTGGTAGCACTTTGGCATTTTAATTAATTAAGCATTTCAATTTTGGACCTATAATTTTAAAATTTTAACTGTTTTCAATGATAAAAACCTAAATGTCAAACCGATTAGATCCACCTTTTCATGATAGTGCGTCCATCATCCCGAAATTCTGAATACACCTATATATTAGTGATGACGGAAGAAAATATTAAACATAGTACTAAATGGAAGTAAGACAAATATCACAAAAAAATGATGTCTGACCTAAATATTTTAATCTATTCATTAAATCAAATTTACTTTATTGGTACATTATTGAATATATAATAAAAAAATAAATTACATCTGATTTTTTCTAAATTTATTTTCAAACGTACACAGAGAGTTAAATTACTGAGAAATAAAAAAATTCAATGATCTAATTAAATAATAGCATTATGATTCGAGAAAAAGTAACAGTATCTATTCAGACACTATAATACTAAAAGTGTGTTGGATTAAAAATAGACAATAAATGTCTTTATTATGGTCACTTGCTATAACTCCTAATTATCCTTCTCCTTCTCCTTTAAAATAAAATCCTCCTTGATTGTGTTTACCTAACATTTTCGACTGCCTCCAGCCTAATAGGCCGATCACCCTCTAGCTAGTGATTAGCCTAACTATCTTGAAATGTAAGCTAATTTCCCCCCTTTAAATAGAGAACTTCTCCCTTTTTGTAAATTGCTAGTCCTAGCTGAGTAATATCATTGTGAGCTAGGGTTCCAAGAATTTGTCAGTACTATAACTTAATAATATTTTTTTCGTATCATTTTAATTTACTTTGATGGCTAGCGAGGACAATGAAGTTGTCACTGATCTCTATCCCATATTCGAATCTACAAAAATGAATGTGTTGAACGTTTCTATCATTTACACAACTTCTTCTACGTCCCACCAGCACATGATCCAGATTCTGACAGAGGTGTCTCCTCTAAAGATATTGCCATCAACACTCATGTTTCTACTAGGCTCTATTTGACAAACATAATAATTAATACAAATAAAAAACTCCCAATTATTGTATTTTACCATGGTGGAGGCCTAGTCTTGGGATCAGCATTCGTCAACGTTTCCTTAATCTCCTTGTGTCTTGAGTCAAACTCAATTGCCATATCTATTGATTACAAGTAGATACGAGTGTTAAATGATCTGTTCAAAAGTTATTAAGTTATTTCGCCACTTTTTTTTGTTTCTTTTATTATAATTTATTTAAGTACCTAGTAAAACTTTTTCTTCTTTATTATCATGACCATATACAACATTACAACAATATTAAACAAAAAAATGAGTATTTTAACAAAAAAAATTCTAATTGGCTAATCAATTTGGGTTACGTATCATCACAGATTATAGATGGACTGAATTGAGCCAGTCAAAATAGATTGAGCTAGTAAATAAACAGATTTTTAACCCATCCAAACTTAAATTGATTGGATTAGTCATGTTTTCATGAGCTAATTTTATCATTTTTAATTACAGGTTAGCCCCAGAACATGATGCGTCGACGGTGTATGAAGATTGTTGGACTGCTCTTCAATGGGTTGCTAGTAGCCAAGATTCATGGCTAACAAGTTATGGTGATTTTAGTAAGGTGTTTTTATTTGGAGAAAGTGGTGGAGCCAATATAGTTTACAATATGATAATCAGAGCAGACAGAGAAAAATTAAATGGTAATGTGAAAATAAATGGTTCAATTCTTGCTTGTCCTTGTTTCTTGATCCCACATAAAAATGTTGATGTGGAGAATTTGCTAGCTTACAAGGCATGGAGAGAAATTATTTGTCCAAATTTAGAATCCCCTTTTGATTGTCCAATGATTAATCCACTTTGTAAAACAAATCCTAGCTTATCAGAGCTAGCATGTTCAAAATTGTGTGTATGGCTCAGAAAGATGAATTACTTCCTGGAGAAATGTTGATGCAATTTGTTGATAGTGTGAAGAAAAGTGGATGGAATGGAGAATTTGTGTTATTTGTGGTGGAAGGAGAAAGTCATTCTTTTTTCCTAGAGAATCCTGAAACTGAGAAAGCTAGAGATCTCATTAAGAGATTTGCTTCTTTCATCCAAAGCAAGTGATGTGCCATTTTTAGGAGGGGAGTATTGGAGGTTGTTTTCGTGTGATCATGTATTTGGTTATAGATTCGAGTCGTGAAAGTAATTACTAATGTTCGAATAAGAATAAGCTGTCTGTATCACACCTCTTAAGGTGCGGCCCATCCATAAACTCTATTAATGTGAGATGATTTGTAAGTCAAACTGTCTTTTTATATAATAAAGTCTCTGTCATTTTAAAATCTTGTTGTAATTAAAGTCTTTGTCCTTCTTTATGTTGATTCAAACTCTATTAGACTAAGTTACTCGAACTCTCCAAAAATGTTGAGGCAACTTTTTTGGAGGGTCCGACATTTTTGAAGAGTCCTAGCAATAGCTTTTAGATATAGTAGATGTATTTCACATCATTAGAGAATCAGATTTAATTTATATTTTCTTTGTTTTAATTTGTGTGATATATTATTCTCTTTAGTATATTTCAAAAAAATGATATTCCAAATTATAATTTTACTTCAGATCTTTTATTTTTATCCTTTAACAAAATAACTAATTAATATACATAGATATGACTTAATTTTTATCACAAGTTTTAAAAAATTGTTTTCATTACATGTCGTGTTCAGTTAAAGTACATCACATAAGATGAGACAGAAGTAATAATACATAATATGATCATTTTCTCTCAGTGATTCAAGACTTGAGACAGAACTGCAATACCTATTTTGCTTTGCTTATATGTCTGGATAATGCATACTTTCCATGAACCTTCGTCTGATATTTTACATGAACTTGTGTCTCGTGGCATACGTTGTTACTTCTTTGGTAGCCAAATTGCATAGCACTCGCGAATAGAAGGAGGTCACGTGCACCATAAACACCCTCTTCGTGTACTAGCTGTACAATTAAAAGTAGAACTTCTTCATATGGAGCGCCTGTGACGTCTTCCCAAATGTTCCACATATCCAACACACAGGAAGTGTTAAGCAGTTGATATCTACAAGAAGTTCAAGGTTCTTCTTCCATCTGGCCTTATGGCAGAGAACCTTCAAAAGTATGCAGAAGTTTTATCTTCTTTCATCTCGACAACATTATGTAGCTCATCATCCCATATATTTGGTAACTGAATACAATTAGTTAAGTCGAATAGTCAGATTGTAGAGTAAGGCTATTTATGCTGCAGTGGGTAGAACAAACATTCACGATTCACTTCATGAAATGAATGATATTCAGAACGCTACCTGTGATGAAGACTCTTTGTAGCCAGCACTCGTAACAGCTAAAAAGGGATAGATAGATTTAAGAAATGCATCGGTGGAGTTTCCCGAACCAGGAACGCCTGACTGAAGCAGGCCTGGTTCCAGTTGATGCAAGGACTGATATGGCACTGTAATATCAGGAGCAAAGGTAAGTGAGGATGAGGGACCCGCTCGTGAATAGAGAATCTGCAAGAAGAAGTGAATGAATGGTTTCTTTAGAGACTAGAAACTATGCACCATGTTCTGCTTCATGTTAACCCCCAGAAAAATGCACTGGTTCTTACATCTTTTGCAAGGAGTGCATCAATATTAAAATCCAACCGCGGGTTTATAGTTGCAAGCTTCATTGAGAGGAACTGAGAGAACAAGAAGTCCAGTCATTCTCAAACACATATACTGTTAAGACGCCATGAAAAGAGGGTTCTTTTGTTTTAAGTAAACCTTTAAGGTGCAGATGATTTTGAAAGAAACTAGCAACACCAATATAAACTAATCAGAACTAGTGATTCAGAATTCAATGCAGCATTTTGTGTATAGTCGATGCACGTGAATTACATTTTAAGACTAGAAATGATATAGCAACACCAAAAAAGGAATAAGTTAGGAGGAGTAGATAGCATACCTCAACCTGTCTTTGAAGAGATTGTACATAATTAATGATTTCATCCAGCATTACTGCTTTCCCAGTGACCTGCAAAATCACCGGCTCTCACTCAGGATGCATTGAGAACAGATACTTATTGTAATGATGGATGTTTTAGGGAAAAACTGGTTACTGAAAAAAATGATACAACAAAAGTAACCTTGTTGCAACCAGGTACAAGATCCTGAAGAAATTTCATCCGTTCGCTGATCTTCTCCCTCCTTAGCTGTATTAAAATAAAAGTAAGCCAAATTTTAAAGAACTACAAGATGAGATCTTCACTACAACTTTTTAAGCTTCTATTCTTGGAGTCTTACTCTTTCTGCAAGACTATGGCTATTTGTCGCCTGGCCTCTTCGAGCTCGAATGTGTATGTATTCTTCTTTAGGTGGATCCTCAGATTTACCATTTTTTCCACCAGGACTGCAGGCAAAGGAATTCAAGTATTGCTCTCCCTTCTGAATTTCTGTTTGATCTTTTGTCAGTTCAGCTGGTTGTTGTTGTGCCCCATTCATTTGATCAAATTCTGTATCCTGACAAAATGACAAGAAACTTTAATATAGAAGAACTGGCACAGAACAATATAAAGAATTTATTCAAGCAAGTTTTACCTGACAACTTCTTTTCCTTTTCCTTTTCCTTGAGCCAAGAATTTCCACTTCTTCTTGATGTCCACTACATTCAGACTCATTTTCAGAGATGCCAACACATTCCTTTGCTTCATCCTGAGGCCTAAAAAAGCTCACATTTTTCTCATTCTTTAGGGGGCGGCTTCGATCTGTGGGCTCATGTTCAAGAGGTAAAGAAACATCCTCAGAACTTTCAACTGCGTTTCTCATGTGCTGCTTTTGATTGATTACAGTAGAAGGCGACGGTAATCCGTTACTGGTGAATACCTCTTGTGATTGTCGGAAGGCTAGTCCGTTGTGATACGTATTAGAAGAATTAGGGATAGCAAAGGGGGTCATCATATCACCAACTTTTCCTCCACTGAAGCATGAAAATCTTGTAGCTCTCTCAATAAGACCTGAATCAGCTGGCAATTGAGTTAAGCTTTGAGGAACCATACCAGTAGAAGGAGGTATAAACGTGCCTCCTTTCGACATTGCATTTGTTTGAGTCCAACCCATACCTAGCATTCTATTAACACCAGCTCCAAGAGAGTCCAAGCCAATTGCAGCACCAGGATTCATTTGAATATTTGTACCACAGAAGCCTAAGTTTGATGAACTAATAGGATTATCCCAACCACTAGCACAGAAAGAATCGATCATTCGGTTAGACGCGTTTATCAGATTGCTACCACTTAATTGCCAATCTGAGGACATATTTGGTGATTGGAAGTTCATCATAGAATCTTCACTCCTCTTTTCTAGCTCAACATCATCCTTGCTAACAATATCCATGCTTTGAAAATCAAGCGAATCCACCAAACTCAAAAAAAGTTTCTCCTTCACCACAGATTTGAGTATATGGAACAAGAGTTTAGCTACTTCACAAGATCCTCATTGTTCTGTATTTGACAATATTCACATAATCATACAGGTGGACATATTAAAGCAACTTTAGATCATGTACCATTCCTCAACATATTCTCAAAATTTCTAGTTCAACAAGATTAGAAACAATACCAGAAAAGTCTGCACACTAGAAAATCAACTAAGTACAAAGCATGCCGTGTTGGCAGGGTCCAAGAAGGGGCCGTAACCCAAGGGGTATGATGTGGTGCAGCAAATCAACTAAGAATTTAGTACAAATAAGTCAAAGTTAACCACTTCAAACATCTAGAACATACATCATACCAGTTAAAAACACAGAATGGAAAAAGAAAAATGCAAGGATCATGGAAATTGAAAAAAATAATAATCAAGAACTCAAAATATATTCAAACTATTATCATAACAGAGAAACCCCACAACCCCAAACAACATTATTATCCAAGAAAACACATTCCCAGTTCAATAAAGAGGAAAAGCATTTAATTTCAGCATCATAAATGTTCATTTCAAGACCCTAGTCAGAATTGAAACAGACACACATACCTAAGCTTAGCTCTGAAACAGTAAAAGACATGACTAAAAATGGGAAAGAAAGAAACATACCTCATTTCAGATTGTGTACTACTTTTGGAACTCTGTACACCATTTTTTTTTTAATTTGCTCATGTCCAAACTGTTATGTACAGAGAAGAAAACAGTAACTCTGCTTAGCAACCACAGTCAAACCAACAAGATTGTGAAAAAGAGGTCACGGCTTCAAGTTCCTGGCTGCGAAATCACCTTTATTAAGAATATTTTATTCAAATTTAATTAGACTCTAATATAAATATCGAACGAAAAAAACCATAGTCCAACACTTCAGAAGAAGTACTAATAGAAGAAAATGGGTAGTAGCATTTATTTGAAGTGAATAGAAAAAGGAAAGCTTGCATTAATATTGATGCCTACATAAAAAACAG
Organism: Solanum appendiculatum; assembly: GCA_018342035.1. Taxonomy (NCBI): domain Eukaryota; kingdom Viridiplantae; phylum Streptophyta; class Magnoliopsida; order Solanales; family Solanaceae; genus Solanum; species Solanum appendiculatum. The sequence goes on along the minus strand of JAGDQO010000043.1, from coordinate 304,188 downwards.
AGTCTTGATGATTAACCACCGCCACTGCTACTCTTAAAAAATTGAACAAATGTATTAAAATCAGTAGAATTTATTGAACTACTCTTGTTGTCAAGTTTGGTATATTTATCTTTAATTGATGGTCAAATTTAAAGAAAGTATGAGTAGTAATATAAAAATTAATTATGTTCAATTTAATTTTTTTAAATTTAAAATCATCTTGTAGTAGCGAATATATTAACGAGGGGACATAAAATCTAATCTCCTAAAAAACTTTGTTAATATGAATATGCACATATTTTTTACTCTTTAAAAAATTCATAATATTTCAAGAATGATCGAAATGAGTGAGAGGATTGCTTTCTAATGAAATCGTTTTTGATTTGTCTTATCATAAAGTTCACAATCGATCTTTATATATAAGGCTCAATCCTCTGTCTTACTTCGATAATTCATGTAAATTTTGATACTATTTAACCTTGTCTTTGATAAAGCCAATTTTAGTGTGGGTATTTGCTAACCTTTAGACTCTTTATAGCAGTGTAAAATATTGAACTCTTCGAAATAAGTTGTTATATGAAACAATATACAAATTGATTCATATTTTAACTATATGAAATTGTAAATTGATAATCAAATTTGATATGATGAATCTTTTACATAAGTAACAAAAAAATCTATCAAATATAATACTCCACTAATTATATTATTTTTAATATATGGATAATTAACTTTTTAACTAACAACCAAAGTACCCTTAAATGGTGCGATGAGATGGGTAAGTTTTCTCTCTTATGACATTAAGTCTACCAATCTTGTTTAGTCGATCATCAATGAGTTCTGAATATTAAATAATTATATGAAAAATAATCATATTTTTAGAAACTTCAGCAGGAAATTTGTCTATTTTAATTTGAAGAAAAAATATTTGGAAAATTATAGTACTAGTAATAAAAAGATGGAGTATCTTGTAAGGTCATTTTAAAGTTGATTCTTTTGAGCCAGGCAACTGATATTGCCAACTCTTGCCAGACATTATTTTTATCTATTGATGTAAAATAAAATAATTGCTCTGCCTATTCTTTATGCCTAGAGAGAAGAGCTTAGTTACAAAATATTTACTATATAATATGGTTTGTTTTATCCTACTTTTATTAGCTTGTTTTATCCTACTTTTATGACCACTTGGGTTATTATTACAGGTGACCTACATGTACCAAGTTTAGGTCTTTGCATCTTATTTTGATAATTTCCCTAGCTTATATAGATGTAGGCCTAGATATAGGAGCCCTGTCTAAGTATGGGTCTAGTATATATTACTCCCTAGCTTATTAATGATTGTGATTTCTAATATTTTTATTTGATTTTTAAATAATATATATTATTCTTCTTATCACAATTTATGCAGCATTGATAGAATTTTCGGAATCAATCAATATTTTTAGATGTTTTTAAATATTTTGAATTGTTAATTATCATGATTTATTGTATTTTTTATATAATTTTTAAATATTGTTAGAGTGGGCAAAAGTCCTACATAGATTGGAAAATGGTTTGGTGGTCTCCTTATATGGATTTGGGAAATCCTCCCCTCATAAGCTAATTTTTGGGGTTGAGTTAGGCCATGTGTCATATCTTTACAAATATAATCAATTATTTTAAAACTTTAGTTATTGTGTTTGTAGTACTTTTAATGTAATTTTAAAATATATTACAGATTAAAAGAAAAATAAGACAAATAAATTAAAATAGAGAGAGTACTAAATTTATCAGAAATACCTTTAACTAAAAGCAGACATGTCTGTGAACAATTGTCTACTTCTAACTCTGGAGTTTAAAGGGTTTGGTTTGAGTAGGACCAAAACATAATATTTGGAGTGCAATTCAGTGATGCAATGCACGAATTGCATGAGCCAAGTGTAGAAGTGAGACTTGACACACGAGTTATCCTCATGAGAGATAATTTCAAGTATCTTGGTCTTTAATCCAAAAAAAGTGGAGACATCAATGATGATGTCACATATAGTATTAGTGCGACATGGATGAAGTGGAGGCTTGTCTCCAAAGTCTTGAGTGGAAAAAAGTTATCACCTAAACTTGAATGTAAGTTCTACAGAGTGGTGGTTAGACCGATTTTGTTGTATAGGACAGAGTGTTTGCTATTCAACAACTCTCATGTTCAGAAGGTGCAAGTTGTGGAAATGAGGAAACTGAAATAAATGTGAAAAAATACTAGAAGCAATAAGATCAAGAATAAGGATATCCGAGCAAAGGTAAGAGTGACCTCCATTGTGGATAAGATAAGGAAAGTGAGGATGAGATGATTTGAGTATGTGAAGAGGAGATACATAGATGCTTTAGTGAGTAGGTGCAAAAGGTTGCATATAGTGGGTACGATGAGAGGTAAAGGTAGATCGAAAAAGTAATAGGGAGAAGTAATCAGATAGGACATGACACAACTTTAGCTTATTGAGGACATGACCTTAAATAGAAAGGTATGAAAATCGGGGGTTAGGGTGGATGATTAGCAAGTAGTGAAGTATTGTCCTGCTTTTTGACGAGATTAGGCTTGGTGGTGTCTGTCGTAGTACTAACTTTATTCTTGTAGTGTCTTGCTTTTAATTTCTATCACCATATGTTGTTTATCATGTTTCGATTATTACATTATTTTGTTATTGTTACTGTTTTTGTATTAGTGTTTATGTTTTCTTCACTACCTTTTTTTTTTTTCATACTTACTTTGATTTTATTGTACTCGGATCCACATGGATCCCCATAAGCAAAACACCTCTATCTCCATGAGGTATAGCTAAATTTTACGTATACTTTATCCTTCTCAAATTTCGCTTGTGATATTTCATTGATTATGTTATCGTTGGTGGTGGAACTTAGTAATAGAAGATGAGGAACTTATAGCTAAATTTCTATACATAGCAAGACAAGATATGGTGACACTCACTAATACTTATTACAGACTTCAAATGGCATGTAGTAAGTGCAGGTCAGAAGCAACATCAATCAATAGTGGTTTTTGGCCAAATTTGATGTGTATTCATAATGCTGCTCATCTCTTTTTCTTGGTTACCACAACATATATTACCGAATGATCATATGTAAGTTTAATAAAATAGTTCAATTTTGTGTGAATTACGGGTAAGGAAATTGTGTTTTACTTAAAGTGGGAAGATAAATAGGACTAATCTGGTTGACTTTTTCCCAGAATAGCACGTTATTGTCGTCTCAATTATTTTATTAAACTTTTGTTATTTTCCATTTAGCACACATATTTGGTCTGATGATATAAATAAGTAGTACTTTGGAAATTTCATTTTTTTAAAATCGTGCGATTTTTTTATTTAAAAAGTTTAAACTTAAGATATTTAATTAAAGAGGTACGAACATATTTCAAACCCATCATATCCTCTTGATGGTAGTTCGTTGTCTTTTTATTACTTATCATCTTTATATTATGCTAAAAGTGGAAAGCTCGAATAAAAAATGAAAACGATAAAGATATATGTTGGTAACTAATATTCATTGATGAAAGGGTTTATATTCATTGCTCAATACACTGCCTCCTTTGGCGACTATTAGAACAAAAATACAAATTATTCTTTTCAACAACAACGTTCAAATATAATTGATTCTTTAATCTTAACATCTTTATTATATTGTGTGACTAATTAATTAATTTAGGATAATTTAGTAAAACACTTTTTACTTTTTAGGAATGAGTAAATTTCCTTAAAAGGGTGTGTTCAAGTTAAAAGCACCTTATAGTATAGACTAAAAAGAGTATAATTCAAACTTTTAATGTGAATAAATTTCCAATAGATTTCAATTGCTTATTATTAATTCATGCATATCTAATACATTAAGATTTAATTATTTAAAAGTTTTGGAAAAAGAAAAACACACTACAATATGAACAGATTCATTAGAGGCATTAATTAAGACAATTAATTTAAGATATTTGACATAATTAATTTTGAATTGACCTGAAATAGAAAAAAAAAATTGGATGGAAGATTTTGGAAGAAAATGTAACAATAATTATTAGCCAATATAAAATATTTACTTGATTAGTGCTTGATCCTGCTTTTTTTGTGCTATATATAAATAAATAGGTATCACAATCACCTCCATAATTCATAACATAGTATAATTTTATATTCAACAAATAATCATGGAAAAGGCTTCAATGAAATTGCTCTTCTTAGTCACTTTCTGGCTTGTTGCAACTGGTTTGTTCTCTCTTCTCTCAAACTATAGAAATAAAATTTTCTTTTATGTGCTATATGTTGTTAAATTTTACTCCTTTTTAGTTACATTATTTGTCACATGATGGTTGTAGTACTGTTCTGCTATTATCTTTTGTTTTATTACTATTTATTGTCTCTTGTACTTTCATTATATCTTTTTCTATTCTGTTTTTGTCATCGGAAACATCTTCTCTACCTCATCACTAAGAAAGAGGGAAGATCTGCTTACAGTACTCTACCCTCCCTAGACTTCACTCGGTAGAAATACACATTGGATATGTTGTTGTTGCATTTGTTACATGAGAGTGATCCTTGGGTTGAAACAATTTTTAATTTTTTTTTTCTTGTATTTGAAAAAGTAGCAATTAATTAATTTGATATATTTTTTGTAATAATTTGCAGGATGTAATTTTATGGGTGGAATAGTAGAAGCAAGAAGTTCAACCCCAGGACCACCATCATGTAAAATTGATGAAGATTGCAAAAATTACTGCTCATTTTTTGGTGCTGGCACTGGTGTTTGTATTAATAATGAGTGTAATTGCCATTATGACCCAACTACCTATAAAGAAAACAAAGACACACAATTAAAAATGCACAAATAACTATGCAAAAAAGAGAAGAAGAAAATGTAATAGATTTTAATGCTTCTTTCATTTCTAATAAAAATATAGATTTATGAAAACAAACTTTCTTACCGTACACCTTATTTTTGTTTTGATTGTTATTTAAATTTTATTGTATTGAATCCTTTAAATCCATCGTTAGGTAACCTCCAACCTCCTTCACATAGTTGGAAGTTACCTTTAATACCCGAATTCATAAACAACTTTAAGGGTTTTCGCCTTTGTATTCTAACCTCCTTCACATAGTTGGGACATAGGTAAAAAAGACTGACCTATTTGATGAATTCCTTAGTCGTTTCGAAATAACATTTTCTTGTATCTGCTGGCACTGCTGCAATTGTCTTGGAGTACCCTGCTGCAGGAAGACAACAAAGACACATAACTGAAAAAACACAAATTTGTATTGCACATTGGAATGTAATAGAGTTTATGATAACACACTCTCTTCCACACAGACACAGAGAGATCAACCCTCATACAAAGAGCATGCAAACAATAGTAAACTCAGCTGTTTAACATATAGTTTGAATTTGATTTATAAAAGGAGATTTAATCGCGAGGGATATGAATATTTCACCACGTAGTGTATTTACTGCAACAGTATGAATATTGGGTAGCCTCTATTGATCTAAATATTCAACAGCCATGACTCTCTTTCCATACAGCAGTAGGCTAAAATTCTGTCTTCCAGGAAGCGATGTGTATATTTTTGGCATCACTCTCTAAGGAATAAATGATGCTAGTTGTAGACAAATATGACAGGAGAAAGAACCAAACTCCAACTGAAACCATAGTAACCATGAAAATGTGTCTTCCATCTAATGCTGTTTGTTCTTTCAAGTGAGTGATAAATGTTGAAAATGAACTTTATTATGATTTGAACTCAACTTCTCTGATAAACTGACTTATTGCACTGATCACAGCAAGAGGATTCTCTATATGTGTAGCATGACCAGAATGTGGAATTTCAACTATTTCTGGAACGTTCGTAGTCTCTGTGCTCTGGCACATTGTGTCACGCATCTTTTGACCAATGTTCTTAAATTTGACATCTTTCTCTCCAACAATGAACTGAAGAGGTACTCTGCAGCTCTTCAGATCCTCCCATAATGGCCTGTTATACATGAAGAATATAATTAGAACGTGGGGACTTGGAAAAGGGAAAAAATAGAAGATGCATCAACATGTTCTGGAATATGAGAGATACACATATTGACTTCACATCGCAACATGCAGTCTAACTAGAGATCTACTTAGGATAGCAAAAGATCAGAATGTCCTGGAAAATTCAAAATCCAAAGATGAGAAGCATGTCTCTAAGGTTACTTGGAGAAATATGAACATTTCATCAAATTGATTAGAACTTACATGAAGAAAGAAAAAAAAATCAATTTAAAGGGACTGCCCTATCAATGGATTCTATGCACTTCCTATTCCTTATGACAAATTCTAGCAGAAATTAATCACTTTTCAGTAGGGAATTATTCTCTCAAAGTGCAAACTTTGCACTTTTCCTTACTGGAGAAGCTTTTGACCATTAACTAAGAACCATATAAGCATGCTATTTCTACCTGTACTAACGTTCAGCAATTCATCCCCTTAGCTCTTCTGAAACCAAATATGAGAATTCTGAAGTGACAGTCATGGCTGAAAGCTGGAACTGACCCACTTAGACACTAGTGGCAAGAAAGACTCGTGAATGAACTTTTCTTCCTAAAAGGCTGTCATTTTTTCCTTTCTATCTAGTCTAATAGCTTTTCCTACTTGAACTTTGTATTTTCCTTTTTAGCCTCTTTCCCGAAAATTAGAAAGGAAAATAAGAGAATTCACACCACAAATTGAAAACAGCAAAAGATTTCTCATCAACTTACGGCTGTCTCCCAACACTCAGATCTGCTAATACTCTCCCAAGATTTTTCAGATCACAATGCTGCAATCGGCTCGCACGTATTTTTTTAAAATGTGGATGAGTTCTTAAACTGCAGGATGCAAACATATTTAACATGTTAGCAATTGGTATGGCACAAATATCTCATGTAGCACAAAGCAAGAGTAGATGCAAACTCCTATAGAGAGAATCTCATCAATACCTATTCCAGAGATCTCCAGAATACCAAGCATCTAAAAATGGCTCTAAGCCAGAAGCAGCAAGAGAGCAGGCGAAAAAATCATCCTTGGCTCTACGTACTTTTCTTGCCTCTTCATCTATCAATCCAGGACTTCCAGATATTATAACAGCTCCAGCAACCTTCCATCAAGAATATTGAACAATCATATTAACTGGGAAATTTTCTGCAACATACCGTGGAATATATTTTTAGACAGTATACCTTGTAATTGTATCTTAGAGCCATGTAGAGTGAAACCCTTGCTCCCATAGAATATCCAACAAGAACAACTTTTGGACACTGTAGACTGTCAAACAACTGCTGCAATATTTTTGCAAAGGCCATAATTGACAACCCTGGTTCCTCCAAATCACAATCCTGGCCGAGCAACTTTGATCTTCCATGTCCAGGTAGGTCCACTGCAATGCATCTAGCTGAGCTTGATATAGCCTTCATAACAGATATCCAATCTCCTCCAGTTCCAAGGAAGCCATGAAGAAATACTACTACACTACTCTGCATAGCTCAGATTGTGCATAAAAGTATATCATTGGGTACTTCAAGGTTAATGAGAAATAGAAAAATTGTTACCATGTTAAATAACAATATTTCTTTAGTGATAACCGTGGTGTCTGAGCTAGCTGGCGCACACCTCGACTAGTTCCACAAGATACCTGCCACCTCCCACTAGCAACAGGTACCAGGTAACTCTGTCCACCAAGGTTAGAAAAGATGGGAAGAAATCACCTAGTATTTTTGCCGGAATTTGAACCTGAGACCTCATGGTTCTCAACCCACTTCATTGACCAATAGGTCACACCCTTGGGTGCAGCAAAATAATAATATTTTACAACCATAATTGCTAGAAATGGACTTATCATGAAAGAAATCAAGCAGGAAAATTAAGATGTCATCTGGTACCCATTGTCAATTGTTTTACCCTATTTTTTGTCCAGCCAGATTCAGCACAATTAGATTGCAGTAAACTTCTTCAACTAGCTACTAAGCATTACCAGAAAACATAATTTGACTACTTACATCATCCTTCTTTCCAATTTCTTGCACGTTAAGACAGATGGAGGCACCTTCAAGATCTGCCACAAATTCATATGCATGAAGTTCTCTGGAAGTACAATCAGGAACAACTGCATCTTGGTTGAATTGAAAATGCTGCAGGATTTGAGCAGCGTCAGTGACAGATGCCTCCACAACACCGTTGCAAGGATTACAGCCAATCATTAAAGGCCTTCTGCTAACATCTTCCCTAAGCCATTGATAAGTTCCAAGACCGTGGGCTATGCAAGAGTTCTCTTCCTTGTTAAGCATTCTACCTGTATCTAACTTCATCAGGTCAACATACCGTGAGAACAGAATTAGAGCTGACAAACCCAAGGAACTTTCAAATGTGGCACTGATAACAGCCATCTTTCCATGCTGGTGAGCCCATCGTGCAAGCAATGCTGCATTTTCAAAACCGCCAACGACGCTTGGTTTGATAACCTGACATGATTTGGAAACTGCTTTTATTTGTAGTAACAAAGTCAAATCCAATTACCTAGTTACTGTAACTGTAATCCTACTTTGATCAAGATCACAATTTTGATAATAATTGGACTTTTCCTTTGAAACTTCAGTAGATGCGGCAATCATGAAGTTCAGTCTATTATTTTCAGTTTTCATACGGTGATATCCTTTCAAACATAGAGTGATACAAGAATAGGTACATAAGACAAAGTAGAGGATTCACTTCATATGAAGAATCTAATGACTGTAGCTGTAGTCATTATTTTTGTTTATATATTTTTTTTCAAGATGGAGAGGGGGATGTGACCCTGCTCTCTGTCCTGTGCAAGTAAATGGGTCTCAAGAGACCGGATGATTCATTTCATTAATTACTTTGGACAATAAGATTGAAATTTTTATGCAGATCATTACAAGATTGACTCATATATATACAAATCTAATAGGGAAGAATTCCTTTTTTAAATAAGTATCTAAAAGGGACAATTTCCAAATATAGTACCTATGTACAACAATTCAAAACATGCCACATTCTAAGTAATGATAGACCATAATACCCTGCAGACTTACAAAAGCAACTATCATTGGGTGAGTGAACTTTGCAAGCACTTTAAGGTGATTTTTTCTTATACTGTTGATAGTTTCATCCAGAGCTACTGGTAAGCCAGTCTCCTCGCAGAACTTGATTATATCATCTTCATCATTAACAGGCTCCTGAAATAACCAAAATTTAATTCAAGTATCTAATATTATAGGAACTGAGAAATAATGACAGAAATGAATCCCCAACATTTAGGCAAACTATGATGTTGAATTGTCTGAACATTAAAACGATGGCCGAGGGACAGAACACAAGCAATTTATCCTTTTCTAAACTATCAATCCCTGAGACTAGGTATCCAGTAGATTGAACCTTTACAACTTAAAGATATAATGCTGCCCCTTAGTTACGGTAATTTAATGCCTCAGGATGTTATTTCTTTAATGGATTTCTTAACAAGTCACGTCTTATTATTGCCTTTTGCAACTATCTTAACTTTTATTTTATTCAAGACTAAAATCTCTTTTATACCTCTTCAGTAATGTAACTTAGTAACTCTAAGTTATCACTGTATTGCTCTATTTGTGTGGTGTAGAAACATGAAGTTCGTAGAATATAAGTATTCTGATATGCCAGTAATGCTGCATATTTTGATGTAAAGACCAAGATATGTTGAGCTTCAGCATGAATATTATTTGAGTCTACAATATCGAAGGAAGGTAAGAGGGGAAAGAGGAAAGATCAATGGCTTCTGAAGAAATAGATGACAAAATGCATTTAAATCTGTTGACAAGCTTAATTGTAAGAGATGCATCTTAGTCTAATTACTAGCTTCATTGTAGGAACTGTGTATCCCAATTAGGTGTAACTAAATATTCTCTAATTATTTTCTTTCCCAGAATAGTTGTAGAACTCACTCATGAGATGCAAGGATATACTGAAATACAAAGAAGCCTCTCTTTTCACTCTACAAAATCTTACTCCCTCCATCTTGGAAGTGTTCTCAGTGGTTCTGGCCCTAAAAAGGCATTTTGCTCCCTAAATGCTTGAAATTATGACTAGCTTACAAACATCTAACAATTGCTTTGGTGCATTACCTCAATATACTGCAGGCCACTATCTTTTACAGAAAGGCCAAATTTAACAGCTTCATCATAGTTCCAACTTCGATTTGCATCAGCACGCAGCTCAATCTCCCAACCAATTTTCTTTCTTACCTCCTTTATAATTGCAATGTCCACAGTGGGATCTGCTTGACGTGCTACCTGTGTGGAAAAAAAATAGTTAAACTTTTTTACAAATTGGAATCATAACAGCTTCCACTGAAAGTTAAAAAATTACTATCAAGTTTCACATTTTGTAAATGATACTCCCACCTTTAGCTTTATAGCAGTAAATCCTTCTCTGACAAGTGTTGTTGCAACAAGAGCCATTTCACTGGGACCACCATTAGACTCAAGCAGTGCACAAACTTTGACATCTAAAGAACTCCCAGTTGATTCTTCTGTTTGTCCACAGAGTACATTCAACAGGTTTGAACCTTTTCTAGCTGCAATAGCATTGAGGACAGCCATCTCCAGGCCAAATCTCACACTAGGGAAGATTGAATTGGGCTAGAAATGAAGTGAACATAATTCAGAAGTAGTAAATTTGGAGAGATATATGGGGCAGCCCGGTGGATTAAGCTCCTGCTATGCGCGGTCTGTGGAAGGGTCGGACCACAAGGGTCTATTGTACCCAGCCTTGCCTTGCATTTCTGCAAGAGGTTGTTTCCACAGCTTAAACCCGTGACCTCCTAGTCACACGGCAGCAACTTTACCGGTTACACAAAGGCTCCCCTTCAATTGCAGCATCTCTATATGTGCCTATTACTATCCCTCAAAAAGAAGATGCATCAACCTACCTGGATACCTAAGCTTAGCCACAGCCAACGAGAAAATGAACCCTTCAGCAAAGGAAGGGAGTGGTCAACAGTAGCTCCTTCCACAACATGAATAAGGAATTGAAGCTGCTCTTCCACATCAAGTAGGTTTTCTTGATGGATCTCAAGCGGTGCAACCTGTTATATTAATAGATGACAACCCAGAATTTTTCAGCTTTCCAGAGTTCTGTCTAGAAATTGGAGAGGAAAGCACGGGAACCAAGAGATGGAGTGGGAGGAATAAAGCAATACATTGTCAATAACTTTAAAGCTTATTCTTGAAAACTTGGTTTATTAAGAAAATCTGGGTTACAAGTTGAATATCTTATATGCTCTTCATTTCTCTCGAGTGAAAAAGTACAAACAGCAAGATGACATGTTTTACTAAGTTAAGTAGACTAAGTTGCCTACTTTAGATAAGTATCTTCAATTAATGTTTCTGAAGCAATACAAGGAAAAGCTCACCAATTTACTATATATGATTCTGTTAGGTTTACAATATTTCACACTTTCTCCTGACCCTAATTATGAGGCAGACGAGGTTTCCTTTTAATGACTCATGAATTATGCCTGTTCTGATTCAACTTCATAAACAAACATGGCGGTTCCGACAATATCTGGCTGTTCTGACAATATCATGTATTATTTGCATATATGTACAAAAAGGAATGTTCAACTGAGCCTTCAACTACTGCACAGCTGCACCATCTGTATCAAACTGGATTATCATAGTATGAAAAAGAAAAGCTATCCTCAGCCTAAAAGCAAGTATTAGCAGTCACCTTTAGCTAAGCGTATCTCACTTCATCATTTCCTGTTGCAAGCTGTCCAGCTATCACAGTTTTAGAGTAGCTAATTTATGACATGCACAAGACATTCTACGCTAAAAGCTTCTCTTATTTCTATTAATTAATTTGCATGTATGATATAATGGGATTATTAGATAATAAGACCAATGATGCTTAGAGGCAAGGCCAAAGATGAGAATTACCATGCCATCCAACATCTGTTGTGACTTGTGAGAACCCAATCATGAGAACTTAATATTTAAGGTCAGCCTTTTCCATGACCATTGACCAGTTCATTAGATTGACACAGTCAATCATCCGTATGCAAGAGAAATTCATTTATCAAGAACGAGCAAGATGATTTGGCAATCCCAGGACTAGAAAGCATTCACAAATAATGAGGTGAGTTGGATGAAAATATGGACTTCATAATCATCAACAACACTTCATGGTTTCAACCTCAATGTTATATACTATATATATCATGAGGTTTTAAATTTAGCTGTAACTGTGCACTCTAAGCAGGTATGTCACTGTCACAGCCCAAGTCCATGGCATGTATTGTCTGCCTTGGCCCAACAGACCTCACTAGTTTGTCCCTTGGGCTATGTCATCATCAAGTCCAAGAGCGTGGGTACCATGTGAACTTGTGGTCTATCTTTATATAACATTTTCTCTCTCTTTTAGATGTGGATTTGCCTAAGGTGTCATGTGTAACTCTACTTCATAAGCTTGTCATACTAGATGTCTACCCCTTCTTCTTAACATGCTTTCATCAGTCCGCCCTCTGTCAAAGGAGTCATATACACCCCCTTTTAGGGACTAAGTTTTCTCACTGATGTTCACCCCCACCGTCATACTATGGGAATATGATCTGATAATTTGTCACAATCCACAAGTACTGTCCGCTGTGGCCCAACAGACATCACGGATTTGTCCCATGAGCTATGCGTTCATCAAGCCCAAAAGCACGAGTAACATGTGAACTTGTGATCCAACTTATGTAGCACTTCGCCTTTCTCTCCCTTCATTGCCTACGGTGTCATGTGTACCCCTTTTCTAGAAAGCTTGCCATTCTTTCCTTTTGACCCGTCCTCATTATCCTACCTTCCGTCAGGAAAGTCACAATCGCATGAATTCAGCTAATGTTATGTTTCTGATAATGGTGAAGTACAGTTACTTGCTTTTAATTCATTTATTTTATTTTATTTGGTTAACTTTTAATACATTTTGGAGAATCCATACAAAGTACTCATACCTATTTAATAACCACTCAATATTCATATGTCAAAGCAAACAAAGGATCCATGTAACATAGCTAAATACTACCTATGAAAATTTCAAGAACAAATGCTAGAACCATGCACAAATAGCTGCTTAGTTGATGGACTATCTACCAAACATGAGATCCTCCCCGAGGAGGGTGAGAATCAAAAAAAGATTGTGAATTACCTCTCCATATCCAGTATTACCATCTTCAAGATACAAACTTATAATGAAGCCTTCTCGGTGGTAGGTGGATCTGTGACTGGCAGAAGATGAAGTAGGAGGAGAGGACAGCTGAATTCTACCATACACAGTATGAAAAGTCGTGTCAACTTTTCAGGACCCCAGACAGAAAATGTCTGCAGTATATAAATGCTAACCTATATTTCGAGTACTGCATTTTACCAACTTTGCGGGGTATGAACCCATCATTCGTGGAATTCAAAACAGTTAGTTTTGAAAGGCTGTTGAAAGCATGATCCACTCCTTGCTGTGAAACTTTTCTCAGCATACTGAAAGAAGAAAATGTCTTAGTTGAGAATGTTTTCACTAGTTTAAATTGATAAGACATTGGACTTTAACATAACTACCTATGAAAGGCAGCATTGGCATCAATGGTGCTATCAACCTCTATAACAAAATCTTCCTTGTCCATTTGAGATGCTAATAGAGCATCTTGTAGTTCCATTTTGCTCCGTACTTTCAAATGCTTCACACTGCAAACAAAGTATAACAAATTTAAGGAACCAAGTTTGGTTAAAGGCTGTGAAAAGGCAATATCAACTTTAAACCAATATTTGTATCAAACTATTAGAAGAAACTTGTCTCAGTTAATTAAAACGAATTTCTTACTAAAGAAATAAGTTCTAGAAGAATGCAATGATAACTTTGTGATATAAGACACATAATTATGGTGCGAGAAACAAGCTATGATACAGTATGGGATAATATAACATGGCACCCTAACATTCTAACTTACCCCCGAATAACTATTCTTTTCTATTTTCGGCAACCATTATAGCAGTACAAGTTTTATTTCAACTGAACATTCTGGCCACATCAAACCCTTTTTATATGACTGTTTTAGCTGCACCACGTTTCTTTCCGGTAATCATTTTGGCAAAACAGAGCCTCTTTTCTATGATTGCTCTAATGGCTATTGGCTAGGCATCTCTTCTCGATGGCCATTCTAGAAGCATAACACCTTTTTCCTGGCAACTGTTCTTGCAGCACATTGCCTCTTTTTTCAGTGACCATTTTGGTAGTACCATACCTCTTTCCAGCCATTCTCAGGAAGCCAGTGTTTCTCAGGATGCCTGCCACTATAACTGTTTCATCAATATTCGGTGATAACAACTTTTTCCATAAGTTTTTCAAACAACCTTTCCATCATCAACCTAATTTATATTTTTCAAAATAAGAAAATCTAAGTCGGTTTTGGCACCTCGAGATTCAGAAGGCATGTCAGAATACTGTGTTAGTCTGGTAATGTTAAAAGTAAGAATACTCAAAGTGTTAAGTACTTCAGTTGGATACTGTCTCACCTTGGACAAAATCAAATGTTGTATTATGTTTGACACCTGAAACTGTCTATTGTATTCATCAAACATCTTCATTCAATCTCTAACTATTTCACAATAAGAAAAACAAGAGTTTCGTTAAGCGGCCCCTGTCGATAGGCAAAAGCTACTAAGTCTCTACTAAGAATATGAACTTTGAAACAAGACGTAATATGAATCATCTTTAAAGATGTAATATACTTGGGTCAATGCCAGAAAATTCATGCATCCATCTTTAAAGGGGTAATATACATATTATAATGACATTATAACAAAACAACATACAAGAAACATATTAATTTCACTACAAAATGCTTGTCCTTCATGGCTAAATTTTAGACAGCATGATGGCAGATGGATATAGGGGAATGAAAATATGGAACTACTAGTAATCTATAAGGAAAGAAGTTCCCCATCGAAAGTGTCCCCCACTGCAATAAAAATGTGAACTTCATAATAAGATTGCTGCTAGAGTAGGCAGTCCTATAATCTTTACGAAGAGATATTCATATAACATTTTGAGTCCAAAGATTTTGTAAGTAGATAAAGCACTTTGGTAGAGTGTATTAGTAAAAATAATGCATGCATTAACTTTGTGTATTAGTAGTACCTTGTTTGGTACACTTTTTCATGCTATGTATAACTAATGCAAGTATACTCTATTGTGTATTGAGGAGTGTATTACTAATACCATGGATTTCTAGGTATTAGTAATGCAAAGGGATTTAATACATGCATTAGCATGGTTAAAGACCAATTAACCCTCAAAATCCCTTTTACATCTTTTCCACCTTAATTATGGAGGATATTTCAGTAAATAAATATTTTTATGCAATGCAAGCTTTTTTAATACATCAAACCGAACTATGCATAAAAAAAAGTCTATGAATGATTAATGCAAGCATAACTAATATAGGCATTACTAATGCAAGCACTACTAATGCACTCTATTTAGAGTTATTTTTATACACCCTACCAAACGACCCCTAAATATCATAAAAGGGGGAGATATCCTGATGCAACACTGATTCCAATGCTAAGAAGCTGTGAACCTGCTTGCTTCAATAAACCTCCCTTACACCCTAAGACACATATTGTTCAGGAAAATCAAGTTGAAAACAGGTTCCTCGTCATACTTGAGAAGGACCTGTAATAGATGTTTCAAGAGCAACTGATAATACAGGGAAAAAGAAAAGAATAAGAGATCTAAGGGAGCAACTGACAGAAACAGAGATGTAATAGATATATTGGCTCTCTATCAGTTAAAAAATGAAGGTCCCAGAATCCAAGTAGGAGACAAGGCGAGCAGTTTGGGTGAATCATAGAAATGTGTGTTCTTCAGGAAAATTGAGTCATGCACTGATGCACATGCCGTGCTCAAGAACGAAGCACTGGAGGGCACAAGTCCAAGATTGGACAACATACACGGTGAAAGAGTAGGAACCAAAGAAGACAATGAGGAGAATAGATTGTTGAACAGGGAGACATCTCAAGGGTATTTGTACAAGTTGTCCACGATACTCTGGCACCTAGATTGATATTGTTGAGTCCCAAATCGGAGTAGGAGGTGTAATTTAGTCTCTTTATATGTTCTTGGGCAATCCTCAAAGCTCATTTGGAGTTGAGTTAGGTCCAAGGCCCACTTTTTGTTGTTGTATCAAAGTTAATCCCATGTCAATTATTGGTTTACCCAATGTTGGACACTCATATTATATTGTCCATGCTCCAGATGTCCAGTCCTGATTATATGGTCTTGGGTCATCCTCACTACAAGAGCTAACTTTTGGAGTTGAGTTAGGCTCAAGGTCCATTTTCTTATCAGTTACCTCAGATGAATAATCTTATCAGGAATAAGAAGATAAGAAGGTCGAGGTTGGCAGAAGAAGCAGAAAATCAAGATGTAACTTTAGAGCTGAAAACTAGAAGTGAAATTGTGACATAAATACAAAATTAAAACCATATATTAACAGCAATATATACGTAACACAAACAATAAAATAAACTGATGTTTAATGAAAGTAGCAACAAACATTTCTTACCCATGTGCCATGCATAGGTTGTCAATTGAAACATTATGAGATGTGTAGAAATACTGGTCTAAAATGCTTCTTGCAGTCATATTCGCAAGAGGAAGAAGACTGAATATGGCACCACCACGGTTGTTGTTAACAACTATAGTCATGGGCTTCCGCAGCATCCTTCAAACATAAAAGAAATATGTATCATTTGGTGAGTATAACTTTTCAAGTAATTTTCCATACATGAAGCAGAAAGATCTTTAACATAATAATATATCATCTAAATCATATGCTATGATAGAAGTCAAAATCAAATATATCCCATCGGTCCACCACATGAAAAATTCAAGCATGATTCATACGATCTGTCCCAGGAACCAAAACAATTGACTACCCATCATAACAAGCAATGGATAAGAAGGAATTCAGTATTAAAGGAGCATGCATAAGCAGTAGGAACTTGAGATAAAAGACTTCCCTTCTATGAAAACAAGAAGTCCAATTAAGATATTGAAGAAATCAATCAGTTTGAATTGCATTTTTGGTAGGAACACAAGTACAAGGCAGAGGAGCAAAAACCCAATAAACACGACAAAGGAAGTTCTGCAGCATCAATAAATACTTAGGAAAGAGAAAATTCGAAAAGTAGCAACACCGGGGGGTTGCTTTATGACATGTTTTATCTAAAACCAAAAGGCAAATAAGGATAATAAAAAAGAAAACTAAAAATGGTAATTTCACATCATAACTTCATTTCTCTATAATAATACATGTCACTAATTGAATCAGCTCTAACAAAGCAGCATTGAAGGATGTTAAACAGAACGGAAAGAGAAGAAAAATAACACTACTCACTGCTTTCTCAAAAGGGACAGCCCATTTGTATCATGCAGAAAAGAAACATCTCCAACTACACAAAGTACCTAAAAAGAAGCACAATGTTAAACTCCACACAATCATCTGTTTATAATGCATGAAATAACAGAAGAAAAATCTCCAGAACAAAGGTGAACCTCAGAAAAATGATATCACTTCATGCTAGTGATTTTGAATGTTGAACATTGTACAGGGACTGGAAGCTAGAGCAAATTGAACTGAGTGATAATCTAATTGCTAAGAATTGTATTAGTTTCAGAAACTAAATGGGCTTTTGACCAGTCTTAAAAAATATATGAGGTGTCTTTGCCAGCCATAGTGGAGTGTGATATTCATATTTTATACTACTTTTCATTGGTGCCAGCCGATTCTATATCTTGCATCACACCTCAGCCAGTGAGCGAAAATGTTTGCTCCAAGATTGTTCGACACAAAAAGCTATAAAATAAATCAGCATAAGAATTGTAGTGAGAAGCAGTTACAAGAAGTAAACAAAAGTCACCAAACTTCAGTGACCACATACAATGAAAAAAAGCAAAGGCCAACATAATGGGAGTTCTTATTACACTACATTCTTGGTAAGAGCAACGTGATTCTGTAATTAGATTCCAATGAATGCAATGATTACTAACCAAATATTGCTATTTAGATCAAAGTTTAATCCACTCACTCTTTTGTTGCATCCAACTGCAAAACCAACAGCTGTGCTAAGCAGACCATCAATACCACTAGCTCCTCTATTAGCAGCGACCTGAATAAAGTGGCAAGCTAATTCTGAGCTGAATGTGACTGCATCCTGGGTAGGCTCTACCCAGTTACAGTTACATGCATACATGTCTGCATCACGTATTGGCATGCTGTTACCCAAAAATACAGCAGACTCGCAGTGAATAGCTTCCAGAGTCATTTGTGCAACACAAGGCTCAGTCAAGGAGTACTCAGAATTGATTAGAAATGAGATATCCCATGCAGCCTATATAACAGGAATGGAAGTCAATAAAATAACTAAGATTGTGGCAAGGAATAGTTATGAGAATAGGATGAATAATAAACACAAGCAATAGTCATACTATAAGAGGAACCAGAAACTCAAACAGTTACTAGCTGACTTAACAAGAAACAAACATACACTTTTTCTCCCTTGAGAAGCTTTCAAAAATAACCACATCGTAATAGAGGACTTCTTTTTATGATAGTGGTGTTTGGGCCAGCTCGCATACACCTTGACTATTACACCAGTACCTGCTATCCCCCACCAACACTGGCACCAAGTAACTTTGTCACCCAAGGCTTAGGCAAATGGGGAAAAAATCAACTAGTGGATTTTGCCTCTAGTGGGATTTGAACCTGAGATCTCATGGTTCTCTTCTACTTTATTGACCACTAGACCATATCTTTTTTATAACTGCAGTGTCCGAGCCAACTTGCGGGCACCTCGACGAATTCCACGACATACCTGCTACCTCCTACCAACAATAAGTATTACGCACTGTCACCCAAGGTTTAGGCAACTGGGAAAAAATCACCTAGTGGATTTTGCCTCTGGTGGGATTTGAACCTGAGACCTCATGGTTCTCTTCTACTTTATTGACCACTAGATCATACCTTTTTTATAATTGTGGCGTTCGGGCCAACTTGCGCGCACCTCGACCAATTCCACGGGATACCTACTACCTCCCACCAGCAATAGGTACCAGGTATTCTGTCCACCAAGAATTAGACACATGAGAAAAATCACCTAGTATTTTTTGTCTCCACTGGGATTTGAACCTGAGACCTCATTGTTCTCTTCCCACTTCATTGACCACTAGGCTACACCCTTGAGTGCCACTAGCCCATACCATTGGGTGAATTAAAACTGAGGATTTTATGTAGCAAGCATCATATTATTGTATTCTAATAAAATTGCAGGCAGGTACTTAATAGGAGGAAGTGTTCTGTTGAACTCCTCAGTCTTAACTTAGTTGCTCATAGCTTTGTCCGATGCTTTGCAATGCCATGCAGGCAAATATCTGGAAATGTGGAATCTTGAAAATCATATGCATTACTAACACTGGCAATAGATTTAGAGGTACATATCTATAGAATATATGCATATTTGATATCACATGCGCTTGCAGACAAAGCAGACACTTAGATTGATAGAGAGAGACAGAGACAGAGACAGACAGATAGAGAGAAAAATTCATGGAAAATATCAAAAGTTTAGCTTCGATCTACACATCTCCTAGTACTTTAATACTAGTTCTATAATATCTATTACAGTAAAATGATAGAGCTGCAATTACGAGTTGATGATGTCAGAGTTATCCTTTTTCTATCTTTTACTTATATTTGGAGGAAGGAACAGAGTAGAAGTTCAAGGAAATATGTCACATACAGAAAATATAGATATTATACGCAGATTCACAATTTGCAGTATGGAAGATAATACAAAGTCAAATAAATTACATACCACACTGTTCAATGCTTGTAAAAAACATTCCCATTTTCTCCTAGTATGTGGTGTACAAGCTGTGATCAAATAATCTGCAAACTGAGGAATCGCACACTGGATTCTATGTGTTACAATATGTGAAGGATCATGACGACTTGGATGATTGTCAACCATTATATATGAACATGGAAAACAGATCTCTAGCAGTTGAGCCACACGCTTGCTTGTTATCCGACTTCCAATCTGTTACATGTACCAACTGAATGAAGTTCCTTATTTGGCCATAATTAACTAAATACATGTACCATGAAGCATAATTTCATATACATATAATTTAACAGAATATATTGCTCCTACTCGTTGAAATCCAACTTAAGCAATACAAAATTCATCTCCATGACATGATTCAAAGAATATAAAGTTTCCTACAAGAAAACAGAATCACTCATGAACAAAGGGGAGGTTTTCAAGCAATGGAGGAAAGTTATCTGCAAATCAACTACACCCCAGCAAATGTTCATACATTCACTTAAGAAAATCAGCATAAGAGGTCAAATGTTTTAGTATTGTATGCTTAGGGATGGCAATGGGGTAGAGAGGGGCAAGGCAGGGGAGGACATAAATGGGGCGGAGCGGGGAAAATTTTATTTTGGTAAAAATTCCGTTGGGGCAGGGCGGGTGGTGGGTTTTGGAGAAAATGGCCTAAGCCCACAAAAGTTAGCAGAGTAGCGATCATGTTATAAAAACTTATATCCATTCCGCTTTATGCGAGCACATTGCATTACAACATTAGTATATAATATGTCTTAAAGAAATAAGGATCATTATCAACAGAAAAAGGGAACATTACAATTTGTCTTAAGGAAAGATTATTCAGTAGCAACATAAATAAATGTTACCAAATTCAAGAGGATCTGGAGAAATAAATGCTCACACCCAATTTACAAGACTGGATCAAAAAGAAACATTTCTATTATGTGTCAAATAGACAACTGTTTAATTTGAATACAATAAAAGTTTAATTTTGCTTTTCATAATTGTGTGTCTAGTGCTTTAGTAAAGCAAAGTAACAAATGCCAAGATGGGGACCAGAGAGATAATTGTTGTAGCCCTTGGATTGAATGAGAGAATAAGGCAATGTCACTATTACATATTTATTCTACTTTCTGGACACACCAAACATTGCGGTTAAATTTGGTTATATTGTATAAGGTAGGTATGTCTAATATATAAAGTTCAACTAAAAATCAAAAAGTTAAAAAACTAAATAGAATACTGCAAAATAAAAATGTAGAGAAAATATGAAAGAAAGCATAAAGGGAGCAGGATAGGTCAAAATCTTAGCAGGTCAATGATTGCCCCCCCCCCCAACACCCCATTTACATCCCTACAGTATACTCTTAAACTATTTGCCTCCACTCTAAGCAAACTTTAAGCTCTTAATAAAAGAAACATGTATTAATTTAAATGGTCATTAAAATGTCCCATCACCGAGCGAGATTATTCTCTTTGAACTAGCAGATGCAAATCTGGTTTCTATGAGGGATCTTTGTAGATAACCAGCTCCCGCTGTCCTTTTTGGTGTCAGGAGTCACTGGTCTCTGCTGCGAAAATTGATGCATTGCTCCCCTTTCAAGCAATCATTCAAGTTTTGTTCATTTCTTTATAATCGTTCAAGCAAAGTTTATTTCTTCAGTGACTGTTCCAGTGCCACTATCTCTCTAACAGCGATGCTTCTACTTTCTACGCGATCAGCACCCTCCTCTAAATATGGTCTTTCTTGTCATTGTTCTGTTAATTCAAGTTACATTTGATAATATCCTTGAAATTTACAACACCATATTTGTTTTCAAAAGTTAAGAATAGATTACTTTCAACATTTTGTTGTTGTTGTTGTGTATTATATAAGGAAATGGACCTTCGGCCTAACCCAACCTCAAGCAAGCTTTTGGGGTGTGAGTCAGGCCCAAAGCCTAACTCTATATGGTATCAGAGTCAGGCCCATTCCAATTTATGTTTCACCGATGTTGGGTCCCCATATTAAATTGTCTACGCACCAGATGTCCAGTCCTGGGTGTGAGGTAGGGTGTTAAGTCCCACATCGGTAGGATGAGGCAATTGTGTACTCCTTGTATGAACTTGGGCAATTCCCCCTTCATAGGGTGAGGATTGTTCAAGTCCATATAAAGAGACCAATTGCCCATCCCTTTTGCGATGTGGGATTCTTAACACTCCCCTGCACGGCCAGACCTCGTAAACTGGAGAGTGGACAATTTAATATGGGGGCCCAACATTGGTGAACAAAGAATTAGGATGAGTCTGACTCTGATACCATGTAAAGAAATGGCACATGGGCCTAACTAAACCCCAAAAGTTAGCTTATGAAGGGAGGATTGTCCGAGTGCATAATTGCAACCAAATTTTTGGAGAGTCCAAGCAACATAGCAACCATTCAATCACATGTAATGTTTGCTGGTTTTACAGCTATTTTCTAAACTTATCTTCTGCCCAAATCCTGATTAGGTTCTTTACATCGCATAACGCTCACATTGCACTCATCTATTTCACTCAACCTATTCCAATTCTAGATGAAACATCTTTGTAGACAATACTCCATCTATCTTAATTGTTTGCGTTAAGACACTACAATCTCGTCTAATCTCATTTCATCTTCGTTCTTCTTATGAATGCTAATTTGCTGGCATATATTTACACTTCTACATATCCTAAAACTTTAGTTTATCGGGTATTTCTTCATAATTCCAACTATAAATTGACTTGGGAGATCTCTTTATATGACTTGGGCAATCTTCACCGCTTGAGCTAGCTTTTGGGATTGAATTAGGTCCAAGATCCATTTCTTTAACATGACTCATTAGTGTAATGTCACAAGAATTGTACGACTTTATAAATCCTTTGTCCTTATATTTCGAAATCAAAGTAGTCTTTCTCCACTCATTTGATTATGATATTGAATTGCTTAGCTAGCCATATACAACCAGAAGGTTCCACATCATTTTCAGTACAATAAGAGAAATTAAGACAAGCCATCCGTCATTAAACAAAATAGACATTACGGAAGGGTCAATAATCAGAAATTTTGAAAGACCCTGGAAACTAATTCTCTTATGAGTCATTCCTATTTCAATCATAAAATACGTTGCTCCAACTTGCCCCAATTTTGAAGGATAGAACCACAAGTATTCTTCCCATCCTACTATCTATATTTTTATATTGTTAGACACAGACATGAAATGGAGAAAGTGAACCAATGACATCTTCTCCAAAGGAATCAAGAACCAATGACAGAAACAGGTTCATCCTAAACATAGTGCATGCAGCTAGATCAGAGAGAACCTACACAAGCACATACCTGGACTATCACATCTGCCTTCATCCAATCCTTGATGGAGTCTGAAAGTAGCATATGATCTAGATGATCGATAAAAAGAATTCTATCTTCAAATTCAGGAAATGGAACAAAATATTTTCTCAGTCGGAGACCTGACAGAATGTCAACTACAACGGGCCATGAAAGGTGTTTAGCAAGGAGAAGAACAGCCCATATGTCATCCTCCCGGTGTATAGCGCCAATCACTAGAAGGCCTCTATTTGCCTTTTTTATCACTTTCAGAGCTTCATCCATAAAGGTATTGTAATTGCATCTATAAGAATGTTGAACTCGGATATAGCTGGTAAAAGGTACACTGGTTGACATCCAAGAGTCTAACCCTCTTAAACAAATAGGGTTCCATGTTCTTGGACTATTTTCCAGTGGTTCTCGAAAAGGACAGTTGATATGAACTGGACCACTTGGTGAAGAAGTTGCAATATGAACAGCCGAGTCAATGGAGGTAAGCACCAATCTTGCAGAAATATCATCACTGGGCGCAGGAAGACTGAGGAAGTGCCTCACAAATGGACCGAAATGATTGACCTGATTGATGGCTTGGTTTGCTCCAACATCTTGCAGCTCTGGAGGTCGATCTGCTGTAAGTAACAGCAGTGGAACAAATTCTTGACTGGCTTCCACGACCTGTGCATTTTCATGGAACAGTTTAAAAATGACTTGATGCAACATTGCAACTAAATAGAATACTACCATCAAGAAGAAGGGAAATCTCTAAAGAGAATTAAACTTTTTCCTCAAATATAAGTGGATGCTTTAAAGAGGAATGTAAAATTATGCATAACTAGGACACATAACTTTCTCAGACTAATATTACATCTTACCCTATTGCAATATATGATACATTTAAACAGATACAAGCATGTCCATGCAGCCACAGGTATATATCTCCTAAAGAAGTAACATACTAGCAAATCATAGCAAATATTGTCATGTCAATCAAGCTGACTGCTTTATATAAGCTACTAGTGGAATATAGATTCGTAAATTAAAATTTGAATTAACATGTAAATAACGAGGAAACAAAATAGTAATGAAAATTGCTGAAGTGAATATGAATATTAAGTCTTAGAGCCTGTTTGGATTGGCTTAAAAGTTGGTCAAATCTACTTTTAAGTCATTTTTTGCTTTTGGGAGTGTTTGGCAAAGTTAAAAATGACTTAAAAAAGTTAAAACTAAAAGTAGGACTCCCCCTACTTTTTATTTTTTTTGACTTAAAAGTCATTTAAGTTTGACTTTTTCTTTTTTGACTTAAAAGTTATTTTTTTAGGCCAATCCAAACGGGCTCTTAGTACTCACAGCGGGATGAAGATTTGAAACTGCTGTGCCTGATGACGTGATGATAACAGCGGGTTTATGAGAACTTCTGGCATAACCAACGGCATGAAATGCAAGTGAGCGTTCATCGATGCATGCAATACAACTTGTAGTAGGATGAGTAGAAGCAGCAATAGCAAGAGGAGATGACCGTGATCCTGGAGCTACACAAAAATACTAGATGTGAAAGAATCAGATACTTTTAGTCTAATTAAATAAAATTAATGAAGTTACAGATATTCTTACCGTCAGACCAAGCCGAGTGCATTCCTCAATTATAAGCGATGCCCACAAGATATTGATGTTTGTGCAATCTTTCAAGCGGCAACTAAATTGTGTGTGATCATTGTGTCGAGGCTGAAAAACAGGAATGACCCTGTGAGAAACATAGGAGAAAAATATTGTTGATTGTGTCTTTACATTATTATACCGAGACCCTATTTATAGACACTATACTACAATCATTTTCCAAGTAGGATATTATATACTAATCCTTTTCCAAGTAGAATTTTATATATTATTCTTGTTCCTATTCCTATTCTAACACTCCTCCTAAAGCTGGTGCATACAAGTCATATGTACCAAGTGTATTACAAATGTAATTAATACAAGGACCGATGAGGGGCTTTGTGAAGATATATGCAAGTTGATCACTCAACTTCACAAATTTTGTAACAATATCTCCCGAGAGTATCTTTTCTATGATAAAGTGACGGTCAATCTCAATGTGCTTAGTCCTCTCATAAAATATTGGATTTGATGCGATATGAAGAGCCGTTGAATATCACACAAAAGTTTCATCTAACCGATTTCTCCAAATTTTAGTTCTCTCAGCAACTGTTTGGTCCACACTAGCTCACAAGTCACTAGATCGAGCAACCACACTTTGATTCTTACTCTTACAGGACACCAAATTACCTCCGACTAAAACACAATATTCGGAGAACGAAAAAGTCATAGAAAACTGGCGGAAACAAGCTCACGCACTAACGTGTGGTATTAACGCGAACATTGGGACCTTAGACCTAGCTACGCATAAGGGATCTGGAACCAGCGACACTGATTGGGCTTTGGTCGCCGGAGGTTGCTGGACCTTGTGGTGGTGTTGGATTTTGCACAACACCCACGAAAATAAAGAGAGTTATGGGTAGTCACCAAATTCGCATAGTGACTAATGATTTCGCTGGAATGATGCACAACGATACTTTCCAAGAAAGTAGTCGGAAAGAGGCTCATGCACGCCGCGTGTGGTGTAGATCTCGCCGGAGAAGGCTGCTTTTGAAAATGCTTAGGGGCGCATGGAAGGTTTTCTGCCAGTTGAATTTTGTGGGTTATGGTCGCGAGAGGCTGGGGACCCCATGGTGGTATTGGTTTTTGCACAACACTAATGGATACGGGGTTGACACTACACAACCCTAGAAAGTCGCCGGAATTTCACTCACGGCGACTATTTTGACCTTATTTTCTTTCAATTAATTTTTGTCAGTCCTTCCTCTCAACATGATTGTTTTCCATGCATTTATCATTGGCCCTACTTTTGTTAACATAATCATTGGCCAGACGGGCGACACATATAGAGTTGTCCGCCAGCAGCGGAAGCTTTTTGATTCTCTACCAAATCGTAGAAGCTCTGATACCATGTGAGAAATATAGGAGAAAAATATTATTGAATTGTGTCTCTACATATACTGAGACCCTATTTATAGACACTATAGTACAATTCTTTTCCAAGTAGAATTTTATATATTATTTTGTTCCTATTCCTATTCTAACAGACCTGAAGTAGTACCTCGAAGGTTTCAGTTGAACATACATCAAAAAAAGCAACTAGAATGAAAGTCGCATTTTCTAGAAAAGGAAGACCCCGCCACTAGAAGTTGTATATAATTTCATCACAGGTCATGAATTCAACCAAGAACTTGGATACAGATAGAAATATCATCTATCGAAAGGGCTTCACATTGTTCATAGTGCGTACAAACATATTTTGAAATGGAAAACACTAACATTACAGTCAGGTCCACAAAAGTATCTCTAAAGCAAAGATTTAGAATAATTTGTGACAACTCTTATGATGCTGAAAGAGGCAGAAAACTTTCCCAAATATCAGAAAAGCCTCATCATCATGAGCTAGCAAAAGGAATAACATAGAAATAAAGGACAGGCTCACTAACTAATGACTGACAACTGAAAAGTAAAGCCTTTAGAGGTTTTATCAGTCCTGAGCATTCCAATGAATCAAAAACTACCTCAATGATGGATGAGAGTGGCCTCCAAATGAAAGGGGAATATGGAAGAAATTAAACTGGCTAGAAGAATGACACAAGGAAAATGGAAAAATCATCTCAGTTTCGAACTTGAAAATCACAAGACCTTAAAGATGGAAGATACAAGAGAAGCTTTCTATACGAAAAATTATTTGGTTCACTACAAGATTGAGAAAGGATTTTGAATCAACGGATTTCAGAATTCATAATTTCAAATATGTACAATAGGTTCAAATATGGGATCTTTGTTCATGTCAAATTGCTCAGGCCAAAACCACCTGCAATAGCCTATAAGGATTTGGTGTGATAAGAGGCAATTTTTCGGTAGCTAATGCAATTGAATTTAGAATAAAGAAAATCTTGCACGTGATACAAAGATGTTTCACCAAAATGAGGATAGACCACTGTCTCTTTGGCATATATATTTTGCAAACTAATATTCATCTGGTCAATGCAGGATTAGTTAAAGTCAAAAGAATAATACCCAGCATTAGATTCTACTGCTGAGCTTTTTCTCATTTACCTAAAACTAAGGACATCTAAAGAGAACATACGGAAAAATATAACCTACTTCCTCACATGTGGTAACAGGGCATTTAGATGCTAACATATGTTAACTAAGAGGAGAACAATAGCTAACTTCTTTTTTTTTACCTTATAAAAAAACAAAAGCTAACTGTTTTTTTTTTCCCGCAAGTTAGAATATAATGGTAATTTTCTTGTCAACTCAAAGCTAGCTGTTTTTTGGTACTTCTATTGTAAACCTGTTCCGAGGTTACCCTATCTGAGGGATACTGGTGTGGAAACACATCGGTGCTAAATCACCAAATTAGCTAACAAGCAAAGGCAACATCACCGGCATCATATTTGCCGGAAATATATCTTCCAGAATCTTCATGCTTGAATTTTACGTAGCCATCGTTACCGAAAACCACCACCACCACCCGGTTTTATAGTACTAAGACATATTTAGCATAATATAAATAAACATTACTTAACCAACCAGACAGTAAACGAAATTTGTATTCTCTAAACATAATCTCTGCTAGAATTTTGGCCATAAGCACATTAATATAAAGATATTCATCATTCCAAATCATTGCCAAGTTACAACAAATCTATTGCACATGATCTGCAACTCATGCAGCATCACAGTTAGCACAAAGAAGAAGATAAATAAAAGAAAGGGAGCACGTGCAATTTCATATTCATACAAAAGGCTCCTAACTCACAATATTCATAAATTAGCATACCATGTTATTCGAAATTGCAAGAGCAGGTGATAGTCTCGCAACAAACTGGCTGGAATAGCATGAGGCATCTTTCTGCGTGAAGCAAATACAATTAGAGAAAATAAATTAGTAAATAAACAAAGCACAACTCATGAGTGATAAGAACATGATCTTTTGTTATCTACTTTTTTTTGGAACAGAAATGGCGGAAGACAGATCATTTCTTGTTGCATCTCAAACAAGAGACATGAAAAGTATCTGAGGAAGGACAATCACCAGGATAAAGGGAATACCAGTTCCACAGCACCAGGCCCAACGTATTTTCCAAACAGTTTCTGAAGATTCGAGTATACCTATACAAGGAATTAATCAGTGATCTTTAAAAGCAAAAACATGAGTGGAAGTGTTGATATTCATGATAAACAGTCACGTAATGGAATAACCATCAATCTGTAGAATCTCTTGTTATCAAATTAAAAGTTTGCCAGTGCAGAAAAGCATTCTAGCAACAAGAACTGTTAGAAAGCACATCTGGAAAGTCGTAATACAGCTTCCATGATTGTTCTTTATCAAGGAAGAGTAGACAAGAATTTGTAAGGATGGAGAAACAAGAAAGGGTATTGAGCATGAGCCTAATGGTGTGCTTCGGCTGGAAATTGGAAGAAAGGGGAGCAGCAAGGGGAAAGCAAATGAAAGGAAGGAGTTCACATTGTTTGGCACAAGAGAAGTTGGAGGGTATTAGTTAAAGGAAGTTACGTGGGCTCAGGCATTCCCTAATTTTTGCAATCTTTCTAAAGTCTAGAGAATGTTTTCCCTTTTCAACCCTTACGAAGGAAAGGACCAAAACGAAATTATTGCATTTTCTTAAAGGAGGTCAACTGGTCAAGGCAAATTGTTGGTTCTTCCATCATTTCCACTTCCTTCTTTCCTAGGCAATACCCCTTTGTCATAGTGCAATCTTAAAACTTAGTATTACCATTTGGACTTGTCCCTCCTGTGCATGGACTTTTCTAATAGTCGCACCAATGTGATTGCTGCAGCGTCCATCTTCTACAGAACTAAAGTTACGTTCAGCCTGAAAATTTTGAGAAAAGGTTGAGTCAGTTGCACATAGCATGATGACATATAAAACAACAATATTCAAGATACTATTGGGCTTTTGAAAAAGCAGACACATCCAACATTATCTTTATTGTTAACAATTCCTGATAACAAGAGCAACAGGAGTCAAATTTAGTCACATAGATTTGTCTTCGGGAATTTATCCCTAGTATGATACCTAATTCAGAGCAAGTCCTAGGGTTGTGATTCCACCAATATGAGAACGAATGTAGGACACTAGAGGCCCAACATATTTTAAGATAAATTACAGTCACCTTAGATAGAGGGTGTAGGTCACACACAAAGATGATAAAAGTAAAAGAATGTGCACGAGATGGCTTAGCTATAGTTCACATAGACCTCCAAATTCACCATCTCATTGATGCAACACTATGATGGTTTAAGTGCTAAAGGGGGACAAGGTGGATTAAAATCACACGTATGGAAGTTACCTCAAAAGCCCTGTAGATTTGACTAAGACCAGCACAAAGGTAGCAAATGATCCATATATGCGATACCTAGTAGGTTTTAAGGCTTAATTGTTGAGACACCTAATTATATTAGGTAGGGATAAGTGTGAGATTTAGAGAACTTTTAGGTTTAGAGAATCCTTAAACCACTTTAAAATGAATTATATACCAGCATAGGAAAAAAATTGGCTGGAATAGAGCGGAGTGAATATCAAGGATTCATGTGTCTGAATCCAACTAGTTTAGGATTGAGTAATAGTTATTGATTGATACCCCTATAACAATATGCAGGAGGTCCCCTCATCTTGATGTGACTCTGTTCTGATATATTAGTGAAACTTGTCATTTATAGTTAGGAAAAGCATGCTTTAAGCTTTTAACAAATAACATAGGTGAAATCAGATATCTCTTTATACTTTTACTATTATGGTTGTTGAACTAAATATACACAAGGCATAAGATAGTAAGATGAGGAATGGAAAAGTTAATTTCCTTTTTCACCTTGTAATTTCCTTAAACTTTTTAATATGTTACTAGAATAAACTTCTCAGCAGTAGTAGACCAAATCAAGATTACTTGCTATGACGCAAAATACACAAGGTTTAGGCCAGATTGAAAGAGCATTTGATCCCGAGAAAGTAAGGTTCTTAAATGGGAAAGTTGACCAAAGACAACTTGTTGCAAGTGGCATAAGCAGCCATATTTGCTTCCCTAACTCTCCGCTAGTTAGTGTGAGCACTGAGAAATCACTTCAAGCACGGCCTCTACATATAATAACTCATGCACATTAGCATTTCACAATTGCTCCCTTTTCTTTGAACCGGTTCAATATGGCTGATAAACTTCGAGAAGAAGGATAGTTGAGTAGCAAAAAGATGACCATAACATCCCAGGAAAAAGAAAAACTCTCATGCTACAGTTGAACTGAAGAAAAACCTCAGGTCTAAATCTAATAGTCACAGACAATACATGGAAATAGAATATTACCTGCAAAAGTGATGACTCATATGCTTGAAGAGCCTCCTCTAAGGTACACATACAAGTGTCATTCCATGCCACCATTGCAGATAAGATAGAAGCACCTTTGAACTCCGCTAGTTCAATCTAAGGTGATATTAGTTCAACACATAAATAACAATGAACATTAGATAGAACGGAGGAAATATTCAAGCGTAAACCATGGCCATGCAAGAAGATCTCACTTACCTGGGGAACGAAGAAGTAGAATAAGCCAGCTTCTTGCTTCATGGAAGATGATATTGTATCAAAACTTAGGTCCAAAAAGCCATAAGCCACCACTGGTGTTGATTCAACAGCACAACATCTGCAGCAACACCAGTGTAATATTAACCTATTGATGTCTATTAAAGACGACAGAAAAATCTCACCTTTCCTTCATGTGATTGTAAGTGTGGAATCATGATATTTGTAACTCATCCTCTTTCTTAAGAGATATCAGAATCACATGCAATTTTCTTCTGAAAGACAGAAAGAGGGGTCAAACAGCAACTGGCTCACTTCATTGAGGGTACGAGTCAAGAATTAACCCCTTATAATCGATATTCAACATGATTACTAACAACACACAAATGCTGATTCAGAATTTTCATGATTCTGGAATTACAAGGACATAATTGCAGTTTCAGCCATCCAGCATTGCTCTCCCCCCCCCCCTCCCGGTCCTTAATATCTCCGTCTCTTATGGCATTTCATCCAAAAAGGCACTTTGTTAATACAAAGAACAAGTACAAAGGATCCTATTGATACTCTGCTCTGTAGGAAAGACAAGCTTTTTATTCATGTAGGGGTCATGGAGTAACTCACTCTAGTGGATTATACAAAGTCCAGTCATGATACTATCACCAAAATTACTAACATTTAGGGCAAGCTTGGAAATACTACCTACCAAATAGAAATCTACAAGGATCCAATTCAAGGGTTCAAAAATTAATTAAATCTGGAATCCATAATACTCAGATAAAGGATTCATTTGGCCTCAAAATGCACTTTCAGATTACGAATGCTCCACAAACATCTTGATAGCAGAAAAACTTGCATGAATGATGCACAAAAGTATAATGAATACTCTCCCATATCTAGGTATAGCACATGCTTCCCGTATTTATCCCAAAGATTATATTGTGTTCAATTGCTCGTAGCAAATGTAGTGTCCCATTTATTCTTCATTCTATATTACAATCATCCATGGTATCCATCAGCAGCACTCCAGAATCATCTAATCCAACAAGAGCACTCCAAAATCATCTATTTCATTATTAAGCAATCTCATATGTCAAACTACCTCCAATGAAACTGTCCCCGTGTTTTCAAAGAAAAAGTGTTCACCTTTAGGCAAGATAGTTGCAGCTTTACTGCTGGGACAATATAAAGCATTGCCATCAATGCAGAGTCGACCAGAAGCGTCCATTTTCACAGACAAAATTTGAGGTTTATACCTTCAAGATGTTTATAAAATAAAACTGCTTCTTATCAACAATATTTGGACTAGTCTGGGTCCCCATAGTGGAATCATTTTTTTACAGAAAACAGAATACGAGTTTCTTGAAATGGATCATTGTTTTCAATGCTTATGCAGGAGCATTCTTGAGCTATGACCAACATACTTTCGCATCTCTTCCACCTTTTCGCATGATAAGCAAGGAAAATTGAATTTTCTCAAGCAGGGACATGCCTCCTCAATTGTCTAGAGGAACACTCATTCTCCTTCTTACATCCATTTTCATACAAGTTCCTCAAACAGACAAGAAATAAGACTTTCCTCCATTAAACCTTCAGAAAGTCTAATCCCACTAGAAGACGTTACTTGTTTGGATCCATTGCCTCTTCATAATTAACTTTATAATATCACCAACTCTTTGAGAAAAAACATAATAAGATGTGTGGAATAAGATTGTTGAATAATTTCATTCATATTTTTCTATGTCGTATACATGGCTTTATATATACATAAGAGATTGTGAAATAGAATCACCTAAATCCCATGAAATCTGGGATTATACAGAATCATATCTTTTACATTAAGAGAAAGAACCAGAGATATGATATTCTAGATTACCACAATTATCCTAAGATCTTAGAGGATCATATCTTGATAACAAGAATATTTTCTTGGAAATCCTCTATCAGCCAACACTCCCCCTCAAGCGGGTGAATGGATATCTTCCATTCCTAGCTTGCTTATTAGATCTTGAAACACATTGTTTGGCAGTCCTTTTGTTAAAACATCAGCCACCTGATCTTTTGTAGATACAAATGGCGTACAAATGAGTTCGCTATCTAATTTCTCCTTAATGAAATGTCTGTCTACCTCAATATGCTTAGTGCGATCATGTTGTACAGGATTGTGAGCTATACTTATTGCTGATTTATTGTCACAATATAGTCTCATAGGTCCTTCCCATCTTATCTTCAAATCATCAAGGATTATCTTTAACCATAACAACTCACAAACTCCCATAGCCATAGATCTAAACTCGGATTCTGCACTTGATCTAGCTACTACATTTTGTTTTTTACTCCTCCAAGTCACCCGATTTCCTCCTAAGAAAGTGCAATATCCAGAACTTGACCTTCAATCCACTAATGAACCAGCATAGTCCGCATCTGTATAAGCCTCTAAAACCATGTCTCCTCCTCTTTTGAATAATATTCCTTTTCCTGGACTTCCTTTAAGATATTGTAGAATCCGGTTGACAGCTTGAAGATGCATTTCTCTAGGATCATGCATAAATTGGCTAACAACACTTACAGCAAATGCAATGTCCGGCCTTGTATGGGACAAGTAAATCAATTTCCCTACAAGCCTTTGATACAAGCCTTTATCTACCACAGAAGCATTGCACAATCTATGATTATATTCAATTGGTGTAGCCACTGGTTTACACCCTAATTTTTCTGTTTCTTTCAGCAAATCAAGCACATATTTTTGTTGGGAAATAAAGATTCCTTGTTTTGAGTGTGCCACTTCGATTCCCAAAAAATACTTTAATTTACCAAGCTCTTTGATGTCAAATTCCTTGAGTAAACACTTCTTCAAATTTTGTATCTCCTCTGAATCATCACCTGTTACTATGATGTCATCCACATAAACCAACAATGTTGTCACCTTTCTTGTTTTAGTGTGACGTATGAACAAGGTGTGGTCTCCTTGACTTTGTCGATAACCTAGCTTGATCATAACCTTTGTAAATCTTCCAAACCATGCACGAGGTGATTGCTTTAATCCATAGAGTGCCTTCTTCAGTCTACACACCATTCCCTTCTTGCTTTCAAAACCAGGTGGCACCTCCATATAGATCTCCTCATCTAAGTCTCCATGTAAAAAGGCATTTTTTACATCAAATTGTTGTAGGTTCCAATTAAAAACTACAGCTAATGATAATAAGATTCTCACTGTATTCATTTTTGCCACTGGGGCAAAAGTCTCCAAATAATCAATTCCATAGGTCTGTGTATAACCCTTTGCTACCACACGTGCTTTATATCTTTCTATGGACCCATCTGACTTATATTTCAAAGTAAACACCCATCTGCACCCGACCAACCTTTTTCCTTTTGGTAATTCCACAATATCCCAAGTTTTGTTTTTCTCCAATGCTTCCATTTCTACCTTCATAGCTTTCTCCCATTCTTTATTTCCTAATGCTTCAGACAAATTTCTAGGGATAGGAATTGTGTGGAGGTTACAGAGAAAAGTTTTATGACTTGGGGATAGATTTTGATATGTCACGGAGAGGCTCAAAGGGTGTTGTGTGCAGGTTCTGGTTCCTTTTCTAAGTGCAATGGGAAGGTCTAGGTCATTAGGTTGGCTAAATTCTTCTTCATGATCAGTTTGGTTTGGTGTTTCTGATGGTTCAACAGGTTCAAGATGGGTATTAGGAGCAGTAACTTGAGGAGATGATTGCAACCGAGTAGTTTGATCAGTTAGTCTCTTTCTTCTGGAATATACCTACAATGGTAGATTATTTTCTAGAATTCCATTATCTATATTTGGATTGGGAGACTTAATGGGTTTATTTGGATTTAGAGACTCAGGTGACCGAAGAAATGGTGACTCAGGCAAGGATTTGGCACGACTAGAAATGGACAAATCAAATAGTGACAAGTCTAGAGGTTCCTCTCCCTTCAATGACTCCCCCTGATTGTAAGAATGATTAAAAAAGGATTCACTCTCATCAAATGTGACATCCGCTGAAACAAAGAATTTATTTGATGATGGTTGATAACACTTGTAACCTTTTTTAGTAGGAGAATATCCTATGAAAACACACTTAAGAGCTCGTGGGTCTAATTAGCCTCCATTTTGAGAATGAATATGAACATAGGCAACACTTCCGAAGATTCTAGGAACCAATTTATTGGAAATTTCAAAATTTGGAAAGAAATTCCTAAGAGTATCAAGCGGACTTTGAAAGTTTAGAATTCTTGATGGCATTCTGTTACTAAGATGTGAAGCAGTTAGGACAGCTACCCCCCAATACTGTTTTGGCACCATTTTATGAAACAACAGTGATCTAGTAATGTCAAGTAACAGACCGTTTCTTCTCTCTGCTATCCCATTTTGTTGAGGAGTATTGACACATGAAGATTCATGAATAATTCCCTCTTTTTGGAAGGAAACAGAGAGGTTTTGATTGAAGTAGTCCTTGGCATTATCAGATCGGAATCTTTTAATTGGCACATCATATTGGGTTATGATCATATTAAAAAAGGTAGGAAAAATTTGACTGACATCTGATTTTTGCTTTAGCAAGTAGATCCACGTAACTCTTGTACAATCATCAATGAATGACACAAACCATCTAGCACCAGAAATATTAGGAATGGAAGAGGGTCCCCAAATATCAATATGAATAAGAGAGAATGGAGTTTGACATCTTTTGTGACTAATTGGAAAGGAAATACGTTTATGTTTTGCAATTTCACAATCATCACAATGAAAAGACTCGACAATCAAATCTTTGAACAAAGATGGAAACATCCTTTTGATTACATAAAAGGAACGGTGACCTAACCGACGATGATAAAGCCATACTTTCTCTTTATTGGACATGATAGATTCAGACAAGAATGAACTA
Organism: Solanum appendiculatum; assembly: GCA_018342035.1. Classification (NCBI taxonomy): domain Eukaryota; kingdom Viridiplantae; phylum Streptophyta; class Magnoliopsida; order Solanales; family Solanaceae; genus Solanum; species Solanum appendiculatum. The sequence goes on along the minus strand of JAGDQO010000043.1, from coordinate 268,392 downwards.
GACAAGGAATTCTTAGATATATATTCACCATTGTGGAAATCCAAACAATAAAGATCACCTTTCGCACTAGCACGCCCAATCATCTCCTTCGTGTTCTGTTCCTGAAATAAGCAATATGAAGGGAAGAAAGTTACTTGGCATTTGGAATCTTTGGTGAGTTTCTGGATAGAAATGAGATTTGCAGATAACTTTGGGATATGAAGGACATCTTTAAGTATCAAGGATTTTCCAAGAGGTATATCTCCTTGTACAGCTACAATTATAACTGAACCATCAGCTATAGTTATTTTTTTATAGCTAGGACAAAGGGAATATGATATGAAGAGATGAGAGAGACTGGTCATGTGATCAGTTGCCCCGGAATCAACCACCCACGTTGGAGAAAGTTTGTCTGAGACATTAGTAATAAAAGAGTAAGAAATACCTGTGAAGGCCAATGAACAACTACCTGTTGAAGCTGAATGTTGCAAATCTCCAGTTGAAACTGTAGAGTTATTCTCTACGGTTGCAGAAACATTTTTTTCAGAGACTGGAATATTTGCGGCAGTACCATTTTCAAACATGGTTTGGGCAGATAAAGATAGCAAAATGGGATTTTTCAAGATAAGATGAATAAAATTGGTTTGGAATAAGCCTAAAGCTCTGATATCATATGGAATAAGATTGTTGAATAATCTCATTCATATTTTTCTATGTCATATACATGGCTTTATATATACATAAGAGATTGTGAAATAGAATCACCTAAATCCCATGAAATCTGGGATTATACAAAATCATATCTTTTACATTAAGAGAAAGAATCAGAGATATGATATTCTAGATTACCACAATTATCCTAGGATCTTAGAGGATCATATCTTGATAACAAGAATATCTTCTTGGAAACCCTCTATCAGACAACAAGATGGAACCTCAGGTTGCTCCATTTCCACCAATAATTGATTCTAATTACACTTACCTTAATCAAGCTAGATTCATATAAAATGATCGGTAGGAATGTGATAGCATAAATATTCAAAAGTTCAAAGGGAACGTAAAAATAATCAGTTATGTCAAAGCTGAAGTTGAAGTTGTGATGAAGGTCTGAAATTACCTTCCAAATTCATCATATTCTTTAGTGGCAGAATATCCCTTCAAGTTGATTGCTGCCCCAATTCCAAAGATCCCGCGTGTGTGACCCATTTCAACTGATTTATATGATGGGTTTTGCCCCTCCTTGGAAAGGAAAAATAGTGGGAATACTCCTGATGACTCCGGTTGACAGCAAAACCAATTCAAAGATTTTGCACTGGGAGGAACAGCAACCTACATATAAGCAATCATCTTCTCAAATCTCACTAATCAAGAAAGAAGACCCACTCTGATAGAAAAGAAAAACATTGAAAAATGAATGCACTCATGTTGCCATGTTGATTGTCTATGTTCGGAATAGAATCCAATCCTATGTAACCCCATGGCAGTATATGTCCCTAACAACATATCATCAACTTGACACTAAAACTTAACCAAGCAAACATGCAATACTGCACCCATATACATTATTAGTTTGAACGAATTCAGATGATAACATAAATCAGAAATTTAATAACTTCACTACTTTCTCTTTGGATCACTTCTAGATTTTTATGCAGCATCCTTGAGCAACGCGACGGCCATGCTAAGTTGCTAACCATCTCTATATCCCCTATTTTATTGGATGCCCCCAAAGGGACAGTTTAATAAGTAAAGTTGTACAATCATTGCTAATCTAAGACAAATTACCAAATAAGATCAGACTAAGGGCTCATTTGTTTGCACTTAATGAATGTCTGAATTTGAATGATTCAAACATTAAGCAATTAAGTGCGTTTGTTTTATCTACTTAAAAATCTCTTAACGGGTCTAAAAGGCTTTGAATGAATCAGACCCTTTTAAAGACACTTTTATTTTCGGAAAAAAATTGTGCTCCATATATTTTTCTTCAAAAAATATCCAAGCCTCTTTCATTCTCCAACTTTATTAGTTATCCAAATTATTTCTCTTAACCTTTTAATTTTTGTTCTTGCTGCGTGTTTATCAAGAATTGATAAAATTTATTATAAAAGTTTTATTTGATTAAAGTGCAAAACAACTTCATAAATATATTTTGTTGAAATTAGACGATGATGCCTTAATAAATTTATTTTAAATCATTTGAATGTATCATGTTCATTATTTATTTTTAGAGAAGAGTACATGGACAAACACATTATAGAACGTAGAGATGTTTCACTTGTTTATTTAAAATTAATTTGTGTTGAATTAATTTTTTTCAAAAAAATGATGACTACATTTTTCTAACAATTATTTTTATTATTATAATTTATATATGTAGTCCATGTAGTTTCATTTTATTTTTATCAAACTTAAAATATTTATTTATAATTCAAAAGGCGTACGATTATCAAAAAATGACGTTATTTTTCTAATATTTTGTTAATGTAGTATTTAACTACTATTTTATTTGAATATAATATTTATTGTGTTTACATATTAATAAAACTATATATATATATATTCAGATTTTTAAAAACAAACAATCTTAACCATTCAGTTTTCAGATCTACGGACAAGATCTTAATCATTCAGACATGCATTCGGATTTAGACGTCTTAATCTTAATAAAAACAAATAAGGCCTAAGAGCCTGTTTGGCATTGCTACTAAAAACTGTTTATATCTAGAAGCACTTTTTTAAAATGGCTTTATAAAAAGTGCTTTTGAAAAGAAAAAAATTGTGTTTGGCTAATTCATTTGAAATATGCTTTTGATAAGCAAATTGTGTTTAGCTAATCTTTTTTTAAAAGTATTTTTGAGAGTCAAATTACGAAAAAGGGTAAGTATCAATATACTTTTAATATTAAGATTATTTTATAGAGAGAAACTATTTTAAATATCTATTACAAAAAATTTTAAAATGTACATATTCAAATTTTCAATTAATATCATACATGAATTAATTTATTAATTAATTAAATAAATATAATATAATATTAACATGATGATTTAAATATAATTAAAAATATAAAACAAAATAAATTTAAAAACCATTCCACAAATTAAACCACTAGATACGAAAAATTCACCACAAAAATAAATCAAGTCCTTCATATTTTTAATGCTACAAAAATATTGTTACCTTTATTTCTAAATTCTAATTCTGCAAAAAAAACTACTTCTGCTTCCGTTTAAAAACAATTTTAATTATTTGTCAAACACTTAATTTTCAAAAAAAGTGGAAGGAAAATGTACCTGGAATCTAAACATCCCACTGGAAGAACAAGGAGGTTTGGCCTTAAGCTCCTCAACAGCCTCCTTAATCTTTTCCAATCCTTGCTCTAAACTCAATGCCGGAGCCAAATTGCGAGTAATACACGTCGAAATCAACAATGCTGCATCCTCTGGTTCCAATATTCTGCTTTCTGGCATTGAACAGTGAACTACCTACATATACATTTAGAAAAAAAACAGAATTTTTATTTTTTTAAAAAAAAATTAAAAAAAGTTACTGTAAGACAATATGAGAGACTTAAGGAACCTGAAAGTTTGGGTTTTTGCAGAGACGATAAAGTGTGAAGCGCCGGGCAGTGAGTAGGGGGAAATGGTTGTAATTAGTGATATTGATGATTGTACGGCGATTTGGGAGAGATCGATAAAAAGGAAATTTATGAGTTCCGGTTAAGCTGTGAGAATTCATTACCGCCGGCGAAAAGTTTTCCGGTGGAAGATTGTGGACAGTGAAGAGGATTTTTCAAAAATAAAAAGAGAAATAAGGGGCATTTTTTTTTCCTATGGATTGGTACGGAGAAAAACATTTTCTCACCATTTTTTTACGAAAATAAAAATGGTTTTTCTAATTAAAATAGGAAAAACAGGACGGACGTTCCAAATTTATATTATATTCTTAGGTCTTTTGCCAAAAAAAAATAAAATTACGTGAATTAAAGTTAGAAGATTGAGGATTTTTTAAAAGCTTGAAAATTCATAAAAGAATTTTGTGATTTGTTAAATTTTTTGATAAATTGGTGTATTTATTGAGAATGTTATTTAGAAGTTGTGTGATTAAAATTTGACACTATTCATTTGAAGATTTGACTCATTTCAGATGGAGTTTATTAGTTAAAGTTCGTAGAAGATGAAATTTAATTTTGTATAATTTTAAGTAGGATTAGCGTAAAGATAGGTATAAACATCTCTTTTACACTAATATACATTTATACAATTTACATACATTGTCTATAATAAGTATACAATATTATATATCGTGTGTATAAGCAGTACTATAAAAAGAAAAAAAAGGCTATATGGGTAAAACTAAGATATAATTATGCTGGTGTAATATTTTGTATTGAGATATATATTTTTGAATACTCCCTAATATAATTAGTGACGAGTATATAGTTATAGTTATAAAATAAGCAGACATGTTTATTTCAGATAGTCAAACAATAGATTCACAAGTCTTGAAGACATCATCAATCACGATTATATATGTATATATATGTATATGAATATCTTTTTTTTAGTGTTTTACAATCATCAACCATTAAACAAGCAAGTACACAGTAGCTAAAATTAACACTCTGTAGATACAAATATATGCAAATATGTATATTAAACAATTGTATACTTTTATAGATGTTCTTGTACCGATGACAATAGAATTAACATTTATTTAGTTTCTTTTGTGCTTAATATATTTGCTTAAGAAAGCTGAATTTTAGGACTTATTGTTGGTGTATTGTGCATTTTAATATTACAAATTAAAATACTAAGTACATGATAATTAGTAGGTATAAAGTGAAGAAAGTAATGACATAATAATTATTTGTAACACATGCAATCACAATGACATGTACTGCTCATTTTCTCCTACTAGTTGTCTCACTAATCCTAAAATAACTATCCACATTCTTACATTTATTTGTGAAAGAAATCTTACACTTATATAAAAGATGATTTTCTTCCTTCTGTTGAATAAAGGGGAAAAAATGAGAAATTGATGAGAAATAGTATATTGTGTTTATATTTTGATGTTAGTATAGTGAAAGAGAGAGTTGAGACAAAGAAAAATATTTTTTAAGTCTCTAACTTATTCACTATACAAAAAAGAGAAATTTAATACTGAAGGAAGATGTTCTTTTGGTGAAGCTTTGGACTCTTCAACTAATTTGAAGTTGTTTAAGTTATACGACTTTGTTGAACTATTGTATACTAGAGGGGACAAATCAAGAGTTAGACAACTGAATCGGTATAGATTACAATAGTAGGCTTGAATCTCCTTTAAAAAAGTGAGATATCCGCTCCTCAACCTGAATATTTATTTGTTCAATTTTGTTTATTTTATTTTTAACTATAATTTATGGTATATTAACCAACACGTATTACCCTATTGCTTTACTTCTTCCGCATTATTACTTGTTGTGTTGGACAAAGAATTGGCTTACCTACCGATGAATTAGAATAAGTGAAATTATGACCTTGAATTTTTGGATCGCAACAAAAAAAATGGAATGTCTTTGATAGTGAAAAGTCATGTGGCTCTAATTTGTTTAGAATTCTACATTAACCTAATTGAAATTATTAGTTACAAAAAAAATTCTTTCATCGTCTAATTAAATTAATGGTATTTCAGATGTATCTAATGATGTTGGAATCATTACAACAAAAACAATTTTAGCGGTAATAAACATACACATTAACAAAGAGTAATACAATCTTTATCGGTATTAGCTAATTGTCATTAGATCCAATGTCGCTATATATAAGTTTTAGAAATATTTACAAAGAGACAAAAATATTAATTGCCTCTAAAAATATATATTTAACGGCAATTAAGCTAAAGTCGTTAATTGATTATTGTTAAAAATTATTTTTGGTATAGTGAATGCTTAATAAACCGATCAATTATTGAAAAGAAATCATGATATATCTAACCTTGATGTGCCATCAATTAATTAAAATTAAATCTCAATGTTTTCTTCAACCTAATTTCTTATAAGAATTAAATATTAACTTATTCATATAGGTACTTAATTATCAACATGCTTGTCATTTTCGATTTGGCAATATACAATTTCTCTAATCACTAAATATGTGGTCCAAACCACTCACACATATATAATCCTCAATTAATGGTGATAATAGCATTATAAATTTCTAATAATCTTTATGCTTAATCCCTTTGGTCAGTAATTTGGAGACACTTTGGGTTAACCCTAAAAGTCTTAACACAATTAATAAATTAATTATCCACATTGAAGTGGATTAAGACCTTAATTAGAGATGCACGTACGTAAGCAATGTATAATATACGTGTGAGTTAAAGTAGGTATTATTTTAAAACGCACAAACCACCACTAATATAATCAGACAAAAGTATTAGTAATAAACAAAGAGGTGATGAAATTACTACTATTTTTTTATCACTAATGATGAAAATTTTACCTTTATTTTTATGGGATAGAGGCGCTATTTTTGATATATAGTCTCTCAGCTCAAAAGAAGTTTAACTAAAATAGAATCGAAAGAAGAGAAGGAATACAACACGATAACTTTTCAGTAGTCACTTGTCTTCAATTTATATACTAATCTCTCTCAATCACACTTAACTTTAGTGGAATTCAGTGTTAGTAATGATATAAACCCATTCTAATAGTAAAAATTAATGGGTAATAACTTATATTTATCCGATGTTTACACCAAACTAATAGACTATATAAGTGAGGACTAGAATACAAGATGATGATGTGCTTATCCTTTTTTAACCAATCAGGAGATGTCCTTAGAAAAATAAAAGGACAAGAAGAGAAACATATATATGTTAGAGTATGATAGGGGGGAAAGGAGGGATGTTGAGTGGAGAATTTGACAAGCTTAAGTCAAAACACAACTTTCTTTTAAGATCTAGCTTTAATTATTTGAGGTCAAAAAATAATATAGGGTTTTTTTTTATAATATAAAATCCTCAAGATTGTTTTGTGATTTTTGCTTCTTTTTACCTTGTTTGACTCTCTCCATAACTTTGGACAAATGTTTATGATTTGTGAGGATAAGTGACACGATTTTCAAGGTGATTGTATACATCTCAGGAAAGCTTTTAATTTTGAAAGTTTAATCCAAGGTTGAATAGGAGTTTTGATGATTTCACTAGTTTCGAGGGGTAATTTATAACCTAGTTGGGGTTCAGTACGGTTTCCAAGGATTTCAGGGGCGTTTTAATTTGATGGTTTGGTTTAGATTTAAAGATTTTCTTAAATTTTGAGTTGATCACAATCAACATTTGGTCAAGACGATCCTAGAATAGTGATTTAACGATTCCAACAAGTCTAAAATGTGTTTTAGACTGATTGCACTATTGGTTTGTGTTCGGCGGAAGGGGGGGGGGGGAGGGGAGGGGAGGGGTATCGAATGAGTTTCAGGGGTCCGTTCCTAGAATTGGGTTGTTAATTCATTTGCTGGTTGCTGGTTTATGGTGTACCCTTCTTCGCGATCGCATGGTGGTTATTCCTGATGGTGAGATTCCCTGTCGCACTGAGAAGTGGGGTCCGATCGCCTTTACTCTTTGCAATCGTCAGGGTGAGGGCCGCAATCGAGATGCTTTGGGATGGATAGGTTCGGGTCACAATCACAACTAGGGCTCTGCAATTGCGATAAAAGATTGCCTGAAAGAGAATTATACATCTCTCCTTTGCGAGTCTATAAGTACATATATTTCTCTTTTAACTTAGAATTGAGATATTATTAAGTCTATTAGAAATCAATTAGACATTGACAATAATAAAGTTATTTCCTACTCATTAGACCAAAAAATTTGATTGGTATTTAATAGCGAAGCCATTAAATCGAGTCCCCTTACGTACTAACAACTTCATCATATATCTTTTTCCTGTTTACTAGTCAGACCATTTTATTATTTCCTTCTTTATTGGTCTATGGGAACTACATTTACCTAAAAATAATGGACACATTCATTATTACTAACAAGGAAGAAATGTACCAGGAAAGGTCATTTTCTGTCCTTTCAATTAAATTTTGTCTTCCTTTTATTTCCTATGTTATGTCACCCAATAAAATTACTGTTTTTAGTCTATATATGAAGATTTGAGCTGGCCTTAAATTGAACTGAGTTTGAGGTGAGGATTTTGTTTGTTATTTGTTCCTTTAATTAATTTAATTATTTTATTTTTAGAAAGAAAATAATTATTAAAAATACTAATATTTAAAAATATGAATTTAATTACTTCCTTAGTATTAAGACTTCAAATCCAACTAGGTAAAACTTTGAAAACTTTACATGTAAAATCATGTAACGACTTGTCCCGCCATTATTAAAAATACACATGATAAGATGTCCAAATTTAAAATTTGATATATCTGATTGAGTTAAGACGGGATCCATCCCGCTTAGGCTAACGAAGATACTCTGATTGGTTTTCATGCAGGCTATGGTTTATGAGTAGTACAATATGGTTAAAACGTGTGCATAGTATAGATTTGACAGGAGAATCATGATTAGACCTGCATACAGGCATGTTTGAAGAATATAATATTAAATTAAGTAAAAAAAGATCTAATAATATGTGGATATTAAATTTGATGAGTGTTTTGTGTTGCTATGACTTAGTTGATGAATTGCAAAGTGAATATATGAATGTGAGTAATGATACAGGAATTGCATGAACTCGTAACCTACGAAATAGGCTTAATATTAACCATTAACGAGGGTAATTTTTTCATAATATTACATTATTATTTGATTAATTTATAGTTTCTCTGATTAGTTCTTATCCAATCTATGGAGTAGGGGAAATTAACACAAAAAGGTAGGTGGTGGGTGGGTGGGGGTGGGATAGAAGTCTCTATTGTGCTAAATAATTGAAGAAAATGCATTTTGCGGTTGCAAGTTGCCACCTTTGAGATTTGGCAAGATTTTTTTTTGGTTTTAAATTAATATATAATGTTTTTCTTTGTTTATTACTAAAAGTTAAAAACTTTTTTTAATCAAAAGGTAGTGGCCACCAAGAACAAATAGATTGATAAAAAATGGTTACATTAAAAGATTTTTAAAAATAAAAATAAACCATAACCTTAATAAGACAAGTAGATCAACCTTTTTCAAAGTTTTAAATTAAATATTGTTGGGTTTTTAAAAAAAAATTGAATTCATAAAAGAAGAGGTGGAATGTGAACAGAAAAATAGAGAAAAATTTTATGGAGGCAAAATAAAAATTTATTTCTCTCTTAATTATTGATGGTAAAGAGGAGGTCTTTTGTGTTTTTAAATAGAAATTCTCCTCTAATTATTAAATAAAGAGCTAAGAAGAGGCTTTTACCTAGCTAGGGCACTTGCTTGACTTCAGCTTCGATTTTGGCAAATAATGTGAATATTGATATCGAATTTTTGTGTGATTTGTTGCTGAGTTTTGAGTTCACTAAAGTTATTCAAGTGTCAAATACGTTACTTCAATAATAGATATATTTATTTTATCATGAAAAGATATAATACATAACCTCAAATATAATGAAGAAATCGATTTTTTTTTAAGAAAACACAATATATTCTATGATCTCAAATATATTTCTCATCTTAAAGAATTTTTGATTTTCTATTTTTCAATTTACTTCGATTTTCTGATTTAATGTTTTGAACACAAACTAAACAACAAATATATGTGTATTCAAAAATCCAACACAAACTAACAACAAATATATGTGTATTCCAAAATCCAAATTGTCTTTATTGTTGAAACACAATAAATTATTATAGTTGCTTATGAACCCCACCCACTCACTCACACTATATATTATACTATATATTATTATGTATGTGGATAAAAGTATACACACGTATGTTCTTTAAGTTTGCATCCAATCTTATTATATCTACTAACTATATCTAAACCTATATATGTCTATTGTTTTAATTAGTTTAATTTAGTTTCTTTTCATTTGACACAAATAAATCAGAAATGTTCCCTTTTACAGAATCTTATAGATGAATACTTTTACTTTTCAAAGTTAAGGGATTCTTATAAGTGATCCTAATTTTCATAAAACTTGTTATATATCTTTGATGATAATTAAGATAATTAACCTTGTTGCTTTCTTGGAACTAGTCCAGAACTAATAGTCAATTGCAAATAATGGTGTCACTCACAATAATATTTCATAAACTAGCTAGTCATTATTTATTTAATTAATGACCTTGGAGTTGTGAGTTGTGATGAATAATATTTCATAACAATTTTTATAGTTTTTGTGATGATTTTAGTCACCACAAAATGTTTAATTTCTTATAATGTGAGATACTTCTTTTGGGGTGTTGTGGACTTGTGGTAGTGGGTGAGGGGAGCTAGGGATTTATGATTGTAACCAAAAAAAAATTTATGACAAGGGAAACCCGCAGCCGTTACTCTTTGGGTGTGCACAGGGTAAAACCCCCGCTCCAATGCAATAGCTTGCAAATCACATAGGAGAGGTAACCCGTACTAGGCAAGCCTTCATTCAGTGTTTGGAATTCGTATTGAAGTCCGATTATTTCGAATTTACACAACATAGGCTATCACTCGGGTGAAATCATTCTCTACCAAGATTTTTTCATATCCAGGACTTGGTGAAATCGAGATTTCTAATTAAGGAATCAGGGGAACAAGAACAATTTCATTCACTGCATTACATCCTTAGTGATGAACGTAACCAAGTTAGACATAATATATAAATAAAAAAGATATAGGTAGTAGGGTCTTAAAGAAAATGCTATAATCATTACTCAATTAGTGGCCTTTGCAAGTGCATACATTCTTCTTACCATGCTAACATGGTGATGTCTCATCAAACTAGAAGTTATCAAAATGACTATATTAACCTTGTACGGACACTGCAGTACTAGCCACTTTTTTTTGTAATTAAATGTGAAATGTTACCATATCAACGCAAATATTTATAACCTAAAGAGCCTCTAGTGTTTTCGGTCACCTTCTAGGAGCGGTACCTCGAATCAAACATCTAGTTACATAATTTTGAAATCAAACTCTGACATTAAGATAGCTTTCTACCTGGGCTCTCGAGCGTCACCTATGCTTTGTACTAGACACTTTAATAGAATAGAAAAAAATATTTTTGATATTTGTGATTTAAAATAAGTTATAAATAAAGTTATATAATTAGTACTAATTATACGGTAAAAGCTATTTTTTTTAACTGAGCAAAAATGTCACATAAATTGAGATAGAGAAAATATTACTGATTGATAACATAATATAAAAGGGAATCACAAAGAAATTTGGGGAAATATACACCTACTACAACATCAGAAATATTAAGATGATTAGAGTCAATTAAGTAAGGCTCTTCAGTTCTTGAAAGGATCTATTTGAACAATCACAAACGTGAGCCACAATGATATTAATTAAATAGATGAAAACAAGTACCCTCCACCAGAGGATATATATATATATTTGGTGAAGTTATAACATATGTTTGATCATAGTTCTGAAAAATATATTACACTCTGATCTAATTGACAAAGATATATTTGTCTCAATTATTAATCAAAAGCAAATTCATTCTATTTCATATAATTCTAAGACAAACTTGACCCTTTATCCTTTATTTAATTATGCTTTCAACGGTGGATCGGATAATTCAGCTAATTATGGGCATGTTGAATAAAAGGTTGGAATTTGTTAAATAGTATACTATAATATAGACTATTACATTTCTCTTGAGTCCCTTCTATCTCAATAATCAAGTGCCTTTCGACTCATCATTGTTAAAATAATCATCAAAATTTCATGTTTTAATTAGTTTATATATAACTTTTCATTAATTGACCTAGATTTCGTCATCAATTCACAATTTCTATTGGCTGTGAGACTTTAATATATATGATTTTCAATTTGCATATAGCTTCTTCTAATATTGACTTTTGAACTGTTTTCTTCTTCTACTTCTTCCATATACCAATCACCACCTGGTGCAGCGAATGAGGTTACTATTTCTTTAACCAGATGTTTCAGATTCAAACCCTGAATATGAAAAAATTCTTGATAGGGAGCGCTTTCTAGCTTTTGAATGGGGCCATATGCGACGTGAATTCGAAATAGTCTCCAATAATTATCCAAAAACTCAACCTTCATTAAGATCTCATTATGATATGCATGTATTAAAATGGTCATACATGCATCAACATGATGCCTTTACTTTTTACATTAAAATATGCATAAACCATGCACTAGTTGGGGTAGGCTATAAGAATTGTTTTAATAGTTTAATTATATATACTTTTAGTTTCGTCATCAACTTACCACAACTCACACCCTTTATCTAGACTTAAAACCAACTACTTTATTATATAGACATAATACATAAATACATTCTTTAATTTAATCTCAGCTAACATCTATGCCTTCCAACTTTGCGTGTGCATAAGTCGACACTTAAATTTATATAAAATTGAATAAGTAGACATATGCATCTTATATGACATAAAGGATACCACATAGGATGCCAAGTAAAATATGTGTGTCTACTTGTTCACAAGTAAAGTTGGAGGGTATATAGATATCAGATGACGCTAAGTTAAAGGAGATGTTTGTGTATGATGCGTTCGTTTATTGTGCATACTTCTATTATCTACTTTGAGAAATCCCCACTTCTCAAAGCCTTCTACTCCTATAAAACCTGACCATTATAACTTTATTTGATAACTAAACCTTCTTCCAAATACAATCAACCATGATTTCATCAGAGGCTGCAACAATCCACTACATAGCTCAAGAAAACCCCTCATCACTTCCTATTGATTACACCTTCATGCACAAAAACTTACCAACATTCCAATTCAACACATTCCTAACCAATACTAACAACAACTATCAGTTGTCCTCTTTTCCTATTCAAGACTTGATAAGTACTACACAACCATCATGCATCAGTAGTAACTCAACCTCCGATGAATCGGAGGAACAACAACATAGAATCATCGATGAACGAAAGCAGAGAAGAATGATATCAAACAGAGAATCAGCTAGAAGATCAAGGATGAGAAAGCAAAGACACCTTGATGAGTTACGGTCACAAGTACTTCATCTTCGAACAGAAAATCATAATCTTATCAATAAGTTAAACCAAGTCTCAGAATCTCATGAAAAAGTTGTTCAAGAGAATATGCAACTCAAGGATGAGGACTATGATCTTCGTCGATTGCTTACAGACATTCAATTTGCTAGTCCTTTCGATGCTTTCAGCAACATGGACGATGACGTTCCATGTAATCTAAAGGATGAATCATCAAACCAATCCCCCACATAGAAATATTTTCAATGTTTTTCCTTCATCATGTTGTTCTCTTTTTACCTGAATGCCAATGAGTTTTTAGTTGAATATATGTGAAACATCATCTTAACTAGACTATAGTCTCAGTTAATTAAGCCATGACTAAAGTTTGCATGCATAACACTAGTAGTCTCCATGGTTAGTATTTACTACTTGCCTTCGCTAAGTTAATACTAGACAAGTAAAAATGGACGAATCCTACCAGAAACAAAGGTTTTTCCCATCACATATCAGTTGTGCTATAAAACATGATTTTCCAACTCATTTCCTATCTAAATAATTCAATGGAAAAATGTATGATGAAAAACAGATTATAACTGAAATAGTGGGAAACTTCCCAACTTTACCATATGAAATATTATTATTTTTTTATTTTCACACTGATTCAATCAAAATATCAGTAAGAATAGCCACTGAATATTTTTCAACAGGAAAATAGTGATTTTTTTAATAGTGGGAGGGAGTATTTCAGTCACTTAATAACCACATGAATGTGGCAAGAAAAGGAATATCAAAGTTGTTCAAAAATTTTAACAAATAAGGTTAAAGGAAACATTTTCTTTTGCACATATAGTTAGTAGAAGAACACAAACAAGGTTAAAGGGACAAAAAGCATGGTGTACAAAGAAAATGAGCCTAGGTAATTAATTGAAGTCAGCCAATTGTGGTGCAGTGAGACTGTTTCTCCCTTAACCAAAGTTTTCGAGTTCTAACGTTGAGTACGAAGAAAATCCTATTGAGAATTCGAAAATCCTATTGAGAGCGCTATCCCCGAATGAGCCCTATAATGTGCGGTCCAAATTTAATCGAAGTTTCAATGCGGACTCCAGATATCGAGTGAAAAAAAAAAAGTCAGCCAAAGGGGCAGGGCCCCATTATCAGTCCTGTTTTGCACACAAAAATAGCACAAGCAACAAGACAAATGTAGGTGGAGCTAGCTGCTAGTGATGGTGGTTCATAATTCAAGTGACTACTATAAGAAGCAAAACACTTGAAAAGGCAGTCCACTATGATATATTCCTGCTACTATTTTTAACTTTTGTGAGGACAAAGGACATCAAATCATTCAAGAAATGTGTGGTTTGTGGACTATACAGAAAGAAACCATTTTTCAGGTGTTACTGGTTACTTTTTTCTTCTATATTTCAATGTCTCTTGAGTTAGCAAAATCACATATATCCTCTATCTGTTACTATTATCTCCAGTTTCATATTTCTTCAGTTGATAAGACCCTTTGACATTATAAAACCACTGTTTATTAGACTAAACAATAGGTCATAATGCAAAGAGATATCGAAACGTGTTTTTGATGAATAGCTGGTGAAGGTTCAGATAGAAAATACATAACACGTAATAGTTTAGATAAGAAAATCACAAAAAAGTGATACTTTCGGTGTTTTTTTACCATTATTTCTTTTCAATTAATTTCTTTAATTATCCACGTAGAGTGCTAGTTGACACTATTTTTAAACAAAAAGAGAGAGTGTACATCACTTACCATCATATATTAGTCGAAGTGTGTTTTGATAAATAATTGATGATAGTTCATTTATTTGTCCTCAAGAACAGGACAAGTGTAGCAGTGGTCAGTGTGACCAAACAAAAGCCAAGTTTAAGATGTTAATAAATGTTACTCTCTCCGTTTTAATTTATTTGTTTTGTTTTGATTTTGATACGAAATTGAGTAATCACATGAGATATATTAATTGGACTTTCAAAATTTGAACAATGTCACGTAAATTAAATGGAGGAATATATAATATAGAATATTTTGATAGTATACAACATAGAGTTTTGTTCAACCTTGTTGCATTAATGATTCCAAAAGAGGTTTCTATCACAGCTGCAATTGTCGATGATTACAAGATGAACGTAACTATGCAAATTCAAAATTTAAATATGACATTTTGTCATACATGGAGTCTCTAGTTGTAAGTATTTGTATACATATTTAAGGAACTATTTTGAATCCACGCTCACAACGACAAATACAAGATTTTGCAGCAATTATTTAGCTAACAATAATAATATTATTATCGCTATATTATATTTAACAACAATAATATAATATGAATATTTATAACCAACGCTTTATATAAATGAGTCTAAAGGTTTTAACAATTCTGAATATAATAACATCAACTCAATTACCGCTAAATATTTTTGTCGAATACTAGGACATGCATGTGTCTTATATAGCCAAAATTACCTATATAAGATCCCCAATAATCTTCTATTTCTCTATTCAAAAACATATATACTTTTTTGTGAACCAAATAGAATTTCAGATGGATAAAAGAATCAACATAGCCATCTTTGTTTTGTTCCTTTTTGTGATATCAAGCCATGGAGTTAGACAAGTTCCAAATATCTTCATTCCTTGTTGCAATGGAAATAACATCGATTGCTGCCCTATTATTGATGGTAATCGCTTTGGTAATATTGTCAAGGCACGTCCCGTCAATACTCGATTAATTCCCCATCAACCGTAAAGTTTTTATATCTGAAAACGCCATCTTCAAAGAACATAATTGTGTCAATTGTGTGATGTGATGATTGTGATACCGGCAAGTCTATACTCTGTCTATGCTGATCTTTTAATTTCCCAAGTATATGTATACAACTTCAAATAAATTAAATATCGTATTTCATACCAAGTTTTAATATGCTTGCAATTTCAACATTTTTTTGTTCGTTGAACAAAAAGAAAGCTAGTTGGTAATTATCGTCTTATTATTTATTGGACTAAGTTGAGTTAACTTTTATGTAGTAGAGAAAATTACTAGGGAGCTTACATAAATTTCACTAGCTTAGGAGCTAATTACTTAGACACACTCTAGATTGCAATATTACATATCTTACTAGATTTAATTTGGTGATTCTAGATGCATTCAGATATGTCCAGATACATGAGCTCAAAATTAGTTCTAATTTGTTCTAGATACATCGTATCCAAGTGGATTCACATGTATTTGTGATACATAACAAATCTCGCTCGCCACTCTCTGTCACAATCAAAAAATGGACGTGATGACACTCGTCTAATCCCACCTAGACAAGTCAGCCTCAAACCCAACGAAACGAAAGAAATGCGGAAGGTAAATCAAGAATAACATAAGAGCGGAAAACTTATTCATTTTAATATAATCCCAAAATCTGGTTGTCACATGTACAAGCCACTAATGTATTAATACGGAACTGAAAGATAATTATAAGTCTCAAGTCTTTGTTTCTCAAATAGAACAAAGCATAAAGTACGGAACAAGAGAGTCCGCCAGGATGACAAGTAGCTACATCTCAACCTATCCTCAGAAAGCCTTAGATGTAACTAGAAGAAGAGCAACCATACGGATCCGGGCTCAGAACCTACACAAGTATAGAAGTAAGGAGTGAGTACCAAACAACACAGTACTCAGCAAGCAACCTACTAAACAAAGCAAAACTAGATAGAATACGAGTATTCCTTTCATTCCAATCGATCCTCCTCAAACTACAACCTGCATAGAAATCAGTCCAATCTAACAGTTCTACAATGCACGGTTCACAAGACTTAAACAATCACAGTCCAACAGTCATAGTTCAACAACCAACAAATATCAAGTATGTCAAACACAAGTATCAAGTAGATCAATCACAAGTACCACATGCATCAATTTCAAGTATCAAGTTCATCAAATCATGGTAATCAAACACTTGCCGGAACCATTTTCCATAGCACAATATCACTAGCCGGAATCATTTTCCATCGACTTTATCTCACATCACTAGCCGGAACCATTTCCCTTCGACTTTATATCACATCACTAGCCGGAACCATTTCCCTTCGACTTTATATCACATCACTAGCCGGAATCATTTCCCTTCGACTTTGTATCATATCAATAGTCGGAACCATTACCCTTCAACTTGATATCATATCACTAGCCGAAATCATTTTTCTTCGCCTTTATGTCATATCACTAACCGGAATCATTTTCCTTACTTTGATAAGAATATATATTTTTTAGCAAGAATAATTTTTTAGATAATGTAATATCTATTGTCACATTCTTATCTCTATGCTCGGAACACCAACAAATGATTACTAATATATCAATCCCAATAGCTCTATCATTAGTATGTCAACATAACATATCGATTACTAATATAACAAATATCAACATCAACTTGTGTTGTTCATAATACATTTTATTTGACAAAAATCAACTTCTTCAACTTAAGTTGTCCAATATATCTTATATAACTTTTGTACATCCTAAACAAACATTGATACATTTTTATGAATACTAGGACATTGGATTGTTTTCTTTATATCTGTGTCTATTATATTATAAGTGTGATTGACAACGCTCAACTACACTTTGGAAATAGAAATGTAGGCAGTCATATGTAAAATAATACCCAATATATGAGGTCGGGATCTAATTTCACAAGAAACAATGTATAGGCGATTGAAGAAATAAAAAATTACAAGCTATCAAATTGAATCCGAACAATTGATACAAGTATTTTTAAAGAGTTTTTGGTAATGAAACAAACACAAGAATCAAAGATAATAGTAGATGACAGTATGATCAATGACATTCTCAAGCAAGGATACTAAAAAGATTTGGGAATGAAAAGTTAATTAACAACTGTATGATCCATTGCATGTTAATTCTATATTTTCTCAATTAATCACGGGGCAAATCAAACAAGTCTTGAAACCAATTATCTACCTATATCTATCGATCAATTGTAGGTAAATATTTTTCAACTAGCTCTTTCGAATCTAGCGTGCTGAGTATCAACAAAAACAATTCAATTTTAAGCAATAGAAGAATTTCACTATTTTTAGTCTAAATCCATTAGATGAGGGATTAAACCTCAATTTAGCATCAGTTAATCTTTTCCAATTTCAATTAACACTTTCAAGCTAAATCAAGGTAAATGGACAAGTTTTAGGGTTGATCAAATCCTTTGAAAAACAATTAAAACATGAGATTAACGAGATAATTAAAAATTCATTTCATAATTAAGAGAATATTCAACTAATTACAAAAGCACAAGATAAAAATTAGCAACTCAAACATTATTTATGACTAACACAATATTCAAATCAGAAATTAATAACTACACCTATATATATTCAATACAAATCATAGAGTTGAAGAAATGATTAAAAATCATCATAATTGAAGCTCTCATTCTTCACCCTAATGATGTTGGTCTATGAAACTCTCTCAAAAACTTTATGTCCAACCTTTCATTTCATATATCATTTCCGTATGCAATACCTCTTACTTAATCTTGCTATACGTCTGAACCTTCTCCCATCGGTAGTTGAAAGCAGAACTGGAACTGAATAAACTGAAGAAAAGGCTATATATAGGTACGATAGTTTGCCTGAAACCAAATCAACCAACACACATGGTAGTCAAGGAAAGCCGCACCAAAACAAAATGCAATGGAAAAATTCAGAATATAATAAAGTGAGATACAAGTTCATCCAAGATACTTTATGAAGATCAAAACTAATAACAATGTCATAACTAACTACAAGATCCAGAATATATGTCTACAAGTCTCTACGAAGAAGATCTGCTTAAACCTGCAGAGACAGGGACCCAACATACCCGTTGTCTACCTAAAGTAAACAAAGATTCCAAACTCATCAACTCTAGAAAGAACAAAACATACTAATTATCAATTGAAGTCGATTGATCTGGATAGTATTTACACATACAATAATCGTATTTTATTTATAATTTAATTAAATTTTGAGTATAAACTTATGAATATTTATGTGTTTTATGTATAGTTATGATGATGAGCTAATAGATATGACTAAATTGATTTCTGTTCAAAAATAGTAATAAATGACCCAAAAGATGAAGTAGAATTCCGAATGAAGATGCAACCAAAGAGACTGTACAACCAAAGTCTGAGGCGTAAGGATTCTTTCCTTGTGATGGCACCTGCGCCACACCTATTGAAGTATGAGATTTAAAACTTAAAACTCTTGCAATGAACTTGCGACGCACGGAGAAGGAAGAAGGAGCCCAAGATGGACCCTATGACACGCAACCCTTAGCCATACGATGAGAACCTACTACAGACCACCTGTCTAATGGATCAGAATTTACCAAGTCAAAGTAATGTACAAAATGCATTAGGATTCTGACCCTACTATTGTCATTAAAATAATATTTTATGAATTACACATTATTCATAAAATTTAGAGATTACTAGTATAGAATTTTCATCATTCTTAGCTTTTGTAATGACCTGTTTCGCCATCATGAGTACTAAGGACCATAGTACCCTCGTAAAGGTCCCTATGAATTAAAAATTGATGAAAATAGGAGTTGAGTTTTGAAAATCCAGTTAATGCTTTGCTATATCGTGAACATTCACTAGCGAAGAAATCCTTTGCTAAATCTATCTCTCCACAAATTTTCAGAAGACTTTATCTTGCCGTTTGAGAGAAATCAGTTACTGAAGTTTGACTAAATCTTGATTTATATAATAGTGTATAGAATTATATATTATTGCATATGGATGTATAAATACCTTTTATTATAATCTTGTATATTGAGTGTATAATATTGTATATCATATTTTAAAATATTTTTTGTAAAAAAAATAAAATAATTCTTTTGTATATTGTTATATACCGAATTGCTTTTTAGGCTAAATATTTATTGTAAGTTTTAAGTTATATTTTTACAATATAAAAGTTTAAGTAATTATACTTTTATAAAATCTTCCTTATTTTTTATGATATAAACATCTTAAATTATAGTATAAAGTACAAAAACCTCAATAATTTGGACGCTAATTACATTCTATTCCGAAAGTTTTTTCAAATAACAATAATTTTAAAATTTTCAAAACTCGCGAATACATTGTTCCTTCACCCGTTCGATACATAGCAAACGATACATAAGTTATGCGTAAGATATATAAGTTATGTATCAAATATATAACTATAAATCAGATTCATACTGATTTAGATTTGAAATAATTGAAGTTATATATTAAAAAAATATTTGTATCAAATACATTATATACAAACAAAATCATAATGTATATAATAGAAATAGACTAATATATTAAGTCGTGTAATTACATAATTTTGTATTTATCACATAGGTGAATTGTGCAAATCACTTGTCAACCTTCCCAATGCGTTTTCTGCAACCATGCGTCACATGCTTTGTTGTTTTTGTATTGAGTTGATACAGATTACAGGGTCTGCCTCTTCCTTCTCGGGGTGCCAAAAGACCCATTCTTATCCATCTGTATTTTTCGTCTATAAATAGCAATGACCCATTGTTTTGCTGAAAGAATTTAAGGATATTGAGAAAAAAAATGTTGATGATGGGAATAAGTTTGCAGTGTTTGATGGATTTGGTGGTAGCTGGATTTTCCCTAATGATTGGGTTGGGGATTTTCGCTTTTATTGCTTCAATTTTATGCTCTGCTGCTTTCTATCAGAATGCAAAGCAACTTTCTTGAAACCCCTTTTATGGATTTAGGTATGAAGATTTTTGAATTTTTGTTATTTGGGTGTTTGAAATTTTACTTTTCTTGGTAAAAAATTCTTTCCTTTAGTCCAATTTAGCTTCGAAGTTTAGTCGAATTGAGAAGATCAGTATAATTCAGAATAGGTTTCCATTAATTTGTGGGATTTAGAATAGCTTTCGCGGACATGGACTAATTGCACGGGATACCTGCCACCTGCAACAGGGTAGTAGGTAGTTCTGTCCACCAAGGCTAGGACAGATAGGAAGAATCACCTAGTGTTTTTGTGGGATTATTTATATGAATGGTTATTGAGAATTCATTTAGGATTTAGACTATAATGGAATGATTAATGAGGAATAGCTTACTCCAAATAGTTTTGGTCAGAGATGTTTTTGTTGTTGTTGTTGTTTATACAATTATACTTTCCCATTATGAAGATGAGCAGCAACATTTTGTTTGAAGATATGAAAGGCCTTGATTTCATGATTCTATCCTCATGTATATTGCTTATGGACCGAAATTTGGTGGCTCGTTTTATGAACTGATGAATAAATGCTATGGGATATTCATTGAGTACTCTAATCATGTGATAGATTATAAAACGAAGGTAAATTTGATCTAGAATCCTATTTTTTAAATGGATAAGCTCATGTATATTGCTTATGGACCAAAATTTGGATCGGGGTGATGCAAAGTACCCTTCAAGGTGTTGAGTTATGCATTTGTTGTAAATGAAGAATGTGAAATTCTATGAGTTTTCTTCTTTGCAAATATCATTTTTGCCATATTCATCTTGGAGTTGAACTTATGCTCCCTATGTAGTCATTATTTGTTCGGTTATAGGTTGCCTCCATGTGATTGCTAGTATGTAGGGAGAGATAAATAAGGATGTGATATTGATAAGGAACTTGTTATGTTTTAACAAAAATGAATGAAGATTGTTTAGTAGTAAATGGAGAAGAGAACTCTGGTGTTGTTGTATACACCTTGGTTGCATCTTTCAACCATACAATTCCTTTACGAGCTTGTTCAAATACTCTGGATGGATTTTGCTTTTGACCTCTCTGTGGAGATGTCAAGATTCTTCTGTAGACGGATTGAGATTTACAGTTAGACATATGTTAAATGATTGTATCCCCGACATAAGCTTTCTATATAAGATGCTAGAATCCTATGTATCACTAAATATGCTTTGGAAGCACGGTGCTCCTTCTAGTTTTGTAGTCTACAGTCTAATACGAGGTTTATGAAAGGATATCTTATATCTGTCACCTAAAGTCCCTGGCATTCCCACTGTCGTTAGTGCTAAGCAGCCTTCTATTAATACTCGAAGTAAACTAGAGTATTAAACTAAGAAGGCATGTGTCTTTGGTCAGTCTTAAGATAAGTTGGTAGTCCCTTCTCTGTCTTCAATTATGAACTGCGACATAGCCTATAGATGTTAGTGACATCAACAATGACCGTATGAGCTCTTGCATCAGTTAGATAAAATCCATACAGGTTTTATAACTTCACTAGGCATGAAAACTAAGATAGAATTGTACACAGTTGTCTATACTGAGTGGAAAGATAAGTATGCATGAAGCTATAATTTGATAAATTGAACTTGGAACTATATGGAAGTGGTTTGTGTAGTAAATTTCTTATCTTATGTGATTGGAAAGTATTGTTTAGAATGAGGAACCTTTCTTTCCAAAGTGAACAGTATTTAGTGAACAAAAGGAATAGAAGGACAATCAGTTTGGGCTTATATGCCGAATGCAAGATCTTTACCTATAGGAGTTTGTAGTCGGTAGCTTCAGTCAACTATAAATCGAACTTCCCAAAAGGGATCATCCCTCCCCCATCCTCACCCACTCCAAGAAAAGAACAAACGGTAGATTTCTTTAAAGGACAGAGGAAGTCTGTGAAATTAGTCAGTAACATCTTCTTAGAGTTCCCTCTGGCATCAAGAAAGCAAGAACAGGCAAAGTTCTGGTAGTACTTCCTTTTTAGACATACTTTTCTGTATTGTGTTTTTCTAGGGTAAATTGTTGTCAATAAACCTTTGTTCTTTCGCCTGTCATATAAGAAAAGAAAAAAAAAGACCTCAGCTTGGAGTTCTATTCTAGCCCCACCTACATGAATAAACCATTTCCCTACGGACCATAATTTCACGGGGCAACTAGTGTTAATTATTTGTATGCATTCTATGGATGTGCTTGCATTTGAGCCTAGGGTCTATTGAAAATAATCTCTCTACCTCCACAAAAGTACGGGTAAGGTCTGTGTACATCTTACCCTCCCCAGACCCTACTTGTGGGATTACACTGTTGTTTGCATTTGAGTTCACTTTGAAGAAGTTTTGCTAATGTTATTCCTTCCTTCTGTAGTTATTGGTACTTCCCCCTTCTCAAATTAACTGATTATCGTTTTCATTTATGCAGGATAGAAAAAACGTAAGAAATAAAAGGCTTTCTTCCACTATCTCCTACATGAATCTGGCACTCTTGCTGCTTGTAAGCCAGGAACTGCATGGAGAGATGAACTGAACTGATAAGTAGAGCCCATTTTAACTGTTTTGTTGTTTGTAAACGGTAGAGAGAAGTATGTGCCTTTAGAAAAAAGGTATTTGTTTTGCAATAGAGAAATGAATATGCAGTTTTGAGACAGCTATCTTCCCGTCTGATATATAAATAGTTTTATGTTCTTTAGAAAAATAAGAAGGAATTGTTTATTATGTTTTACAACTCTATCTTTATTGTACTTCCTCCTTAATCAGAGGTCTCGAGTTCGAGTTCCCTTGAGTACAGAGTCGCTTTTATTAGGGGGCGCTTTACGCCCAATGTGGGACTTTTTGGCGCGAAGGAATGTTAATCATCAAGTGAGTAATTTAAGAGAACACTTCTACAATAAAAGACTATTTAAATTTCATTGCAAGTGACTTTCTGAATAAACTCTCTTTAGTTGAGTGATCATCTGAGAAATTAGCTCATACATGTACATAACAGTATGATTTTATGTATATATACCTAAATAAGTCATGAAGCATACATTAGTGAACCACAATAATAAAATATCAAGGGGGGCCTACTGTACAGTTAAAATATTAAAAATACATTAGCCCTTGTTGTAAATATAATTTGAAAATTATTTCATTTCTTCCACTATTTTTTTTCTTTAATTCAGCCGTCTCTTGATTGTTATTTCCTTTCTTCCTGTTTGACTTAGCACATCATTTAAAGTATAAATAATGATGACTTTATTATATCATTTCTATTTATTATAAGTCATTTATATAATTAATAAGTATAAAATAATAAATTATCTTTTAATTTTTTAAACTCGACAAATAAAAGTGAACATCTATTTTTAATATATCAACCGGTAAAAGTGGTCGGAGGGAGTAGTTAACAAACTCGATTTGTTATTGTTTTTGGATCTCAAAACATAGGCTAAAGTATCGATTTTATAAGATTTGAGTGGTGAATATCAGATTAGAAAGATAATACACTATTCTTGAACAAGAAGTAGTTTGAATTTCAAATGACTATTGTGAGAAATTTGGAGTGGATGTTGTTTGGATTGTTTTTTTAACAGAATTGCAATTGAAAATCATAGAAAAATCGTCTCACTAACGATATGATATACACTTTTATATAAGATAAATATATTTTTATACAAGAATGATATATTATTTATATAGGTGTGTAAGTACTATATAATAATACATAAATAGTATATGAACATTGTTGTATAAAAAATTGTTGATTATTTGGTGTAAACTGAAAAGTACAGCTACATGAGTGCAAAATGTTGTTTTTGGGTCGTAAATTTTTGAAAATTCTTGTCAACAATTTAATAAGTTGTTGATATTTGACATTTTACAAAAATAGTTGACAGAAGATTCTTAAAAAAAAATTTAAAAAATTAACAAAGAAATGTCAGCATGACTTGAAATATTTGGTGGAAGAATTAATTAAATAATAGCCTCACCTAACATAGTTGACTGTCTCGTTCACCTAACAACCCACCCATTCGATGGCATAGTCAAATTTTTTAATAAGGGGTTCAAAATATAAAGAAATAGACACACGAAGTTAATGAAGGAGGTTCGACATCTACTATATATACCTAAAAAAAATTTAACCATATATAAATAATATAATTTTTCACCGAAGGGGTTGGGATAAATCACCCGACTATAAGGTGGCTCCGCCACGGCTGACCCATCCAGTTACTAAAAATTAAGGTCCATATTTGTGAAAGTTGATATCACATCATGGCTATTTTATTGATATAATATTCAATCACTAAGCTAAAATAATTTTAGTGATAACTAATTAACGAAAATAGTTTAATTGTTGTTAAATATGTTTTTAGTAACAATTAACACTCTTTATAAATGTTCTTAAAGTTTATAGAGACATTGAATCCAATGACAATTAATTAATGTTGATAAAGACTTTAACATTCTTTGTTAATATTCATATTTATTGTTGCTAAAAATTATTTTTGTTATAGTAAATATATTGTTAATAGTAGAGGTCTCGGATTCAGTCCCCCTGGGTACGAAATCTCCTTAGTTAGGAAGCATTTTACCCCTTAATGTGGGAATTTTTGGTGCAATCTGAATTAGTCGGGCTCAATGTGGGTACTAGACATCGAGTAGAAAACCAAAAAAAATATATTGTTAATAGGAACTATACCCAAAGGTGTGACCTAGTGATCAATAAAGTAGTTGAGAACTTTGATGTCTTAGTTTCAAACTCAGTGAAGACAAAACACAATAGGTGATTCTTCCTATATGTTCTAGCTTTGATGGACAGAATTATTTGATAGTTACTATCGATGGGAGATGGCTGGTATCCCATGGAATTAGTCAATGTGCGCGAAGGCTGACCAAAACAAATTGGTTAGGATGAAGTAACAATGACTCACCAATATACATTTTTATCTCATCTAATCTAACATGAATTTAGTTGAGATAGAAGGCATGTGAAGTGTTTTTTTTTTAAAAATAAAAAGCAACAAATAAAAAAAAAAATGGTATGCTGACACATAGGGAATTTCAGAAAATGTTGAAAAAATATCATTAGTTCAAAAGGGACCGTATTATTGGAAATTGATGAGAATGCTATAAACAGCAGCCACTGTTTGACAGGAAGAAAAAAAAAAAACCAACGCGTTTGAGTTGAACGTGAGTCCACACCATTGAATTATATCTTTATTTATACTCAATTTTCTATCAATCTGAATAACCCCATTACAATTATTTGACAATTTATTGGCTGAAGCAAACTTGGTTTTTGGTTGAGGTTAAAGAGATTCTTGAATCAGTTTAATCTGTTAAAGGTTTGATCTTGATTACCCATTTCATATTTTTTGTTGTTGTTTCATTTACTTGAAGTAGATTTTGTCATCTGAATTATATGGTGAATCTTGGTGCTTGGTTAAGGTAGAAGTAGGTTTTGTTCAATCAGCTTAATCTGTCAAAGGTATAATCTTTATTTGTGATTGTTTAGTGTTTGAGTCAGTTTAATCTGTTAAAGGTTTGATCTTTATGTGTGATGGTTTAAAGTTTTGAGGTCAGTTTAATCTGTTAAAGGGTTTAAAGTTTTGAGGTCAGTTTAATCTGTTAAAGGTTTCATCTTTATTTGTGACTGTATATAGTTTTGAGGTCAGTTTAATCTGTTAAAGGTTTCATCTTTATTTGTGACTGTATATAGTTTTGAGGTCAGTTTAATCTGTTAAAGGTTTCATCTTTAGTTGTGATTGTTTAGAGTTTTGAGGTCAGTTTAATCTGTTAAAGATTTGATTATTTTTTTAGTGTATGACTGTAATCTGGTAGGTGTTTTATGATTGAATTGCTTCCATTGCTGGTGGATTTTATGGTTACCTGTGGTTTATAATCCTTGGGTTTCCTAGTTATTGTCCTCAATTTTGTTTGTGACTTTTTGAGCACATTTGTTGCTACTTCTTGTGCTTTTAGGTAAGAATGTTGGACCTTTACATTCCATTTCATCAGATGGGGAACTATGTTGCTCCGACTCTCCAAAATTGTTGTTGGACTCGTTCCGGATCCTCCAAAATACACTACTTTTGGAGGATTCGACACGCACCCCTACTATATTCTTGAAGAGTCTGAGCATCATAGATGGAGAATCTAGAGATTTTACTTGGTGCTTTTTGATTGCAAGAATCATCCTTCCGACTGCACTTTTTAGTATTTTAGGATAATTTAATCTATATCGTACTATCTGCTGTTTGGTAAATCCATATGGACTCAATTTTTCTACTTTTGCTTCCCTGATCTTGTTAATAATGTGTTGATTTAGTTTTCAAAAGTTGTGGCTCAAACGCTTTCTTCCGGTCTGGTTTCTTGTCTCAGCCTGATATTCTTGTGGTGTTAGCCAAAACATGGTCCATTTAGCTTAGATTTTGTGGTGATATTGACCTTCCTGAGTTCATTTAATGAGTTCATAGTCGGTTAATAAGTTTTGCCACTAAGCTCGTAAGTTGAGTCTGTTTGTAATTCAAGAAATTGTCTAAACATGGGTTCTGTAGCATTGGAGGTAAACAGGATATTGTGAATTGAGATGGACAGTAGGAGCGTTGTCTATAAATCAGTTGTGTCTTTATTTTCTCATTCTCTCTGGTATTGTTTTTATCGGCTGCAAACCTGTCTGTTAAAGTCATATTTAAGGAGTCCGAATTGCCATTTCCTTGAATTTTGTTTTTGGATTGATAAAGTCACATCTTAAGCATCTTTTAGCAAATCAACGTTAAACGATTCTTAGTGTTTTTGATTGATACAAATACAGTAGGAATCAAGTATCTACGTTTTATTTGATCAATCCTAAGCCCAAGTAACCAGTACAAATATAAGAATGACCGGAAAATCTTGCAGAATTTACTTTAAAAATTGCTGAGATTTGTTCTCTTTGTTTGTACTGTCTCTTTGAACCATTCCTGTTCTCATTTCATTGTAAAGGGGAAATGACATTCTCGCATCTTCTTATAACAGGTAACCAACATGGCTACACCGACAAGAATTGGTCTTGCTGGGCTTGCTGTTATGGGACAAAATCTTGCTCTCAATATTGCTGAGAAAGGATTTCCTATATCTGTTTACAATCGATCCACTTCAAAAGTTGATGAGACCGTTGAACGAGCTAAAAAGGAAGGCAATCTTCCTCTTTATGGCTTTCATGATCCAGAGTCCTTTGTATTCTCTATCCAAAAGCCCCGTGTCATAATCATTCTTGTCAAGGCTGGTTTACCAGTTGATCAGACCATCAAAACCCTTTCAGCTTTCATGGAGAAAGGAGACTGTATCATTGATGGTGGCAACGAATGGTATGAGAACACTGAGAGGAGAGAAAAAGAAATGGCTGAGCTTGGCCTTCTTTATCTCGGAATGGGAGTATCAGGTGGCGAAGAGGGTGCACGCAATGGACCCTCAATGATGCCTGGAGGCTCTTTTGAAGCCTACAAATACATCGAGGACATCTTACTAAAGGTTGCAGCTCAAGTTCCTGACAGTGGCCCTTGTGTTACATATATTGGCGAAGGAGGTTCTGGAAATTTTGTGAAGATGGTTCATAATGGAATTGAATATGGTGACATGCAATTAATTGCAGAGGCCTATGATGTACTAAGATCTGTCGGCAAGCTCTCTAACGATGAATTACATCAAGTCTTCTCAGAGTGGAACAAAGGAGAGCTTTTGAGCTTCTTGATTGAAATCACAGCTGATATATTCGGAGTCAAGGATGATAAAGCAGACGGGTATTTGGTGGACAAAGTTTTGGATAAAACTGGGATGAAAGGTACTGGTAAGTGGACCGTTCAGCAAGCCGCTGAATTGTCAGTTGCTGCACCCACAATAGCTGCATCATTGGATTCAAGATTCCTTAGTGGGTTAAAAGATGAAAGAGTTCAAGCAGCCAAAGTATTTGAATCTAGCGGGGTTAACGATATCTTTGTTGAGCAGTCCGTGGACAAGAATCAATTGATTGACGATGTGAGAAAGGCACTTTATGCATCCAAAATATGTAGCTATGCTCAGGGCATGAATTTGATAAGGGCAAAGAGTGTTGAAAAAGGATGGGACTTGAAACTAGGGGAGCTTGCTAGGATTTGGAAGGGTGGTTGTATTATCCGTGCTATATTTTTGGACCGGATCAAGGGGGCTTATGACAGAAACCCGGATCTTGCTAACCTACTCGTGGATGAAGAGTTTGCAAAAGAGATGGTTGAACGTCAGTCTGCTTGGCGAAGAGTCGTCTGCCTAGCTATAAACTCAGGCATCAGCACACCGGGTATGTCTTCAAGTCTTGCTTACTTTGACTCATACAGGAGGGAAAGTCTTCCTGCCAATTTGGTTCAAGCTCAAAGGGATTATTTCGGTGCTCATACTTACGAGAGGATTGATGTGCCAGGGGCTTTCCATACCGAGTGGTTCAAGATTGCCAAACAGTCGAAGAACTGAGTTCTTCTGAAGTTTTCCTTTTATTTTGACCTGATTGAATAAAGTTCTTGTTGTCATTGAATCTAGGAGGTTATTAGGTCCTGTTAGTATCACCTTGTCATGTGGTCTCTCAAATGTTGGAACTTTACCTATGCTGTTGTTCATCCTATATTGTAGCCCTTGTCGCCTTTTCTCGCATTTTTATGTCCTTTGAGTTACATACAATCATATATAAACAGAGTGTATTTTTCCATGTGCATTTCTCATTTTCTTTTGTTATTTGAGACCATTTCTCTACTCCATCATCTTACATTTTTCAAATGTTGTGCATGCTAGTATCTTTTATTTGTTATATAACCGTGGTGTCTGGGCCATCTTTCACACACCTCGGCTCATTCCAAGGGATACCTCCCACCAACAACAGGTACCAGGTAACTCTGTCTATCAACGTTAGGACAAATGGGAAGAAATCACCTTGTGTTTGTTTCTCTGCTAGAATTTGAACTGAGACCTCATGGTTCTCAACTCACTTTATTGACGACTAGGCCACACCCTTGGATGCGTGCATGCTAGTATCTGATTTAGTTGAAACGTTCTGGGAATCGTCATAGACCTGTTTGTGTCATCAAAACCAAGAAAGATCTGTGTTGCAAATATTCCTTGTGTTTTTGTGGAGCTTTCACAATTCTCTTTTTCCCCTTTTCATGAGTTCTGAGTATCACTTCAACAAGAATGGCTATTAAGCATGAAATAACTTGCTAGTTGTTATTGTGTGAATATAAAGTGTGTATAAATATTATATAACATAATATAATATTTATTAAGTCTCCCATTTGACATTCGTAATATTTATTATACATTCAGACGATAAGTAGGAATAACCATTAGATGTTGAGCTCTAGTCATAACTAAACCAAACTTCTCAGTCATGTCTAAATCATCTGGCATCATACCATTTGGTAACTTCCAATCAAAACAATGAACCAATTGTGCTAGCACCAGGCGAACGGTTGTGAGCCCTAATTGTAATCCAGGACAACTTCTTCTTCCCGAACCAAATGGTAAAAGTTGAAAACTATGTCCACGAAGATCAATGTTACTACCAACAAACCTTTCTGGCATGAACTTCTCGGGTTCTGACCAAACTTCTGGATCTCTTCCAATCGCCCAAGTATTTACTAGAAGTCTTGAACCTTTAGGTATATCAAAACCATCAATTATACAATCTTCAATAGATTCATGAGGAATCAATAGTGGTGCAATAGGGTGAAGCCTAAAACCTTCTTTTATGACCATATCTAAGTACTCTAATTTTTCCAAGTCTGATTCTTCCACCATTCTATTCATGCCAACTACTTGTTCCAACTCCTTTTGTAATTTCTTAATTACTTTTGGGTGCCTTAAAAGTTCAGTGAAAATCCAGTCAATTGCTGTTGATGAGGTGTCCATTGAACCTATTATCATGTCCTGCATAGAGATTAGAGAGTTATTTTTCATTTGTTAAATTAATAAACATTCACATGCAGGCATGTTAACATACTTTTAAATAGAGTTTGTTACATACACTATTAGTATATGATTTTTTTTATATATATTATCAAGTCATTTCAAAGAATCTCTACACGTAGGTCTTCTTTAAAAATATGGAATTCATAGTTTTAAAAATAAGACAAATTATCTATTATATAAAAAAAATAAAAATGATCTGATAATATAAAAAACTCAAATTTAATTAAAGTTATATAAAATAAATTTGTAGTAGCACAATTTTGGAACTATACTCCTTAGTTGTCAATATGCTAACTTATAAGTATAGGGTCCCATAGGATTTACACCTTTGTGGGGAAGCTATCAGAGCAGACATGTGAAGCAAATTTCTTATCCAAAACTAGGACTCTAGGAGTAAACCAGAATTAGAAGGGAGCAAGAATTTTAATTTTTTGAGTTCTGTATTTTTAAATAACTATATTAAGTATTTCTAATTAGATTCTAAACTTAATAATTATACATATTTAATAATTTTATAAAACACAAATACACTACTATTTGAACAAAAGCTAATAAGTTCAATCGAATCAGTACCCAAACTTCTTAATCCGCCCCTAAATAAAATGGACCAAATTCAAATGCATTAATATTTCCCTGTTCCTTGTCTTTATCTATTGTCTTCTCTAATATGCCCATAATGCAAAAGATTTTAATATACTATCTAGTTACCCAAGATATTTATATTTATAGATTAACCTAAATAAAAGTGGAATATGTGATCTTTAAAATACAACAAGTTACCTATTATACTTGAATAAATATTAGTTTAACTCAATTAAAATTAACTTACAAATCGATTTATTTTATGATGAACAAAACATTACCAGTAAAATAGCTTTCACATGTCGACGATCAAACTCGAATTCAGATTCACCAGATTGCATGATATTCATCATAGTATCAACAATATCCTTGGTTTGCTTCTCCTTTTTAGAATCTTGAACATGTTCATCAATAACTCTCTCAAAAAATGCATCAAAAGTCTTTGCCAATTCCTTCATACGACGAACAACTCCTTGCAAATCAAACACATCAAGAAAGGGGAAAAATTCACCAATATGTGGCGTTGCTGCTAAAATCAAAGTCTCTTGAATCACATATTTAAAACCCCTTTCGTCAAATTCATCATCCATATATTTTTTCCCAAATACCATTAAACAAGTCATGTTAGCATTTAATGTAGCAAATTTAGCACTAATATCAATTTCAACACCACTAGAAGCTGCCCCATTGATAAAAGTCACAAAATTTGTAACTTCTTGTTTTCTCATGGCGTGAAATGAATTAATCTTGTGAGTACTAAGCAATTCTAACGTGCATAATTTTCGCATATTTCGCCAATAAGATCCATATTTACCGAATGATAAATTTCTTTGATCATACGCGATGAATTTAGCAGCACTATTATTTGGTCGACTCGCAAAAATAAGATCATGATTTTTCAAAAATTGTTCAGCAGCATGAGGAGATGAAGCAACAATTACAGGAACTAGACCAAATCTCATGCTCATTATGGGACCATATTTTTTGGCTATTTTATGAAGATCTTGGTGGACATTTTTGCCAATCATATGAAGATTTCCAATAATTGGAAGCCCTATTGGGCCAGGAGGGAGTTTTTTCTTCTTTTTCATGAATTTGTTTTGTAATTCTTGAAGAATGTATAGCACTACAACTAGTGCAACAACTTGTAAGAATATTGAACCCATGGATATGGAAATTTTTTAATTTTTGGATTCCTAACTTGCAAATATTACTATTTTATATAGAGAAACCTAAAAGCGGGTATCTTATGATCGATGGATCTGTTCTAATAGAGGGTATTTATGTAATTTTTATACTTTAATAAAAATCTTATAAGTCATGATAATTAATAATTTAAAATATTTAAATTGCGGTGGTATGTAGTGAAATTGAAGAACTTTATTGGTTCTTGTGTTGAAATATCTACCATATTAATTGATGCATTTTGTTGGTTAGTGTTGAAATATCTACCATATTAATTGTTGTGGTCCATCTTAAGTTGTCCATGACAGTAAAAAAAATCGGAAAAGACAAAAAGAAAAAAATGTTATACTTATATATATATTCTTTAATTATTTATTAAAATTACTTGAGATTATATGTTTCTTTTTATTAAAAGAAAAACTCAATTATGATAAGAAATTCAGGAAGAACATACGTTTGAAAAGCAAAACACAAGAGTAGTGTAGAAAAGTTTTTGAGTCTATATTGTTTTTTATCGGGTCTAAAATTTGGTTGGATGAATTAATAAATATATTATTAAAAAAATATTAATATGACATGATATTACTACATAGCATAAGTGTGTATGATAGGGGTATTTTTGGTATTTGCTTATCTTTTACTGCTTAAGTCTGTTGTATCTTAGTGCTTTATAAATGTACATTTTCTCCATTAGACAAAAAAGACAATTAACATTTGAATAATTACGCATATGTCCTGTCAAAAATTTGCTTTACTTTGATCTTTGTGGGCCCACCTACTTTTTCATATTGGCTGAGAATTAACATTGAGGAAAACATGATCCCATTTAGTGACCATTTTGTATTGTTTTTCTTTTAATTTATGTCTCATTTTTGTTTTAGATGATTATATATTTAAGAATTTACATTAAAAAAATTAACAATTTAACATATTTTAAAATAAATTATATATTTATAAATTGTATAAAAAGTACTATATATCACAATAATTAACAATTATTTGACTCTCCAAATTCTATAAATATCACATAAATTAGGACAAAAAAGTTAACATATGAGTATTATTTAAAAATATATGTACAAAGTACGATAAATAGCATAAATTAACAACTTAAAAATTATTTAAAAGAAACATGAGGTTATTATGTCATATAAATGGGGAGGAAAAAGGAGTAACATGTATTATTTGAAAAGGTACTATATAAACATATATTGTTTGAAAATGACGTAAAAAGTATTATAAATCACAATAGTTAACAATTTTAAAAAATTCAAAATACATATAAAAAAATCAACTGACTCTAAAAAAAATTCATCAATGACACATAAATTGGAACATGAAAAGTAACATATATATTATTTGAAAATTACGTTAAAAAGGTACTATAAATTATAATAATTTACAACTTAATATACGTAAAAGACATAAAAAGTGGTTAATTTTAAAATTCTATATATGCCACATAAATTGAAACAAAGAAAGTACAATATATTATTTTTAAAATTATGTAAAAAAATACTAACAACTTAAAATATTTTTAAAATCATATAAAAATTTGAATAACTTCTCAAGTTTCATGATATCACATAAATTTAAATAAATATAGATGTGTGAACCTATACTCAGAGTATCATATTACGTGACGATTATTTGGTGCACCTCTCTAAATGAGGTTAGAAATTTGAATCTTATATATGTATAGATATATCCGATCAAATTTACATCTTACATCCATCTTTTTACAATAGTGCACCCCTCATATCGAAATCCTAGATACACCTCTGGCTAAATGTACCATCTTTTCTTTACATGTATGTTTGGT
Source organism: Solanum appendiculatum (assembly GCA_018342035.1). Classification (NCBI taxonomy): domain Eukaryota; kingdom Viridiplantae; phylum Streptophyta; class Magnoliopsida; order Solanales; family Solanaceae; genus Solanum; species Solanum appendiculatum. Next base: position 233,975 of record JAGDQO010000043.1, on the reverse strand, counting down.
ATAGTTGAGAAATGGAGATCTAAAGTTACTATTATCATATATGATGCATGTTCAGAATCTAAAGTTTTTTTCTTGAACCAGATGACAGTATAATTACAGTTAAAACATACATTCAAGAGGAAAAAGGGGATTCTTTTTAAGAAACAAAAGTTGTTGAATGAAGATGGGAGAGTTTCGAGAGAGAGATACAAACTCTTGTTTTTGCGGCACAAATTATCTATGTGAAGATGCCTTCTAGAGACTTGGGGAACTTTAACTTTTATTTCTTTCGACTTTACTAATTGTAATGTCACTATTTATATCAAGACATAAATAACGTGTTACAATTGATCAAATTATGATTACTTTTATATTGTTAGTGATACAAATTGAAAAATGAAAAGGTAAGCTTGTTTTTTACTTTTATAAATTATTGGTGCGGTACACTTACTTGTAGATAATTTTAAATTAGATCGGATATTTTATATCTGTTTTGATTAACTTTATTTTAAATTTCTCATCATCCAAGAATTGATATTTCTTCTATATAACTTTTATTTGATTTTTCTCTGAATAATTTCTATTTGATATTATATATTTTTTTAAAAACACATTGATTAAGGGGTTTTCTTAGAAAATTGTGAACCACCAAGATTCAAGATGTTCAACAAATATGAAAAATATCAATTTAAAATAGGAGAAACTTTTTATTCTTCCTTTGTCAACTTGGCTTATAATAATTTCTAGAGTTGATACCTAATATGTCAATTTATGTTGACTAATTAAGCAATTTCTATGCATAAAAAAAGGGTGGTGCATAGTAAGCACATAAGCAATAAAAGAATATTTGAACAAGAAAGAGTTCTTTACTTTTGGAGATTGAACATGTATCCAATATGGTCTTCAAGAGAGAAAAGGTCAAATTATTTTATTCTATATTTTTTATATTAAATGTTGATCTTAATAAGAAATTAGATTTGAAGGGAAATCTTGACGTAATTGGCTTAGTAAAGTTATTGTATATAATGAGAAGGTCAGGAATTTAGACTCCAAACATAGCAAAAACTTAATACACCAGACTGTCTTTAACAAGAAACAAGATTGTCCTCGATTTCTCTTGAAAGTAAATGAAGGTTAATACACATTCTATTAGACACATCATGTATGATACAAATGATGTTTTGATCTATAATTTATGTATTATATTAAAGTTAGCTATTAATTTACATAACAAATGAGATATCATAATAACAACATAATTTCTTACGTCATATGTCAAAAATAAATTACTAAAATTTAGCCAAATTATACCGAAATCAAGATGATTGAGAAAATTTCGAAATATCTAAGTTTGATCGTACTCAATAGAGTATAAAAAGACCGATATTGTACCAATTTCTTAAATGATCGTTCAAAACGAGCTATTATCATATGAAAAGTTATATAATATTTTATTATTTTAAATAATAGAAATTTATATACTTTTTTTAATACTATCTTCTCTTTAGGATACAATATTTTCTAGTAATGATAGATCTTTAATTATAGATAATAAATCATACGTAAAAAATTCTTCCTTTGTCAACTTGACTTCTAGTTCCTAGAGTTTGATGCCTAACATGTCAATTATATCGACTAAAAAGCAATTACTAAGCTTCAAAAAAGGGTGGTGTTTAGCAAGCACATAAATATTACAAGAATTAGTTCTTTACTTTTCGAGATTGAACATGTATCAAATATGGTTTTTAAGCGAAAAAGGAAAAGTTAAATTATTTTATTCTATAATTTATTCGACATTAAATGTTGATTTTAGTAAGAAATAATATGCCTCCAGAGATGAGGTCAAGTGGTCAATGAAGTGGATTAATAATTGTGATTTCTTTTCATCTGTCCTAGTTTTAACAGACAGAGTTACTTGGTACCTGTTGTTGGTGGGAAGTGATATATATCTCGTGAAATTAGTACACTAGTGATTTCTTTCCATCAGTCCTAATTTTGATGAAATAGTTAGTCAAGATGCATACAAACTGATATGAGCACTACGAATTTTCACGAAAAAAAAGAAACAAGATCATTCTCGATTCCTCTTGAGAGTAATTGGAGGTTACTACATGTTCTATTGTGAAAATGACATGGTGTGGCTGGCGATAATTTAAAAAAGGCCTAACTTTGGGCTATATGATCCTAAGTATATTTTAGGCCTAAAATAATGACAAAGCTATAGTCAAATTCTAAAATCTCACCCTTGCTCCCTCTTTCAGCTATCTCTTTGACATCTCTCTACTCTTTTTGTTATTTTTTTTTCATTATTTTTTAATAAAAATATTCAATCTAATAAAAATTACATTCACAAAGCCCAAATTTTCGTATTACGCCTATATGTCTCATTTTTGTTTCCACAAATAGTGTTTATACAACACTATACATAATGTATACATTTTTATATAAGTATATAATAGTGTATAAGAGATGTTTATACACAGTTTTACATTATTATTAGACACCTTTTAAACAATTATACAATATATACACATATATTATATAATGTTTAAATAATATATCTACACTGTATACATGTATATACACATTAATTATATACATTTATACCAGAGAACACCTTTCAATCATCAATCATCAATCATCACAACATATAACTTTCAACATCAAAATCACTACATACACACACAAAAAAAAAGAAAAGGAAGAGCCGGATTAACTTAAAAGTTGGTCAAACCTATTTTTACGTTATTTTTAGCTTTAAGAAATGTTTGACAAGGTTAAAAATAACTTAAAATAAGTTTAAAATGATTTTTAAAAAAAGTTAAAAACCAAAAGTAAGTCTCTCCTTACTTTATATTTTTTGATTTAAAAGTGATTTAAATTTGACTTCTTATTTTTTTTTTTTGACTTAAAAATTACTTTTTTTAAGCCAATCCAAACGAACTCGAAATATTGGGTCATCTTGGATACATGTATCGAGGATACATGAAATCAATATTATGTGTAATTTGTTCTAAAACACACTGTATCTAAGTGGATTCACATGTATTTGACTCTCTCGCTCACCTCTCTCCTTGTCCCAGATACATGTATCTAGTGTGATTCATGTGTATCTGAGATACATACACTATCTCACTCGCCTCTCTTCCTATTTTAATGTATCTGGTAGCAAAAGATGTATTAATTATTAATATTATTATTTGAGTAAAAAAAAAAAAAATAGTAAAAAATTAGAGAAAACGTATATAAATGCAATCCCGGCAACCATAGGAAACTGGACCAAAAGCTTCTTCTATAATTTTTGTTGCAGAACCCGAATTTGCATATAGGTCAGTCTTCCGATTTTGTATTCTGATCCAAAAGTCTTCTTTGGTTTTGCATATTTTGCTACATTTAATTTTCAAAATTTCGTTTTTGTTCATGTAATGCTTGTTGTTCAACTGTTAAAGTTGGTAGTTTTGAATCCTAATTTGTGCTGTTTTTGTGTGAATTTTCGTTTTTTCTCACCTGGGTATTCATTGTTTATTGCTTCTGTTCAACTAGTGATCATGTTTCTTTGTTATTCGTTTTAATGGCCTTCTTTTCTTTGATTGCGGAACCATGTAATTTTGATGGCTATTACATAATTTCTGAATTGGAACTATCTCTTAATCATGATCTGTTTAAAGATACTTCCTCTCATGAATTTAATTTAGCATACTAACATGGATCAGATATAGTGGTGGAGCCAGAATTTTTACTAACGTGTTGAAAAAGTAAACATTGGAACAAGTCGAAGGGGGTTCAATAATATATATATACATAAAAAAATATAATTTTGAAACAATGTAATTTTTCGTGGAAGGGGCCTACCTAGCTCCGCCGTAGTAAAGTATACAAAAAATTTAGTTGATTGTTGAACGATGTAAAAGTATGGGTGAAAAAGAATAAAGAAGCATAGTGAAAAGAGCTACTAAAAGCTAGCTTGTAACTAGTTTCAGGATATTTGATAAGTAGAGGGAAAGTTCTTGTCTTTTTTGCATTAAAAGCTATAAAACAACAGATGATTTCAAAACTTTTGTTGGGAACTGAGAACATAAGAGAATGATTGATGAAAATTCTACAAAATTGTGAATGATTATACTTTTCTTACATATATTTGGACATTAGATTTTCTCTAGCCGCTAAAAATAGTCTAGTGAATCCTCTAAATACCAAATATAGATCCGAATGGATACAGAAGGATTCATATAGCATTCTCTTGCTAATTTAGAATTGATGTATAGTTGAGTGACTGCTTAATGCTCTAGTGCTAAGACTGCATTGCCATCTGCTTTTTACCACAGAGACCATGGATTTATGTGTACTTTCTCAGTGAAGCAACTAAGCAATTTGACATTTCAAGAATATTGAGCTATCTCGCACTATTTATCACCTATTACATGGATTTAACTACGGGTCTTTGTTGAAGTGTGTGACCATCTCATCTAAAAGCTTAAGCTATTAGAGAGAGTACACTTTTGTTATATAATTGTATTCTCAACAGTCTTGTCCAACATTGGTGTGTGTGTGCATCCAATATGGACAAGGAATGGTCTTTTCCTAATTTAATTCGATAACTATTTTGTTATGTTAATGTGTCATTAATGAGAAAACTATGCTTGTTTCATTTTGTGTCAAGCATGTTGCAAGAATTGAAAATAAAGTAGAACTTCATTCTTCTGAAATGTTTAGAGGGGCAGCAGCTATTATGATACATCATAATTCTCTCAGCCACCCAATTTCTTTGGCTTTTGTCACGTAATCATGTTTGATGAGAGCTATTTGCTAATCTATGCTTGCAGATCGTTTAACTTATGATTTACTGTTTTCACTTTATCTTTGAATCTCATTCTTATTTGTTCCCCCTTTTGTTTTTTGGGTATTTTGCAGAGGAAATCTGGCATAACTTTATCTTTCAATGGATATAGATACTGCTAATGCTGAATCCATTAATCAGAGAGCTGGTCTCTTAAAGGATCAGGTTCGACTAATTAAGAGAAAGGATTGTGATCGGTACGAGATTACCTCAATACCAGATAATTTGTCATTTGAGAAAGGATTCTTCATTGTAATCCGTGCATGCCAAGTGTTGGTTCAGAAGAATGATGGACTGATAATGATAGGAGTAGCTGGTCCCTCTGGCGCTGGAAAGACTGTATTTACGGATAAAATAATGAACTTTATGCCAAGCATTGCAGTTATATCAATGGATAACTACAATGATGCTAGTAGAATTGTTGATGGCAATTTTGATGGTAAGAATGCATTACCTTTTTTCCTTGATAGTGCTTCGAGATTCTTGTGTTTAGGTGAGAATTAGGTGATTGAGAGTGTAGGGGAAGCTGATTGACAAGAGGGAAACGCCATTTGAATTTCAGCATTTTCTTTAGACATTTCAGGATTACACCAAAAATTGGTAAGAGTAATTGAAGATCCGAATGATTGAATCTTTGAGGAAATCTACCCTATAAATCTTGGTAAAGGAGGTTGCATCCTAAAAAATCCCCTTGGAGTTCTTTTTTTCCTCGGGAAACCAATGATTATTTACGTTTCATTGACCCTGCCCTTTTTTATAAGAATGGACAGCTGTCTTCGTTTTGCTCATGAATTTAGTCAACTAAGTGATTGTGCTGTATTGTGATTTGTCGGTGCTGTAGAATTAGCCCTTTTTTGTGATTTGTGGGTGCTGTATTGTGATTTGTGATATGTTTACCAGTTCTTATCATGTTTTTGAAACAGACCCACGCCTAACAGACTATGATACGTTGCTGAAAAACATCAATGATCTCAAGACTGGGAAAGCAGCAGAGATTCCAATATATGATTTCAAATCTAGTTCCCGAATAGGATACAGGTCCAGCTCCTTACTTCTAAATGTAAAAATGTACTTTCTTATGTGCATCTATGTCTGTTTTGACTTTGTTAGGCTGTGGATTATATTAAGTGTTTGTTATTTGATAACTTATCTGGGAAACACCTCCAGAAAACTTCGATTTGTTTTTGCAAATCAGTAAATTATATTTTTATGTTGTAAAGAAAAATTATAACTTACAACTTTGTTACATGGACACCTTATTTTCCCTGATATGTTAGGTACTTGTATGCTTCTTCAAACTATAAACCGACTTTAAATCCTGCATACCGGTCTTGATTAAATGCTCGTGTCGAAACTCATGTTTGGGTTTCTGTAAATAGTTGTGAAGTGACATGACTGTTTTTCTTGTAAAGTGGATCCGTGCTTCTGCTTGGCACTTTGTGAATCCTGTCAACTAGTTAAATATTGCTTTATTCTTTTTCAAGTGCTCTACAAATAAGGTGCTTCTGTTCATTGACTCTTAAATGTTACTCAAATGAGGGCATGATGAAATATTCTATATTAACCTGCATTGAATGTTCAATGATTGTATAGTCATCTCGTTATTATCTTTTTTATTCTGAGGTCAAGCATTACTCTTCTCTTGCTCTGGATTCATGTTTAATCTATTGTCTTTGCCCACCTTTTTTTGGCCCAGCTATTTTATCTGAAAGTTCTTTGATGTTGCTCGTCTTCATCATCTATATGTAGCATATAAGTATGAACCAAACTTACACAATTTGGTGTGCTGTAGGACCCTAGAAGTCCCTAGCTCCCGCATTGTGATTATTGAGGGCATCTATGCTCTGAATGAAAAGTTGCGGCCTTTCCTGGATCTTCGCATATCCGTAAATGGTGGAGTTCACTTTGACCTTGTTAAAAGGGTTTTACGCGACATACAACGTGCTGGGCAGGAACCATCAGAAATAATCCACCAAGTATCTGAAACGGTCTGTTTCTCCAATTCATAATACAGAGAAAGTTTGACTAGATTGTCTTCTCACACTCCCAGCTGCAATGTCTTATGCAGGTTTATCCAATGTACAAGGCTTACATTGAGCCTGATCTCAAAACCGCACACATAAAAATTATCAACAAATTTAATCCTTTTTCTGGATTTCAGAGTCCTACGTACATTCTAAAGGTTAGAGCAATAACTTGATTTCAGACCTCCTATATCCGGTCTTAGAATATAATAGCTTCCAAACACTATATCTAGAAATTTGTTGAGAAATTACTGATCTATTTTTTCTCGCTTTTAGTCATCAAGGAATCTGAAGGTAGAACAAATCAAGTCTGTCTTGTCTGAAGAACACACTGAAAGTACGGAACTGATTTATGACATATACCTTCTGCCACCTGGTGAAGATCCAGAGACATGCCAATCATATTTGAGGATGCGAAATAAAGATGGGAAATACAATCTCATGTTTGAGGTATGCTCCTTTTATATAATGATTTTTTTCTTTTGGAAGAATAACAGGCAATGTTTTCGAAGAATTTCTTCTGCTAGGCCTTCTTGGCTAATCTTAAGCCCGCTGCTGATGAAAATCTGTTATTTTATTACATAAATTCTCGAATTCATGCATGTATTGAAACTAGCCTTTTTTTTCCTGAAGCAGTTGAAACATGTTAGAGTTATAACTTTTAAGAAAACAAGATTGCTTAAATCTGTTTACCCCCACACACATCTTCTGATTTTGCCAACTGCATACAACTTGCTTCACATTGTTTGGTTCAACATGATTTGAATTGTAGGAATGGGTCACTGATTCTCCATTTGTCATATCACCAAGAATCAGTTTTGAAGTTAGTGTGCGTCTTCTTGGTGGATTGATGGCTTTGGGATACACAATGGCAGCCATCCTCAAGAGAAGCAGCCATGTATTTTTTGATGAAAGGGTTTGTGTGAAAATTGATTGGCTTGAGCAACTGAAGCGCCACTATGTGCAGGTAATATATATTTTCTTCACTTTGTCCATCTCGCTATGATTATATCCCAAAACTTTTGGTCTTGTCGAGGGGGTTTCTTTTGATGCTTGAATACAATCAAGCGAGTAGTTGTCCCCTCAAGTTTGATTTCCATTGTGTGGATATGGTCATTCAGTTATACCTGAGCAATGATTGCATGACCAAAAAATGTGTTTGTTTGTCAACTATTGATAAATACATCGAGTCTGCGGGGAGCCTTTTTCTATTATTTCTTGTGTTGTCCTCATAACTATGTCAAAATACTGTTTCGATCAAACTAATTGTTCAGAATTCAAATAATCATAAAAAATAAAAAATAAAAACTAACAAGTCTAATATTTTTTTCTCTTCTCATACAAGAATATTCAATCTATCAAACTTCACATAGAGTACCAATTACGGAGAATTTTTCTGGCAAAGGAAGAAACTCTTTGTAGGTTGAGTATATAGTTGGGGAAGTTTCTCTTTGCCCATAGTTGACAAACTATGACAGGTTGTTTGTTTCTATGGAATCATAAGTGAAGATGCTATTAAATTTCAAATATGCTAAACTCTATTAACTTTGCTTAGGTTCAAGGAAGAGATCGTGTTGTTGTAAAATTTATTGCTGATCAGCTGGGTTTGGAAGGTTCATACACTCCTCGTACATATATTGAACAAATACAGCTAGAGAAGCTTGTGAATGAGGTTATGGTATGATACCTTCCGTAGCATTTGTGATTCACTGTCCCTTCTTCTTATCCCTAAGCAGATAACACATTTCAGGCACTACCAGATGACTTGAAAACAAAGCTTAGCCTAGATGAAGATATTGTCTCAAGTCCTAAAGAAGCTCTCTCTCGAGCCTCGGCAGAGAGGGTGTGGAGAAATAAGAATATCAGAAGGTGCAGCACTTGATCCATATTTTCCTTACCTTCTACTTGTTTATTCAATGTTATCTTTCATAAATAAACTGAGTAATGTCTTGTCTGTGGCCAATAATTGCTTAAAGATTTATCTGTTAGTAAAACATTTGATAGCTTTAGATATGCTTTTTTTTTTTGGCAACTTCCATCAAAGGAAGCACATATGATATTGCCTCAAAAATAGGAAACTATGAAAGAAGGGGGGTGGGGCAATGGGTTGGTGGGAGAGAGAGAGAGAGAGTAGAGGCAGGGGACCAGGAGGATTCTTCAGATCTCACATGTGCACTTGACCAGTCTTCTCACTTCTGCATGATGTGAACATAAACGTGACTTGCAGGAGTTACTGCACTAGAGTCTAATGAAACAACTAAGGAATCTCATGAGTTATTGATACAAAGGATAAAAGGAAGCATATATAATTTGCCGTCTGATAGGATGATGGGAGATTATATGTATATGCACCTTATGAAATATTGAATTTATGTTGAGAGAATATCATATTCAAATTATTAAATCAATCATATCTTATGAAAGTACTGATTTTATTAGATTTTTACTCTTGTACATGAGCAAGTCATTCTTTCATTTGATCTGCATCGACTCTCTTTGCACCTGCTAGGGTGTCTGTCAAGAAAAATTGGGTGATTAGTTAGCGGCAATTTTCAATTTTACCATAGGTGTACCGCAGTGGTCACTATTCCTTTTGTTTGCTGATCTATATTTACGTTATCGTGTTAGTCATACAACTCCTGCCAGTACCTCAGGATGACTAGTACTTCCTCTTTTTTATTTTTTTAAAACTTCTGCCTTTTCACTCTGTCCCCAAACTCAAAAGCGAACGGTCAGCGTGAAGGTTCAAGACTTAAAAATGACACCTTCCTATATTTGGAACAACTATAACTTTAAACTTCCAATTTTACTCTTAATGGCATGGTTTTACCTCCACAGAAAGGTCATGATATGTCTAATGCTACAAGTACAATAAGTGTTCCTTTCTTTCTTAAACTCCATGCTCAGTAGAACAGAGCTATATAAAATGAAGAAAAATGTATGGATGTACCTTATCTACACAGAAACCAGTTGGGGTAGGGGATAGCCGGGTAGGTGAGAACAACAGAAGTGGATATGATTCTTTCTTTTTCTCTGGACCTGGGAAACATTTTAATGTCTAATTGATTTGTGATTGATGTGCTTTGTGCAGCGGATTGTCACATTCATATTCAACTAACAGGGACAAAAATCTCAATGTTAGTTCTGATTATCAGAGGAATGACAGGATTGAGGAATCAGGGACAAGATTTGCAAACCAGGTGCAATGATTCACATTTATTTATTTATTCTTTATGCAAATTAAAACACTTTTTCTCTTTTAGGCATTAATCATTCTTTACATGACATTTTTGAGTTTTTTTCTTGTTTATTCCATAAGGGATCGGTCACACATCTATTGGAGCAAATTTCTACCTTGAATGACCGGATGGACGACTTCACGTCTAGAATGGAAGAACTTAATTCTAAGTTGTGCAGCAGTAGAGCTTCTCCGAGAAACAAACAAGCTTCACCATGCACACAAAATTTGGCGTTAGAAACTGAAGCATGCATTGGATCTGCTCCTACTAACTATTTCATATCTGGTTTGGAGAACGGTTCGTTGACTGGGTCCATCATGCCTAATTCCTCATCTTTTACTTCCGCTATTGGAAAGGAGTCTGCCTTGATGGAAGAGGTAAGTGTTCTTTTTTTGGGTGGCTTAAAGTTTTGAATGAGTTGAAAATTAAAATTCTAATTAGTTAAATATGCGTAAAGTCTTAACACAAAGATATAGGCCAATTTAGCAATTTAATTAATTTCAACATTTAGACAATTTCAATTATATATCATCTTTTAGTCTTCCTCCTTTTGTTATTAATAAACACATAACTATTTTACATAAACACGAAATCAAACCTAAAAGATTATGTAGTTGTATACAAACAAGCAATACCAAATTACCAATAAATGATCGGAATAACAATTTAATTGTGTGATCATGTATTCATAAAAACATTAATTCATTACAAGTTATCAAAATTACAATGAGGGGAAAAAGTTAAGCACATCAATAACAACCTAGCAATGTAAAAAGCACAAAAAATAAGCATAAAGTAAATATTCATATTACCTCGCAAAAGAAAAAGGGCAAATGGCAATTGTGCATGACTGCATCTGAGCCAGAGGGGCATTGGCACACCACAGCTGAATGCCAGAAATAGCAGCAGCAAGATTGCTAGGAAGGTCCGAGTATGACAAAATTGAAACCCTAGGAATTTATTCTGGCTGTTGCACTTCTTCATTTTTGGGTTCAAAATGCCCGTGCAAAATGAAGTTTCTTTGCATTCTTTTTATATGAAGATGCTAGTTCGACATTCTGCACCTGTGTTTGAAGATATTATGGGTTTTAGGAATTGAATCTGCTACATTTGCTTCGAAGTGGTAAGCCATAGATAGTTTTTAAAATAAAAAAACAATTCCGGCTATCATTTTGACTGTATACTATGTAGAGTTTGTAATTTTTTTAATTAAATAGTATATATAGATAATTTTTTTCAACCAAAGCAAATTTAGCTGAATTTCCTGGCTCAATATGTGATTAGGAAGGGGATGTATGACTTTTATCTTACTGTTACAGAAGATATCGAATTTATTATCAGATGAATATTTCCTACATTGAATTTGTCGCCTAAAGTATCTTAACCTCTTTGGTTGTTCTCCTATAATCCCCTTTGGATACAGATATCCAATATTGCACGTGGACAGCGTCAACTTATGCATCAGCTGGACAACGTTAGCAATGTTCTTCGCGAGAGATTAGGAGAACAGTCTCGACAAGCAAGAATGAACAAGAAAAGAGATGCAATCAAAACCATCAGAAAACCTCTCATCGTAGCATTAGCAGTTGGTGGCCTGGGAATTCTCTTGTTTAAGAGCTTCCAACACCGTAATTGATTCTTCATCCTGATATTTTTACTCTAGGATTTTTCTTTTTCTTCTTCTCCTACACAGCTTACATTTTTTGATAGCGTTGTACCCTTCAATCGGGAAAAAATACTGCTCATGGATCAAATTGATCTGTGATTTTGAGGCTAACAAGGCAGAATGTGATGCTTGCTTTCTGATCGATGAGTTTCGTTTTGTTAAAGAAGGGATGAATTAGAAAATTTTGTAGACTTGTTGGGTTCATTTAATAAAAATATGTTCTTCACTAGATGTTTTGGAGTTTCCGAGTGTTTTGACTTTTGATGTGTGTGATAGTGAATAAGATTAGCAGCTAATCAGCGCTCAGGAGGTAGATTCAGAGAGTGACACCTTCGATTATATAAAGCCTCTAACGGAGCCATCTGAATGTTGTAATGATAAATCTAACTTGTCCACGTGTTACGCCTGAGGTTAGGTGAAAGCAGAAATCGTATTAAACCAACAAATGACCAGTTGGCATAAAAGACTCGTGAGGAAAATGAAGTTTCCTTAACAAGTTAAAAAGTAAAGGACAAAGTTATCACAGTACTAGAATATCTGTTTTGGGAAGAACAAACATAAATGACATAGTGGAACCAAACTTAGTGTCAGGTACCCACCTTGGAAGTCTGACTATTCTGATTTTTTGTCAGATACGACTTTATTCGGATTTTTCTATATTAAGACTCGAACTCGAGACATCTTATTTCAAGTAATAATTAGTCACGTTGCATATTTATTAGTATGTTGTTGATAAACTTGGAAAACAATGCAAGTCATTGACATAGGAATTAGGCACGTACTAAGGCTGGCAAGGGGACGGGGACGGGGATGCCGGGACGGGACATAGGGGGACGGGATGGGACGGGTCGAGGTTTGACCGGAATTCAACCGGACCCAGGATGAACCGGGCCGGGATTCGCGGGATAAATATAAGTCCCATCCCATCCCACTAGATTAACGGGATGGGACAGTGTTTTAGGGGACGGGACGGGACGGGACACGGGATTTTTATTTTTTTTGTATTTATTTAATTGTTTTGAAGTTATATTTTTTTTGAATGACATTTTTAATTTTTATTGTTTTGAATATTATTTTTTAGCTAAGTTAAAATGCTTAAGTTTTGAAAAATTCAAATTTCATCTTTTAACTTTCAAAATTCAAATTTCAAATTTTGAAGTAAGTTTTGATAAGTAAAGTATTAAATTTAAATGCAACACAATAGTTGTATAAAAAAGACTTGAATAAAGCCTTTAAATTTATTCAAATAAAATTTAATTGCAACTAACAACTTACAAGTTACAATTTACAAATTAAATATTAGAGGAGTAACTAATCTACGCAGCCACCTTCTAGGATGGGTTCTGTTTCAAAAAGTTCTCGTATGTAAATCTAATATTTGTAACAAATATTACATGAGTAACTAATCTACGCAGCCACCTTCTAGGAAGGGTTCTGTTTCAATTAGTTCTCGTATGTAAATCTAATATCTGTATTGTCCAATAAAACTTTTTTCTAACTCTTGTATCAAATCGACGGTAACATCCTCCGGTGTTGGCAATGATGCTTGAAACTCTTGTGCATCTAGTTCATCGTCACTACTACATCCAAATATTGAATTAAAATAAGAGTCTTGTTTGGCGCTTAACTTTGGCAAATTATAATTTCTTCTCTCGGCGTTGATCCAGTCTCTAAATAAAACTGATGACTCCAAGCTTTCTTCAGCCAATGAATGTCTGTGATCTCCAATTTGAAACCTTGCCGCACTAAAAGCAGCCTCTGAAGCAACTGATGAAGCTTGAATAGCTAGAACATCACGAACCATTTTGCTAAGAGTTGGAAATGCACTACCACGTTTCCTCCACCAATCTAATACTTTTACGTTGCCCTGCTCGTCGGTAACTGTTTCCAAACACTGATTAAGATATTCTTCAAAATCATCACGGTTAGTAGAATTAAGACCAAGAAAACCAAGCATATAATTATCAATATAATCATTGTTGATAGCATTAGAAGTTTGAGCAACAACTCCTTCATTAATTTCCATAGTTTTATATTTTTCATATAAAATTTTGGCTTGCACTTTTATGCTAGACTTACAAAATTCACAACTTGGAACTTCTTCCGGTAAAATTTCTAAAGTATCATAAAAAGTTTGAACAAGTCCTTGTACACCTCGTAATTTATATTGAGGGTTAAGTAAAGTCGCAGTTAAAAAAATTTGAGGAATAGGAAAAAAAAAATTTAAAAATTTTCAATCATAGCTTCAATTGACGGTCTAAATTTTTCAATTTTTTTGTATGTTTGAAATTGAATTGAAATAGCACAAATATTTACTAAGACTGATGAAATAGTAAGATAATAAACTCTAGAAAACATGGTTGTAGCATTATAAAAAAGTTTTAGAAAATCCAATAGTTCTTTGGTTTCTATCCAATCTTCATCACAAATTCTTTCTAGTGGGTCAGAATTATGGGCATTAAAAACCATTTGTATGGGTCGTTGATATTCATAAGCAACTGAAAGCATTTCATAAAAAGAATTCCACCTAGTTTTAACATGTTTTGGAACTTTTCGTGGTGTAAGATTACATAGTACACAACGCTCGTTAAATTCCCTAATTCTAGCAGGTCTATGAGCATAAAAAATCCATAAAACAGCATATTCTTTTTTCATACAACCACAATCAAATAATGAAATATCATCTTGTACAATTAAATTTAATATATGTGCAGCACATCTAACATGAAAAGCGTTATTATCAATTGGACATAGTCTAGTTTTTAACATAGCAGTAGCGTTGGTGTTATTAGAGGCATTATCTAATGCGACAGTCATCACTTTATCACAAAGCATATAAAAATCTAAAATACCTAAAACAGTTGAAGCTATATAAGCACCAGTTTTTTTCTCTACACATTCTTTATAACTTAAGATTCTTTTTTGCAAATTCCAGTTATGATCAATCCAATGTGCTGTGACAGTTAAATAATCACGTCCATTAACACTACGACCCATATCAGAAGTTATAGACACTCTACAATCTAATATGCTAAATAAACAACGAAGATATTGACAATGTTTACCTTGAAATTCTAAAACATCAGATTTAACTGTATTTCTTGAAACACCTTTAAAAGACGGATTATAAGTTTGTTGAATATATTCAATAAAATCGGGATGTGAAGGAAAACCAAAAGGTAAACCACAAACAGAAACCATCTTAGCTAAATTTTCGCGATCTCTTTCTTTATTATATTTACGTTGTGTAATTGGACCACCGGGGTTAGAAGGATCCAATGTTCCTTGTACCATGTTAGAACACTCTACCGATTGAGGAACACTAGAATTAATATCATCATCATCAATTTGAATTCCTTTTTTTTTATCGGCTAGAGCTTTGGCCGCCTTATATTCAATCGGTCTACAAGATAGCAAATGTCTATTTAAACCCCCCGTCCCACCTTGACCTCCACCGACTCTATGTATAAATGTTTGTTTACACTTATTACAAATAGCAAGAGAGTTTACAGTATCTAAAGTCATAAATTGCCACACAATAGAAGTTTTAGGGCGTTGATACTTCACCTTTCCCCTTGTAGGAGGTACAAGGGGGGAGGGGTGGGGGAGTTGACTAGCTTCCTCAGTTGGAGGTGTAGTTTGTGTTGGAGCTTCCGTCGCCGGACTGGTAGGTGTTTCATCTAATTCATCTTCTTCCAAATCAACTTGTACTTCATCATCTAAATTTTCATCAACATTAGGATTATTAAAACGTCGTTCTAAAAATTCATGATCAATTTCAACATTTGTATCTATATTATAATGAGGAGTGAAAGAAGTATCATCAACAAAAGTAGAATCATTTGTATTAATTCTAACTCTAGGCATTGATTTAGAAGAAGAACCACCACATTTACTTTTATTTTTTTCCTTACTACTTTTTTTAGGAAAATTAAATAAATTGGAAACAACGGTTGCTATTTTTTCCTTACCGGTATTTTTTTTATTAGAACTCATATTTAATAAAATGTAAAATGTAATATATAAATATTAATAACACAAAAACTAATTGCGAAAAAAATGTATAAATAAAGAAATGGAACGAATGTACCAAACGTCTGCATTAATAGCAGACAGTTATAACCAATTCTTGAAGCTTGCTCCAACCAAATGTATTATCGTAAGTTGTAAGTTGTAGCTTCAATACTTGATAGCAACAATATAAAATATAAAATAATTGAATTATAAATATTATGATATTAATTGAAATATAAATATTATGATATAAATTTAGAATTGAGAATTGAGAATTAAGTGGAATCAAGAATCAAGATTCAAGAATGAGAGAATATAAAATATAGAATTGAGAGAGTAGATAATTTGTGAGAAATAAAAGAAGGATAAAGGGGTATTTATAATATAAAGAGTGGACTAAAGTGTATTTTATGTAACTTGAGGGTTAAAATAAAAGATTAAAGAGTAGGAGTGGTAGGGGGGTGTTTGGGACTCCCAAAAATCAAATATATCCGTTGGGGGGGCCCACTAGCCGTTGCCCCAACGGTCCCCAACGGATAAATTGCAAAGTTTCAAAAAAAAAAAATGGGACGGGATGTGACGGGACGGGACTGGACGGGACGGAACCCGCGACGGGACCGGGACAGACCGGGACGGGTCGACCGGGACCAAATCGTGAACCGTCCCGCTACCCGTCCCCCTATCCCCCTATCCCCTATCCCGCTTCGACACGTGGGACCGGGACCGGCGAGACGGGTCTCGAGCCGGTACTGGGACGGGACGGGCTGTCCCGGTCCCCTTGCCAGCCATAGCACGTACTACGCTATTAGTTATTATTTCATAATATCATTTTAATTTTTTCTTGATTCTAAATTTCTTTAACACAATTTTTTTTTTCTTTTTGAGATAATAACTATTAATTAAATGATCGAAAAATCAAATCGATTTATGTGGTTGCCTAGAATTTCTAATTAATGAACAACACTCTTTGATAAATTAAATGATTGTCAAAAGGACAATTATTTGACAATCAGTTAGGCATGAAAATGGTTTAAAGCAGCCATCAACTCAACACTTTTGATAAGGTATAATTCATTTCCATAAAACTCAGTTTGGCCATTTGCCATAATTAAGTTTCTTCTAGTTATTCTCCAGTTAATTAAAAGCTTAAATTAATAATGAATATGAATATTTTATCATTATATTTATATTAATTGATAATATAATTGTTATACATAGGATACTTCAATAATTATAGAGTTACAAGTTGAATCATAATGATACACGTTTAAATCTTACATGTATAATTAAATATTTTCTTTATTTTAAAAATAATTATGTGGAATTAAAATTCCAAAATATCATAAAACAAGAAAATGACTATTCTTTTATCTCCTCTCACTTTCAACCACTCAATTTTTGTACCCTTTGATTGTACTTCAACTTCTTCACAGTACGTGTCCTCAACTAGACAACATATCACGATTATATCTGTGTTGGAGCGCGATTAAAATTTGAATTCAAATATTACATGGCTTATTACCGAAGGCAACATTTCCAATAGAATTCCTTTTAGTTTTAAAGACTTGAACACGAAATCTTTAATTAAGGTAAAAAAATTTAAACCATTCCATCCTAACGCATATTGATATCTGGCTTAAATTCCTTGTCGTAGATTGAAGATACCTCTTTCCTTTAATCTATCCAATCAAATTCCAAAGTCATGTACCCAATCTTTTAAAAGGGATGGTCCTTCCTACTCTAAAAATAAAACAAGAAATATTTAATTTATAAAATAAATAGAAAGCCTATAGCAAGATATGCCTAGAAAATAAAAACTACTATTGGTCAGTAACAAAAGCACACCCAGGACATGAGTCTATATACCCTGATAGGATAGAAGTGAAGTGTGTCTTGTTATATGGAGGTTTAGACTTGTTAATGTCAGTCGTAGTAATAGTCGTACCCTTATAATTTTTGCCTTATACTATGTATTGTGTTTTGATTACCTAACTATTTTGTTATTGTTATTGTTTCTTTCTACTGCTTTTCTGATTAACGATTATGTTTTCTTTTTCTTTTATTTATTTGAGTTTGATGCGCTTGAATCGAGAGTCTCATCGAGATAATGATAAAATGTGTCGTACACTTTATATGTCCTCCCTAAACTCCACCTAGTGTGATTTTACTAAGTATGTTGCATTGTTGGCTAGTAATAGTAATGTTCTTAACTACTAGGTGTGCAATAAAAAGAAATTACACGTCACTTCTTTTCAACTCCCGAGGCTCTCTCCAAACAGATCTCATCTCCCACAGAGACGCACTGCTTTTTTTGTTCCCCTCAATCACCATTTTCTACATTACTATATAATTATGCATTATTAACATTTCTGTAATGGATCCTCATTCTACTATAATGAGTGCGTTTCAAACTGCGCCTAATTTGGCGGAGATCTGGCCATTTCCCATCAATCACCATCTTCTCCAACACACAACAAATCGCGGCGCCAGAAAGCGACGTGAAGATGATGAATCTGCTATTGGAGTTTCAACTAGTGGAAATGCCTGGGTATGTATATCTCTGTTAACTAGTTTATTCATTGTTCAATTGTTTCACTCCTTCTGTTTGTTAGGTCATTAATTTGATTGAGTAATACTTCATGACAAT
This sequence comes from Solanum appendiculatum, assembly GCA_018342035.1. Taxonomy (NCBI): domain Eukaryota; kingdom Viridiplantae; phylum Streptophyta; class Magnoliopsida; order Solanales; family Solanaceae; genus Solanum; species Solanum appendiculatum. Next base: position 215,569 of record JAGDQO010000043.1, on the reverse strand, counting down.
TGAAAAGATTTCGGTAAAAGATAGATTTATTTGAATCTCGAAATTTGAAATGTGGAACAAGGAGTAAAATGTATTATATTTGGAATCAAATGGACCTTAATAGGTACAGAAAAGAAATTGTGTAGTTGATTGATTTATAGATAGTTTTGGTATGGTACGGTATTTACTACTCTTTCAGTTTCAATTTGTTCATTTATTTTGACTTAATACGAAGTTTAAGAAAATAATTTTTTTTTTTGCATCTTGTGGTCTAAAATTGGAGATATATCAAATGTAACAAAATGTTTTTCAATTTGTGGTCTTAAACATGCTAGCCGGAAAATTGAAAATAAAGAGTCGCCAAATGAAACGGAAAGAGTAATATCCAATTGGCTCGCAGTCTATGGGAGCTTCTGTTATTTTATCTAGCTGATTGATCTTAATTTCCTGTTTCTTGATGCAATGTTTCACCTTGTATAAGTGGACCTTAGCTTGTTTGTAGTTGATTTATATCAGATTTTGGGGTAATATATATATGTTGGTATCAAAATCTTGTGGTCTTTATTGTTCTTATATCTGTTAGTATTTTCTGGTGATTGGAGCAGACTGAATCCGATAGTAAGCGGCTGAAGGCCACGGGATCAAACGAGAATGGGGAATATTCAGGAGGAGGGAATTCAGGAAAATCTTCAGAACAACCTGCAAAGCCACCAGCTGAACCACCTAAGGACTACATCCATGTGCGAGCAAGGAGAGGTCAAGCTACCGATAGTCATAGCCTAGCAGAAAGAGTAATTCTACTGATAACTCTTTCTTAACTCGAATAAGTTGTTCAATATTTGGTATTAAATGATGGTTATTTGTAATCGATAATGGTACTTGCTGATACATTTGGTTTGCAGGCCAGAAGAGAAAAGATTAGTGACAGGATGAAAATCCTACAAGACTTGGTCCCTGGTTGTAACAAGGTATACTATTTTTCCTTTTTATCTTTCTATTGTTGAAAAATCTGAAGCAATTACTTCATTCTGATGATCAATCAACTGCTTTTCCATTTGTTCTTTTATTAGTTGTTAGATGAATGTGAAAATATATAATAAGAAAAATTGATAATTTCTAATACCTGAACGATTGATATACCTTCTCGTGGTTTTGGACTGTACTACAGAGTTATCGCTATCTTTTTGTTGAGATGAAAGGGCTGAGTTTCACCGGCAAAGCCTGTTCACCTAGTCCTCCTTTTCGAACTGTCAATGGTGGACTCCTCAGTTGATACAATTTTTTGAATTGTTAATAGTATCTTTTCCAAATATATAAATGTTATTTCACAAAATATATATCAGATTTCACTCTTAAATTAAGAAGCTTGACTCTCGAAATGCGAAAGGTGTCACATAAATCGGAACAAAAGGAACCGTAGTAAGCAAATTTCTTAAAGTCTTCTCATGCAAGCAAAACCTTGAAACTTGTCTTTCTTGCTTGTCATTATGATCAACTCTTTAATTTGTTGAAAATTCAGTTAAGTGGATGCAAAGGGCTATGATCTGTTTGAACCACTTGTTTAAGCAACAGAATGTTGGTATCATCCTATTGTTCCATGCCAAAAGTCTTTACTTGACCTCAGAACTGTATCAGCTTTCTTACCAGCAGAATGCTCTCTTGCATTTGTTGGTGTTAAGAGAACCCTCTAACTCTACATGCATCCTTTTGTCAGGAACATGATCTGTAATTAACCTAATGTCTCTAAAGTTACGTGCATTCTAGCCCCATCGCTGGTGCTAGGATGGTAGAGATTTAAACCCTTATTCTCTTCACATAAATTAACACCAAGATGTGAATTCGATTCCATTATATGTATCTTTTACTTCTAAATGCAACGAGAAAAGTCAGTTTACTGTTGTTTGGTAACAGGTTATTGGAAAAGCTCTCGTCCTTGATGAGATAATCAATTATGTCCAATCATTACAATGCCAGGTTGAGGTATGCTCTCCACCTATCTTGTCTAGTTGAGACTTCCATACTACGAGTAACATCGTTTCTTGATTCCTCAGTTCCTATCAATGAAGCTCGAAGCAGTTAATACAAGAGTAACCCCAACCATCGAAGGAATTCCTACGAAAGACGTAAGTGTTGTATGAGAAAATCTTTATAGTTGAATTCATTTCTTTGTTTTGCATGTATAATCTTGTTTGTCAAGCACTGTTAACTCCACTAGAACTCATCTATCTTCTAACTTCCTAGTACTAATTTGCAAGAGTGAACTGTATGGTCTTATTTGATATATGTTCTTTTCATGCCATAACTTTCTGTCAACCTTGGTTATAGTACATGACTAACATTTAAGTTATATTTTTGGGCATAGAGGCCATGTGCTCACATCTAGCAAACTGTCATCTCTGAGACTCTGACTTCTGAGTCTGGCTTGGCACTAGCTCCATGAATGTATAGTTAGTGATTAAATAATAGTACCCCACATTTCTGAAACTTGGCTGAAAACATATTGATGAATGATTTTAATGTTATGGATATTCAAGCATCTCTCATCACAAACTATACCTTAGTTTGAAGATTAGCAAGATTGCAGTGAGTGTGTATAGACGAACCCACGACATCACTTAACAGCACGTTGAAATTTAGCTCCTGATAAAACTTAGTGAGGTGTAAACAATCAAAGCAGAAGCCGTAAAGTGAAAAGAAGAATATATTCTAAGATCTCAAAAAGAGGAAAATACATGCACCAGATATGTAGTTGGGGAGTGTTTTCCTCCTCAATTTTCATTGTTAGACGAATTCATAACGACATGCTTTGGTTTTCCAGTTTGGGCAGCAAACATTCGAGACAAACGCTATGGCATTTGGTTCAAAAGGTACAAGGGAATATGCTGGGGGAACATCACCAGACTGGTTGCACATGCAGATAGGTGGTGGATTTGAAAGAACGGCATAAAGTAAATAATCGGCATCAAAGGCTAATAAATTCTTAGGAGGCTAATGCTTCCTCCAGGGACTGCCAAAATATATAACAGTTCCTTCATTTATAGGTAGATAATAGCTTGTTTCTGATCAGGAAGTTGTTATATGTCTTTAGGAAACCGCGAACCAAATCACCATCTCCTTATGTAATGAACACAACAACTTTCCTCCTTTAATGTAACAGCACATTTTCTTTCACATCAACTGAACAAAAATGCTAAATGAATAGTACACTGGTGAGAATGCGTATTAGTAAGGTATATCAAGAAGCTGTAATATGTGCCTGCTTGTTCTGAAAAGCATTCATATGTGCTGCTTTGCTCTGCTCACAACTAGAAAATATGAGCCTTGGGCAATAAACAGTTGTTAGTGTGCTGCGATGACATGAGTATTATATATAGCTCAGATAATAAGTGGTGTGTTAAGAGTTAAGACTCTTAACTATTCATTATAGAAGATTCCCAAGCATGGGAAGAAGGCCAATGAAGTCAAAAAGAAACTTATAAACAAACTCTACTCCCTATAAAATCTGCTGAAATCTTCAAACATGTAAAATTCACATTGCCAAATTAAGTCACTATTACTTACAGAACTTTCTAATGCTAATAACAGCTTTTGTTTTTTTAAGGAATTAATGATTAACCAGATGAAAGGTATGTGACTAGGCTCAATCATGCAGCGGGTTGTGTTCTTCCATATGAACTTCCACCACTGTTGAAATCTGAACCAGTAGACTGAAAGTAGGAAACAGCCGAGAAGAGCACACGTAACAACAGAATTGCTACAAAGACAGCACCACCAAGTGAGCAGACCACCTAGAAGGACAGAACCATCGTCAACACTCAACGGGCAGTAGCATAGTTCAATTAAAGATCAATATTTCACCCACGCAAGAGCAGAAGTTGATCTATTTACCATAACCATGCTCTAAATCAGAATAGTTAATGTGCGCATATGTTGGGACAGAAACTTGAAACAAGTGTTTCTTCACAAGCTGTCGACATCAGATAGAACTATTTAAACATGGCTGCATACAGACATACCCTTGATTGATCTACTAGTAACTATATAGAAGTAGATAAATTACTTATCCTCTAATGCTCAGTGAAAAGATTTTAACTTTTTCTTTTTCATCTTCCCATCTATTTCTTTCTCCCTGTTAGTACCCATCTATTTACACTTTTATTTTGCAAGTATTATGTTTGACAAATTATAATCTCTTTTATATTGCATTCTTAGAATTGCATATCTGTTTCCTTTAATTAGTGGATTACAGGCAGCTTGCATCCACAAAAGAAGCAGAAAGCCAGATTTGGTTAATGTATATTCATAAAACGAGCAACAAAACAGAGTGTGTGCCTAAGGCCTATTCAGGTAAAACATTCAGAAAATGACATGCCAGAGGAATACCTCAAGAAATGCCTTCAAGATGGAGAGTAAAGCCAAAATTAGAACGCCATCAACTGCAAAAGATACCTGCATTCCTCCAACAATGAGAACAGATGGAAGAGAGGATTTTGTACATAGTTTATGTAAATAATCAACTAGAAGATCGAAACTAAGCAAGCCACTGAAAACGCTGGTAGCGCAAAGATGGTAAAAAAGAAAGGAAACATTGTATTAGAGCTGGTCTGAACTGATTTGAAGTTAATGAAGGAAGATGGACTTATGTTGACATGAAAACACAAATTAACTTAACTCAGAAAACTAAGAAGCATAATGTTAACACATTTGGAGATGTGACAACTACTACCATGCAACGGGACAAGTCATTGCAATTTGGTTAAACATTATTTTCCCTTTTAAACAGGTGGCTAAAGAATGCATCCATCCTAGTTGGGAAACCAGATGTATTCACGTTGGATTAGCTAAGAAATCTATGGACGATGCACAATCTCAGGACTAAAATTGGCGTTAGTAGTTGGATTTGACATCGTGTGATGACTATGTTTTGCAGGTTATATTTTGAGAGTTAAAATCACCTCCATGCTTTTAAACACTCGAGGCACCACTCTTTTAAATCTCGTGTGTTAATTTGTTAGCTTGGCTAGGGTTCAATCTTGGAAGGAGGATCAATTGACTTAGAACTGTTGAGGAGCAACATTATATCGTGTGAAATGAAAGCATCTGGCCTGGGAAATGTTCTGTAACTCCACATACCAAGAGTGGGAATTATTGACAAGTGCTCTAGAGGCAAGTCAAGGACTTAAGAATTACCCTCTTATGGTGATGCATAAATTGGTTATGTTGACAAAAGCACAAGCCAAGTCCACAAACTTAAGAACCGAAATGTCCCTACTCGAGCAATGCTCAGTATCAAGTAAGAGGCGACCAATCGCCTTAGCCATTTACAGATGTACATACACAATTTAAGAGTTCCTTGCCAAGAGTATTCTAAATAGTCATAGTCAAAGCTTCAAGCACGAAATGAGTGGCCTGATGTGATGCAAAAACCCCACTGATTACACGCACTACCATGATGAGATTTTCATAGAGACGATGCTAAAGGCTCTAGGAAGCATAAGAGTATTCAGCTAATTTACTTTGAGCCCATGATCATGGCACCAGATTGTGCTAAGAAGGCTTGAGATGAGAGTAAACTGGCTAGTAGTTTAATGTGACCACAAGCCTTCAAGGCCACTATCCATGTAGGAAAGTTGACCCCTAACAACATTTATGTAAAAGGTGAAGAAAGCCCCTTGCCTCCCTCCACACACAAAGAAAAGAAAGTTTATCATTCAATCCAAACTAATGGCCACCATACATCTACAAAAGTAACCAGAAGAATGCCAAGTTTTTCAGCATCCTAACACATTCAATTACTGAGTCACCTCCCAGTCCAAGAAATATGGTTCTTCTTTTCTTTGTGTGTGTCCAGGTCAGCTTTCGCGCACCTCGACTAATTCTATGGGATACCTGTCACCTAGCTCCCACCAACAACATGTACAAGTAACTCTGTCCACCAAGGCTAGGACAGATGGGAAGAATCACCTAGTGTTTTTTGTCTCATATAGTTCTAATTCGGGTAGAATAAGCTGCACTATAGCATATAGCATTTGTAGTCGTGCTCGTGCCTAGGAAATGACACTGATTTCAGCAACAAAGTCATTTAGAATTCATTTCCCATACTATATATGGTTAAAACACACACTCAAAGTCGAAACCCATTGGATCAATTTATATGCTGAACAAATCATTCAAATTGTGTGTAAATTACAAAGAAATAAATTAAAGGAGCGAGTTTGAAGATTTACAAGCTGTGGAGAAATGACATCCGGCAGTATAGAACGAGTAGCTTTCCTAGCACGCTTAGAAACCTTTTTGAACATACTCTGCACAAATCTAACTAGTAAATCAATACTACTCTCCGTCTCCTCTTCCTCATCGCTCTCTTCATCATCATCCTCTTCCTCCAATAATTCATCATCTTCAAAATTCATTCGGTACATCCTTTCTGCTGCTTCTCCAATCGATCCATCAAACTAAAACACAAGCAAAAAAATGGGACAAAATCAACAAAATTAAACGACTCCAAATAAAGCAAAATTGAAATGCAGAGAGAGATCGACCTTGGCATGGCAAATGGTGAGTCTGGGGTTTCGAAAAGGGAGAGCTAAGGAGTGAGAAATTGGAGAAAGAGAAGATGAAATTGAGTATAATATGAAGGGAGATGGTGATGAAATTGGCAGTACGGCAGCTCCCGCCATTCAATTTCTGATCAGATTGCTCGACTCGTCGGTTAAGATTATGTAAAATTTGATAAAGGGATAACTTCCATAAAAATTATTTGTTTCGTCAATGAATTATTGAGAGTCTTAAAAATATTTTTTTTATTTGTACATTCCTTGATCTGTGACCTCAAACTCTTGTAAGAGCATGTGATTCTTGATAAAAAGTCTTTGGGAAAAGTATTGAAAACATTCCTAAAATGGATGAGACTTTAAGAGTATATTTCACTCATATTGCAAGATCGGAATTTTGTTTAAGTTCAATTAGTTAAGTTAAGAAATGTTTTTAAGATTTTTCATAATGAGTTTAGTCGTATTTTCAATACTTCTCACTTTAATCAAGAGACATAGAAGCTAGATTTTGTGGTACTTCTTGTTTAGCATGATAAGAGTAATCTCATTTATATAATAAGAGTGTGGTATTATTGTTTCTTCCACGAAAACGTACTATATAACTCAATATACACTTGTAACACATATATATAACTTAAATACATCCAAATGGAGATAAATCTCATAGTAAAAAGAGTATATTAAAACTTTCTTATTCATTTCATAGAAATACAAACTAAAACATCACATCCATACATACATAATCAAAACATTATTATACTTTTATTCGATAATACACAACGAAAACACACACACACACACATACTTATATATATAAATAAATTGAAAACTTATATTTTGAATGGTTGGACTAATACTTTATTAATAATATCCTTTAGCTTGGTTTTGGAGTTTGTATATATATCTTCATCCTTGTAGATGAGATTGATGGCCCTGGCAAAATTGAGTACACGCATGAGGACAAGCATGGGCGCTGGCATTGGGTGAAGGGAGTCTTTATTTAGGTCTTGCCATGCATTGACTACAAGTTTCTCAAGTTTCACATAAGCCTCTTGCTTTGAACAACCAAATTCCTTTACATAGCTTTCAACTGCTGATGCTACATGTCCTCTCTCTTGTTCATACTAAACACCACAAATTCCAATTAGTTAAGAAATAGAAGAAAAAACAACATGTTTTCTGGTCTGTTTCAATTTGTTTGTCTGGTTTTGATTTGATACTCATGAACAGTTTAAGAAAAGTAAAACAAACTTTTCAATATTGTGGTCTTAAATTAAAGATATGTAGAGTTACTACACTGAAAGTGATTTTTAGCGACAATTAAATACTTTTTTAGAGGTAATATTATTACTAGTGACAATTATATTTTAGCACTCTTTGTAAATGTCCCTAAAATTTATAGCGACATTGGATCAAATGACAATTAACTAATGCGGGTAGAGATTTTATCACTCTTTGTTAATATGCATATTTATTGCCGCTAAAGGTTGTTTCTGTTGTAGTGAGTATGCCAAAATGTGTTTTTAATCTTGTTGTGTACGTTAAACATGTTATGTGGTAAGTTAAAAATAAAAAATTGTTAAAAAAGGAAAACGAGACAAACAAATTAAACAGATTAGGGTTATCCTAAACTTGGTAAAAACAGGAGCATGGATGTGCAAAGGGAAGGGATAGTTTTACCTTATGTCCAATCCTGTCATCCATCAATCTACATACTATAGAAGAAGCTTTTACCATTAAAGGTTCACTTGTAATCCACTTAAAATTCTCCTCACTCACTAACTCTTCTTCCATACCAACCAAAGAAGTTGTGGAAAGCATCATATAACATGCAGTTACCAGTGCAACTTTTTGATACTCCTCAAATGTTGGAACATATCCACTATGATACCACTTGAACTCTTGGTGATATGCTCTCACCAATTTCTTTAACTATCATAATCAATGAACAAAAAAAAACTTCATTAGTTTTTTATATTTTGGCAAATGATTGTTGTATTCTCTGTCTCAATTTATGTGATGTAATTTGACTTGACACGAATTTAAGAAATAAAAACTTTTGAAACTTGTGATCTAAAATAAGTCATAGATGTTTGTATGACGACTATAAAAACATTTCATGAAGGGTAAAATAGACATTTTAAAACTAAATTGTTACTAAATATATAAATGTGTCATTAGCGAAAATGAGTCGTATAAACTGAGACAGAGAGTATTAATTTCCAAATTGGTAACTTTCTATATTATTAATGTTACCTCATTTTTTGCATAGTGAACTCGATAGGATATGTTTTCCTTTGCCAACAACTCTTCCATTTCAGAATAAGTATCAAAAATATATTGGTATAGGAACTTTAGGTACGGGGGTAGTTGTTGTGATGCATTTATGTCCCAACTGTGTAGTAACAAATTCTAACCAAGTCAATGTTTACTCATATATTGCTCATCGATTAAATAAATTAAATATATACATGTTAAAATTATTTCACCTTTGAATAGCATCTGTGAACATTTCAAGTTCATCATATGTTCCATAAACATCATACAAATCGTCTAATATGGACGCAAGGAAGATTATTTGGGTTGTAAATCTTCGCGCCCTACAATATTGTGGCTCAAAGTACACTCCTATCATCCAAATATAGGCTTCTACCAAACGATCTCGAGCAAATGAAAAGTTTCTTTCAACCTCCAAACCTTTCCACCACCTGAATTTTATTACAATAAAATTAAAAAAACCATATGGTAAAAACCACCCCACTCAAAGTAAATATATATAATATTTAAACATATGAACCTTGTAATGCCACTTAGCTCTTTTTGATGTAACTTTTGCAACATGTTGAAGTCTAGTTGAGCAAATTGTAACAACACTTTGTTATGTTCAGGATTGTCTTGATACATATTTATGTATTGCCTTGCTGCTACTCTTGCTAAGGTTCTACGAATTGGCATTTTTAAGGCATGAATTACATATGTAACAAGAAATCCACTTAATTTAGGCACCATAGATTGAAGGCATTTGGTAGTGAATCTTAATGCTTCCTCTAAAATATTCTCTCCACCAATTCCGAGATGTGCTGCTTCATATAAACTTAAAATTCCTTTCACATCGCTAGCTAATTCTTTCTTGAAATTCCCTTTATCTTCCTTAAATATTTCGAAGACATCTATAGAAAAAATAAAAGAAAAGAGTCTGTTTAGATTAACAAATGGTAAATAACTGATAAGAGCTGAAAAACATGTTTAAGTGTTGAGATTGGTTATGTAAATAAGCAAAAATGAAGCAATTGATGTGTTTGGTTTTAAAAAAAGTGTTGATAGGTTGTTCTTTTGTTAAAATTTGGCTCAAATACTTTTAAGAAATTATAAATTTAGAAGTATAGATCATTGTAAAGAAAAAAAATAGGAATGATGGATACCAATGAAGATGAAGTTGAGAGTTTTGTTCTGTGAAAAGTATTTTGAGAATTAGAAAAAAACATTAAACATAAAATAGTAAAAAAAAAAAAAACTTGAGCTTAAAATTGCTTATAAGAACTTATGATGACTTTTATAAACAAGTTTGATCAGCTCGTAAACTTAGCCAAACCAGCCTAGAGCAAGAGCTATAATAAGTTACTAACCGCATGAAACATTATATCCAGCTTGTCTTAGTAATCGAAATCGAAGAGCAACAATCTCAAGATCATTATGGTCATCAAATTCACCACAACTCATGTTGTTGTAGATGTGTTTAAGTGATTCTTCAATTTCTTTTTCAAAATGATATGATACTCCTAATCTTTGGGTGTTGTCAATAATCTCTAATAATTTTCTTGTTGATGTAGCATGATGAGCTTCTACTAACATCTTCTTCACTTCTTCTCTAAGTCGTTTAACTCCTTCTTCTTCATCGTGATCAATATCCTTCAATAATAGCAATAGGATAAGAATTTACGTTTCGTGCATAGTGGCGGAATCAAAATTTTCATGGATGTTCAAAATATATAAAAGTCGAAGGCAGTTCAACATTTACTATATGCATACAAAAAAAATAATTAACGTTAGATAGTTAATTAATTACCGTAATTGAAGAATCATATGCAAGGAAATAGTCACCCCAAACACTTGGATGATAATCTACATATCGACGAGCTGATTTAGGAACATTAATATTGTTAATCTCCATTTTTTGTATTTAATTTTTACTTAACTTGAATGTTTTGACTACTAATTAAATTGTACATGTTGCTCTATTTATATTATGGATTTTGGCATGTCACACGATGGTGAACAAGAGGACATTATATAATATTGGGTGTAAGGTAAGATTGAAAATCTTCGTTGAAAAAGAAATATATAATTTGTTTAAGTTGGAGTATTAGTTTGTAAAATATTCTTTAAACAAAGTTGAAATATTAATTTTCATTTTGTATATATAATAATATAAATGATTTTTTTTTTTAAAAAAAAGTTAGCTATTGGAGTGTAGTAATTACTGTGGATGTATCATAATTCCGACAAAGCATATCTTATTATAAGATTTGGAGGATTTCTTGTTGCTTACTTTTGGTAATTGGTATGCAAATCATGTTTCACATGATAAAGTAAATAATGCCAGTAATTTGTGACAAAGTAAAAATATTTCATGATTTCATTATTAACACGTGAGTTGCACATAGGCTCCAGAGTTAAATTTAGCAATTTTTTTATAAATAAAGATCAAATATGACACCTTTTATTATATATTAAGAATTATATCCATTGCAAAACAATATTTGATTCAATCAAATTTTAGTTGACATAGTTTATTAGGAGATTATGTGGTGTGGTTAGAAGAGCAAAGAAAAAGCAACGCGGAAATAAAAATGGAGAAACTATTCATGATTTTGTAGAGCTTGTGATAAGTCAAAATTAATTTATGTTGGAGTAATAAATAAAGTGTTCCTACTATCATTTTGTACTGTGCGAAAAAAGAGTTGGAGGAATCGAGTGTCAATTTGGGAGCCGAGATGTCTGTTGTTGCCACAAATAATATGATTCCTAAATGAGAACGACCTCTGCTTGACACAATTAAATGTAATACCAATACCTCTTACAATATTCACACCAGTTTGACGAGGATAGACATGATGCTACGTGATCACTTGAGTCAATTTATTGCTGGGAAAACTATATTTCTTGGCAGTGTTGTTAGCCCGTTGTTGGCCGAGATCATAGGGATACTAATCATCCATCTCTCATATTTAATTTGAATAATACATAATGAAAGAGTCAGGGAAAATGCTCAAATATGCCATCGAACTTTCTGAAAAGGCTCATCTATGCCATCCGTTAAAAGTTTGGATCATTTATGCCATTGCTGTTAAAGAAAAGGCTCATCTATGTCATCTTTGTAAAAAGTGATTTTGCAAAATCGGAGTTAAAAGAAATGGCATGGATAAGTCTTTTCTTTAACAACAATGGTATAGATGAACTAAACTTTTAACGGATGGTATAAATGAGCCTTTTAGAAAGTTTGATGGCATATTTGAGCCTTTTCTCTTTAAAAAAAAAAATAGAATATATTAAGGTTCAAAATAAAACAAGGAGATCGATCATTTTGTCGAAAAAATAATTCAGTAGCCGGCACGTGTCAGCATAGGTTTTATATTTTGACTGGCGGAGCCACCGGAGAGGAATTGACATGCATTTACATTTCATTTGAATTTCATTTCTCTAAAAATAAATTATAATTACAAAACCTTTTTTTTTTTACAATTTCTAATAGATTTTCATATGAATGGAGACAAATATCAGATAATTGGGTGATTCAAACCCTAATTTTACTATTTCCGATGTTCAACCGGTTGTAATTTTTGCATTTTTTAAGCTTAAATTTGATCTCCGGTACGTGAATTCGATTTTGATTGAAATTTGTGTGTAATATTTGCGTTTCATCAATTAATCGGCGTGGAATTCGCAGATCGGCGAGGAAAATGCCGTCGAACGCAGATGTAGATCGTCAGATCGAGCAATTGATGGAGTGTAAGCCGTTACCGGAAGCGGAGGTGAAGATGTTGTGTGAGCAAGCGAGAGCTATACTTGTGGAGGAATGGAATGTGCAGCCGGTGAAATGTCCGGTCACAGTTTGCGGTGATATTCATGGACAGTTTTATGATCTGATTGAGCTTTTTCGGATTGGTGGAAATGCGCCGGATACGAATTATCTCTTCATGGGGGATTATGTTGGTGAGTTTGAGATTTTGTTTTATGGATTTGGGAGATTTGAGATTTTGTTTTATTTATTTGTGTTGAATTTAAAAGTTAAGGACTTTGTGGTCTATCATCCTAAATTAGTATATATGACTTCTATGTACCTGTTTAGTTAGAGGATTCATTACAATTAGACTATATCCATGTTGGTTCGTATCTACCGCGATTGTTCACTTTCATCCTGTTTGTGAGGCTTTGCTTTTGAGTGCATATAGAAGGAGTTTAGAGTTTGATTGTCTATGTCAACTGTCGTAATTGATAGTTTAGTCATAGCTTGCCCATTAGTTTTCTCATGTATGTAATAAATTTGGCCTAATGTTACCAGCATCCCTTTTCATTACATGATAATTTAATTGCTTCTAGTCTATGTAGATTTTGTCCCTTTTTGAATTGTGAGTGGACAGGTAATTCCCACAAGTGAGTAATCTCAACCATGGTAAGTTAGTGAAATAAGACTTTACAGTTAATTACATTTTTTTAATGAAATAATCAAGATATCAAACAAAAGCATCCAGAAGATGCAGAGGTTACAAAAGAGATGGAATCATCAGCCCAAAACAATTGACAAGAAAAAAGCTTTACAGTTTATTTTACATATAAAGAAAAAATTGTCTTTCAGAGTCTAGTGGTAAGTATGCAACGCCATGATGTGTGGGTTAGGCGCACTTCACTGGGTCAAATTTCGCCTAGTATTTAAGTAAATAAGGAAGAAGGCCGGGCCCATCATCTACTTAGTCGAATTATGCGCCGGGGTCCCCAATTATTTCTTGGTTATCAGGAAAAAAAAGAGTTGTCTTTTCAAACTTTCTTTTCATTTAAATTTTCTCGTTAGTTGAAGTACTTTCTCATTAAAAGTCTCTACTTTGTTTTCTTTATGTAAGAAATTTGTTGCAGCAACATCAAGTGTGCATTAGAATTGTGCAGTTTTTCCCTACTAATCATCATTATTTTCCTATATAAATACTTGTCAAAATCAATGTTACCTTCTCAAAAAAAATATAATACTTGTCAAAGTTTCTTTGTTCCCCCAACTTTTCATGTCTGATATGGTACATGGGTCAATATGCGGATCCATAAATTGCCTTGGTTTTACAAGTAATTGTCACGTTTTCCTTTCTCTTGTCATGATTGTAGGACAGAAGCTTTTGATTGTTTTCTTGTTTTCTTTATTATACTTTTGGATTTAAGATACATTCTGTCATGGAAAGGTTACTCACTTCATAAGCCCCAATAGCATGCTCTGTTATGTATTTTGTTTGTTACTTTATCTACCGTTCTGTGTTTCATCTTCTTGTTCTTTACTTTTATTTCTTGATATTAGCATTGTTAGTTACCTTGTTGGAAAAATATATTAGCATTCCACTTCAGCCAGAGAATTATATTGGCATACCATCTATAAATTATAGGTTGTTCAATGAGTGCAGCATTCATATGTATCATTAATATATTTTCAATGAATGCAGACCGGGGGTACTATTCAGTGGAGACTGTCTCACTCTTGGTTGCTCTGAAGGTCCGTTATAGAGATAGAATCACAATTCTTAGGGGAAACCATGAAAGCCGACAAATCACTCAGGTGTAAGTGATTTACTTTTTTGATCTTGAATATTAAATTCATTCTGAGCTGCAAAAATGGCCTAATGAAAAATAACTTTTCTGTTTCTATATTTTCTAGTTTTATGTATGAGGATGTGTGGTTGTGTACGCATACCACTCTTGTATTTTCTTCTCATCTCTTGGTATTTTGATTCCCAACTGCTTACACTCCAATTAGTCAAAGAAAAAAAAATAAGTAGAAGAACGTTTATAAGCAATGGTGTAGCATTATCTGGAATAGCCTTTTCTGCATCGTTTGGTGAATGATATGTTGGTCTATGTGTTTCAGTTGCTTTTCCTTTAACCCGTCGTGTAAGATATCAGGGTAGTTTTTTTTTTGAAAATGGTTCAGTCAGTGGAACTATCTCATTATCGTATCTTTTGAGAAGGGACTTCATCGTTTCTATTTGCTTATGCCCCCCTTAAAAAAGAACAGGAACTTTAAATCTTGACTTCTATTTTTTTCAAATGTCCTTGGTTAGGGCTTAGTGATACATTATGTGTGTGTGTGTTGTTGAGTGTAACTTCAATTTCTCAATTAGGAGGAATTACTTTTGTATTTCATTGTCTATTGATGGTTTAACAAGGCTGTGAATCTATGCCTGCAGTTCAATCATGTATGGTGGTATTGAGATGCCTCTTTTCCTGACAGGTATGGTTTTTATGATGAATGCTTGAGGAAGTATGGAAATGCCAATGTTTGGAAGTATTTCACTGATCTTTTTGATTATCTACCACTGACAGCACTAATTGAGAGTCAGGTTTGAGATGTTACTCTATTGGCTTATCATTTCAAGAGAATTTCTGACACAAATTTCTAGCTTAACTCTTCTTTTTGTTTCAGGTATTCTGTTTACATGGAGGACTCTCGCCTTCTTTGGACACACTGGATAACATAAGATCATTGGACCGTATACAAGAGGTATTGTAGTTCAGATTTTTATGCTTTAATAATACGTGATAATGCTCTCTTTTGTATTTACTACTGGCTCTTCTGCTGGCCCCATCTCATGCCTATTGCCCATATTTGGCTCGAAAATTTTATTACTCTCTATCCAATTTATGTGACACTCTTTCTTTTTTGGTCAGGCCCAATAAGAATGACACCTTTCTGTAGATAATATCAATCTAACTTTTTAACTTCTCATTTATCCTTAATGAGATGATTTCTATCCGCACAAATATCTATGGCTTATTTTGGATCACAAGTTTTAATACTCTTCCTTTCATTCTTTATCTCTGTGCCCAGTTAAATATCACATAAATTGGGACGGAGGGAGTATCTCAATTGAACTTGTCATTGAAGGTTCGGTCAATTGCAATAGTTTATAGTAACTTTTTATTAGGATTTATAATCGTATTAATCAAAAGAGATATGTCCCAGTTTACAAGTGTTATGTCATATTAGTTTACTACAATGTTCTATAGAACTACAAAATCAACTAAAGTTCCAAGAATTGAACAGGAAGGTAGTCGAGTCTTTATTGATTTCTTTTCTTTTTTATAATTTGTCCTGTATACTTTGCAAATGTTAAGTGTGTCTTAGAGGTTTAAAGGCAGTGCAGTGACAAATTGTTATCTGCTATGGGAAGGGATCTCCTTTTTCAATTTCCTCATAGCTAGAGATGAGAATTTTTATTACTTTTATGTCTTCTGATATTTGAAATGCTATTCTTCATTGTTTCTTGAACATGTGGTCCTGTGGCCCAGTGGTTTCCATTGTTCCTATTGTTTCATGATTTTAGTTGTATGCACATTAATGTTGCTGGTCCTCATCAGTTAAGTCATTCTGTGTTATCAGGTTCCACATGAAGGACCAATGTGCGATCTCCTGTGGTCTGATCCAGATGATCGGTGTGGTTGGGGAATTTCACCCCGAGGGGCTGGTTACACCTTTGGACAGGATATAGCATCTCAGTTCAACCACACCAATGGACTCACTCTGATTTCTAGAGCCCATCAGCTTGTTATGGAGGGTTTTAATTGGTGTCAGGTTCGTGAACCCACTAAACAACCCCCCTCCCCCACAAAAAAAAAACGCAAGCGAACTACTAGAAAATTTAGAAAGAAACACTTACATACAACTTATGTTTATTAAAGTTGAAATTGCTTAGTTATTTCTTGGTATTTACTTGCTGTTGTTATAACTTCGACAGGATAAGAATGTTGTGACAGTATTTAGTGCTCCAAATTACTGTTACCGGTGTGGTAACATGGCTGCAATTCTAGAAATAGGCGAAAACATGGAGCAGAATTTCCTTCAGTTTGACCCAGCTCCACGTCAGATAGAACCCGACACCACAAGGAAGACTCCTGATTACTTCTTGTGATTCCAATGGTTGCACTAGTTGTTTGTAGCTCATCGATGGCGTATTGCTGTAGATGTGTCTTAAAAAGAGGAGTTTTGTCATTTGAGGATTATTCTCAACATCATTCTTTTGTTTGGAGGTCGTTCTGCAGTTGGCTTTGAATATATGGACCTGAGGTTCATCTGAGAGTTGAGAAGAGGCACTGAAGGTCTGTCATGTATATTGTTTTCTTAAGGGAGCAGCAATAACAAGGTGCATTGTGTCCTATAATTTTGTGCTAGAAAGTTATTTCCCATCCAAGTCTTTTGTCAGTGATCAACTAGGTTCCGCTAAATTTGTGCGTGGTGATTACTACTGATATTGGTGCCATTTCTAATGGCATCGCTTCCGTCCCCCCTCTCCTCTTTCTTTTATGGACATATTTCTAATTGTGCAGAAGAAATGAAGAGGGAGTACTAGCATTTGGTATTCCATAGGATGTATCTTGAGTTGAATTTTCCTCTTCGTTGTGATCTTTGGTGAATCTTAGTTAAAATTTATGTATGACGAAAGTCTAATTGAAGTAGAATATACCGTTGTTGAAAAATGTTGATACGTCTCTTAATTTAAAATTTGATTTTTTTTCTTAAACGTTTATAATACAATTAAGATATTGTTTGAAATTATTGTTTTTTTCGATCTCCTTTGAGAAAAGGAGGATTTTTTGCAAATTATTTGTGAATTTTAAGACAGTTTCATAGGCGGCCTGCGAAGGGGAGGAACCTGTTTTAATTTCTTTGAAACATAGCTAGCATTTGGCTTATGGATTTTGGTTCAGATTTTGAATATTTATTAACTTCAAATATCTGTTTGACCATGATGTTTTGATGAGCTGGTTTTGAGAGAAATTTCTCTCACTCAAATTTCAAGTAAAATGCATTTCTGTATACAATCGCAAGTTTCAAAAAATCACTTTAAAAACTCAAATTATTTTCAATTTCCAATTCCAAAATAAACTGATCCTAAGTCTATGGTATAACATCATGTCTGTTGTTTTTGCTTCTTTTTCTGCTCTGCATAGCAGTAAGAACGGTGATAAAATGAGCTGATAATCAATGCTATAAATGAAAAGAAGAGTAAAATAGTTGAAATGAGTAAATTTCTTATAAAAAGTATATTAAATTTAAAACAAGTTTGTAAAAAATGCACCAACATACAATATGTTTCGAGTACTTGATGTGAAGTGAGTGGTTTAGCAAGTAGCATCGATGCGGCTTTGGCCATTCCTCCATCAAAAATATCCTATTTATTAGTGGTGGATCTATCTTTTCACTAACAAATGTTATATTTATCTACTACTTCTGAGTTGAACTAAACGTGTATGATTGAAAGAGAAAAAAGATACTTATATCTTTTTCCGTCTCAATTTATGTGGTGTTATTTGATAAATTCTTAGTTCAATTCAAATATGTTCAAGCAACGGTCAAGAAGCAGCCAAGCAATATATATAAAAGCAATCATCACTAAAAAAAAACACTCTATATTCAATGTAGTTTAGTAGTGAAAAGAAAAGAAAAGAAAAGGAGAATAGAAAGTTACACAAATATGAACTAGAATCTTCTAGATTAGGAAAACTCTTGGAGTTTACAACAAGCATGTGATCAAGATACATTCAAATCTCCAAGTAAACCTTTGTAATCCAAGATAATTGGACTTGGTGCCACATTAGTGATTTGAATCAGTATAAAAATTTTGATGCCATCTATGCTTATCATTTTTTTACACATCATATATACTGTTATATTCATTAATTATCTAATCTGTAATGATTTTTAACGTAAAACAAATAACAGTCGACTCATAATTCATCTCTCTCGTGTTTCACATGTTTATATGACAAAAACTAAGACAAGAACAAAAAATTGGATTTTTAATTTCCTAAAACAAACAAGTCCATTTCAATTACATTAATAATAACACCAAATAACATTGTGAGTGACATTGACAAGAATAGTAGCAACTTGGTTTGTGCTATAATCACCTAAGACCACAAAAATAAAACATAATTAACTAAACAACAAAATCATCACAACTAATGAAAACAACACCATATCTATACAACAAAACAAAAACAATAATCATCATCAATCACCTAATTAATATTTTCTCCATAATATAATCCCACTAATTAATATCTAATCTTATCTAACTAATAATTAAACCCCACTTAATTACATTACATATATCTTAAATTAACTAATAATAATAACAATCATTATTCTTCAAGCCACACTAATTATACTATCCCCACTAGTACTACCATTGAACCCACCAGACATTGCCGGTTGAAAACCCGGCGAATGCCTCGGTGGCGGCGGTGATTTTTCCCTCATCACCACCACCGATGCTGACGTGGACATGTTTAAATTGAGATCTGCCATTTTTGATGATGGAGGGACAGGAAGAGCTGGTATTGGCCTAATTGGCTTCATGGATTTGCTCATTCCTATCGTGAAATTCTCCGATGAACTTTCTCCGGTGACCGGTAACTTCCCCGGCGGCTCGAGCCGGAAACCTGACATCCGGCAATCAATCATCTGTTTATTATCTTCCAATTTAGCAGTACACTGAACCTAAAACATTGGAATCAAATTAGAGGCACGAAATTTTCGTATAGATTCAACTGAACCTATTACTTTTTTATTCCAACCGTACGTAACGAAAATTAAAATGTTACATATAACAAATTGCACCTATGTGGAATTTTGAACATAAATTGTAAATTCATTGATATTATGAGCAAATAGTAGTAAGGCTTACCGTATCGGTGGTGATGTCGAAAAGACTAGACCTCCGGCGTCTACGATTACTGTTGTTACGCCGGAGGAAGTATTTTTGAGCATGACTGGCTACTTGAGTTGGAGTTCTTGTTTTGACGAAGTTTCTAGAAATTCCTCTCCAATCACCTTTTCCTACTTTTTGTAATCCTAGCAAGAATAATTTGTGCTCTTCTTCTGTCCATGGTACACCTAATCACCACTCCAACAAAAAATCAAATTAATTTATTTATTTTTAATGAAAAAAAAAAATTCATGTGAAATGAGTAAGGTAAAGATATATAATAATTGTACCTCGTTTACGTTCGCGACTCCTAGCTGAAGGATGAACAACGTCATCAGAAGCATAACCGGTGTTAGAATGATCTTGATGCTGCTGCTGCTGCTCGGTGTCTAAAAGAGCTAGATTGTTCATACTAGCACTTTTCCTAAATGAAACACCAGTAGCAGCAGCACCTTCCATCATTCTAACACCAAAGAGCATGAACCCCTTCGTGAACGTTCGGGGTTCATGCTCTTTGTTTCCACTTTGGACAAAGAACTCGTTATTAGACATGGTGGCTAGGGAACTTTAATTTTGTGAGGAAAAATTGAATGATTTATTTGTTGGCGCAGTTCATATGGTAAAAAGGAAGGAAATGAGAAAAAATAATAATAAAGGAATGGTTATGTATAGTGAATAATGACTATATACTAAAGTATAGTCAATTTTTTAAAAGGTTGTATCTGGCTTAGTGATGCTTCGAGGAAGCAACTTCTCATATTGATCTAAAAAGTTGCGTTTTTGGGTTGAAATGCTTTGGTTGGTAGTGGGATGAAAAAGATAATAAGAGTACCAATTATTCATATAAGTAAAATGACATCTAAAATAGTCACGTGGCTAAAATCAAACAAAGATAAAATTTTAAAAAATAAAGGATGGTGGAAAGAGCATAGTGACTCTCCACCATCAAAATGGTATATTCTCCAATCCTTTTGGAAAGATTTGGTTGTCTCTATTTGCTTATTAAAGTATATTATATACACATTTGATGGTAGGGATTCATTTGTACCATGGTGTGGTGTAGTGGTAAAATTACTTCAATTTTAATTAGAAATTTTAGGTTTGAATTTTTAGATATGAAGAAAATCGTATTAGAAGTGTCACTTCCAAATGAACTCTACAATGCATGATCTAAATTTAATCGAACCTTTAATGCATACTTCGAACACCTATTGGAAAAGAAAGGAAAAAGAAAGATGTAGGGGTTCATTTGTGAGGATGAGAAAAGTCACTAATACCCCACTCATCAACTCTTTTCTTAATTGTGTGGTTCTAGTGGATGTCCTTTTAGTTCAATCCTTGCCTTTCCTTTTTCTTTTCCCTTTTACTTTATGTGATCCAAAGTGTTAGCACCTTTGGGTTGATTACCATATCCATATTAGTTATGCGAATTTCTAAATTGTAAATCCAATATCATATTAATTTTATACATAAATATTTTATTTCTTAAATCTTAGTCAATTATCAAACATAGTATAATTTATGCAAAATTTAATACATGCATAATTCACATATAAACCAACTATCAAATGACCCCTAAATCATGTAATAGATTGAATTACAAGATGATAACATAAGAATTTTATAAAATGTGAATTTTTTCCTTATACGAAATAATAAATCAAACATATAAAAAAATCTAGCCAATAATATAATAGTTAAAGTGTGGGTTTAATTCTTCTCGTCCCTTTCTCCTTTTTCAAATCTTCCAATAATGTAATATAAAAATACATTACAAAAGAAAATCACCACTATTTCACTTTATTAATAATAAAAAAAATAGGTCATAGTAGTCTTATGTGATTCTTAGTTGGAAAAGGAAAGGAATAAATATGACAATATAAAAAATTGAAGAATACCTCTTTAAATTGAAAATATTTTTTTACATCTAATTTGTATTGATGGGAAACAAATTAAATTAAAATATCATATAGTTTAATTTGACGCACTATTATTAAATCTAATATACTCGAGTCATCAATTGCTAAAGGTCCACAATTGCTTTCCTTCAACTTGATTTCTCCTAATCGATTTGTGTCCACAAATTTTCTTGGAAAATCCAAAATATTTTCGTCTACAAACACTATATTTTGGAAAAAAATTTGTGTTGTACATGGATATAATATTTATTCATAAATATATTTTTTGTAAGTGGTATTAGTTAAATAGTGTTTTAAATTTGTGATCTAAAATAAATTATATATTTTATGTGGTAGTAAATTATCCCATTAAGTGTAAAATGAATACTTAATACATATTATTAATATTGATAAATTTTAAGTGGTGCTGATTAAATAATTTAAATTTTTTTCTTTAAAATAAATTAAATTATATATATGTTTGTGTGATACTAAATCATCTCATTCTTTTTCTCGAAAATCTTATACGAGTAGGGTATTTTTCCTCATTTGATTTTAAATTGCAAAATTTATGCAAATATCATCGGCACTTAAAATTATAAAGCTATAACTAAGGGTATGATTTTAAAACTAAACATTGTAGCTAAAGTGGGTTCCATAATTTCAGAAAAGTTATACACTAATTAAGTTAATGTAACGATCGTCCGTCGTTATAGCAATTATCGTATTGATATATTTGGATAGAGTTGCCTAGAATGAGACTTGATAATTTTTTTAGATTACACTAGTTTTCAATGAAAATCAAGTGTTGTGGAGCTTAGGGATCATCGCAATCCACGACGTAGTGCTTGATGATTTTGAACTTAGATTTTGTTAGTTCTGAGCAATAGTAATTCATAGAAATTTTCAGAACGAGAAATGAATTGATAGAACTCCAATATGACGATTTTCACGATGAGACATTCTTGCATCGTTTTAATATTTTGAGGGTGTTATGAACAAGGAGAGAGACTCCCCAAATTACTGTCAATGCTCATCATAATGGGACCCCACCCACTGTGGCGATACCTCTATGGAGTCTCCCTCGTCCGTCATAACAGGTCAGGATCGTTGTAGTGACCTTTAACAATTTTTATGTCCAGATCACGTCTTTAGACCTTATTTTCTCCTTGACATTCAAAAACTCATTCCTAAGCTTGAGAGTGACAATTTTCTACCTGTTGAGGCTTTCTAATTATTTATGTAAGTTCATTAGTCTTCTTTAACACCGATTTCTTTGTTAAATTCATGTACTCTTGAGATAGGGAACTCCTTAGATAGGTAGACTAGACCCTAGATTCATGAATGATGAGAATTTCTTATGGATATTATGATGATTCTAGGTGGTTAGAGTTTACTTCATAGTGTAGTATTTCATCATTTGAAAAAATTAGGTGGAAAATCCTAACTTGAGGATTTAAGTTCTGATCAAAGTAACATCAATAGGGTTTAATCCCTGAGTTCTAGAATTATTGAATGATTGATTGAATATGTGATATTTATGTATGTTAGACCATGAAGGCATTGAGATTTCGAGATAAGGCAAGGCTCCAACAAAATAGTTTGTATTTGAGCTCTTCGATTGAGGTACATTATGATTAATTGGAGTTAACTTGACTTAAGCTCATGTATACTGTTGAGTTAATTACTTGTTAATTGGTCTTCAGACATGTCTGAACTGGATGATATAGATTGTACGCTTGAGATACATGAGTGAATTGGATATCACGTCGGTATGTTTATTATATATATAATTTTATTATGATAAAGTATCATGCTGGTAAATATATTATACATATACATATTATTTTACCGTGAATCAGATATCACGTGGGTACATATATACATATAATTTTATATTGGATCGCATACCATATCAGTACATATATATATATTTATTATTACGGTAGGTCGAATCTCACGTCGATATGGTATATGAACAGACCGAATCTCCTGCAGGTCATGGCTATTGGCATAAATAAATCTGTTAGCACATATTTACACTTATCGTTGTGTGAGTTCATGATGCATGGAGTATTGAATGACTGAACATATGTTGGCGATATAGTTGATCTTATGGTCACTATACTTGTTAATTGTGAGTTCTCTATGTGCTGGAGTCTGGTTTACTTACTATTTGAGTCATGTGTTGCTTGTTTTCAATTTGAATCGGCCTATGATACTTATCCCGTACATAGTGACTTGTATTGATATTATCTTGTACTCTTCTTTTATTGACTGCATATCGTGTTTAAGAGGTTCCTCCGAAACCGTTAGCATATTTATAAACTGATAAATTTTTGATACTATAAAGTACAATTTAACATATCTATGTACCGATAACCCTCAAGTCAAATGATAAACTTCGGAATAAAAAATATATTGTAAGCAAGGTATTATCCGTTTTATGAACATCGGAAAAATGGAAGCGGGAAAGCTCCTTTGTTTCCTTCCGTTAAACCAACCGCCACAACGACTTCTCCATTCTCGCCGTTTCTCTTCTTTCTCTCACAGTCGAACTGTTACTCTTACTGTTAATGCTTCCCAGGTACACTCTAAATTCAACATTAATTTATTGAATTTTGTATTAAAAAAAGTGTTTAATTTGTGGGTTTGTAATTCTAATGAAGGAAGAAATTGGGTATAAAGGGATGAAGCCACGGAAGGAATGGATAGCTGATTGGGTTTCTAATAATGATGATTTGGTTCGTAGTATGCCAATTTATGTGGGTGGATTGTCTTTATTGGCGGTTCTCTTCAATCGTACTGTTTCTGGTATTACTCCAGTCGCTGATGCTAGCAGGTTAACTACTTTATTTTTCTTCAAATGAATGTGTTACATGGAGGATTTGAGGCTGCAATTGGTGTTTTGTGTTGAAACAATGAGTAATTTTCCGTCTTTTACTTGTGTTTGATGCACTTGAGCTGAGGGTGTTTAAGAAACAGCCTCTCTCTACCTCCATGAAGTAGTGGCAAACCCTACTTAGTAGGATTTTACTGGGTATGTTGTTGTTGTAAACAAGGAGTAATTTTAATTTTTGTCAAGTAATTCGAGAGGGCTGGTAATACTAAGGGCTCGTTTGGTACAAGGGATAAGGATAACTAATACTCGGGATTAATTTTAGGATGAGTTTATCCCATGTTTGGTTGGGATAAAATCGTAGCATAACTTATTCGGGATCAGTTATCTTGGGATTGTAGCGTCATTTTTATCCCACATTGAGGGTGGGATAACAATCCAGGGATAACTTGATCCCAACCAAATGAGTCCTAAGAGTTTAATTTTTATATGCTTACACTATAAGGCTACTTAAACATACCCACTAAAGTAATTTAAGAGAGAAGGGAAGTATGAAAATATCTGTTTTTACAAGTTAAAAACTTTGCTAATATGAGGTGTTTTAGCAAAAGTTTGTTTTAAAAGGAAAAGAAGAAGAGAAAAATACACAAACACACTGCTACTAAAGTATGAAAAGTGATTTACATATGACGTAGTGTAGATGAATTGATGCAAGCTTTGTTTCATAAGGTTACACCTAGTTAATGAATCCTCTAACAAAATGAGATTTTGGACGAATACACCAGAGACATGTTTTAATAGGTGAATGCTTTCTTTTTGTTTTAGAAACAAAGAAAGTTGAGGTCTTTGCCTTTTGGAAATAGTTAGTGAAGTTTCTTAAAATCCCCATCATTGCATCTTGAAATGATTATAGTAGATCTTTTTTGGTATTGACCAACCCAAGGGGGTATATAGTTGCTGATAATTGGAAGAGAATGCTGAACTCCCCCAATAGCTCCAATTACCAATAAAACCTATGATATTATGCAGGGAACACCTCAAAGCTTGTTCAGTAATTTTCTTAGTCATTATTAAAGACACAAGTCCCACATTGGTTAAATATGGCTTTCCTGATTAGTTTGTAAAGATCTTGGCTGTTCGCCTTAGGTTTTAAATTTGTTGTTTTTGTTCTTTCATATTGTATCATACTAACTTTAGTAAGCTTGTTTATGTTTTCTTGAGATCAAATGAGTTGAACATGAGAGACAGTGTTAAAAATATAGTCAGATGAAAGACTCATGCTGGTTAAACAAGTATTTCCAAATTAGTTTATACCGATCTTAATTTACTCCACCTATTACCCATAGATTTTGAGTTGAATGCACAAGTGCTTCGACAATCATATGTAACTGAAACAAGTATGTTTCTTTTAGGAGCAGCAGTTTCCTTTTCTGCAAATCACATTGGAAATAGTTTTTAGTTTTCTATCTTCCATTTAGTTCAATTTTCTGTATGTTCTCGGGCCACTATATTAACTGTTTGCTTCCAACTTACACAGTTCTCAATCCAGAGCAGATTTATTGACACTTGGCTTGGCAGTCACCAACATCTTAAATGGTCTTGTTTGGCTTTCAATCCGACCAAAATCCATATCTGTGGTGAGGGCTGTATACACACACTCACACACACTTGCTTTCTTTGTATCCAACTGTCTCTACTCAGCTCATTGTTTATTATTTAAGCCTTTGTTTTCAGGTAAATCCTAACGGTGTGGAGTGGCAAAGAATAGCTTCTCACCTACCAGATTTTGTTATTTCTGAGCTGCTATGGTATTGTATCTATGAGCTGGAACATTTTTTGAAATAGGTCTTTATAACTTGCTCATTTTTATACTTTGATATCACGTATAATATTAATTTGATATGTTTGTGCGTATATATACATATTACATAATTTATGTAATGACTATGCATTGTACTCGAGGAGCGAAGCTGATAATATTTTTCAGAGCGAAGAAAATTCAAATTGAAGGTCACCTATATGTGAAAGTTCCGTCCCATGATACTCCTCGCCAAGTCATAGGGAAGAGAGCTAGGTTCTACAATCAAATGCTTATCGATTTAAAATGACCACTAGTCTTTGACCGGAGAGGCTTATTGCACAAAAATCGAAATTAGTCCTTGAGCTTATAAGTATTCAATGTTTACGTCTTTTTAAGTATTTAGAGAAGTTGTTTTTGGTCGACACGAGAGGGTTACGTCAATTTAATTGAAGGGACCCTTCACCTAACCATGAATCTGGGGATTTGAGTCACCAATGGGTGAGAAAGTGGGAAAAGCCACTTTTGGCCTCTGAGGAGAAGGAGTTTTCAGGGGCTGGATTTCCCATATAAAAAAATGTGTGTGTTTTGGTAATGATAGTTGGAAAGAGCATCATTTGATGCTTTGAAATATAGCTGGTTGTATAAATGAAAAGGTGGCATCATTTCTAAATAGTGAATAGTGTGTGAACTTTCCGTTCACTAACGCAATTGCAGCTCGTGTATTTTACTGCACTGATATATTAGACAACTCTTCCCGAAAAAGAATGTGTTGAATAAATCTTTAAACATGCTCCTGCACAGGGGCTTAGGTCCACACTTATATAATAACCAGTCATCAATTGAAAGCGGGGCAAGATGGTGCTGAATTGCAATTGGTCTAAACCTTCCACTAGCAACTGTTCCAGTATGCAAATGATATCTAACCAATAAAGCACTGTTTTATACATTTCTGAACGCTTTTAGATGAGAAACCTTTGGCCATCATGAAAGTGAATTTTTGATGATTTAACATGTTACTCTTGCTTTTTTGTCTATCCTCAGGGCATGGAATTCTCTATCAGATGTCACATGCTGCAGGTCTCTGGTCATTGTTTATGATGGAAAATGTATCCTCCAAACTGGGTTTGCTGCTGCATCTTTATCTAATGAAAGTGATGCAGTAGCTGTGGACACTAATAAATTGATGGAAGGATCACTTTACCAAGGAGTTTTAAAATCTGCATCACGTAAGTGATATCACTAACTTTTCTTTCATTCTAGCTTTTAAAATATAGTTATATTGGCGCTTTCCATTAAGCAAGTGGGCAAAAGAGATTATGAGCCTGAGAGCATGTTTTGAAAGATGAAGACGCCATTTAAATTTATTTAAATTTATCTTCAGACCACAAGTTTAAATTACACATGCTTGATTGTCGGTATTTCAGAGAGTTACTTGGCCAACTTATCTCTTTATCCTGGGAAGTCGGAGCTACCATTTCTTCCTTCAAATACACAGGTAGTACTAATTCCTGCTTTCTCCCCCTTATTCCCTGTGGCTCAACACTCTGCCTTGTTTCACCCAAGTCCACAATATCAGTTGTGCTAAAAGATGTGTACATACCCTATAAAAGCCAAATGAGCATTTCTCTCACCAAAAAATGTTTTATGATTCAAGGTGTCTGCCCAATATACATCTATAGGATCTCTTTCTTCTATCATGTATTCTTCATATTATTGTGTTTATAGGTTGAAACTTCACCAAAAGGTTATTAATAACCATAATTCTTTACTAGGCAGTAATCTTGCAACCTCTAGGAGACAAAGGAATTGCCATAATTGGTGGTGATACAATCAGAGGATTCACATCTTCTGACCAGGTATGCATCATCATTCATGTTGCGCTTATATAGTTACTGATATTTCCCTACCTTTTGTTTTGCAAGCTTTAGGCCTATGTGATCAGACTATCTACACTTTTGGTAACATAAAGTGCATTACTCTACCATGGTTGTAGTTATATTGTGAGTGAGTTCTATTTACCGTGAGTTCTATTTACCGTGGTTGTCATTATACTGCGTATGAGCTCTATTTGTAATCTAACTACTGTTCAGATACCTGTGAAGTTCACCCTTTATATTCGTATCCCTGTTTCCCATCTTTCAAACACACCTTAGCCTCATGTTTTACTCCTTTATTTGACAGGCATGGATCACATTGATCGGGGAGAAGTTAGATGCTACACTGACAAAAGTTATTTGAAATTCATAGTGGCAGTGCAAGATGGATGTTTCAAGACATTCAAACTGCAGTATCTTAAGTTCAAGCGTTTGCCTATAATCACGTCTACATTCAAAGTGATTTTCCTTCCTTTAGTTTATGTTACACAGATGGCCCACTCATTCTAGAAAATACATATGTATCATCTCTTGACTCTTATATTTGGACTTCCTCTCCGAAAGGAGGACTTGCAGTTTCAGCTTGTTTTTATTTTCTACATAAGTACACAGAAGTGTTCCCTACATCTTTTAGAGGCAACCTTTGGCTATTGCGAAATATATCATTTATTGGTTCATTTCATCACTTGTAGGCACAAAGAGTGGTAATTTCTTTCCATGATTGTTTGCTTTGAAATGATTTCCCTGTGAGCTTAAGCTCTGCTGTCATGTTGATTAGTGAAAGGCTGAGATACTGTAGGAGGTAGCTTTTTCATCTTTTTGTGAGAAAATGAGGAACATTATAATCCAGAGAAAACCAATATGGAAATTTCATTCCTGGACCTCCCATCTCCAAAGGTATAAGTTTGTAATTGTTATCCCAGAGACAACAAAGCTTCCTTGATGTAAATGGTAAATTGTTGTAATGCATTGACTGATTCCTTATATGCCTTATGTGTACATGACTTCATGTTTTAATGTGATATATCATGCATATTATACTTGATGGCTCATATGATTTTGTTCATTGTAATTTGGTTAGATATGGTTTAGACGGAGTGATGTTATTTAAGCATTGAAAGGTTAGCAGCCAGATGTGATCTAGTTGGATCCGGCTCTGGGCGGAGTGATGTTGTTTCAACCTTAAATGGTTGGTTATTCGTTGTAATCTGATATGGTTTCAGGTGGATATATGAATCTCGCGTGTCCCCTATAGGTTATGCTACCTGACAGAATGAGCGAGTTTATACCAGTTACATTTGATCATTACATTACATTGCATCATTTCCATTATTTCCGACTTACTGAACTTGTTGATTTTTAATATTTAGTTGAACTGTGAAATCATTCTATCTTGTATCTGTCAGACTTATTTGTACATTCTTGCTGAAACTGATATACAGTAAGTGTTGAAGTAAGCAGTTATAAGACCAACCCCGCCATCATTTCAGTTTAGGGTCGGTGGGTTGATTCTGCTGAGTACACGTGTTTTCCCTACTCACTCTACACTTGCTTCAACTTTTACGTGCAGGTTTTGTTTCGAGTACCAACGGTGAGCGGGGACTCAGTGATATCATTCTTTTTTTTGGATGGCCTGAAAATTCAGAGTACTTGTAATTAAAATGGTGAGGAGAATGGAAATTGGTACATCCTCAAGGTGCTGATATTATCAAGTCCCAGATCAGAAGATTATGTCATCTTTTTCTATAGTTTCTAAGTTGTAGAGAATATTTGCTATTATGCAGGTATACATAATATAATATACTATTAGCTTTGTATGCTATTAATATTTTATTTGCTATATTTTTTCGATATATGTATAACTAATTCATAGAAAACCATACTATTAGCAATATCACGATTTTTACTGCATACATTAACATAGTTAAAAACGTTGTTACTCTTTTTCACGCAATGCATATTATGTTTTATATTCCAAGCATTATCACCATCACTAATACATCATATTCTCAACATTATTTTTATACCCTACCAAACAATCCTTTAATGCAATCTTTGCCTTTTATTGGATTTCTTTAATGTTTAATGTGTATGTTCACTTGTGATTATGGATAATTAATTATTAATAAGAGAAGTATGGAAAATACCATTGAACTTAACATAAATTATTAGTTTCATTCTCGAACTATTTATAGTTTTAAAAATATCTTTGTATTTGATTAACTAAATTTAGATACACTCTCGATCTACTACGTGACATTGCAAGTAGTCTCAAAAGCATGAAACTCTTTAATAAAAAGTCGAGAGAAGTGTTGAAAACATCGGTAAATTTAAAGAGAATTTAGGGGTGTATTTTACTCCTGTCGTAAAATGACAGTATATTTAAGTAATCAAGCAAATGAGTATTTTTTAAATAATTCACATCGAATTTAAGGGTGTTTTCGATGATAGAAATAAAACAAGTTAAGCTGCTGAGATTCTCTGCTTCACATTTTCCGGTTTCGTCACCAGTCAGCAGTGCCGTTTCTCCCACCTCTTGAGCTACAAATTCCAGTCACGACATTCAACGATCAAGATGGCTTTATCCACTATTCGGACGGTTAATCATCTTCTAAAGCCTTTCACTGCCGCCATCTCCGCCACCCGCCGCCTATCGTCGGACTCCAACGCCACCATCAATGTGGAAATCAGCAAATCGTACACCGCTCACAACATTGATCCTCCCTCAACAATCGTCGAAACCACCCCTAATGAACTCATGACTTTCTTCGCAGACATGGCGGAGATGCGGCGTATGGAGATCGCTGCAGATTCGCTCTACAAAGCGAAACTCATCCGCGGATTCTGTCATCTCTATGACGGACAAGAAGCGGTTGCAGTTGGCATGGAAGCTGCAATTACTAAAAAGGATTGTATCATTACGGCTTATAGAGATCACTGTATATTCCTTGCACGTGGTGGAGGGTTAGTTGAGTCGTTTGCGGAGCTAATGGGGAGAAAAGATGGTTGTTCCAAAGGGAAAGGAGGTTCGATGCACTTCTACAAGAAGGATAGTGGATTTTATGGAGGTCATGGAATTGTAGGTGCTCAAGTTCCTCTAGGTATTGGAATTTCTTTTGCGCAGAAATATAACAAAGATGGCCATGTTACTTTTGCTATGTATGGTGATGGTGCTGCTAATCAAGGACAGTTGTTTGAGGCTTTGAATATGGCTGCTTTATGGGATTTGCCTGCTATTCTAGTCTGCGAGAATAATCACTGTAAGAATTATACTACTATTTTTCCTGATTTTGTTAGTAATGCTATAAATGTATGTATGCTTTATATTCTAATGAATTTGTTGACATTATGTGGTGCAAGTTTAGTACTACAGTAGCATTGTTGTGTTCATGAAAAGAAAAAATTATTGGTTCCTCAAATAAGTTGATGCAAATAAATTGTGGATAAGCGCCTAGGATTATGCGTGATTGCTTTTGTTGATGCAGATGGAATGGGGACAGCAGAATGGAGGGCTGCAAAGAGTCCAGCCTATTACAAAAGAGGGGATTATGTTCCTGGTTTAAAGGTGATACTCAGTCACATCTTGTAAATACATTGTTATGATTTGTAGACATAATTTAGATGTTCCCGATTTTTACATTATGTGCTAAGCAAGTATTGGAGACTAACATTTTACATCATGTATCTAGAATGGCCAACTTCTCTTCAATTTGAAGCCTGGAAAATGCTGGAATATTAATATATGCTGTTAAATGAGAATTAAAATGTTGCGTTTGCAACTGTCATTTTTTTTAACCATATCTGAAAGATAATATAGCATAGAAATAGTAGTGTTATCCTTGTTTTTGCCATTAATTTTAACTCACTTGGGGATTTCTAACTCCAGTTGTTCCAAGAGTCTCCACTAGTTGAACCGTCACAATGGAAATTCTTTAACTCTGTAGTTGTTTTATTGTGAATATATTCATAATAATACATGTATAACCGTTCAAAAAATACATTTATATATCCTTTTAGGTTATTGGTTCAGCAAAATGCTTTAGAACTCTAGAGAAAAAGTCTGCAGTTTTCTTACACCTCAACTACTCTGTACTTGTTATTACCTCCTACCTACACAAGTACCTGGTGGCATTGTTCACCCAATCTTAGATAGAAAGACATCATCTAGCGTTTTCTTTCCTCTGTTGAGATTTGAATCTTGATCTCTCATGGCCCATTCAACTTCTGACGGTTAATCCACACCCTTGGTTGCTTAAATTGTGAAATTCATTTAACATTTATTTCAAAACCCATGAATGACAACTTTAACACTATAATTCTTATGCAATTTTTCAGCTGTTACATTTCCATGGATAAGTGTCATAATATATTTGCATGTTTTGTCTTAAGAAGAAATGATATTCTTTAAAACTTCTACTAAAAGCTATCTTCTCTTCTGTATTTTTTGGGTTTGCGAATGTTTCGCAAGGCTTACATCCCATTGGGGTCAAAGTAGAGTTGCATTTTTTCGCTATTTGGTGGACAAGCAAGAGAGTATTTACTCTAGTTTTTATATTACAATATTGCTTATTTCTTGTTTGCATCATAAACATTGGTCTTTTTTGCCACCCACATCTTATGGAAGGAAGAAACTAAAAAAAATATGAAAAAGCTTTCTCCTACTGCAAATATAAAGATCCAATTAGATCATTCTAAGTGAGAATCGATACAAAGATTCAGAAAAGAATGTAACAGTATGCTAACAGTGCTCTTCATTTTATGTTTCAAAATAGGTGGATGGTATGGATGCCCTTGCTGTAAAACAAGCATGCAAATTTGCCAAGGATCATGTTCTCACAAAAGGACCAATTGTAAGTACATAGCATGTCTGAATTCCAGGATTGATATGCAGTTGCATTTCACATGTTCTTTTGTGATAATAGTGTCACGTGTACGTATGACATGGAAAGATGTTTTAAATACTAGATATTAGATACTCTTGGGGCTTCATAGATATTTCCACAAAGTTAACTGATTAGCTAGGTTGAGACAAGTAATATGAGAAAATTGGCTAGGCATGAGAAGAAATGAACATGAGATGCTAGACATTTCAAATCACATGGCTTAGCAGTTGCGATATAGTCTTGTTTTACATAAATCTAGTTTCTTGACATGATACTATTCTGTATTT
This sequence comes from Solanum appendiculatum, assembly GCA_018342035.1. Classification (NCBI taxonomy): domain Eukaryota; kingdom Viridiplantae; phylum Streptophyta; class Magnoliopsida; order Solanales; family Solanaceae; genus Solanum; species Solanum appendiculatum. The sequence continues at coordinate 182,492 of JAGDQO010000043.1, read as the reverse complement.
TCTGATTGTTTGATCTCTCATGGTCATAGAGCCCCTCTTTAGGAGCACAAGAAAGTCCATCGGCTTGACAGAGATAATTCTTTTCTCTCTGCTCTCCTTTCTTCTTTAAGAGAAGTTTCTGAAAAAATGGTTGTCATTATATTAATGCTATTAGTTCTTTTAATATTGAAGGGAGGAAAGAGGCTGGAATATATGAATGAGATGCTAGACCTTTCGAATCAGATGGCTTAACAGTCATTATGTTTTATTCATTTCCATAAAACATTCTAGTGTCTTGACATGATGCTATTCTGTGTTTTATGGTTGAGATAATACATGAGATGTTCCCCAAAGTAGGCTGATTTTGCCTCGATGAGCTTTAACTATAGAGTGGTCCTATTACCTCCTGTACTACTTTGAACAGATATCAATACCTCCTTATAAGGCCAGATAAAGGAGAGAGAGATGGAAAAAGGAGAGTAAAATCTTATCATTTTAGTTTTTTTACACTTCTTTTGGTCTTTTCTTTTTCTTTCTGATCATTTATTGTCCTCTTCCATGCTCATATCCATATTGGAAAATGCCTCTGGCCACCTGAAAATCAACAGCCTTAACAGACCAACGACCCATCTCCATATCCGCACCTTGAACCACTATTAAAACACCAGTTTCTTCCACTTTCATCCCTCCACTGGCCACATTTACCAAGATGACCAACAGAAACATATAAAGAGTTCTAATCATCAAGGTTTAACTGCTCAAGGTTCCATTTTGGTGTTGTGAATTTTCACTCAAAAGTTTAGATGTCTTTGATGGTGTTGACGGCTATTTTTTCTTCTGCATTTATAAAGTTGGCGGTGATCACTCAAGTGGTTTGTGCAGTGGTGGATCTGTGACAGTCTGAGTGTCTGACAGAGTAGTGGTTATTGTGAAGCAAGAAGATAACAACAGGAGGTTCTTGTAAAAGGTGAAAGAAATTAGAGAGGAGGTTAGTGGACGTCGAATCAGATATTTTTGGAGTGGAGGAAGGTTGTGGCAGTAGCGACTATGGTGGAGTTGGCGGTGGCATGGCAGTAGAAGAGTGGTGGTGGAGGAGGGGTGGTGTGTTAGAGTTAAGGGGGGCATATGATCCTGGGCAAGAAAGAAAAATGTGTGTGTGGGGGGAGGGGGGGGGGTTTCTATGGCGGAGGTGTGGTAGTTGAATGGGATGGCGTTGGAGGAGAGTTGGTGTATTAGAGTTAATGGGCAACATGTGGATTTGATTTGCGTTATGAACGAGAGGGGAGGGGGAGAGCTAAAACTAACTTAACTTTTGAAAATTTTAAGAAGCCGAGAAAAAGGAAAAAATACATGTCATCAGGGGTTTATGTGTATTATGCACAACCTTTATTAAAATGGAAAAGGGTCAAAAATGCCTTTGAACTATGCGAAATTGAACAAAAATGCCCTCAGTTAATAGTTTGGTCTAAAAATTCCCTTGCAGTCAATAGTTTGGTCCAGAAATGCCCCCATCGCTGATAGTTTGGTCCAAAAACGCCCCTATTGTTACAAAGTGCATGCAATACCTGCCACTACCTCATCCAATTTCTCCCAAAATCGCTTTTTGACCTCCTTGTCTAAGTCCGATTACGGAGCATAAGCACTACTGATATTCAAAGTATGCCTCAAAGAGGATTGATTTTATTCTATAGAAAAGCTGGAAGTTGGGGAGTGTTGAAGGTGAGAAGAGGGATGAAATTAAGAAGTAAAAACGAGGAAAGCAGGGTGGGTGGGTTATGGTGGAAGGTTTCATTAGAGGTTTTGAAGTTTTGTGATTTCTGGTTATTCCTGTTTAAACCTTCTTTGCTGCTACTATGATGGGGTTTAATTTGTTATTTTTGTTTGTAGTTGGTATAGGATGAAGAAGACTAGGGGTTTGGACCTTCTCTTTTTTTTTTTTTTTGGTTGTATTATTTTATTGTGTTTATTCATTTTATCGTGATACACGTCAAATTTTCAGTTGTTCATTTAACAAATCAGGAAGTGATTGTATTTCATGTGCGAGGTTTGCTGGATTCTGGTGTTCATGAGACACATTTAGGCCAATAAGAGGTATCTACATGGTCACCACGATAGTTAAGGTGTCTAATTGGCAGTTGGTGGTAACATTAAGAGCTATCCATGTCTTTTACTGAAATTTTATTTCATAACACGTCAGAAAGTGATTGTACTTCATGCCGGAGGTCTGCTGGATTCTGGTGTTCACATGACACACTTATGCCAATAAGAGGTATCTACACTGTCACCAGGATAGTTAAGGTGTCTAACTGGCAGTTGGTGGTAACATTAGGGGTTTTCCATGTATTTTCCCAAAATTTTATTTACTCGTGTCATTGTTTGTTGAAGTTGTTGCAAATTCAATTTGTTTTGCCAATTTATTGATTTCATTCTTTCCATATCATGTTAATTTGATGTTTTCCCTTTTTGTGTGGTTCAGATTCTTGAAATGGACACCTACAGGTACCATGGTCACTCAATGTCTGATCCTGGAAGCACCTACCGTACACGTGACGAGATTAGTGGTGTTCGAGGGGTAAATATATTCTTTAAGGCTCCCTGACCTATCTGAATGTGCAGATAACTTAAGTATCCTGATATAGTTATCTTTCAACTTTATAGGAACGTGATCCTGTTGAAAGAATTAGGAATCTTATCTTAGACCATAATATAGCCACTGAGCAGGAGCTGAAGGTGAGTTTTCATGTCATAATGAAGATAGAAACCTGGAAAACCATATGTGCAACAATAGATTGATTATGTTGCTCTTGACCTATAAAATGCTGCTAAACTATCTTTTAACTATCTATTCTCCTGCCCAGGATATCGAGAAAGGAAAGAGGAAAGTGGTTGATGAAGCCATTGCTAAAGCAAAGGTGAGAAGAATGATACCAGTTTTGTCTAATTCATCATGATTCAAGAATAGTAGGGAATTGTTTTGAAGCATAATGGCCGGTTACTGATTGCTCATATTTTATTTTCAGGAGAGCCCCATGCCCGATCCTTCTGATCTGTTTACTAATGTATATGTGAAAGGGTTTGGAGTTGAGGTGCGCAGTTGTTTTCATCCAGCATTTTACCTCTTTGTTATACTATACTAATAGTAGATATCTCAATTAGTCGTTTTTGAGCCACCTTGATCTTGCCAGAAGAATACAAAAAGAATGTCTGCCAAAGAAAAACAAACAAAAAGTAAAAGAAGTATTCAGGTCACATGTAAACTGGTATCATAGATAACCTTTGACTAGTCTATTCTCACAATCATGAGTCTGATTCAAAGCCACATGTGATTCTCAAAAATTGAATTAGAGATGCGAGGGAGTGTTGAGTTATATAGGTATTCCACATTGGACATAAAAAGGTTTCCAAAAGTTTGTAAATGTTTTGGAGCATTTTACCTAGTACTTAAGATTTGGTTTTGGGTTGGATGTTCAAATTCTTTCATAGTTCTTGTAACTTAGTTGTATTAGTTCCTTATAGATATTACAGTGGCTTTGTGGTCTTCCAGAAGCCATCAGATGATTTTTCTGTGCTTCAGAAGTCTTATAATGACGGCTATAGTAGGTGGAACCTGTTTATTTTATTATTACTTTAGGCTTGGAGAAGTGACCTTGTACAGTAGAAAAAAGTGATTTGCTTTGTTACAAGGAGTTGTAGATTATGATTACACAGAGTAAAAGAAATATGGCTGATAGCAAATAAAGAATGTTCTATGAAAGATGGTCTTTTTGAGGACAATTCTGTTGTGAGTGAATCACTAGTTTCTGAATGTTTAAATGTCACGGACTGATAGGCGGGTATTCTTTTCAGGTCTTTGGGGCAGATAGGAAAGAACTCAGAGCCACACTACCATGAGACAAACAATAAGGTAGCAATTTTGACTATGTTTTGCTTTGGATGCTGGAGAGAGGGAAAGAGATAACTGCAGGCAACAATAGTTCTGATGACAAAAGCTTGAGTTTCTTCTGATTGCTTATAATATTGATATGGTTCGTCTTTATTTTAGGAAATGGCTCTGTTTACATTTTTTTGACTCTTGCTGCTGATCTTGGCCTGCATTGTTTTACATGATTGCAATTTCATGTAGTAATAAAATTGAGCATACTTGAGCTGTTTTGGTACTCTTTTAACATTATTACCTCAATTTTATCTCATGGTCGGTCTATAAATTTGTTGTAAAGAGTTGTTTATTTGAGGAAAGAGATGTTAGTCGCCAGATTTCCTTAAAGATGTTTCGGAAAAAAAATTAACCGGAAGTCATATCACCAAAATATTTATGGGCTAACAACACACACGAAAAATGAGAAAAATTGACCGGAAGTCATATCACCAAAATATTCATAGGCGTTACACACGAAAAATGAGAAAAATCGCTTAATTCCTATTAAATGTCTCGTAAATGTCCAAAAACGCCGTGAAAATTTTCGAGGCTTCACCTGCTGCTCCCCCGGGTACTTACAGAAGGTCCCCAAAAGGTTTCGAAAAAAAATTGATCGAAAGATATATCACAAAAATGTTAATGGGCTAACAAACACGAAAAATGAGAAAAATTGCCTAATTCCTATTAGATGTCTCGTAAATGCCCAAAAATGTCGCGAACATTCCTGAGACTTTAGCTGCTGCTCCCTCAGATACATACGGAGGGTCCCCATAATGTTTTGAAAAAAATTGACTGAAAGTCCTATCACCAAAATATTCACGAGCTAAGACACAAAAAATGAGAAAAAAAATCGCCTAATTCCTATTAAATGCCTCGTAAATGTCAAAAAACGCCGTGAAAATTCTCGAAGTTTCACCTGCTGCTCCCCCGGATACTTACGGAGGGTCCACAAAAGGTTTTAAAAATTTTTTGACCGGAAGCCATATCACCAAAATATTCATGGCTAACACACGAAAAATGAGAAAAATCGCCTAATTCCTATTAAATGCCTCGTAAATGCCCAAAAATGCCGTGACAATTCCTGAGGCTTCACTTGCTTCTCCCCCGGGTACTTACGGAGGCTCCCCAAAAGGTTTCAAAAAAACATTGATCGGAAGCCATATCACCAAAATATTCATAGGCTAACACACACGAAAAATGAGAAAAATCGCATAATTTCTATTAAATGTCTCGTAAATGCCAAAAAATGTCGTGAAGATTCCCGAGGTTTCACCTGCTGCTTCCTCGGGTATTTACGTAGGGTCCCCAAAAGGTTTTAAAAAAACTGACCAGAAGCCATATCACCAAAATATTCATGGGCTAACACACTCCAAAAAATGAGAAAAATCGCCTATTTCCTTTTAAATGCCTCGTAAATGCCCTAAAAAGTTGTGAAAATTCCTGAAACTTCACTTGTTGTTCCCCCGAGTACTTACTGAGGGTCCCCAAAAGGGTTTCAAAAAAATTGACCGGAAGTCATATCACCAAAATATTCATAGGCTAACACACACGAAAAATGAGAAAAAATCACATAATTCCTATTAAATACCTCGTAAATGCCCAAAAACGTCGTGAAAATTTCTGAGGCTTCATCTGCTGCTTCCCCGGGTTCTTACGGAGGGTCCCCAAAAGGTTTTAAAAAAAATTAACCAGAAGCAATATCACCAAAAAAAATCATAAACTAACACACACGAAAAATGAAAAAATCGCCAAATTCCTATTAAATGCCTCGTAAATGCCCAAAAACACTATGAAAATTTCTGAGACTTCACTTGCTGCTCCCCCGGGTACTAACGGAGAGTCCCCAAAAGGTTTCAGAAAAAAATTGATCGGAAGCCACATCACCAAAATATTCATGTGCTAACACACACGAAAAATGAAAAAAAATCGCCTAACTCTTATTAAATATCTCATATATGCCCAAAAACGCCGTGAAAATTTCGAGACTTCGCTTGCCGCTCCCTTAGTTACTTATGGAAGGTCCCCAAAAGGTTTCAGGAAAAAATTGTCCGGAAGTCATATCACCAAAATATTCATGGGCTAACACATACGAAAAATGAGAAAAATTACCTAATTTCTATTAAATGCCTCGTAAATGCCCAAAAATGCCGTGAAGATTCCCGAGACTTCACTTGTTGCTCCCTCGGGTACTTTCGGAGGGTCCCCAAAAGGTTTAAAAAAAAATTGACCGGAAGTCATATCACCAAAATATTCATGGGCTAACACACTCGAAAAATGAGAAAAATCGCCTAATTCCTATTAAATGCCTCGTAAATACCCTAAAAATTCATGAAAATTCCCGAGGCTTCACCTGCTACTCCCTCAGTTACTTACGGAGGGTCCCCAAAAGGTTTCAAAAAAAATTGACCGGAAGCCATATCACCAAAATATTCATGGTCTAACACACACGAAAAATGAGAAAAAATCACCTAATTCCTATTAAATAACTCGTAAATGCCCAAAAACGCCGTGAAAATTTCTGAGACTTCACTTGCTGCTTCCCCGGGTACTTACAGAGGGTGCCCAAAAGGTTTCGAAAAAAATTGACCAGAAGCCATATCGTCAAAATATTCATTTGTTAACACGCACGAAAAATGAGAAAAATCTCTTAATTCCTATTAAATGCCTCGTAAATGCCCAAAAACGCTATGAAAATTACTGAGGCTTCACTTGCTGCTCCCCAGGGTACTTACGGAGGGTCCAAAAGAGGTTTCGAAACAAATTAACCGGAAGCCATACCACCAAAATATTCAAGAGTTAACACACACAAAAAATGAGAAAAATCACTTATTCCTATTAAATGTCTCGTAAATGCCATAAACGCAGTGAAAATTTTCAAGGCTTCGCCTGCTGCTCCCCAGTTACTTACGGAGGGTCCCCAAAAGATTCCGAAAAAAATCGTCCGGAAGGCATATCACCAAAATATTAATGGGCTAACACAAACGAAAAATGAGAAAAATCACCTAATTTCTATTAAATGCCCATAAATGCCGTGAAAATTTCCGAGGTCTCACCTGCTGCTACCCTGACACTTAGTAGGGTCCCCAAAAGGTTTTAAAAAAATTGACCGGAATCCATATCATCAAAATATTAATGGGCTAACACACACGAAAAATGAGAAAAATCGCCTAATTCCTAAAAAAATAACTTGTAAATGCCCAAAAACATCATGAACAATTCCCGAGCCTATACCTGCTGTTCCCTCGGGTACTTACAGAGGGTCCCAAAAATGTTTCAAAAAAAATTGATCGGAATCCAAATCACCAAAATATTCTTATTTTTCGTTCCTATTAAATGCCTCGTAAATACCCAAAAACACCGTGAACTACTCCCTCGGGAACCTACGAAGGGTCCCAAAAGGTTTCAAAAAAAAATTGATCGGAAGCCATATCACCAAAATATTAATGGCTAACACACACGAAAAATGAGAAAAATAGCCTAATCCTATTAAATTCCACATAAATGACCAAAAACGCTGTGAAAATTCCTGAGATTTCACCTGTTGTGCCCTCGGGTACTTACGGAAGGTCCCCAAAAGGTTTCGAAAAAAATTGATCGAAAGCCATATCATCAAAATATTCATGGCACACACATGAAAAATTAGAAAAACCACCTAATTCATATTAAATGCCTCATAAATGCCCAAAAACACGATGAAAATTACCAAGGCTTCACCTGCTGCTCCCCTAGGTACTTACGTAGGGTCCCCAAAAGGTTTCGAAAAATAATTGACGGAAGCCATATCACCAAAATATTCATAGGATAACACACACGAAAAATGAGAAAAATCGCCTAATTTCCATTAAATGCCTCGTAAATGCCCAAAAATGCCGTGAAAATTTTTGAGTCTTCACTTGCTGCTCCCCCGAATACTTACGGAGGGTCCCCTAGAGGTTTCGAAAAAATTGACAGAAAGCCATATCACAAAAATATTTATGGGCTAACACACAAGAAAAATGATAAAAATCGTCTAATTCCTATTAAATGCCACGTAAATGCGTAAAAACGCTGTAAAAATTCTCGAAGTTTCACCTGCTGCTCCCCCGGATACGTATGAAGGGTCCACAAAAGGTTTCGAAATAAAATTGACTGGAAGCCATATTACCTAAATATTCATGGGCTAACACACACGAAAAATTAGAAAAATCACCTAATTCCTACTAAATGCTTTGTAAATATCCAAAAACGTCGTGAAAATTCCCAAGGCTTCACCTGCTGCCCCCCCGGTTACTTACGGAGGGTCCCCAAAAGGTTTTAGAAAAAAATTGACCATAATCCATATCACCAAAATATTCATTGGCTAATAAATAAGAAAAATGAGAAAAATCGCCTAATTCCTATTAAATGCCTCGTATATGCCCAAAGACGCCGTGAAAACTCCCGAGGCTTTGCCTGCTGCTCCCCCGGGTACTTACGGAGGGTCTCCAAAAGGTTCAGAAAAAAATTGACCAGAAGTCATATCACCAAAATATTCATGGGCTAACTAACACACATGAAAAATGAGAAAAATCGCTTAATTCCTATCAAATGCGTCGTAAATACCCAAAAATGCCGTGAAAATTCCCGAGGCTTCACCTTCTGCTCCCCCAAGTACTTATGGAGGGTCTCCAAAAGGTTTCGATAAAAAATTGACCGGAAGCCATATCACCCAAATATTAATGGGTTAACACACACGAAAAATTAGAAAAATCGCCTAATTCCTATTAAATACCTCATAAATACCAAAAAACTTCGTGAAAATTCTCAAGGCTTCACCTGCTGCCCCCCCCCCCCCCAATTACTTACTAAGGGTCCCCAAAAGGTATTAGAAAAAAATTGACCGGAATCCATATCACCAAAATATTCTTTGGCTAACACACACGAAAAATGAGAAAAATCGCCTAATTCCTATTAAATGCCTCGTAAATGACCAAAAATGCCGTGAAAATTTTTGAGGCTTCACTTGCTGCTCCACTGGTACTTACGAAGGGTCCCCAAAAGGTTTCGAAAAAAAATTGACCAGAAGCCATATCACAAAAATATTTATTGGCTAACACAAACGAAAATATGAAAAAATCGCTTAATTCCTATTAAATGCCTCGTAAATGCCCAAAAACGCCATGAAAATTCCCGAGGCTTCACCTGCTGCTCCCCTGGATACTTATGGAGGGTCCACATAAAATTTCGAAAAAAATTTGACCGGAATCCATATCACCAAAATATTCATGGCTAACACAAACGAAAAATGAGAAAAATCGCCTAATTCCTATTAAATGCCTCGTAAATGCCCAAAAACGCCATGTAAATACCCGAGGCTTCACCTGCTGCTCCCCAGGTACTTACGGAGGGTCCCCAAAATATTTCGAAAAAAAACTGACTAGAACACATCACCAAAATATTAATGGACTAACACACACGAAAAATGTGAAAAATTGCCTAATTCCTATAAAATGCCACGTAAAAGCCCAAAACACCGTGAAAATTACTGAGGCTTCACATGTTGCTCCCCCGGGTACTTATAGAGCGTCCCCAAAAGATTTCGAAAAAAATTTACCGGAAGCATTTACACCAAAATAGTCATGATCACACACACGAAAAAATGAGAAAAATCGCCTAATTTCTATTAACTGCCTCGTAAATGCCCAAAATGCCGTGAAAATTCCCAAGGTATCACCTGCTGGTCCCCCGAGTATTTACTGAGAGTCCACAAAAGGTTGTGAAAAAAAATTGACCGGAATCCATATCACCAAAATATTTGTGGGCTAACACACACGAAAAATAAAAAAAATCGCCTAATTCCTATTAAATGCCTCGTAAATCCCCAAAAACGTCGAGAAAATTTCCGAGGCTTCACCTGCTTCTCCCCTGGGTACATACAGAGGGTCCCCAAAAGGTTTCGAAAAAATTGACCGGAAGTTATATCATAAAAATATTCATGGGCAAATACTCACGAAAAATTAGAAAAATCGTCTAATTCCTATTAAAATGCCTCGTAAATGCCCAAAAACGCCGTGAAAATACTGGAGACTTCACCTGCTGCTCCCCTGAGTAGTTATAGAGGGTTAGCAAAAGGTTTCAGAAATTTTTTTACCGGAAGCCATATCACTAAAATATTCATAGGCTAACAAACACGAAAAATGAGAAACACCACCTAATTCCTATTAAATGCCTCGTAAATGTCCAAAACGCCTTGAAAATCCTGAGGCTTTACCTATTGCTCCCACAGGTACTTACGAGGGGTCCCCAAATGGTTTAGAAAAAAAATAGACCAGAAATCATATCACCAAAATATTTATGGGCTAACACACACGAAAAATGAGAAAAATCGCCTAGTTCCTTTTAAATACCTCGTAAATGCACGAAAATGCCGTGAAAATTCCCGAACCTTCATCTGCTGCTCCCCTGGGTACTTACGGAGGGTCCACAAAAGGTTTTGAAAACAATTGACCGAAATTCATATTACCAAAATATTCATAAGCTAACACACATGAAAAATGAGAAATATCGCCTAATTTCTATAAAATGCCTCATAAATGCCCAAAAACGTCCTGAAAATTCTTCAGGCTTCACCTGCTGCTTCCCCGGGTACTTACGGAGGTTCCCCAAAAGGTTTCGGAAAAAAAATTGTCCTGAAGCTATATCACCAAAATATACATCGGCTAACACACACGAAAAATCGCATAATTCATATTAAATGCCTGGTAAATGACCAAAAACGCCGTGAAAATTTTTGAGGTTTCACTTGCATCTCCCCCGATACTTATGGAGGGTCCCAAAAAGGTTTCGGAAAAAAATTAACTGGAAGCCATATCACAAAAATATTTATGGGCTAACACACAAACGAAAATATGGAAAAATCGCTTAATTCCTATTAAATTCCTCGTAAATGCCCAAAAACGCCATGAAAATTTCCGAGACTTCACCTACTGCTCCATCGGGTACTTATGGAGGGTCCCCTTAAGGTTTCGAAAAAAAATTGACCGGAATCCATATCACCAAAATATTCATGGGCTAACACACACAAAAGATGAGAAAAATCGCCTAATTCCTGTAAAAGGCCTTGTAAATGCCCAAAAACGCCATGTAAACTCACGAGGCTTCACCTGCTGCTCCACTGGGTACTTACGGAGGGTCCCCAAAATATTTCAAAAAAAAATTGACCGGAACACATCACTAAAATACTCATGGGCTAACACACACGAAAAATGTGAAAAATCGCCTAATTCCTATTAAAAGCCACGTAAAAGCCCAAAATACCGTGAAAATTATCGAAGTTTCACCTGTTGCTCCCCCGGGTACTTAAAGAGGGTCCGCAAAAGATTTCAAAAAAAATTAACCGGAAGCAATTACACCAAAATATTCATGGGCACACATACTAAAAATGAGAAAAATCACCTTATTTCTACTAAATGCCTTGTAAATGCCCAAAATGCCCTGAAAATTCCAAAGGCATCACTTGCTGCTCCCCCGAGTATTTATGGAGGATCCACAAAAGGTTGTGGAAAAAAATTTATCGAAGGCCATATCACAAAAATATTCATGGGCTAACACACACGAAAAATAAGAAAAATCGCCTAATTCCTATTAAATGCCTCGTAAATACCCAAAAACGTCGAGAAAATTTCCGAGACTTCACCTGCTGCTCCCCCCTGTACTTACGAAGGGTCCCTAAAAGGTTTCAGAAAAAAATTGACATTAAGCCATTTATCAAAATATTCAAGGGTTAACACACACGAAAAATGAAAAAAAAATCGCCTAATTCCTATTAAATGCCTCGTAAATGTCTAAAAACGCCGTGAAAATTTTTGAGGCTTCGCCTGATGCTCCCCCGGGTACTTACTAAAGGTACCCAAAAGGTTTCGAAAAAACATTGACCAGAAGCCATATCACCAAAATATTCATGGGCTAACACACACGAAAATTGAGAAAAATCGCCTAATTCCTATTAACTGCTTCGTAAATCCCCAAAAATGCCATGAAAATTTCCGAGACTTCACCTGTTATTCCCCCGAGTACTTGCGGAGGGTCCCCAAAAGGTTTCGAAAATAATTTGATCGGAAGCCATATCACCAAAATATTCATGGGCGTTCACACATGAAAAATGAGAGAAATCGCCTAATTTCTATTAAATGCTTCTTAAATGCCCAAAAACACCGTAAAAATTCCTGAGGCTTCTCCTGCTGCTCCTCCAAATACTTACGGAGGGTCCCCAAAAGGTTTTGGAAAAAAAAATTGATCGAAAGCCATATCACCAAATTATTAATGGGCTAAGACATACGAAAAAGGAGAAAAATCGTCTACTTCCTATTAAATACCTCGTAAATGCCCAAAAACGCCGTGAAAGTTTCTGAAACATCACATGTTGCTCCCCGGGTACTTACGGAGGGTCCCCAAAAGGTTTCGTAAAAAAATTGACCGGAAACCATATCACCAATTATGGGATAACACACACGAAAAATGAGAAAAATTGCTTGATTTCTATTAAATGGCTCGTAAATGCCCGAAAACGCTGTGAAAATTTTCAAGGCTTCACCTGTTGCTCTAGTGGGTACTTACTAAGGGTCCCCAAAAGGTTTTGAAAAAAAATTAACGAGAAGTCATATCACCAAAATAATCATGAGCTAACACACACATGAAAAATGAGAAAAATCGCTTAATTCTTATTAAATGTCTTGTAAATAACCAAAAACGCAGTGAGAATTCCCGAAATTTCACCTGCTGCTCCCCCGGGTACTTACGGAGGGTCCCCAAAAGGTTTCTGAGAAAAATTGATCGGAATCCATATCACCAAAATATTCATGAGCTAACACACACACGAAAAATGAGAAAAATCGCCTAATTACTATTAAATACTTCGCAAATAACCAAAAATGTAGTGAAAAATTCTGAGGTTTCACCTACTGCTCCCCTGTATCCTTATGGAGGGTCCCCAAAAAGTTTCAGAAAAAAATTGACCGGAAGCCATATCACAAAAATATTCATGGGCTAACACACACGAAAAATGAGAAAAATTGCCTAATTCCTATTAAATGCCTCGTAAATGCTCAAAAACACAGTGAAAATTCTCGAGGCTTCACCTGTTGCTCCCCCGGGTACTTACGGAGGGTCCCCAAAAGGTTTCGAAAAAAAATTGACCGGAAGCCATATCACAAAAATATTCATGGGCTAACACACACGAAAAATGAGAAAAATCGCTTAATTCCTATTAAATGCCCAAAAACGCTGTGAAAATTTCTGAGGCTTCACCTGTTGCTCCCCCGGATACTTATAGAGGGTCACCGAAAGGTTTCGAAAAATAATTGACTGAAAGTCATATCACCAAAATATTCATGAGCTAACACACACACAAAAAATGAGAAAAATGACCTAATTCCTATTAAATGCCTCGTAAATAACAAAAAACACCGTGAAAATTTTTGAGGCTTCACCTGTTGCTCCCACGGGTACTTACAGAGGATCCCCAAAAGGTTTCGGAAAAAAATTGACCGAAAGACATATCATCAAAATACTAATGTGCTAACACACACGAAAAATGAGAAAAATCGCCTAATTCCTATTAAATGTCTCGTAAATGCCCAAAAATATCGTGAAAATTCGGTTATTTACGGAGAGTCCCCGAAAGGTTACAAAAAAATACAGACCGGAAGCCATATCACCAAAATATTCATGGGCTAACACACACGAAAAATGAGAAAAATCGCCTAATTCCTATTAAATGCCTCGTAAATGCCCAAAAACGCCATGAATATTTCTGAGGCTTCACTTGCTGCTCCTCTAGGTATTTACGGAGGGTCCCCAAAAGGTTTCAGAAAAAAATTAACTGAAAGCAATATCACCAAAATATTAATGAGCTAACACACACTAAAAATGAGAAAAATCGCATAATTTCTATTAAATGCCTCGTAAATGCAGTGAAATTCACGAGACTTCACCTGATGCTCCCCCGGGTACTTACGGAGGGTCCCAAAAGATTTCGAAAAAGAATTGACCGGAAGTCATATCCCCAAAATATTCATGGCTAACACACATGAAATATGAGAAAAATCATCTAATTCCTATTAAATGCCTCGTAAATGTCCAAAAATGCCGTGAAAATTCCCGAGGCTTAACTTGTTGCTCCCCCGAGTACTTACGGAGGGTCCTCAAAAGGTTTCAGAAAAAAATTAACCGGAAGTCGTATCACCAAAATATTCATGGCCTAACACACACGAAAAATGAGAAAAATTGCCTAATTCCTATTAAATGCCCAAAAATGCCGTGAAAATTTCTGAGGCTTCACCTGCTGCTCCCCGGGTACTTAAGGAGGGTCCTCAAAAGGTTTCGAAAAATCATTGACCGGAAGCCATATCACCAAAATATTCATGGGCTAACACATGAAAAATGAGAAAAATCGCATAATTCCTATCAAATGCCTCGTAAATGCCCCAAAAACACTGTGAAAATTCTCGAGGCTTCACCTGCTGCTCTCCGGGATACTTACGGAGTGTCTCCAAAAGGTTTCGGAAAAAAATTGACTGCAAGCAATTTCACCAAAATATTTATGGGCTAACACACACGAAAAATCGCCTAATTCCTATTAAATGCCCAAAAATGCCGTGAAAATTCTCGAGGCTTCACCTGTTGCTCCCCCGGGTACTTACGGAGGGTCCCCAAAAGGTTTCAGAAAAAAATTGATCGAAAACCATATCACCAAAATATCATGAGCTAACACACACACGGAAAATGAGGAAAATCGTCTAATTCCTATTAAATGCCTCGTAAATAACCAAAAACGCCGTCAAAATTTTCGAGGCTTCACCTGCTGCTCCCTCGGGTACTTACGGAGGGTCCCCAAAAGGTTTCTTAAAAAAATTGACCAGAAGCCATATCATTAAAATATTCATGGGCTAACACACACGAAAAATGAGAAAGACCGCCTAATTCCTATTAAATGCCTCGTAAATGCCCAAAAACACAGTGAAAATTCTCGAGACTTCACCTGCTGCTCCCCGGATACTTACGGAGGGTCTCCAAAAGGTTTCGAAAAAAATTGACCGGAAATCGTATCACCAAAATATTCATGGGTTAACACTTATGAAAAATCGCCTAATTCCTATTAAATGTCTAAAAATGTCGTGAAAATTTTCGAGGCTTCGCCTGCTGCTCCCCCGGCTACTTACGGAGGGTTGCCAAAACGTTTCGGAAAAAAATTGACCGGAAGCCATATCATCAAAATATTCATGGGTTAACACACACGAAAAATAAAAAAAATCGACTAATTCCTATTAAATGCCTCGTAATTTCCCACATGGTATGCTAAATGCAAAATTGTTTTCTAAGCCAAGGATTACTCTTTACAAGTTTGTTATTTTAGTGGAGTTACCTTCCTTGCATTGTTTAAGATATTCTCATCAGTTTTTTCCAATGCATTGGCTTCATGGCAACCATTCCTCATCTCCATTTTTTAATTATAAGAACTAAAAGTAATTATTTATGAATTTTATCTCTTGACATAAAGTAGAGGTAGGTAAGAGTGATCTCAACTTAGTTGGATTTAGAAAAAGGTTGGATGGACTTTTGTGTTACCCAATTTATATTCTCAAAGAAGGAGAAGCACTTGATAACCTTCCCTAGTCACCAACTAAGACTTAGATAGGCTATTGGCTTTTTCGGGAGATTGATAAAGGTCTTTGTAAAGACTGTAAAGTTATTTCGAGTGAGAACCTTATGATCCAGCATAAACTCTTGATGATGGATTTGGAAATTAAATGGAAGAGGATGAAGAGTGTTGGGGATGACCAACCAAATAACAAATGGAGTCACTTGACTATGACCAGTACTCATGAGATGGGGAAGAAGTTGATAGGTATGAAGGATTGGCGGAGTAATGGGAATGCTAACACTATGTGCGGAATGTCTAGTTGCATTAGGGGAGCAATAAGAGAGGTGTTGAGGGTCTCGAGAGGTATATTGGGTGGGGATCGAGGAGACTGGTGGTGAAATAGATCACCTCGATAATGGAATTAGGCGATTTTTTCAATTTTTCGTGTGTTAGTTAACGAATTTTTCGGTGATGTGGTTTTTGGACACTTTTTTTTCAAAACCTTTACAAGACCCTCTCTAATAATCTAGGAGAACAATATGTATAGTCTTATCATGATCCACACCATTTTTAGCATTAAGGGGCCACTCAACACAAATTAGGAGATTTACTCAATTTTTCGTGTGTGTTAATCAATAAATTTTTTAGTGATATTGTTTTCGGACATTTTTTTTGTTTTTCAAAATCTTTATAAGATCCTCCGTAATGACCTGAGGAACAATTCGTATAGCCTCACCGTGATTCACGCCATTTGTTTATCATTTAGGGACCACTCCATAAGAATTAGACGATTTTTTAAATTTTTTTTGTGTGTGTTAGTCAATGAGTTTTTTGGTGATTAGACACCTTTTTCCAAAATCTTTACAGAATCCATCGTAATGACATAGGGGAAAATACGTACAGCTTCACCATAATACTCACCATTTTATTTTTTTTTGCTTAGGGGCCACTCAACAGGAACTAGGCGATTTTGTTAGTTTGGTAATATGGTATTTTAATATTTTGGTATTTGGTATATTTAATAGAACCAGATATCATATATATGCAAAATAGTATTAGTATAAAACTACTTATGTAGATGTTGAAACTTTGATTACTATATCTTGATTGAAATGACTTTTTGTGTAATTAATTAACAAAGTGAACTACTTGTATTTTCTTTTGAATATTTCTACGTTTGTAAGGTATTAATATGATATAATTGGAGCGTTTATTAAAAAGTCGAAATCATAATTATCTATTATATGAGTATGTAAATCAAAATTGAACAAAGTATGATTATCGATTTAGAGTACTGTAAAAAAAAAATGAAACCAAACATTAGAATAATGAATTATACCAACTAATTTAGTATGATAATAATATAATATTTTTAAAATTAAAAATCAAAATTAATGAGCTAAAATTTCAATATCGTAACATAATCGCCCCTACATGGTTAAAGTCCAAGAAAGTTGAAATTTAACCAACAAACTGAGAAAAGAATCACCTCAGATTTTGCCAAGTCATCCTCTATATTAAATCTTTTCAAAAATATGGAGTTAGCTTTTTATCTATAAAAAAGAAGAAAAAGAAGTTGTTGCGAGATCTTTCAGAAAATAACTTAAAGGCTTTTCTTAAGGTTGAGCAATTTGTAATACGTTTACTTGAGATACTTGCAAGTGGTATGTTTTGAGTTTTTCAAAAAGTTGAGCAATTTGTAATATGTTTACTTGAGGTATTTACAAATTGTATGTTTGATTACAAGTCTGAGTAACCTGTTGCAAGATTTTTCAGGAGTTGCGAGCTTGAACTTCTTACAAGTTGTAATGCTTGATTGCAAGCTTATTCAAGAACTCGTAAGAGGACATAAATAAGTATCCATAATACAATATATTTATTGTTGTAAAATAAAAGCGGAGAGCTAGACAAAATTAACAAGGAAAGAGGCGGAGAGAGATATTATACTACTTTTTAGGTTCCAATTTGTACGATTTACTTTCTTTTTTAGTCTGTCATCAAAAGAATGACATGTTTTTATATTTAGTAATAATTTAATTTTAAAATATTCATTTTATCCTTAGTGAGATGATTTCTAGCCATATAAATATCTATGACTTATTTTAGAATACAAATCTCAAAGGTTTTTTTTTCTTAAATTATGAATCAAGTCAAATTTAACTCATATAAATTGAGACGGAGGAAATAATTTTCTTTTTCACCCTTCTGATGATGTTAGGATATATATAAGCCACAAACTTTAAAGAGGTAAGTTTGTAATAGTGTAGTGCGCCACTATTTTCAACATTTAAAACGTTTCCAAATAATTTAAATATCTTACGCACTCCAATTAAGATACATATTATATGATCTTTAAAAAATTAATCTGTAATTGGCCATTAATTAGGTGGACACTACACCTTGTTTGGATGGTTGTTACTTGTTACCCATTGTATTGTATTATATTGTTAGTTTAATCAATATACTGTTTGTTTTGAATGTTATTTAAATTATATTGTATCGTATGTTTAAATCTATCGTTAGATAACGATGAAAAGATTCATTTTATGTAACAATACAATCTATCCAAAAATTGTATTTATTAAAACAACAGATTATGAAACAGGAAATAACAGCCTTCCAAACAAAGTGTTAATATTTCCAATATATAAGCTCTCTTGAGACACTCGAGACTTAAAAGTTGAGGCATTTTCTGCTCTCTTGTTTCACTCTGCAGGTTGGAGTAAGGAAGAAAATGGGAAACAAGGCAGAACATGAAGAGTTGTTACTGAACCACTCACAAAATTCAAGAAAGGGTGGTCTAAAAACTATGCCTTTCATCATAGGTGTGTATGTCTTTCTAATTTTTAGTCTTTTTGTTTCTTCTTTACTTGTGTTGTTTGAACTTGTTTTTGTTGTTGTAGTGAATGAATCATTTGAGAAATTGGCAAGTTATGGATTGCTCCCAAACATGATAATCTATATCACAACATTTTATCATATGGAAGCTGCTTCTGCTTCAGTATTGCTTGCATTATGGACAGCACTTTCAAATGGCTTAGGTCTTTTTGGGGCCTTTCTTTCTGATTCTTACTTGGGAAGGTTTAGGGCTGTTGCTATTGGAACCATCTCCAGTCTACTGGTAAGTTTAAGTTCATCTAATTTTTCTCTTCTTGTTTTCAATTTGTCCAGTTTAGCTTAGCAGTTAGCACAAAATTTGCTACATGACATGCTCTTTTCTTAGAGCCGTTTGGATGGGATTTTAAGTTGTTCAAACTAATTTTTAAATCAGTTTTTGACTTATTAGAGTGTTTGACAATTATAAGAATAACTTAAAATAAGTCAAAAGTAGCTTAAAATAAATTAAAAGTTAAAAGTAGGATGCCCCTACTTATTTTTTTTAATTTATAAATCATTCTACTTTGACCAAGTATATTACTTTTTTACCCTTAATTCTTTTATAGTATTAACAATTTTAAGGGTATTTCAGACATTTTGATAAAAAAAGTGACTTTCAACACTTTTTTGTCAAACACATCAATAAACACATAACTACTTATTTTTAAAATGACTTTAAAGTAATTTTTTAAAAGTTACTTATTTTAAGTCAATACAAACGGGCTCTTAGTTCCTAATATAGTCTCCCTTTGTTTTAGCTTTTTTTGGTCTGTCTCAAAAAGAATGTTTCTTTCTTTTTCTGGCAATTCTTTAATATCAACTTTTCATGTACCCGATTTTTACATCAAGTCTGTCAATTGAAGAGCTTATCTCTCTATCTCATGAATAAATCACCTGCCGGAAAAGGAATAGCTGGATAGAATGAAGGAATGATACAATCTTCCATCATTTCAGAGTTGACGTGTCCTTTTCTGCCTTTCTATCTATACTTTCTAGCCAGAGGTTCAAGTTATGGAACAATTGAGCTTATTGCTGGGCTGGTTATTTAGAGCCAGCAATTGGCTGTCAAACTTTGTCCCGCAACTAGAAGAAGATCTCTTCGTGGCATGTTTTAAACCAAAAGGTTAAACGACATTTTGGTACATTCTACATATATTTAGTCCAAGAACACAAGATTAAACTCCGTGTCAAGTTAAAATCAGACTAACAAATTGAAATAGAGGGAGTAGAAGTTTAGTTGGAGGGTAACTTAATTTATACCACATTGTGTGCTTCTTTTTATTTTTTTCCTAACAACGGTGGTTTTTGGACCAATTTGTGTGCACCTCAATTAATCTATACGGATATCTCTCACCAACACAAATACTTGGTAACTCTTCCACTAATGCTTAGAAAGATGAGAAGAAACCTACTAGGCAGTATGTTAAAAAATTGTTCCGTGAGAATGTCTTGTTAGAACAAGAAAGTTCCAATGTAAGTGAACATAATTTTAAGAAAAAATGTGTTGTTTGTTTTTTAGAGACTGGAGGGCATCAGGAGTTCATTTATAGCAACAGAAATATGGAAATAGTAGCAACAGCTGGTAGTTTGTCCCGTATAGTTAACGTATCTTTGCTTACCGACTCATTTGGTTCACCTGTGCAGCACCATTTGCCTACCAAGTTTTTTGTTTTGGGATGGCTATAGTTGCTTTGTGAATTACTCGTTCCCATTATGGACATTGTAAAAAGCTCGGGAACTCTGTATACTTCAAGCTCTCTTCTGTTATATGTTGCTAATAGCCCATCGATCTGGTCAGGCCAGGGTACATTATCTTTTAGGAAATGAAAAATGAAATAAGCACAACTGCCACTTTTATCCCAAGTTCTTATACTTGCTCACTTACTCATCAGTGAAGAATTCAAGATTATACGACTTATTCCTGTTTTCATCTTTTGACCTTGTTTAGTTGTAGAGGTTTATTCCTTTTTCTCTCAACAGGGAATGTCTATTCTTTGGCTCACTGCAGTAATTCCACAACTCCGGCCTTTACCTTGCGGTCAGTATCAACATGGTTGTAATGGAACAACAGCAGTCCAACTTGCTATACTTTTGTGTTCTTTTGGGCTTATTTCCATTGGTACTGGTTTTAATAGACCTTGTTCCATAGCATTTGGTGCTGACCAATTGGAGAACAAAGAAAATCCAGATAACGAGAGGGTTATAGATAGCTATTTCAACTGGTATTATGCCAGTGTTGGAGTTTCACTTGTTCTTGCAGTTACTGTAATTGTTTATATCCAAGACCATTTTGGTTGGCGAATTGGGTTTGGTGTCCCCGCTTTGCTCATGATTTTATCTGTTTCCATTTTCTTGATCGGATCTCCTCTTTATATCAAAGCAAAAGCTAGAGGGAGTTTGTTCACTGGATTGTTTCAAGTAGCAGTGGCAGCCTTCAGAAAAAGACAAATCAATGTTCAGTTGAATTATAATGTCGACTGCTACTATAGAGAACCTGAATCAAACCTCCTGGAACCATCCGCTGACTTCAGGTATAGGCGCCTCCATGTTTTCCTCAATGGTATATACATCTTCAACATCCATTCATGCACTTACTATCTTGCAATATTAATTTGTTATATTATATTACATGATGAACTCGTGTGATGCATTTAGTTAATTAAGCAAATTATTAGTGTGTTGAAGGGTCTTCATTTACCATCTCATACTTGTTTGACGTATATTAAAGGAAATGAAGGGTTCATGAAAATAGCTACTTTATTCGGATGTGTTTGGTACAATTTTTCCATGTTGGTTGGTCAAAATTTAGAAAACATTTTTCCTAGAAAAACACTTTCCTTAGTGACATTCCACTTTGATTGTCTCCTCCCACTCTTCCACACCCGTACCGCATCCCCATCATGTTTGTCTAGATTATATACAAATATATTTGGGACAATATTTAACGTGAAAACATTTTCCTTCACACCTAACACACTCGAATTGTTAGTTATCTGTCAATTACTTTAGCTAGAAATGTGTTTTCAGTTTCATACTGCTAGTAATGGGCATACACTCTCGTTGTATATTATAGGTGTTTGAATAGAGCTTGCATAATTGAAGATCCTCACATGGAGTTGAAACCTGATGGAAAAACTTCAGATCCATGGAGTCTCTGCTGTGTGGAACAAGTGGAATTAATGAAGTGTTTTCTTAGAGTTCTTCCCATGTGGTCCACCTGTCTTATGCTTCTTGTGGCGGTAGGTCAGACATTTTCGATATTTCAAATGATGACCATGGATAGACACATATTCTCTCTATTTGAAATCCCAGCAGGATCATTTGGCATAATTAGCCTTATTGCTTGGACAATATGGGTTGCTTTTTACGATCGTGCTTTGGTGCCTTTGCTGTCGAGGTATACTGGACATCCCACAGGGCTAAGTTCAGTTTCTAGAATGGGGATTAGCTTAATTCTAGGCTGCATGGCTACTGCACTTCAAGCAATAACAGAAACCATACGACGCAATAAGGCAATCGATGCAGGGTTTGAGGATGATCCCAACGCTGTATTAAACATGTCCTGGATGTGGCTCGTACCACAGTTTGCCCTATACGGGGTGGCTGAGGCTTTTAATGTGGTTGGACAGATTGAGTTCATATACGGTCTATTTCCGAAAAGCATGTCCAGCTTTGCATCGGCTATGTACACATTTGGCCTTGCTATTGCCAGTTTAATTAGCAGCCTCTTGGTGAGCATGGTGGATAGTGTTACCTCAGCCGGAGGCAACACAAGCTGGCTCGCGAGTAACATAAATAGAGGTCACCTAGATTACTTTTATTGGCTACTTACTTTCTTAAGTGTGGTTAACTTACTCTACTTTATGGTCATTTATCGGTTTACTGAGTATCACCATGATGGTAGGAACAGCTTATATCATGAGGCAGAAGAGGAACATTCTGAGAGTAGCCTTTAACTTGGTGCTTCATTGCAACAATGGTTTATGTCTGTATCATTTGCATGTCTTGCCTTGATCCATTTTGTTTAAAGTTTGCTTTCCCTTAGTAGGTATTAAAATAATTATAACAGGAACATGAGCTTTGGCTGAAGGAACAATAGAGGAAAGTATGTTTTATGTTATGTCTTTGAATGTTCTTCTTAGTAAGTGTGTATTGTCTCACAAATTCAGTTAATATGGAATAGAGGGAATACTACTGAAGACTATGTTACCTTCTGGACTTCACCGCCCTAGACGGAACAGAGCCTGTCAAAGGATATGGAATTACACATTACTGCTAAACAAGTGTCCTCTCACATTACTCCTAATAGTGTAGTAAATCTTGAAAACACTAGTATCCCTGATGTAATAGCTACTTTTTTTTTTTATCGGGATGTCCCCAAAAGGATGATGTAATAGTTACTTAACCTTTAATATTTTGCGTATTTTATTGGTTACGGTGTGAATTTAGTTCAAAAAATCAATTTGGATGGACCATATGTGCCCCATGTCACCCCCATTATTCAATCTTGAAAGACAACCAAAAAAAAATAAAAATCTTCCTCATCTGTTCCTTTCCATTGTCCAGTAGTTGTATTTTTCAGTGTGTGGTCCTTATTTTACCATCTCTAATATGACTTCCAACTCTTCTTGTGACAATGTGTTGTATATATCTTTGGTTCACCTGTCTCTTTCTATTCTTTGAATTAAAAAGTGTGTTTGGTAAAAACAATTCACTTTCTTGATATTATCATTTACTTTGTCATCAAGCCACTTTATGACACATTAAATAGTTGGTTAAGTGTTGCATTAATTTTATTGCAACTTTTCAACTTTATCTACTTTGTAGGGAATGGAGGAAAAAATAAATAAATTTTCCATTAAAAAAAGAGAACTAGAAGTAAAAAAAGATGGTACAACTTTTATACTTGTATGAAAATTTTAAGCAATCCAACTTTAGCACATGTTGGTCATAGAATTTGAGATCTCAATTTCAAGTTTTGATTTAAAATTGGCCTAATACATAAATATGTCATTCAACTTGACCTCATTTTATATTGATTCCCTCCAATTTTGGGTGTACACAAGTAAACACTTAAACTCATATAAAGTTGAACAAATAGACACATGCATCTTATGTGACATAATATACGTAAGACACAAATGGTCATGTAGAATGTTACGTAGGACGTGTGTCTATTTCTTCAACTTTATATAAGTTTAAATGTCTACTCGTGCACACTGAAAGTTTGAGGACATAAATGTAAAATGAGGTCAAGTTAAATGGTATATTTATGTATCATGCCTTTAAAATTTGTACGAAATTTCAATATCAAATCTCAAAAAAAATTTTAAAAATGGAATTCAAGCTTCAAATTGTGATGTAAAACTTAAGCTATGAGTTGATGATTAAGGTAATGATTTTTTGCAGTTTCCAGAAGACCCGGAAACTGATACATTATTTCTAGCAGTAAAAAACAGAGCACATGGGCATGCATTGACTGCTTGCAATTGTCCTAATCTTATTTATGACTTTATGAACTCAACTTCACATGCTTGTCTCACACCAATATTGCTAATTCTTGATTCATTGTTGAAACTTCAGTTGTTTAGAATTGAACAAGGTATAACATTTATTTTCTTTATTATTTGGAAATGTCCCATTTAATTTATTTCTGATTCACGTAGTCGATCCTAACTTGCTTGAGATTCGGATATAGTAGTTGTAACAAAACTGTTCTGTTTTTTTGGTGATTATTGACTAGTTTATTCCTCATTATTGGAGTTTTTTTGAATCATAGTGAGTTGTCATTTTGATTTCTTGTCTTAGAATTATTGTTGTGTTTTGATGAACAGATGGATGAGTCTAATGAGTTAGGTCCTACACTAGAAGTATCAGTTTCATTTGGAAAGTATGAGAATGATGCACTTTCTTGGGAGAAATGGTCATCTTTTTCCCCGAACAAGTATCTTGAAGAAGCTGAGAAGTGTAAAAAATCTGGATCAGTAGCTCAGAAGAAGGCCTATTTTGAAGCACACTACAAGAAAATTGCTGCTCAGAAAATGGAGCAGGAAAAAATGGAACAATTGGAGCAAGTTGAATCTTTAGACGAACCCCATTTCCAAGATCGTAGTGAAAGTGCTCAGGTTTTCGATACTGAGAGATGTTCTACAGATGGTGAAGAGGAAATGACAAGAGCTGATGTGAATAATTATGATTCTGTTGATATGGAGGTGAATAGCTTGTTGGTTCTCAAAGCTAAGGAAGGGGAAATCTTGGAAACAAGTGACCATGGAGAAGTTCCCAATGTTGAACAACAGAAGAGTTCTGAAATAGGATCTCAAGATAATCTAAAGGAGATTTCACAAGTGGATAATGAGGCAAAAAGCTCCTCAGCAAAGAAAAGCAAAACCCCTAAATCAAATCTGAAGAATACAGCTCGAAAGGTGAAAT
This sequence comes from Solanum appendiculatum, assembly GCA_018342035.1. NCBI lineage: Eukaryota > Viridiplantae > Streptophyta > Magnoliopsida > Solanales > Solanaceae > Solanum > Solanum appendiculatum. The sequence continues at coordinate 157,689 of JAGDQO010000043.1, read as the reverse complement.
TTTGATGCTTTTTTGTTTTGTCTATTGGTGTTAAAAATTGTTTGTCGAAGACAGACATGACCTTAGATAGGAGGGTTTGGAGGTTGTGGATTTGGGTAGAAGGTTAGTTGGTAGTTGAGCGTTCTCTCATTTTCATGCGGGATAGGATTGGTGGTAATAATTGGACCTTCTTTTCTTACTAGAGGTATTAGCACTATTCTTGTAGTTTCTTGTTCATTGATTCCGATTATCACCTGTGTCTTTTTTGTGCTTCGGTTATCCCATTATTTTGTTGTCATTACTGTTCTTTCCTCTGTGCTTCGGCTGAGCTCTTTTTTATTTATTTTCTTTGGTATTCTCTCTGTTCAGGTTGCATTTCCTGTTATCAGTTGTTTGTTGTTCATGTTCAGGTACATCCAACTACAGAAGACAGAATATCAGCTGGAACAAAGAAGAAGCTTGCATCACCTGTGACAAAATCTTCAAGAGTTTCCACTCCGACGTCAAAACCAACACCAGCTTCCAAGGTCATTTCTTCATCTCAAACATCAGTGAAGAAGGTGAATGGGGTATCATATCAAAGAAGCAGCAATGCTCCTGTTGCACAAAGCAATAAATTACTTTCTAGATCACTCATTTCACCTTCTCAATCCTCGATAAAAAAGTTGAACGGTTCAACATTGCAAAGGAGCAAAAATTCTTCCACACTAGAGAACAAGAGGATAGCTCCCACATCATTGCACATGTCTCTCAGTCTAGGTCCACCAAATTCTACAGCTTCTACTACTACAATGAGAAAATCTTTGATCATGGATAGAATGGGGGATAAGGACATTGTCAAGCGAGCATTTAAGGCATTCCAAAACAGTTTCAACCAAGGAAAACCCGAAGTAGATATGAGAAATAGTGGATCAAAGAAGGTTGGTTCAAATAGATTAACTCTTACAAATTCTCTTGTCTATGCATATCTATCTCCATTTTATTGGCTTTGTAGTGGATATATCCTATCACTAAATGTGCAGCTTGTGGTCTATGTTCGGTCAGGTATTGCCTAAAGGATCAGAGCAAAAGATTTCAGCTTCTCCGACTCCTAAAAAGGAGGTTGAAAGGTAATATCAATTGCCTTCTGTCAACTCCAAATTTATGCAACACATTATTTTCTGTGAGCTTTACCCTATAAGGTTTTGGTATCCTCATATATCCTATGTATTTAAATTCTAAAAATGGATCATGAAAACTGAACATTAGTCATGCTATTCAAAAAAGTTCCCTGAGGATTAGTTATTACACTTGGTTTTGAAAGAGTTGTATATTTAGAAGGAAATCTCACTGTACAATTGAGTAGGCATGCCTCTCTTATACAGATGATGTATAGAGTTTCGAGACCTACAAATTCTCATGATAAAAAACCTATACATGGTGGATGTGTAAAATACAAAGCTAAAGTCATGTGCAACTCGGACTCGTACACTTATCGTAACTCCCCTCCCCTCTCAAGTTCAACTAGGTTTTTGACCACAGCAAGATTGTCTGGAAGGTAAGAAAATCATCTTCCCGAGAGGCTCTTCGTGAGAATATCGGCGACTTAATCCAATGAGCTGATATAGTGAACTTAGAGATCCTTGGCCACAACCTTTTCTCGAACAAAATGGAAGTCCAACTCAATGTGTTTTGTCGTCGTAGCACTGAACACCGGATTAGCTGTGAGATAGGTTGCTGAAATATTGTCACACCAAAGTCTGGGAGCTTGAGGTAAGACAAAACCAAGCTCCTGAAGTAGGCATTGTCACTATGTAATTTCGGAAGTTACAGCAGCTAGAGCGACAATTTTCTGCTTCTTGGACCTTCAGGAAACTAAGTTATGACCGAGAAATGGTGCTCCCATCACCCATGTTGAGAGAGCTGGCTATCCAGCAATAATAGCATTGGCAATAGTCTTGGGACCTTCCATGTTTTCTTGATGAAGTAGATCCCGAATATACTTGGTTTGGCATCGAACCAAGCCATTGACATTCTTACACAGTTGTATTCCCAGGAAATAGTGAAGACTGCCAAGGTCTTTAAGCGAAAAATCAGTAGAAAGCCGCGCAACCAGATCATGAATGAATTCATTAGAGTTGCCTGTAACAATTAAATTGTCCACATATACCAGAGTAAAGGTAACATGGGCACCATACTTAATGTACAAACAGGGAGGAATCTGACTTGGAAACACTGAAACCAAGCTCCATAAAGGTGGTACTTACGCATTCAAACAAGGCCCGTGAAGTTCGTTTAAAATCATACAAAGCTTTGTGTAGCTTGCACACATGAGTGGGAAAATTTTGTTCAATTAAGCCAGCTGGTTGTGATATGCACACTTCTTCATTGAGATTGCCATGTCGAAAGGCTGTCTTGTCATCTAATTGTCAAAGAGACCAGCCTCTTGATAATGCAATAGTGAGGCTATTTTGATTAATTTTATGTTTGGCTATGGATAATTATTTGATTTGGGACGGTATGATGAACTATATCTGCCACAGAAATCTTGATTTTCTTTTTCATTTATGTCAGCATACAGATGATAATCATGGTTAGATTTGATATAGTGTTCTGCCGCGTACTGATTTGTATATTCTCTCAAGCATGCAAATAATTGTTTTGATTCAATGACAGATTAAGGAAGACATCTGATACGGTTATCACTCAAAAATGCCAATCAGGGAATAGATCAAACTCTCTGTCATCTCGGTAAGATCTCTGACACTCTTTTCTGAATAGTGCACTCTTTATATATGGTCTATTCTGCCTATTTGTTGAATTTGGAAGAAGGCAGAGGGGAGAAATGAGTTGGGACTGTGCCTCTTTGTAAAAATAATAAACGTTTGGATACATGCTTTCGCCTAGTTATCGCCTGCCTCATTCTTGTCAAATCCCACTATACTCTGAGTCAGATATTCCAATTCAACAGCATTTTTCGAGAAGTTAATTTTTAAATGTGGTTGGTTTGGACTTTGAAGCAGGGAACCTAAAGATGCTGTTATAGAGAGGAAAAAGGTGAACACTGTCAGACCTGCTGGCATGAGTATCGATAGATCAATTGATAAATTGAAGGAGGTATTAATGAAATCCAAACTTGGTTTTGCATCCTACTTTTTCTTGCTTCTAGTTAGTTGACATAGTTTCTGTTCCAGTCTGTATAGGCCATGCCTGAGGCCTTTATATCATCAGTTATGCCTAAGCTTCCGGGGGAGTCCTTTTCATTCTCTATTTAATTCGTCTATTTGTTAAGTTCAATATATGATTTTAACTTTGCAGGATATCATCAAAGGTAAGATACACCGTGCTGGATCAAATAGGTGAAGTTAAAACATTAGCAGGATACCTTCTAGATAAAATGTTCCTCCGGATGAGTTAAACTTGCATGTAGAAGAAGAAACATCCGAAAAATTTACTGTGTGCTTAGGCACGAGCAAGACGAATCATGTTCTCGTATTTCTGGTGTATTTGCACTCTGCTGAACTCCTGAATTGAATGTCTTGTTCTCTTACATTGAGTAAGGTATAGCATTAGAATTTAGATCATAGTTTAAAGTACAAAAAAGTGTGTGATAAGTTAAGTATTGAGTTTAGGAATGCAGATGACTCAAAACTTATTGTATAATGCAATCTTTTCATATTGAGATAGTGAATACATTTTCATCATAAGCTACAGTGGCCACTTATTCTGGTATACTTGGTTTATTTAGATGTGGAAGTTTGAGATTGGTTGTCCATATGCTCTAGGGGTGACAAATCGGCGGGATAATCTACCCATATAGACATGGGTAAAAATGAATTTGATCAAATAGGTATTGAGTTCATTCTTTTATTCAGTTCTTCCCTTCTTTTTTCTATTTTACTTCTTACCTTTTTCTTTTTTCGTGTCCTTAAAATATATTTTAAAAGTATGTTTGTGAATTATGATATGATATATGCATAATTAGACTTCCATACTCAAATTGGTTAAATACATCCGATAAAATAAAATTAAAAGAAAAAGAACATTATTTTCGTGAAACACCATAAAAGGAAAAACAATTTCATATAAACTCACAAAAATATATTGATCATCATTTATGAGATTCAATTTCTATTCTCATTGGACATCTGCACTTCTTGAAGTAAATGATGCACAAAAACTACTACCGTAAACAAAGTAACCACAATTGTCTCCTGGTAGCTATCATTCGCATTTTTCTCTGTACAGGCAGATTGTGTAACTTTATTGCATACAGCTCTTGATTTGTTTTTTAAAAAAAACACTTTTCTATGGTAGAGGTTCCAAATTTTCAAAGATCCAACATGTCAGTGGCACTGAGGTCAAGTCGTCCAAATTTTGATGATTGTCAAGACGACAGATAAACTCAATGCACGTTCATACTCCAACAAACTTAGTTAAGGCGGAGGTAGCAAGAGCGGTGAACTCTTTCACAGCATTAAGCACATCATGAGCAAGTTTTACAGCATCCTCCTTGCTTGGGGCCTAAAATGATTATTTAGTCTAATATCAGATTATTGTAGTTGCAGAAAATTGGAAGAGCTTGAGAAATAATCGAAAGGAATAGTTCTAACCTCAATATTAAGGGCCAGAACAGGGTCATGTAGTGAGAGTCTAAGAAGGAACCACCCGCCATAACCAGAAACTCTAACCTGTCATGAAACAAAATTGATCTTTAGACTAATACTCCAATATATATGTGTGCTGATGTCTAAGGATTAGTAAATGACAGTAAAAGGTCAGACCAACAGCAGGATACATATCATGATTCAGCACATGCAATGACTACGACTAAACAAACGAAATATGCTGGCCATAAACAATTGCTGCTCACTATGCTCCATTTGAAGGAACATATAATAGAAATTCAATGATATCAACAATAACTTCATCTACTTCTGCTTGGACAAAAACCGTTAAAAGTTTACCCCTTCATAGTTAACAGGTGCTTTCCGAAGCTTAGCATCCGACTCAACTGTATTCTCAAGTTGCTTTAACACTGCTTCACCATAATCACGGAAGGATCTGGAGACACAAACATGTTAATCAATTTACAGAAATACAATACGTGTAGCCAACTTAAATTGTGAGGGACACCGTAGCATACCCTCCTTGAAGATCTGGGTGATTCTGATCAATCTTTAGTCTAAGTTCAACAGCAACAGCTGGTTCTTCGAGACCCTCCACCATGTCAGTTAAGACTTTGCTGCCGCCGCCTAGTCCTGATGTTCTAGCTGATGCAAGCTTATTCAGTAACTTCACCTGCAAGTGACGAAAACCAATAAACGAATTTTAAGACCTGTACTGAAGACCAAATCATAGAACCCAGAGATTAGTTTTGGCAGAAATGTACCATAAGGTATGCACCATCGTCAAGCCAATGATTCTCCTTGAGAGCTCCATGGCCACTAGTTTCAATAGCCAAATGTGCTTCTTCACCAACAGAGTTCTGTCAATATTCTACTATTAATTACAATCTGTCTCAGAGAAACTTAAAGCTTGGCATCAAAGATTTGAAGCAATAAAAGAAAAGCAAAGAAATTGGAAACGGCCAGAGTCATAAGCCATCTTTTAAGGCATACAAGTTTTTCACAGTTTTGGAGCTTGAGGTGATAGTTTCTTCAACCAGATAAGTTCAGCAAATTTGAATGTACTATACTAGGCTAAGCTCATGGGGAAAAAGATGATTAGATATCGGAGGATTCCAGTTCGTCTCAACACTCACTCCTGAAAGTTTGTGATTATATTGAAGAGTGCTCAATTTTAGAAATAATCCCACAAATTCGTGTTGCTAGCTTCTCCCCTGGATCAATAATTTTCAGATTCCTTTATCACCCCAGGTGAATGAAGTTAAAAAAATTCCAATAGAAGTAAGGGAAAGTTCAGATGAAAGCATTCTCTCATAAAACTAGTCACATGTTTGTGTAGTTAAAGAATTAATAAAAGCACTTAGCACAATGCATCCAATTCTTCGTGGAAACTAGTAAATCCATGAATTATAAACAGAACGTTAAAGTTTGATTGTTAAATGCGAATGGAGGTCAGGGATCAGAGATCACCTTTTTCTTTACTAAAAAGTAAAAGAGTTTGCAAAGAAACAAGTGGTCTCATACAACTTTCTGGAGTAATAAAGTGTTCAGAATATTAGGTAAGATGTAAAGTTACCTTTTCAAGAAAGAGGATTCTTTTTCTTCTGGGGGGGGGGGGGGTTGGTTCAGATTTGGATCAAGCTAAAATATACCTACAACTACTATATTTTGGAGAGATGGTACTTCTTTCACTGGAGAAAGGTGAATAAAAGAATGCTATGACATGATGACCACAAACACATGAAAAGAATCGGAACCATTTTATTTAAGACATCATGTTGCTATCTGAGACACTGGGCAATTGGACAATCCAGGCAATCAAATAAGACAAAGATAAGATCCATCTTATGATGGATGAGCTAATACGTTTACAAAGATGAAGGGACCATTGAAATGCTACCATCAGAACCATGCATCAAATAACCAAATCGTACCAGACGAATAGCCTCATCAATTACATTCTTGTATCCTCTTTTGAACCTGTGATGCTTCCCTCCTGCAATAATATTATTAAAATTAGCATCCATTCTCATAACAAGGGGTATCACAGGTGACTTTGACTTCTCATCTGACCTAGTTTCTTTTCAATAAATGTTGTCAGCCCATCTGATGTTATACTGTCTGTGACAATAGTGGTCCCAGGATGCTGGTCGAACATTAACAAAAGTAATAAACAGTTACGATGCTTGTTAGAGAAGAGTTCTAGAGACACTTGTCAAAAGGAGATACTCACTTCCTCCAAAATAATTGCGGACATTAAAGCAATCAAACGATTTCGGTTAAATTCACAACCACTCGAATCAACAGCCGCAGACCTGACCAGAACACATATCAGAAAAGGGAACCCACCAACGACTACTTCTACTGAAAGAAAAGACTTGTATATGGCACATCACCTGTCAACATCTGTATCAAAGATAATTCCCAAATCAGCCCTGTTATCAAGTACTGCCTTGGTGATAGCTTTCATTGCTGTCTTATCCTCTGGGTTAGGTATATGATTGGGAAACAAACCTAGCATGAGAATCAAATACTTAGCACCCAGAGTCACAGAGAATTCTGTATGTGAAAATTGCAGGTTATATCTTACCATCTGGCTCCAAGAACTGACTGCCAGAAGTAATAGCACCCAGAGGCTCAAGCACCTTCTCCTGAAAATCCAGCAAAATAAGAATATGACCAAAGCATCTAAAAAGAGCAACAATGGAAAAGAAGGTAAAAGTGGTATACCCTGAGAAAATTTTAAGTTACAAATTAAGCTGATAAACAGATTTCAATAAATCTTAAAGACCTTTTACATGGTCCTTGAGTCCCCTTTCCCCTAGTGCAACTTCAATTGATAACAACTATTGATGCATTTTAGTCCCTTACACATTGACTAGAGTTGAAAGACAATATATCAAGTAAAAACATATCCTTTCTAGTGTAACCATCTTAGTTTGACTTAACAGGCTAGCACAGTTCTCGAGAGCTAACTTACAATGTATTTCAAAGAAAGTGGACCTAACGGAAGAAATAAAGCTGATATTTTGATAAGCTTTAGAGTATGATATGCAGTTTGCATTTATGTTTTGCAGGTATTATTAAAAAAGGTATAGAGAGTAAGGAAAGATTTATAGTTCAGGAAAGTGGGATTACTTTGGCATGGCAGCAAAAGAGAGAATAGCAGTATCTTTTGGCAATTCAAAGTATCTAAAAATTTTCAATTATGTAGTACTAGCTTTTTCTCAACTTCTTTGTTTTTTTCTGTTCATTCCCCAGTCCCCCGAACTGTAATTCCTCAGCTTTCATAACTCCTAGAAGCTCCTAAGATCTACATATCTGACTGCAGAGACGGACAATGGTAACTGCATCAAAAAATAATTCCTAAAATATCTTTTTTAATATTGTAGACCAAGATGAATATGACTGTACTAAGTTGTTCTGATACAACTGTGTACTAGACATCCCAAAAGTCTAATCATCCATCTATACAACACCGAATTTCCTTGGGACATTACAAATACAAGCACAACAGATGCCATTTTTTACTCTTAATTGAATTCCTCACTCCTTCAAAAGGTCCTACTGTTTCTTTCCCTCGATAGCTACCAGATGATAAACAGTGGAGTGCATATATTTTTTTAATCTTGGGGTCCAGTTTACACGTCGTCCAACCGCTCCTTTCCTCCGCAACTTTGGTAGGATGAGACATTGTTGTGTGATTAACTAATCAAAAGGAAGTTGTCAGATCACTAAGTTGCTCTATATTCCTAGAGATATCAAAACCATTGAATCTGACAACGATAATGGTGAAAGACATGATCGGTGATGTGAAATTGGGCCACGGAAGTGGGTGGAGACAGATATATCCTGGTAAGGGTGTCGTGGAAATTGATAAAATAAAAAAGGTGTTGATAAGTATGTTAGGTTATGGAAATAGACCCAGCCCTATTAATAACACACATCTTTTTCTTCTTGGTTTTTCTTTTAAGTTATAGTTAGTGTTTTTCTTGGTTCAGAAGGTTTTCATGCAATGTATGGAAGGCGAAAACTGTCAAGGCACACTACAAGGCTAAAAACTTACCACAAAGAATCCGCCTGCTCCATTCCCTGCATCAACAACGATATGGAATCCTTCCAGTGGCTTTTCTGAGAATTGAACCACAAAAGAAGGAAAAGAGAAAAAAAATGAATGAGCACTAACAAGAGCCTGAACAACACTGGGTCAGAGAAACAATTAAGGTAGATTCTCTGAAGACGGTCAGGATATTTCATTAGATTGGAAGTACACGAAACTCTTTAAACAGAGAGATTCTTAGTCGCAGGTCAATACCACCCTGGAAGTTCCCAGTTTGATTGGAGTGCCATCACAAATTAACTTTATGATTTGCATCCTTTCCTCAAAACAATGATATTTTCATTAATACAGAAACGTGGTAAAAGTACCTATATTCCCTGCAGCTTTGCGGACTGCTGCTACAAGATTAGATGCATAAACAGACATGTAATCCACTCTTTTCACATCGAGAGAAGCAGCTGTTTCTTCCCCCTTAGAATCATCATTTGCAATGTTTTTGTATTTATCAGCAGCTCGCTCCAAGATATCTTTGATGTCGGGTTTCCCAAGTCCTCCCGCACTGGTAAAGAACTTGAACCCGTTCCTGTTGTAGGGAAGATGGCTTGCTGTTGGCAAACAAAATTATCATATAAAAGAATTATCCAACCAGCATTAAGCCAATTCTATTAATATCGAACAGTATGAACTTCAACAGTGAACCAAGCTGCCATACAAGAGAAGCAGCAGGCCTTCTCCACTTGCAAGAAACAGATGGTATAAACAATTTACACCTCCAAAGGTAGAATTGTTATTGAATTAACATCTCAATTCATACTAGATAACAAATTCATGCACTCACCTGTTATCATTATGGAACCATCCACTGGACAGGAAAATTCTTCATTTACGGTAAGAGTGCTATTGAACATGGCTGGAGTGGATGCCAATCTACCATGGGGAATAAGAGGGAGGGGGGACAGAGAAAGGCACCATCATTAGGCATGTCATCACTTGAATGACATCAAATAAACAATTTAAACCAAAGAAAGATGGTATGCACATATCTCTCTTCAATTTTGTAGATATTAGGAAAGAAAAAAAAGCTTCCTTGCATTCCAATGTCTTTACATTCCATAAGAAGGGGTACTTATACAATGAATCCTACGACTAATTAAGAAAATACAGTCAATAACAATAAAAAGAAAATATTATATTCCTATAATTACGCTAGGCTCTACCCTTGCCAGACCTCACTTCGTGGGACTATACTGGGTATGTTGTTGTATAATTACGCTAGGAAAAACGATTTCTCCTAAAACCATGCTAATTAATTAACACAATCAACACCACCACCACCCCTCAAGTTGGAGCAAGGATGTCCCACATGCCCAACTTACAAACCAAAGTATGGAAAGCTCTTTTGCTGCCTCTTGAAGCACATCAACTAATTGTTTTTTCTGACATTACATAAAGCAAACTCAAGGTACCACTAGTAACTTTCTCTTTGATGAAGTGCTGATCAATTTTAATGTTTAGTTCAGTCAAGTTGAACAGAATTCTGAGCTATACTAGTCATCAAAAAAAAAGAAGGATTCTGAGCTATACTAATTCCAGCTTTGTTGCCGCAGTACAAGGAAAGTCTCTTTTTCAGACAATCTCAGTTCTTCCAGTAACTTTTGTAGCCAAAGAAGCTAACAAACACCCTGGCCATAGCTCTATATTTTGCTTCCGCACTAGATCTGGCAATTATGCTTTGCTTCTTGCTTCTCCAAATAATTAGATTCCTTCCTATAAGTGTACAGTAATCAAACATACATCTTTTGTCAGCTATGCCAATCTGCGTATGTAAAAGCTTCAATCTTGAGGTGACCACGTTTAGAGAAAAGCAAACTTTTCCCTGATGTAGACTTTAGATACCGCAAAATGTGAAAGATAGCCAGCACATAAGGATCTCGGGGATCATGCATGAACTGACTCATCAAGCTGATTGAATAGACTATGTCTAATCTAGTGAGAGAGATAAATGAATACTCCAACCAACCTCTGATATCTCTTCTTATCAACTGACTCTTTAACTTTATCTCCTGTTAGTAACTTGTGATTGCTTTTAAATACGCGATTCTACTGGCTAGAAACATGTCATACCAGTTTCTTTCAGGAGATCTGAAAGTAAGCGGGGGAGAAAACTGAACCTCATTTTGAGAAAAAGGAACCCTAAAGCTGCGAGGCAGAAAAAACTCACCTCAAAAGGCAGCAATGGCTTTGATAACATGTAGATTTGGAGAAAGAAGAGAAAGCTGCTTTGTATTTCAGTATGTCTTTACATCTCATGAGAAGGGATATTTATACCATGAAACCTATAACTAATTGCGGAAAGACAATCAATTGAAATATAAAAAAAAAATCTGTTCCTATAATTACGCTAAGGAAAAATAACGTCCCCTAATATCGCGCTAATTAATTTACAAAAACAAATCTTACAACAACATTTTCTAGACATCTTAATTGGAAGTGCACGAACTATAAGCAAACACAAATTCCTCGTTTTCCAAACCCAATGAGAAATGGTGGGGTGGGAATGAAGCAACTTGTCTTTGTACAGATTTGAATCAAGCTATGTCTTTGATGGCATTATTCAGCATTGTATTGTATATTAAGGACCAAATATGAAATATCCGGTTACAGTTGTATCAACCCAAGATATTTCAACCAATCATATCCATAAGATTCCTTTTAGAAAACTATAGGTAATCAGCTTTAGAACCGATTAACTAGTACTCATGCAGAAATTCCTAACCAACACCTGAGGTTAGAGCACAGAACAAGTTGAGCTATAGGTTACAAATTACTGCACACACAAGACAGACAATGAACAACAGATTGATTGAAACCATTTGTCAAATCTCTAGATTCTTGCATAAATCTCTAGTGAATGGTCATTGGTCCTGACATATATGAAGTTTTTTATTTGATAAGGGCAGATAGGAAGATTCATAATTAATTAATGAGTTATCTTTGGGTGGAGGAAGGGGGAGAATATTCAGACTTCTTAGATCACTTTGAAATAATAATTTGCTTTTCAGTCTTCATATTAAAAAGGTTTACCCTGTAGGCCCTACAGCAACCAGCAGAACATAGAACCAGATATCACCTTAAAATGGTTAAATTCCCGTCTTTATAGGTTATGGGTTAGATGAGCAAAGAATCTGTAGTCGGCAGTCTGCACATATTAGTTACAAATAGGACCTAAAGAAAAGCATCACCAACCCATATTGGATGACTTCAACTCCAGCTCTAGCAAGTCCTCGAGAAACTGCGTCCTGAAAGATAGCAATCCAGTCTTAATCAACTAGACAGCAATGTACCTCGTAAATGAAAGAATAAAGCACCAAAGTACAAGAGAATGGATGCCACTGAACTAAGAAGTCCTTAACGGCTACAACACTCTACAACAGGCTTAATCATTTTGATTTTTTTTCGTAATCTCTGGGTAAATTCTTCTGTTTTGATTTAACATACAGTCGTAAGCCTATGTTGGTCGGTATGTACAACCCAACTACAAACTGTGCATTGTACTAATACAATCTATCATGGTGTCCACACCATTAACATTAACTCTAGCCATGTTAACCAGAAAAGAAGCAAACAAAGACATTTCTGCTTAAGGCTGAAATTGCTGATTAAGAAAGGGTATACAGCTTAACTTTCTTATATAGGGTTAATACCTGTAACTTCTGTGCAGAAGTTCGTGAGTCATGACCGATGGAGACTCTTAAACATTTAGAAGAAACATTTTTCTTTTTTGCCAGCAACCAACCAGAAAAACCTGCTGCTATTGCTTCTGTAACTGTCTCTGTGAGAGTAAGAGGTTCCCCCTCAACTCCATCAATAGCTACTCCACGTATATCACTGGGTAAAAACAGAGGAATAAATCAAATTGGAGCTTCTTATGAATAACTGTTTGTTAGCTACATGCCTACATCATAAATAGATAGGTATCCGTGGTCTTGCATAGAAGGTCATCTTAGATGGATTCTATACTAAAGATGATACTCTTGATAATCATATTAAAAATAATACTTGATGAACGTGTCTTTTAAGTTCTCAAAAAACTGTGCCATGTTAGGCTTCTGCTACAATTATCAAATGGAAAATATAGTTGAACTCCATATAGCATGCAAACCATGAAAACTTAAAGTCAAATGATAAAAACAAAGAAAAGGTAGATATTTATAGAAAAGCTAATGTTAAGAGTCACCCACAGGGAGCTAAAGATCAATAGGAATTCACATTTATCTTAAATATACATGTCTAGACCACCATTCTTTCAAGGTTTGTTCGGCTAAGGATACCAGTTTTACAACTAAAAAGTTTTAAATGAAGAAACTTTACCTGCATTGAGAATATGTAAATGATTAGCTAAGCATGATCTGACTCTCTACTAAGCATAACAGATGTATCAACACTGACAACACCAGGCTATTAAACATTAAAAAAAAAACAAGAAAGCAATATCAGCTGTTCTTTGAATTTTCCTCTCTTTTTCCTCTACACTCACCAATTCACTTGTTTTTTTAGAATAAGAGATTCACTGCTTCCGGATCATATAGTATATTTTTCGCTAATCGAAACACCAAGCTGTGGAGAAGCAAACAAAAAAAAAGAGAAATACAATCTCTATTGTTGCATCATCCTCTCTTTTTCCACCACACGGGCCAATTCAATTGCTGTACAGAATGAAAAATACAAGCTGGCAAATCATTCATTATCTTTTTCACCAATCTATTGCAAAACAATTGAATATTACATCCATAAAATTAACCAATTTTGAAACTTATCAAAAGAAGCCAGAAGCATGACAAACTATCCACTTTAGAAAAGATGACAAGTTGGATTAGCAAGAACCAAGTACCTTCCATTCTGAAGCTTAAGAAAGTTGCTTTTCTCAACAGACGGAATTGCAGTGGACGACGAGGCAGCTGCACAAAGATACATGTTTTTAGCATTATTTAGGATATACAAGATGGTTACTTAAGATGCAATCAGAGAGATTAATCATGGTTATGACTTATCAAAAAAATAATTAATGATAACTAGAGAAAGGTAGACACCTGTTATGGAAAAATCAAAAGACTACCAATTTAAGAACAAAAATAAGCACTGAAAGGAGTGTCACTGAACAATTAGGTATGCTAAACATTTTTGGAAAGTTATGGTTTAATCTGAGATCAACCTGAACAGTAAGATTCTAGAACAGACCATTGCAATAAACAATTCCTCGCTTAAATTTTGATAAGGCATCCAGTTGCATGGTGGAGTTGACATTCCATGCCAACTTCCCTCCTACAGGGGGGAGCAAGTTGCGCCTACTAAGGGTACAATATTGCAGTCGGTATTTTGTGCTCAATTCCCTATCCTTCTGGCAGCACTTTGCTACCAGGTTATGTTGGACAACCTTCGCTGATATTGCTGCATGATTAAAGATTTCAAGCATTATTAAAGTAGCGATTAATAAGGTCTCAATGAATAGATCACAGTTTCTCAAAAAAAAATCTTGTTACATTTGCTGTGCATGGTCTATAAAATCTTGAGTCAGCTTCATTCTGAAGCCATCATGTTTTGATACCTCTTTATCTTACTCCAACTGCCCAAATATTTCAGACCTATTCCATTGTTACCTAGAGATACTCATATGTATACCTATTGCTATAACCTAGTTAATCTAATCAAATAGCAACGAAAATGAGGAGTTACCCAAGAAAATTTCTACCCGGAAATACTATTTAGTCGGTCAAGCAGCAAGTAGACAATAGTTCACCAACCAAAAGCAAAAGTAGGAGGTGGAAATGAAGAAAAACTAAGTACTTTCAAAAAGCAGCTAGCCAGAGAAATATATATTAAGATGGTTGGAACATTTGAAGAGGAGATATGCAAGCGTCCCAGTGAGGAGGTGCAAGAGGTTGGTTATGGTAGATATGAGGAGAGGTAGAGGTAGGCCGAAGAAGTATTGATGAGAGGTGATTAGACAGGACATAGTGCAACTTTAGGTTACCAAGGACATGACCTTAGATAGGAGGGTGTGGAGGACGCGTACTAGCATAGAAGACTAGTAGATAGCGGAGTGTTGTCTTGCTTTTCAAGGGGTTTAGGCTTGTTGGTGTTTGTCATTGTACAAGTTGTATTATTGTAGTTCTTGCTTTTGATATCTATCATCGTTTGTTGATTACTATGTTTCGATTGTCTCACTGTTTTTTTATTGTTCCTCTCTCGTAGGCTTTGCACTACTTCCCTAGTTAGTTTTATGTTTCTACACTGTTTTCTTCTTTTTTGCACTTGGATTTGCTGCACTTGAGCTGAGGGTCTTTCGGAAACAGCCTATCTACCTCCATGAGATAGTGGTAAGGTCTGCATACACTCTACCTTTCCCACACTCCACTTGTGGGATTTCACTGGGTATGTTGTTCTTGTAATATTATCCTAAAGACGATATCAAACACGCAGAACCTAGGAAGGCTAACATCGGGAGGGGAGCAGGGTGAGGAAAGGCTTTAGCCTGCACAGATCACCTAGGCTGCCCACAATGTGATTTCTACCATGGTGATGCCCGTCCCACCCTATTATGCCAGATTATCATCAAGTACTATAGTGTTTTCCCTTACATGCGTTCATCTTTCATTTTGAAAGAAAAAAGTAGATTTCAATTTAAAACGATAAATATTGGTTGACGTCCACTATTATGTATGAACAAAAGGAATAACGAATACTAAAAGAAAGCAATTGTTGCAAGACCCATAATAATGTAAAATTTAAGTGTAGCCCTACCTCCCAACCACATTGTCATCCCTGGCCCTAACAACTTCTCATCTTCTCTAATCTCTATATAGGATGTGTTTGGTATGAAGGAATATACTTTCCACCAAAAATGATTTCCTAAAAAAAGTTTTCTTGGCAAAACAAGTGGGTTTCTTATTTATTTTCTAGTGTTTGGTAAGTAAGCAAAAAATAATATTATCCCAACAACATTTATATGTAATTTAGCAAAACCATAACACCTCGAGACTCGAGAGTTCTAAGCTAAGATCCGAACCATTATTCGTATATGTATGGGTCCGAACCCTATAATATATAATTGTACATAGGTGTAAAGATTAATTCCTAAGTGTGGTAAGTGTATTTGATGTGAATTAGGGTCATAAGTAATCTCTAGCACTAAATCGAGTTCAACGCTTCCCAACCGATTAAGTTTTTGCATAAGATCATGCAAGGGTCAACTTCAAACGAGCATTCTCCTAGCATACTAAGAGTTATGTGTCCCATTATACACCAAATTAAAGGTATTTGAGCCTTCTTTCCAACTTTACTAACCGTTGGTAAATCTGAGTCCTTAGTAAAAAGTCATGATTGTTTTACCAAAAAGGCTCCAGTCTAAAATCTTCAGTAGTACGACTCGTGGTATCATCTGTACGACCTGAACTGTAACCCATGGAAAAGTTCAGAGATCCTGAAATCATCCCACTTATGCTGAAACTATATCATTACTGAGCGATATACTTACTAAATTAGATTAACTATCTGTGTTCTATTTATCAAAATTGACAAAATTCAAGGCACAAGTGTAGATAGAAAAACAATTGATCAACTACAATCAAAAAGTCATCTCAATAGAAAACAATCCAGCAGTTTCAAACCATTAGAAGCATCAATGGAGTACTTAAATATTACCTGCCATTTTGGGGACACTCAGATGCAGGGTCTCGATTACGATATTGAGGGATAGAAGGAGAGAGAGGATGATGGGCGGAGAAAGAGAAGTATATGATATCTATATGTTAAAATAGACAAGGAAAAAGCAAATGAGGCACTGAGTTGGTGGCGTCCAGGGACAAACTGTTACACCACAAAAATCACTAGCTATTATATAGTGTTATGTGTTATTTACTCGACGTCCATCTTTACTCGTCCACTTTATACTTATTCAGTTTATAAAATTAATAAATAATTTATCATTTTATATTTATTTTACCTAAGATATTAAATATTGTTCATTTTTCAATATTTAGATAACTTATATTTAATAAGAGTGATCTGGTAAAATTACCTCTATCATTTATAGCTTCTTAATTTATGTGTCAACTATCAAGTCAATAGTGGATAACTATTGTTTGATAGAAGAGGTATAAATTAAATTTTTGAATGTTGCCAATAAGTTATATTTTGACCAAAAATAAGTTGAGATGAATGTTGCTATTAAGGCTAAACCCTGTCTTTTTTATTTCATCCCAAAAAGAAGGTCGTATTATTATAATTAGAAATAATTTAACTTAAAAATTCTATTTTACCCTTGATGAAATAATTTACAACAACACAAATATCCAAGGATTGTTCTAAATTACAAGTTTCAGAAGTCTTTCTTTTTTTCTTAAACATCGTATCAAGTCAAATGGTACCACATAAAATAGAACGGAAAGAATACTATATAAATAATTCTAACAAAAATTAATGTAACAAATATAAATCTTATTCTTTTTAAGATATTAATAACATCAAGTTGAAAAGTGCAGGGATACTAATATTTCGAAAATACAAACCATCCATTTCTCCACACATTTTAGTCCACTATATATTGTAAGGCAAACCTAAACAAAAGCTTGTCCATTCCCCAAAAACACAATTCTAAAAAAGAACTCTTTTCTCTTTTAGTGATCGTGAAAAAAATAATTATTCAAAAATATGAGTAATCCATGGGGTAGCATTGAGAATTCGAAGACGCTCGGTGATCAGCCGAAGCTGTCGAAAAGAGTTAGTGATAAATTTGAAAGAGGAATGGAGAAAACAAAGGTGGCTGCCTCCGCAGGAATGAAGAAGGTTAAGGAAGGAACCACCGTAAGTGTCAATTGGATGAAAGTCAAGTATAATAAGCATAAGCTCGCCAACGCAAAAAAATAATAACAAATTTATATGTATCGCACAAATTACACTGGCTCGAATGTTATTGTTATAACACAAACATAATGAGAAATGCTAGTGTTCTTTTTTATGGTTATTATATGTATGGGAGTTCTATATATGAAAATATCTCAAATGATAATCATAATATTTGTTCAATTCATACTTGGATCGTATTTCTTTAATCTTTTTATGTGTGTGTTTCTAGTATATATGTTATATTCATGTTTTTTCACCCCCTTTTTATTTATTTTGTTTCCTACATTACAAGGAATAGGTAAGGTTGTAATTTCTGTGGAGAATTTGATTACTTTCTTCATTGATGTAGTAATTATTTTTGACAAGAAATTGTTGCTACTATTTGATGTCCTTTGATATATTTTTTCCTTGTTTATTCAAGGAATGAAAAGGATCCAAACTGTTTGCTTATAATTCCATTTGAGGATGCTTTAGGTAAAGGAGGGAATCGACTACTAAAGTCAATTCCAGATTCCAGGAAACTTCTTATTCGCCCCCATGTGATGTCCTCTGTCATTTCGTCTTGACCAAAATAACAAATTAACCTACTACTCAACACGATTATTTGTTGACCAAAATGCTTTATTTAGGTAATTATGTGTAATGATTTGTTGATCTAGAAATTATTAACCCGTCCTCGTTAAAATTAGCTGTCAATGACTCATAGCCTATAAATCACAAAATACCATTTATAACAAACAGTAGCCACAAACAAAACAAAACAAACTTGGAATGAGGATTCAACTATTCATCGCCATTGCTTTTGTTCTTACATTATCTCCAACTTCAGCTCATTTCTTTCCAAATATTTCTTCAATCCCTTCTTCTTTACTCAAACCAAATGTCACTGCTTGGAGTTCTTTTCAAAAGTTATTAGGATGTCGCTCCGGTCAGAAAGTCGATGGCATTGCGAAAATCAAAAAATATTTTCAACATTTTGGATACATTAATACTTTGAGTAATTTTAATTTCACTGATGAGTTTGATGATACTCTTGAATCTGCTCTCAAGACGTACCAGCGAAATTTCAACCTCAACGCCACCGGTGTGCTTGATGCGCCGACTATTCAGCATATTATAAAACCCAGATGTGGAAATGCTGATGTAGTAAACGGTACTAGTACTATGAACGCCGGTAAGCCGCCGGCAGGTTCTCCGATGATGCATACTGTGGCTCACTACTCTTTCTTTCCGGGAAGACCAAAGTGGCCGGAGAGTAAGACAGATTTGACTTATGCGTTTCTACCGGCGAACAATTTGACGGATGATATTAAGAGTGTGTTCTCACGGGCGTTTGATCGGTGGTCGGAGGTAACCCCGTTGAGCTTCACTGAAACGGCGTCGTTTCAATCAGCTGATATTAAGATCGGGTTTTTTACCGGAAATCATAACGATAGAGAGCCGTTTGATGGTCCGATGGGGACATTAGCGCACGCGTTTTCACCGCCGGCGGGGCATTTTCACTTGGACGGCGAGGAGAATTGGGTTGTTGATGGTGTGCCGGTAAATGAAGGGAACTTTTTTTCTATATTATCGGCGGTGGATCTTGAATCGGTTGCGGTTCATGAAATCGGGCATTTATTGGGTTTGGGTCATTCATCGGTAGAAGATTCGATTATGTACCCGAGTTTAGAAGCGGGTATCCGAAGAGTGGAGCTCGTGGATGATGATATTAAGGGGGTCCAGGAGTTATACGGGTCAAACCCAAATTATACCGGGACGAATACAACATTGACTCCGACTGGCCAGGAAAATGATACAAATGGAGCCCCAATTCGTTGCTTACTATGGGTTCACGAGTTTTTATTGGTTGTTGGATTTTTCTTTGCATTCATTTATTCAATTTAAAAACACTAGTATTTGATTAGTTGTACTATTATGACTTTTTCCCTTTATTTCAATTTGTATCAATTGTATGTCATATTCTGTACGATTGAAAATTGATAGTTTATGTATAGATATTTATTTCCTATAAAAAAAAAATCCCCAAACAAGTTGAAAACTTCCAAGTGGCTCTTTCAACACAGTAGGCTACCAATAAATCATGCCATCACCTCCACACTCTAGGGATCAATTTGGACCCAAGATGCCCTTTTTGTGATGAACAAAAAGAAGACATCACGCACATCTTTTTCCTTTGTTCAAAAGCTAAAACTTTCTAGGAAAATTTGTCCATCAAGAGTAATTTCAGGATTGAGATGGACTCTTCTCGCATAAATGTCATTAATTGACTAACAATTTGGAAATTGATCAATAAAATAGAAACAATTCAATCATTGAATACCTTAGAATACTATCCTCCCATTTGGCATGTGACACCTTTGGCTAGGTAGAAACAATAATGTGTTTAATAAAAATAATTACACTGTAAAAATAAGCCATGTAACCAGTGTCATTGGTACTATCTCATAATCACTAAGACTGCAGTCAAAAATAAAGAAATATTCAAATCAAATGAGATCCTCCGGCTCAAGGCACTTTACCAACACAACACAGATGGATCAGCTAGCCTCAAGTCAGGTGTACGGGGTGATTGGAGGAGTGATAAGGAAACATGAAGAAAGGTGGATATGCGGCTTCATGAAAGGTGAATATGCGGCTTCAGTACAAAATAGGCCCACACAAACGCAACTCAGGCGGAATTAATGGCCATACTTCATGGTCTGAAATAGACCAAGTCAAGAGACCTTAAACCTCTAAAGTTGAATACTGACGTAACAAGCGCAATATTCATGATTACAAAAGGTTATCTTCCTATACTAATATAATTTATAAATATAGATTCTTAATACAGTAAATGAAAATCTCAATATCATATCACATATTTAGGGAGCAGAATAAGATAGCGAATATGGTAGCTAAAGAAGGAGATCTAAATGTTCCTGATACAAAAATCTGGCAGCCAAAGAAATAAATTTGTCAGAGAACGAAAAATAGTTGAACCTCCACATTTGACTTTTCTTTTTTTTTCCCTCAACCTGTCCCCACATTTGACAACATGAGCAATTTTTGAGCCTTCTTTACTTCTATTTTAGGTTGAGGAGGAAATTGACTATTATGTCAATCCTAGAAAGTGCTTAGATGACGTTTGAGAGGTTGTTAGAACTATATGAATTAATTATGACGAAATTTATATATTATTTTATGTCAAGATTAATTTTGGAGGGTTGAATTATTAGTGTATTAGTTATTTTATTTTAAAATAAAGTATATATTTTCTCATAATTTATATATATATTAGTTATGCAGATTTTTAAATTGTATTTGATGTGTTGGATTTTGTGCATAGCAAAAGAATGCTATTAATTATAAAGAATTTAATACATGAATAACTTAGCTCGTAAAGCCACCTAATGACCCCATATGCATCTTACTTAGAGTGACAAAAAACAGAACAGACCGTGGGACTAATCGACAGACTGTAACTCTAACCGTGAAAGCAGCATAGAAGAAATTGACTTTTTATCGACGACCGACTATGAAGATTTGACAAGCCGTCAGTAAGAACTCCGAACCGTCTTAGGCATCGTCAAATATCTTTTCCTATTTTGTTAGGACTCATTTCTTAATGTCTATAAGTATTTCTTAGGTTTTTAGGTCAATATACAACAAATAACATAGAATTATCATATTTTTACCTAAAATATACAATTAAATTTGCTCTAAAGAGTTCAAATAGATAGTCACATAAGGTTATAAATTAAATCTCATTTAAAATTTCATTTTAATATATGAAATATTGATTTCCCCCAATTAACTTCAAATAGTATTCCGACATGTTATCCAATAAGGACAAATAATATAATAGTAGTAATAAAAAAGCTTTAACCCCATATCTGTGTGGTGCTCGTAGCAGCCAGTAGCCATCAAAGAAGTATTCCAATTACTTTTGAAAAACTTCCAAGAAACCACGACGTGTTGACGATTCATTTTATGTAGTCAAATATATCACGCAGACCTTTTCTCCTTCTCAAATCGTTCAAATTCATATATAACATATACATAAACAGAAAAGTTGTAAGTAAGCAAATTAACACAATTTAGCTAGCAAGTTTCTAATGAGGATTCCTTTATTCATCGCCATTCTTTTTGTTCTCAGTGTTCCATTTCCAGCTTCAGCTCATTTTTTCCCAAATATTTCTTCAATTCCTCCTTCTTTATTGAAACCAAATGCCACTGCCTGGGATGCTTTTAACAAGTTATTAGGATGCCATTCCGGTCAGACAGTCGATGGCTTAGCTAAAATGAAAAAATATTTTCAATATTTTGGATACATCAACAATTCTTCCACTAACTTCACAGATGATTTTGATGATACTCTTGAATCTGCTCTCAAGACTTACCAGCTTAATTTCAACCTCAACACCACCGGTGCACTCGATGCGCCGACGATTCAGCATCTCATAAAACCCAGATGTGGAAACGCCGATGTAGTTAACGGTACTAGTACTATGAACTCCGGTAAGCCGCCGGCAGGTTCTCCGAATATGCACACCGTAGCTCACTACTCCTTCTTTCCGGGAAGACCACAGTGGCCGGCGAATAAGAGAGATCTGACATATGCTTTTGCACCGCAGAACGGACTAACGGATGATATTAAGATCGTGTTCACACGCGCGTTTGATCGGTGGTCGGAGGTAACTCCATTGACGTTTACTGAAATAGCATCGTACCAATCGGCTGATATTAAGATTGGGTTTTTCAACGGAGATCACAACGATGGAGAGCCGTTTGATGGTCCGATGGGGACATTAGCACACGCGTTTTCACCGCCGGCGGGGCATTTTCACTTGGACGGCGAAGAGAATTGGGTCATCGACGGTGTGCCGATTGTTGATGAGAATTTCTTTTCTATATTATCCGCTGTGGACCTTGAGTCGGTTGCGGTTCATGAAATCGGGCATATATTGGGTTTGGGTCATTCATCGGTGGAAGATGCTATAATGTACCCGACTTTAGGAGCGGGTACCCGAAGAGTGGAGCTCAGAAATGATGATATATTGGGAGTCCAGGAGTTATACGGGTCTAACCCAAATTATACTGGGCCAAACTCAAATTTGACTCCGACCCAAGAAAATGACACAAACGGAGCTCCGAAATTTGGTTTATCGTGGGTTCATGGGTTTCTTTTGGTTGTTGGATTGTTTTTTGCCTTGTTCATTGAATTTTAGTTGGCGGCATGATGTGATTATTTTTGAATATTATACTTGATTTATCTTTTCATTTTAGATGGTGTAATGTAAATTTTTATTTTTCTCGGTATAGATGTTTATACTATTGTCTTATTGAAATATTCAATTGATTTAAAAAGTTTTAAAATATTTTAAAGAAAAATGACTTTCAAATAAAATTAGAAAAAATAGGTTTCACAAAAATTATTAAGAGCTAAAGTTTTCACATAGTCACACGCCTCTAACCAACTGAGCTATAAAATAAAGTTCACAATATTATACAAATAACTTATTTTTATCATCTAATACGCCTGGTTAGGCACACACTGTTTTCTTATTGGCTAGGGGTACCTGCTTAAACTTAAATTCTTTTATTTTTATCACTTCTTTTATATCTTAAATATTCAAATTTTTTATTTCCTGTTGTAATTTTTCTCCATTGTAAAATAAAATTTATTTTCATAACATAGATATGTTCTACATTGACATGTCAAGATAAGAGTGTAGGGTCATTATATTACACAACAACTTGGAGTCTAGTTGTTATTATTTTCTGCACAAAACTATATATTCCAAAGAGATCGTACAATTAGTAGGTAAATTTTGCTGCACGGATATCATGAATGTATCTTCTTGGATGATATATAATACAAGATTCGAATTTGAGAAATCTGATTAAGGGAAGATTAATCCGACCCACTTCACCTCTTGGTGGTCACTCATTCCATTTCATTTTTACCTTTGAAGATTTTATATGGTAATAAACAAGAACAAAACAGTTATATAGAGTTTAAAATTCACTACATTTTGTTTATCGTTTTGAATTAATAATGTAGATTAACTTATATCAGCCAAAGAAATAATGGGGTATTATTTTTTGGGTGATTAAGATTTTATAACCGGATCTTATTTCCATGCAAAGTAGAGTCTCTACTAAAAAATACCCCCAGATTATTTGCAATATGTTATAAAATAAGAGCAAACAAGTAATAATAATACATGGGTAAATGGTTTGCCTTTCAAAATTAATTTTTTTTCTATGAAGGGTATGAAAGAAAAGGATAGCCACAAATGATAATACAAGGAGGATGAGAATTAGTATTGCCTCAAGAGGTTGGTGTTGCAATCCCATTTTGACTGAGAAGTGTTCTGAGTCTCCTCCCATAATTTATACTAGGATTTTGAATTCATTGTACATGTGTTTTATATCCTAACGTAAGTCATCAGTACACCTTTTGGTCTTTGGACATCTCCATAAGACTTTTTCGGATTTTGTTTTAGGTCTTTTCTAGATCAATAAACACCATATATAGGTCTTTCTTGCTAAGAAGTAATTAATCTGTCTACATCTTATCTACCACACTTTGAAAGGTAACCAAATAGTTCTCCTTCTTCGGAAAGCTCGAACAATCTATCACCAACTCAAAAGTTTTAGCAAAATCCAAAAGCGATGCTTCCCCTCCATACTAAATATGGAAATAATTTGACTTAGACTTTTCACTTTACCACAAACTTTTATAGACATACAAATGCTATGATTTTATAGCTACACGAATATTATGAGATCATAAATTTTGAATTTTTTTCTTTCTTTTAAACTCCCACCTCAGCCAAACGTCATATACATTAGAATATTGGAGAGAGTATTATTTTGTGGGTGATTTAGATTTAACCAGATCCTTTCCTTGTGCTTGTCCATTCTTGAATGAGTCTTATGATAAGCTACAAACATAATATACATATACACAATAATATACATTGATAGTGTATTATATGTTGTGTATACTTTTGTTATATTGATAAATTAGTTGGTCAAGGATATATTTATGTAACTTCCCTTTTATTTTCAATAATAGTTGAGAAGAAATTTTAACTCTATTCTCATCCGTATATACCATAAACATTGATTAATCCCAACGTTTAGAAAAGCAAAATGTAGGGACTAAATTGGCAAACCTTAAAGAAGCATTTAGGTTTATCTTAAGAATAAACAAAATTATCCTCAATAGACCCTAAAAAGTGGTTCAAGATTCATTCACAATACAATGGTTTTGGATGATGCCACCCATTCCTAGCCTGACTCCACCTTTCATGTTCAATAGTCCCTTCTTGGTCCCATATGTACCCCTTTTGTCACTCTCTCATTTGTTAACTTTTCCACTTTTCACCGCCATGGGTTTGTGGTGGAGTGATGGGACTGCTCCATCTTTAATCAGAGGTCTCGAGTTCTATTCATGGGTATGAAATAAATTCTGTTGGCAGCGCCACCTCTCGAATGGACCTTACAATGCGCGATCTGGATAAATCGAGACTTCAATGCGGATATTAGACACCTTGAATAAAAAACAAAAACAAAAAAACTTTTCCACTTTTCTTTAGTACGAGTGTCATTTAGGTAAAATACCCTTTCACAACTTTTATTATTTATAAACAAGGAGGAATAGCAAAGTGAGATTCATTCATTCCAACTTTATTTGAACTGTTTTAAAACTTCCTCTTCCCTACAAAGGAAAAAAATGGGATTTCTTCCATGTTCTTTGCCTTGTCAATTAAAGAAAAAACCATTTGATTCTTCTGATCAAACTCAGTCTAGACATCTTTCCTCAAATTCTTCATCATCATTAATATCATTATCCTCGAGATCGTTATCATTATCATTATCATCAAGGTCATTTTCTTCACAGCCAAGTTTGCCATCAATTCCTTCTCTTTCTATATCATCCTCTCAAGTTGAACATCTCTCAAACACCTTCCACCACTGCTTAGCCACACTAACAGGCCATTCTTCCTATATATTTTGCCTATCTATCGCCGAAAAACACCTCTATAGTGGCTCTTTCAATGGCGAAATCCTTGTATGGGACATAAACCCTTCAAGAAAGGACATCTATTTAAAAGAAAACATAGTATGCCAAAGTGGAAGTGCAATCAAATCCATTGGCATAATTGGAGATAAGCTCTTCAGTGCCCACCAAGATCATAGAATCCGAGTATGGAAAATCGACAATGAAACACCTAATAGAAATTACAAGTGCATTGCCACCTTACCAACGATCAACGATCGTTGTATGAGGCTATTTTGGACAAGGAACTACGTACAAGTTCGAAGACACAAGAAGTGCACATGGGTAGTATTGAATTTTGTGACCATCTTATTTAAAATCTTTAATCGTCTTAAAGAATGATCAAACACGTAAAAATATCATTTTTATCTGCTCGGATACTATATTGAATTGTGACCATATGTACATCATATCATGTTTTAGTAAACTTAATTATATTATGTCTGAACAGGTACATCACGTAGACACGGTGTCAGCATTAGCCTTATCGAACGATGGCTCTCTGCTTTACTCTGCTTCATGGGACAGAACATTTAAGGTTTGGAGAAGTTCAGATTTCAAATGCCTAGAATCAGTATGGAATGCACATGATGACGCGATCAACTCGATAGTCGTATCAAATAATGGACATGTTTACACTGGTTCAGCAGACAAGAAGATAAAAATATGGAAGAAATTACAACAAGGGTCCAATAAACATACCCTTATGACTACACTAGAGAAGCATAAATCAGCAGTGAATGCTTTGGCTCTTAGTACAGATGGTTCTGTTTTATACTCTGGTGCTTGTGATAGGTCCATAATTGTGTGGGAGAAATTACAAGTGTCAGGGGCATTAAGAGGACACAAAAAATCAATTTTGTGTTTGGCTGTGGTGTCAAATGATTTGGTATGTAGTGGATCAGCTGATAAAACAGTGAGAATATGGAAAAGAGGATTTGGAAAAAGTTGTTATTCATGTTTGGCTGTGTTTGAAGGGCATAGAGCTCCAGTTAAGTGTTTGACTGCAACTTTAGATATTCAAAAGGATGATGATGATTCTTGTTCTGGAAATTCTTACATGATTTATAGTGGCAGCTTGGATTGTGATGTTAAGGTTTGGAAACTTTGGGTTCCTAATTACCTCTAGAATTCATCTCTTTCATATGTACTCTATACCTTTATCAATAGGAAGATATTGCAAATATAAAAAGAGGACTATTCACTAAATTTTCTATCTTTTTTAAGTTGGAAGTCCCACTATCGTTCTCTAACAAATGCGACTTCGTACTCAGGGGACTCGGAATATGTTCTCTAACAAAAGCAACTTTGTACCCGGGGATTCAGAAGATATTGTTCACTTAATTTTGTGTCTTTTTAAAGTTGGAAGTCCCTAAGTCCCACAATGGGGTAAGCAACTTTCTAACAAAGGCGACTTCGTACCCTGGGGACTCGAAAGATATTGTTCACTTAGTTTCTGTCTTTTTTAAGTCGGAAGTCCCACATTGGGAGTAATGTGCTCTCTAACAAAGATGACTCTGTATAGGGGACGTGAACTCGAGACTTTTGATTAAAGATGAAAGAGTACTTGTCACTCCACCACAACCCTCGTTGGTAAAAGTTTTATTCTATGTTCAATATTAAGTTAAAGTCATTTGAATTGAGTTGTAATTTATACTAATATTGTATATAATTACATCAAGTTGAATTCAAGTGTCAGTTTAAACTAGTAATGTTTATATTTTTCAAACTAATTTATTATAAATTTAAATTTCTAATGATGTAGCACTACCACTGAACTAAATATCAAAAAGACGACTCAGCTCAGCTTGAGTTCAATATTGGAAAAAGCTCGATTGAGCACGACTTAATTGGACTCGGCTCGCTCGATTCGATGCCCAAACCTAGATGCAACATTTAACTATTGAGTTTCATTTGAAAAAAAAAAACACCATACTAAAGAATGAAAGAAGGGGTTTCCCCCATCGTCCGTTTCCTCTTGGCTTCAAGTGATTCAAATACAAATTATAGATACTACATAACACTTGTTAACATTACATTAAAACTTGGAGTCATGATTAAAGTCATGCTTAATTAATAACTAGTGGTTCAGGAGTTAGGCTTAAAGTTGCAATTCCATATTTCTGTTTTACCTAATAGTCCTTGTTTTTAGCATAAGTTGAAAACAACATCAAGCATTTGAAAAGATCATTTTCTTCCATATTACATTTGAAAATAAAATGAACAAAAATTGAATAAAAAAATATTTAGGCTGAGGCACGAATATCTCGCTCTGTTTAAGGAGATTCAAGCCCACTATGGCATAATCTACACCGATCTAGCAGTATAACTCTTGACTTGTCCCCTCCAGAATACAACAGCCCAACAACGTCGTACAACTCAAGCAACTCCGGATTAATTGAAGAGTTCAAAACTCCACAAAAAGAACACCTTCCTTCAACATATAATTACTTCTTTTATATAGTAAATATAGTTGAAGACTTAGAATATTTTCTTTGTCTCAACTCTCTCTTTCACTACTACACACTAAAATATTATTTCACACTTCTCATCTTTCTTTGTATCCCTCACAAAGGAAGAAACACCATTATTTATAGGTGAGGAAGTCTTCCATATAATCAATGGGTAGAATGAGGGGTAGTAATGTGAGTAGATAAATGTGGTAGATGTTACATAAGTTACAAGAACCTAATGGTCATATGAGTTACAAGAAACTAATGACCATGAGAGTTACAAGAACTAATGGTCATATAAGTTACAAGAACCAATAGTCTTCTTTTACCACAATTTATGCCCACTAACAAATGCACTTAATATTTTATTTTAATAATAAAATGCATATACACCAACATCTAATAGCCAATAATCTTATAGAAAAATACCAAAGAAATACTGAGACCTCTTCCCTTCTTATAATTTGAACAGAAGAGAACGATATTTTCAGATATCTTATATGTAAAAATGAAGATCTCTGATAAAAAAAGAAGACAAAACTAAATAAAATTTGCAGAGGACCAGAAAACCGTTTCTCACTTACATGCAGTTAACTTCTATAATATATTATAATTATCAATAATATTTTAGTTATTAAATTGGCGCTACTCCTAATAAAATTGAAAAAAAAAATAAGGTAACAAACAGAAACACAAAAACACATATAGGGATTGAAGTGATGATAAAAAAAACAAAAACAAATTGAAGATTGATAGCCAACTTGCTCTTTAATTTCTCTAAGGATTGCTCTTTAAAAAAAATACATTTTTATACCATAATGTTAAGTTGACAAACAATAAAAGAGAATTTCTTATAGCAAGTCAATTATAGGACACTCTTAAAAATAGATTATATTACTAATATGATAGGTTACCTACATTGCTAGCATAATAAAATATTTACAATCAATAACAAACCGCCACGTCGAATATAAGTTAGTGAAAAAATGCACCATTTATCTCTTTCTGTCGCAAATAGGATAAACTAAACATTCTTGAAGATATAGCTAATCTAGAAAATACGTATTTATTATTTTTTGAGCAAAATTACATCAATAAACTTTGACCTAAGGTATATTATACATATTATAGTAGTAAATAATTACCAGAAAGCATAAAACATGATATAAGTTTCTTTAGATTTGGTTAAAAAAATAAAACTCATTGGACAGGTGCCATTAGACAGATGATCTGATTATATTTAATTGGTATAAAAGAAATTAATAATACTGAAAAAATGTGTCAATTAGATTGTTGGAGCTATTTAAATATGTTAAATATACTCCATATTTGTCATCAACGCTTCCCTTAGAGTAATTTTAAAGTATTATTGGAAACTGATAGCTCAACAATATTTGATCAAGTTGTCTGTACAACTTCATGACTTCACATGCTATTTAGGTTAAATTAAGATGGCGTGCAACGTGACAAAATAAATAAGACGTAATTTAAGAGCCTGTTTGGATTGACTTATTTTAAGTGCTTATAGATCTATGTTTAATGTGTCCCAAGCTATATATACTAAGCTATGGTAGAGATTAAGAACACAAAATAATTTGTGGTTTAATTTCCTATAAATCAAATATTTTATGTAATGCAAGACAAACTTTCAGATTAGGTAGTAATTGCTCAGATTATTAATGAAGGGGACAAGCCTTGGTGGACTATGACTAGTACAAGTTGCTTTAGTGTTAAAAGTTCTTGAAAATTGCTAAGAGTACGTTAAGGAAGATAGTAATGTTGATTTGAAATTATTTTGGAGTAAAAATTTACCTTTCAAAATATCCTTTCTTGATATATATATATGCTAAGCTATGGTAGAAATTTAGAACTCAAACTTAGTTTTGATGCTTAGCAAATATAGCTTGGGACACATTAATGTGACTCGAACTCATAACTTTAAGATTGAAAATGAGGGGTGATTACCATCTGAGCAACTCCTTCTTATCAAGAGGGCATAAGGTGTCTAACAAAGATGTAGAGGTGGATAGAGAGAAAATTGAAGTGATTCTAATTTTGTTATAGGAATCTGAAATTTTCTAAGTCACGCGTGGTTTTATTAGAACTTCATCAAAGACTTCTCAAAAATTTTAAGATCTTTATGTAAGTTCGTGAAAAAAAAAATGTGAAATTTTATTTTGATGTAGGTCGTGTAAAGTAGGCCTTGAAATAGATAATCATTTAAAAAGTTGTATCATTAGCCATACCAAACACACTTAATAAGTTCCAATTGATTCCTTAATGCATCAGCAAATCTTGTATGATTATTATTCACAATCTGTTAGCCGCAAACTTGGAGATTTTCCCAAGAAAAAACAGTCATTCCTTCTAAAAAAAAGTGGTAAACAACATAAACTTGCTGTCTTTCTAGGTGATTGATTGCCCATATAAAGCAAAACAATTCTTATTGATTGATAGGATGAAAAGGAGGACCATTTCAGTTCCCAACAAAGATTTAGTACAAAAATTGGTGCTTGGAAATTTTATATTTTATAGAGTACAATCTAAAATAAGTAGTCCGTTAATAAAGTGCTAATTCCTCATGATCTTGTTCACAGCTACTACTAATTATTTTTTCTCATTAATAAAGTACTTATTCTTCGGTCTCAATTTATGTGGTATTCTTTTTTTATCAGTCAAAAAAAAAAGAAAACACGTACTTTTTTATATTAATCAATAATTTAATTTTAAACATTTAATTTAATTCTTAGTGATAGGAATTATAGCTGAATAAGTATTTATAACTTGTTGTAGATAATAAGTTTCAATTCTTAGTCAAACATCTTCATATAAATTGAGACGGAATTAATATGATGCTAGAAACTAGTCTAGTGTTCATTTTTTTTATTTTTTCATGTTACTATCTGATCCCTCTTTTGTATTTTTGTCATGGTCCAACTTTGAATATATCAGTAGTTAGAAATTTAGGATTGTAATCTGATAGATTTCAACCTATTACTTGTATTCAACTGAGATTATATTGCATGTCTATAAGTATAAATAATGCTTTATTCCACAATCACTAGTAGATGATGAACTAGTTTTGTTATAAATAATAGTATAGATGAATTAATTTAAAATAAAAAGAAAGGATCAATGAAATTAACAACTAACTACTCACCTACCCTCCCCCCTCCACCCTCCCCCAAAAAAAATTCCAATAACTCTCCCAAAATAAGTAGAGAAAAATTATTTGATAATAGCATGCCAAAATGGAATTCTTCTCCAAAAAATGTACATTGTTTCTTCTCTTAAAGCAAGAAAGCAATTGCTGAGGTATACATTATTATGGACTAGGGATAAATAATATGAAAATTCAATTAGCTAGAAACGCTTTAGTAACGGGTCAGCTAGGAATTATTGACAAATTTCATAGCTAATTCCATATTTTCTTGTAAAGACAGTGAAAGACATTGGAAACGCACTAACTAAGATATTCATGAACTACCAAAAAGGGTTATCGTGGAGCAGTAAGTAATCCTTCATTCTTAACCAGAGGTCTCAGGTTCGAATCCCCTTGGGTACAGGGTCGTCTTTGTTAGGGAGCAAGTTATTCCCAATGTGGGACTTCCGACACGAATATGAATTTAGTGTGGTACCGGACATCATTTGGAAAAATTTGGGTACAAAATCAAAGGGAATAACTGTCCAACACAAATGCATTATTTTTCTCAATTGATTTGAAATAAATAAATTAATAATGACTAAACAATACTCACTTGCTTTTAGGGTATTAATTAAATGGTTTGTTTCCCCTAGAAGATATGGAAAGATCTCATAGAAAACTCTACATGTATGCACATATATATATTATATATGCTTACCTCATCAACAACTTGTTAATATTCCTTTGGAGAAAATGGTTTAAAGCCCCTCCAACCTATACCCGAAATCCCAACTACACACTCCAACTTCACGGGTGTCCTATTACCCCCCTGAACATTTTATTTCTCTATTTACTACACACTTGAGTGCTGACCTGTACACATAAACCAAATATTTCATTTCTCTTTTTGTGACGTGATTTTGACGCCCGGGATCGATTTCTCAACCTTTTCTTTTCGCTCCTAAACATAGAACGACCCTCCAACCTTCACCCCCAATTCTTTCTTTTTTCTTTTCTCTTTTCTCCTTTTCATCTGATATATATATTGAGAGAGATATACAAAATTTGTCACATACATTGACAACTCCTCTAAACATAGCAATAATACAAATCAAATATTACTTTGGAATAGATTGGTTGCGGATGAACATAGCAACAACACAAATCAAAATACACAAAAACATCTTCCATTGGAACCTACTACACCATTTCCACCTTCCATTGAGCCTCCTCTCCAATATCAAATTAGAGTTACTCAAGTTGTCAATATGAACCTGCCTAATCCATAACTCTTGCTCCAACCCATTGATTTTATTCACCAATCTTGGAAGGATAAAATTTGATCTTGGATCCACTTCTTCTTTGTCCCTCCATCGAAATTTTTTACAGTTTTTAGACTGAAAAATAGAGAAAAATAGTACATTAGCATCAATTGAATATAAAGTGAAGCAATAATGCAAGGGAAAACACATACACCATAGCATGGGCAAGACCAAAATCTTCTTCCCGGATTTAATTTCGACCAAGAAGTTTGCAAATTCAGCAAAATCCCATGTTTGCATCTCACTACAGCGTTGAGCATTGGGTCTGATTCATCCATACAAAGCTTATTCAAGTTTTCATTTGCCATTTTTGACGAATTTAGAGAAAATTCAAAGAACCTAAATAAGAAATTAGAGCAGATTACAAACCCTAACTTCAAGATTTAAAGTTGAAATGAACATAAACAACTAAACCCTAGCTAAGCCCAAAAGAAAATCGTCAAAATATTGATGAAGAAATAAGGATTAATGGTGGGGAAGAAGGAACAATGGTTTATTTAATTTGGGGAAGATGACCATTGCCCATCTCCCAATTTTATTACTTTTTCTAACGTTTTTTCCTCTTCTAACGCGCCTAGAGGAGGTGTTCTCACCTCCTATGACAGGTCAGCACTCAAGTGTGTAGTAAATAGAGAAATAAAATGTTCAGGGGGTAATAGGACACCGATAAAGTTGGAGTGTGTAGTTGAGATTTCGGGTATAGGTTGGGGGGGCTTTAGACCATTTTCTCTATTCCTTTGTGTAGCAACTACTTTTATTTGCTATATAATCTTTTAATTGCATTCTCCCTAATATGGTCAAAATAAACTTATTCTTTCCTCTCTTTTTTTTAATTGAAAAATTCAAAACATGGATTGTGATAATTGCAAAGAACTTTCAGTTAAGTGACCATTGGTGTATGAACACAATTTATTTTAATGGATTCAGTTACATTCTTGCATTTTATATGCTTTGGTTCAGTAATGACATATGAATCCACTATTGAATTGGTCAATAAAAGTTGATTAAAAAATATAATTTCAAGAACATAGATAGATTTGTAGTAGAGCCTATGAAGGAGTCCTTCCAGGTGATTACATCCTTTATCTTTCTTTGACTTGTGTTGTTTCCATTTTTATATTATAAAAATTCTCCTTTCCTCAAGCATGGAATATTTGTTTTTAATTGATCAAGTGGTATCATATATTGCATGTTTTTCTATATATATGTTTATTTTAATAGTAATTATTAGTTGAGAAAATCAATACTTTCCGTTTCAATTTATATAACATTCTTTTTTTAGTTGGTTCAAAAAATAATGACACTTTTATATATTTAGTACACTCTCTGTTTATTTTACTTGGTCCATGTTGACTTGATATAATTCTTAAGAAAATCTTTATTAAGGGTGTAATTTACTAAAAAAAAAACCTTATTAATGATATTTTTAAACTCTCAATTTGACTATTACGATTTCCTTTTAAAAATAACTATTTTCTCAATGAAAAATGTTTAGAGACTATTCTCACTGATTTTTTGATTGAATCAGTATGAAAAGAAAATAATAGTAACTATTTCATATGGTAAAAAAGAAAGTTTCTCACTATTTCATTGAGAATATGTTTCCCACCATGCATTTTTCCAGTGAGCTGGTGCGGTAGGAAATGAGTGAAAAATGCATGTGCTATAGCACAAATTTCTCACTGATTTCGCGATAGATAAACTTATTTTATAGTAGTATTTTTTTTTATGTAATAATGTAATATATTATATACTTATATATGGGGGAAAATAATACTATATTGATTTACTAAAATAGACAAGTAAAAAAGAAAAATCTATTTTTAGTGTGGGGGGACCAAGTAAAATGAAACGGAGGGAGTAACAGTTTAACTTTAGACATCTCATTTTATCCTTGATGAGAGAATTTGTAGCCACACAAATATTTGACTTATTTTAGACTATAAATTTTAAAAATCTTCCGTTTATTCTTAAACTATGCGTGCAGTCAAACACATTCACATAAATTAAGATGGAGCAAGTAGTACTTGTTTAATCATATAGACTAATCCTCTTTTGCGGTAAATTTTTTGAAGTATATGTACATCTACCCCACATCAATTAATATGAATAATTAAGATTTAATTTATTTATATTGTATAAAAGATATAGCTTCACTAATCTGACCAATATTCTATGCCCTATTTTTTTATTTTCATAAATATATTGACTATGGTACATTTATATGTCCTTTTGAAAGTAGTATATATAAGGAAGAGAGGCAAGAGAAAATATACTCCTTAAACATTGTGATCCTTTTCTTTCTAATTTTCATTCTTTTTCTTTCTTCATTCATCAAGAATATGGAAAAAAATATTATTGCCTCTACTTTTGTTCCTCCATCATGCAATATTGGAGTAAATGAATCCTTCTCTAATTCTTGCGTGGAACATAAGAGACTCAAACTATTTGGTTTTGAACTAACTCATGACCCTTGTAGACAAAAGGAAGAACATGAGTGTGTAAATTCATCATGTTCCACAATTTCATCAAACATTAATGCAAAAGATAAGAAGTTTGAATGTCATTATTGTTTAAAGGAGTTTTCGAATTCACAAGCATTGGGAGGCCATCAAAATGCTCACAAGAAAGAAAGGTTGAGAAAGAAAAGACTTCAACTTCAAGAAAGAAAGGCCAACCTCTTCTATTATCTTCAAGCTTTTGAAACTAATAACAACAATATTAGTACTAATAATTATTGCTATGATTATTCTGATGAGTTTACAATGGATGAAGAATCCCAAATCAACTTCACCTCTTATGATCAATTTACTCTTACACATGGAAAGAGATCTACAGAGAATAACAAGGTAGCAATAATGAAGCCATCAAGTAATATTCCAAGTTCAACTTCTAAACAAAGTTGTAAACCTTTAGATCTTCAGTTGGGATTGGCCTTGCATTAATTACAAATGTATAATAATTTCTTATTATAGTATAGAGCCTCATGATTCAACAATCTTCAAGCTTTTTCATGAGATAAGGAAAGAAGAATTTACTACCTACTTCGTTTCAGTTTGTTTGTCCTATTTTGATTCGACACGGAGTTGAAGAAAGTAAAAGAAGATATTTATATCTTGTGGTCTTAAATTAATTAAAGATATGTCAAATATATCAAAATATCGTTTAATCTTATGATATTAAACATGTCACGTGAAAAAAATTGGACTAAATTCTTACCTCTATCACCTATAAACCCTCCTTCAGGAGTCATAGATCATCTTTATATAAGATTTTTACT
This sequence comes from Solanum appendiculatum, assembly GCA_018342035.1. Taxonomy (NCBI): domain Eukaryota; kingdom Viridiplantae; phylum Streptophyta; class Magnoliopsida; order Solanales; family Solanaceae; genus Solanum; species Solanum appendiculatum. The sequence goes on along the minus strand of JAGDQO010000043.1, from coordinate 121,886 downwards.
AAATTCTTTCATGGGAAGCACTAGGTGACATGGGATAAATTGTGCCTCCTAAAAGATGAAATAGTCTAGAATTGAGATCAGGGTTTCGTGAGTTCGGACGAATCCAATAACTTTTTCGTAGATCCTGTATTTGTATTAGAAGATTTAATAAATATATATCTATATTAATTAACTTGTGAACCCTCTAACAAAATTGATTGATGACTCACCGGTAAGGAAGAGTTTGTGAAAATGCTTTTGAACTCAATTGCTTTGCAATATTTTTTTCTTCTGTTCTAAAATCTAGAACCCTCAAACTCTTGCTTTGCAAATATTTCTTTTATTCTATCTTAAAATTTAGAACCCCAAACTCCTAATGCTGGAGATCATACATGTGAAATAAGAATTGTGAAATACTTCATCCCATCATAGCTAAAGGTACAAGTGCTTTTCATGTTTGGATCAAGGAGGAGGTTGAACACGATATGTAATACCTGTTGAGAACTTAAATTAGGATCATCGAGCTTTTGATATAGTATATAATTTTTATTTTGTAACACTTTATACATTATTGTTATTTTGTATGCTTTTACAATGTACACATGCCTATCTTATACACACCATTCCTTTCGGGTGCTTGAACATCCATTAAACTCGACTTAAAATTATTTATATATATATATATATAGTAATTTCTTCAAAATTTATAATTTGAAGGCCTTGTGTTTATGGAGGTCAAGTTTTGATTCTCGATAATAACAACTTTTTACACATTTTCTATTCTCTATTTTTCTTTTTCGTTTCCAATATAAACTCACATGTTCTTCTCTTTTTATTTTTTTTGTATACTTAACTTTTAGTCTTAATTTCTTTTGCGTTTTATGAATTTCTCGTGAGATGAAAAAATTTAGAAGTCATGTCCAATTACTTTTCTTAATTTTCTTGAGAAATTTTGACTATTTGGTTAAGAAAATCTTCAGGCTAAAATTTTTTTTCTTCAAAATTGAAAGTATTTTTAATGGTAGTATTAATCTTATTTTTTCTCATTAATATTTTAAATATCACTTTTAAATAATTGTGGACTTATACTATGTGATTTATAATAATTTTCTATTAAAAGAAGCGAGCACCCACAAGTCGAGAATCCTCGATCCATCACTAACCTCTCGTCCTTAAGATCACATCAAACTTGAGCCACTCATCGTCAGAATAGTAAGTGTATACTTATCATATCCATGTATCTCAATATGCTAACTTCTCCAAACACCTCTCAAGATCAAAACATTAGGTATAGAATAATCACAAGTTCATATATTTCATAACATCAATAAAATCATAGGGCTTGCCTAGTGCGGTTTACATCCCCTGTGTGGTTTGTAGGCTATTACACAGTGAGGGGATTTACCTAGTGCACACAAAGTGCTCACCACAGAAGTTGTGGCACAGGTCGTAGCGACTGCGGATTATCCTGGGGTTCCAAAAAAAAAACATCAATAAAATAGGCAGTTCAATAGTTTACTTACTTATTTGTAAAAACAAATCATTAATTCAATCACAAGCAAACACTAACTATGTCCAAAGATCAATTCACATTACAACTCATATAACATATCATAAAACTAGGCAAAGTCTAATTCGAAATAAATTGAACCCTAATTCATGGAGCTCATTCAAAAACTACTTGCTCAATATTTTTACTTCAAAGTTAACTACTTCCTTACTTGTCTCACGAACCATTTAATTAACAACACCTCTTCAATCCTCATTACAAATCATCCTTCTTCTTTATTATATAAACACATTATGAAATTCTAGGTTTGCATCGAGTTAAATGAGTGGGCGTCTAAAGAAATTGGGTATTTGAAATTGGGTGGGTCATTTAATTTTGAGCTTGAAATTCAAAATTAAGGGTAAGCTTGTGATGAAATATGATGGAAGGAGTGTATTTGGACCAAAAAAATATAACCAGAAAAAAAATATGAGAAAGGTAAAAGATAGAACTTGAACCGGACCGGAGCCAATACCGGGTTAACACCAACAACAGTAACCACTGTTGAAAAGTAAAAGACTCTATCTACCTACCCAGTACCCAGGCAACCCCACGCCCACCCCGACCCCCCAACCCCAAGCTCCAAGCTCCCTAGGAGGGTCTTCTTCATACCCGAAGGGCTACACAAGATTGCTGCAGTTTCATCCTGCAATTCACGGTATGATTGTATTTGTTAGCTTAACACATCGATTTTGAATTTTCCCTCAAAAATTAGGGTTCTAATTTCTTTTGTCATTTTCCACTTTTCAATGTAAGTGAACCCATTTAGAGATTTTGAAACTTTTCTACGTGTTTTGAGGATTAGAATGTGATAAATGATGTCTTTTCAGTGATGGAATGACTCAAAGTTTGGATTTTGTGCCCTAATATTCTTCCTTAATTCAACCATTAAGCTGTCTTGTGCTACTGCTTTGTAAAAGGAAAAGAAACTTCTTTTATCTTTTACACAAGGGAAAAGAACTGGAGTAGTATAAAAGCAGAATGAAAAGGAAGGTTTTTTTGCTTCAAAAAATGAAAATTAAGCTATCGTATGTAATACATAAACCTCTAGGAAAAGTATATGGATCTGGTCCTTACACCATGACCACATCATAAATACAGTAGATGTGTCTGAATGTATTCAAAATTGAACATATATGTCTTTTGTAAATAGTTTAGCTCACACATGCCCTTACCATTCAATAGTTAGTCTAACTATATCCTTAATTTAACTAGAGCACCTAATTATCTAATTAGCTGATTAATAAGAGGAGAAGGGCCAAATATGCCCTTACATATAAAAAATCAAGCAGATGTTTCCGTCGTTAACAGTTAAATATTTCTTTAATATGTACAAATTTAACATTTCTTTTCTATTAGTGTTTATGAAACAACCAAGCACCAATGTCTAAGTTAATATTTTTTTCAACGTACTGACGATGTAAACAATGTATTGATGTAAGGAAGTTCATATCTTCGGTGATAAAAATTGTAATTTATAAATATAATTTTGTTTGTCAATTTTCTGAGTTTTTTTTTACAATCGATTCACATATTCTCTACACTACACTACACTTGTGTCCTAAATTAAGAATGAAAAAATTTCTATCATGTAATCATAAAAATAAAAAGTACTGGAGTTTGTGTTAAGAGTTTTATTATAGAGTCTAAATCAATAATTTTTTGGAATAACAATAATACTCGAGTCGATTTTCTCAGTGGATAAACATTGTTACAAAAATCAGTGGGGTTGGAAGGGGGTTGTCAACCAACTAATTTTTTAATTGAGTTAAATCTGAGAAAAATGGATTTGATTGAGTATCTTTCATGTGTATTATTAACGAAGGACATATTTGTTCAGTTTCATTACTTTGAGGACAGATTTGCCCCCTTTTCGCTTATTAATCAGCTAATTAGGTTAATTGAGGTTCCAGTTAAATTGAAGGCATATTTGAACCAAATATTGAATGGTAAGGGCATATTTGCTTAATTTCAAATACTTCAATGACATATTTGGATTTTTTCAGTTTTTTCTAACCTTAACTTTTAATCTAATAATGGTTAAATAAGATGTGTTTTGCACATGACATTAACTAATTTTCTTTACTCCCTCCGTTATCGTGTACTTGTTCAATTTGCATTTTGCACTCCATTTAAAAAAGGTTAATCAAGTGTTTGTTTTACTAAATTATCCATATAAATGGTACTTTAGAAATCTAAATTTGACTGCTTGTACTCCAACTAGTTTTGGATTTAGTCACTTAGTGATTGGGGTAAAATTGGAAAAAATAATTAATTCTCTCTCGATTTGCTTAACTGGACATGTAAAGGTAAAATCTAGTTTTACTATACTGGACAAGTAAAGGGAATGTAGGGAGTAATATTCACTTATTTTTATACCCATGACCCATGTAAATATAGTAGTATTACATATCTGTCATAAAATATGCTAAACGATAATTTAAAATATTAGAATAAAACGCTTTAAAAGTCATAGCAATGATTCATCATCTCAGAAAGAAAACTAATGAATAAACTAACTCGCCTTAATTTGTGAATAAGAATTTTTAGTTGAATTGACTAAACTTGTGTAAAACACCAAGTGCAGGTAAATATTTTCCTAACTCTTGAACTTGGTGAGCTGTGTACTAGAATTCTCACTTGGTAACGTGTTTATAGAAGTGGAACACAGAAGAAACTGGCTCAATAATCAAATGTTTTCTTTCCTCTATTCTTCTGCTTGGAAAATGAAAGATTTATGGAAGTTAAATGCATCTCTATTCTTCTGCTCGGAAAATGAAAGATTTAGGGAAGTTAAATGCATACATATTGTATCAGTTGAATGAATAAAAATGATTTTGTTTTCTTTTTTCTCTTTGTGTTTTTCTTTTTTTCAGAAACTGGTAGAGTCTGACGGATTCTCTGTGTAATGAACATCTTGTTTAATGCATGTTCTGCTGCAATTTTTACAAGGACTAGCAGACGTGCCGTGAAGAGTTCAATAGGTGCATTTTCAGCTCTTTCATGGAAGACAGGTGTTGGATTTACTGCAACCAGAAAAGTTGATTCCGACTTATTTTTTAAGCAAATTAGCGTTCGCTGCTATTCATCCAAAAAGTCTAGAGGGGAGAGTTCTAGCTCACAGAAGTCTGATCATACTCCACAAATGAAGGAAGATAGAGATGGTTTCTTTGTTGTTAGGAAAGGAGATCTGGTTGGAGTCTACAAAAACTTGAGTGATTGTCAAACTCAAGTCGGATCCTCGGTAACCACTATTATCTCTCTCATTTATTGATCTTACTGAATGTTTCTATTGTTCTTGGAGGATTGCTAATTTGCAGAGTATACATATAAATACACTGCTATAGTAAAGCTACTGGTTCTTTCTTTCTGTGCTAGAACCTTGTTTATCCATAATTAATCTATATTATTTACCTAAACTTTAGCCAAGTGTGTTTGGACAACTTCGATAACAGTCTAGGAAATCTGTCGTGAGTGTATGCCAATTAATCAGATGTCTCCAGGACGTCATTCTTTTGTCCAATTACTGTTGTTAACCAATGTCTTTCAAGTATCAAGGGAATCACGAAAAGATAGTTTAAGTGAGTTGAGTGTTTATCCTTCTATTGGTGATTCTTTCTCCTTTTACTTCTACAACCCCTTCTCTCTATCTTTGTTTCTCTTTGTCTCTCACTTCCTCTCTGCATCATCGGGATATTTTACAATTTATTTTTTCGCGTTCTGTGCATATGCTTTTTTTCCGTACTGTTATTATCTTCATCTGCCTGTTATCAGATGTCATCCTTTTTTCTCCTGAATAGTTGTCAACTGGCGTCTTTGAGATCATTTTGTATGGATTGATTGAACTTTACAGCCTATACATGATGCTTGTGAGATTTTCCTCCCTGTGAAGATGTTCACCTGCAATGAGCTAATCAGTTGTTTTCTGCTGCTCCCCTTTCCTGACAGATATGTGACCCCCCTGTAAGTGTGTATAAAGGCTATGCCATGCCTAAGGACACAGAGGAATATCTTCTCTCATGTGGGCTTAAAAATGCTCTTTACTCTATCAGGGCTGCTGATCTTACTGAAGATCTCTTTGGGACCCTAGTACCATGCCCTTTTCAGGTAAGCCAATATGTGTAATTCCTGAGATCTACTACTTATTTTTAGTGGTTTAAGTATTCATTTTATGAGGTTTCCACCTAGGTGGGCGATAATGCCAATCTGATCTAAATTTGGACTAATGAATTCTGTTGTGAGGTTGATGTGATACAGATCTTAATCTGCAAGTTTCCTTGACAGAGCTACTTGATTCTAGGAAATTTCCTTTCCACTTGATTATTCAGATCATCCCATACAATCCTAAATGAATGCTGGAATTCACCTATGTTGGCTACTGGAACTTCAAATAAAGGAAAAAACAATAAGCTGAAGAAACCTCGGAACTCTCGTGTATTTATTGAAATTGAGATCTGGAAAAGGACCTTGACATGAGTAGCTGAATTTGTGTCTTGTGTCCAAAGAGTTGGGAATAAGAATAGTGAAGCTACTAGAAACTACCTTTGCCTGTATGCTATAGAAGGGATGACCTAGTACAACATCTCAAACTAAGGTGATAGATTCCACATTATATACTGGAGTCTAAAACACTCTACTTTTGCCTTTATATTCTATAGCCAGCAGGGATGAATTAGCACTGCATCCCCCAATTAAACTGAAACTTTCCAAATTTTATACGGCAACCTCACTTTTTCAACAAATGGTACTCCCAAAAAAGGAAAAAAAAAGCTGAGAGTTTCATTGCATTACGTTATGTTTGGTGTACGGATTTATTTTCTTTTTCTTCTATGTTAATATAATCAACATTAAGAGATCATCTCTGCATGCACTTGATGCATTAATCGTAGGTTTCTACTCTCCCCAGGTTAATTTCCTATATGATGTAACATTCCTGTTTCATGTTGTAATTCAATAAACATTGGCAGCAAAGATCCTTAACTTTCTCCTATCTGTTATTTAATATTCTCTTATCTTCTTTCTATGTGTACGTTTCTCTCTTGTCTCTCTTTGGGAGTAATAAGCACATGCTGGTCAGTCAGGTGAGCTGCTTGTGATCGTAAAGGGTGCAATTGCCAGAAAATGACACATTTTCCTCTTCTTTTTTTTTGACTGGTCATACCAATTCATTAGCATTTCATTACTTGCAGCAACCTTCTTCTTCAAAAGGTGGAATGCTTGAACTTATGACAAAGAAGAGGTCACAGGATGTAATGTGGTCAGAATATACGGTATGTTTGGGCCATATCAGGTTAATTTGCGTAAAGTGTATCAGGGTTTTTAGCAGTTGCATCTGTGATTTCTTCACTTCTTACTCTACGCCTAGAGTTTAATTACTTTATTTTCCTAAAGTTGTTTGGCTCCTAAGAAAGTCAGTGTACACATTCTGTATGCAACTGAAGCATGTTCTTAATGTTAGGAGTTTCCTTGCGAATGTTCTTTAAGATGCCATAAGTAATGGTTTAGAACTACAGAAGAATATTCTACAGATACAGCACCGAACAAAACTAACAAAAAGGCCAAAAGATTTGAGGATCAGGGTTTTAGCTAAAAGATTTGTATGTACTTTCCATCCATCACAAGGAATGCTTAGTATTTTGCAAATTCTGCATTAAGCATCGAAGTTCGATTAAGAACTAAACCACCTATCGGTTAAAAGCAAACATTTTGGGGTTGGTTGGATTTTAATCGGATGAATTGCAGTATCTTTTTGTACATGAAGCACATAGAGTTGCAATTGTTAATTGATGTTTATTTGCAAACTCCTGTCAAAGTGAACTGTGTACTTCTATCCACGTTGTCGAAAGGTGGTTTATGTATATGTTTGGCTTAAAGTGGTACAATAATGATTTGTTGTATTCTCTTCCCTGCATAATGTGTTTGGCTTGACACTGTTCTGGAAACTTTTTCTTTTTGGCCATCTTTCGTTTGCAGGATGCTGCTGGATCAGCTGTTATTTCAAATGATGATTCCCTAAGAAAGCACGTCAAGTTAGATGATCATAAGGGTGACCAAGCTCTGCCATCTGGTGTGAGTGTTAAATGATGGATAATTGTAAAACATAAATGCATTTTTGTAAATAATTTAACAAAGCAAACTGCTTAATTTTTTTTAAAAAGTAGCAAGGGAGGATGTCATTTATACTTGATGGGCTAACAAATGCAAAAATCTTAATTTACTAAATTAGTTGTGAAAAGTGAACTCTGAGCTTTTATGAAATATTAGATGGTTTATGGTATTGTGTGCGAAGAACCTTATCATTGTTATTGTCAGCAGCGGTCTTGTACTCTTGAATTTGATGGTGCTTCAAAAGGAAATCCTGGACTAGCTGGTGCAGGAGCTGTCCTGCGGGCTGATGATGGCAGTTTTGTAATAGTCACGAACTTTGGGATTTGTTTTTTTTTCCTTATTCTTCTAACTTATAATTTACAGCCTTCCAAATAAAAGATCTGTAGGCTACGTGAAGGTTTAGGAGTAGCAACAAACAATGCTGCAGAATATCGAGCCATTATTTTGGGGTTGAACTATGCACTTAGCAAAGGGTTTACAAGTATTCGGGTTCAGGGAGACTCCAAACTTGTTTGTATGCAGGTTAGTTTTTCAGATCTATGTATTTAGAGTCTTATATCTTCTTTTGTGTGCCTGAGCGGACACTTGTCCTTTGACATATTATGAAACTTCTCAAATTTCCATCGCTTAACATGATATTATGCTTAAGCTAAGTTACTCTTTTCATCATAGAATTGGATCAATGGAATTCCCCTTTTTTGGGGGGAGGGGGTTCATAAGGATCCATGGAATCCCTGTTGCATTATAAAGGTCTAGCAGGTAGCATTTATACAGGCCGCTCTTGACATTTTTTTATCGCTTGTCCAATACTCGTTGAGGTAGTCAACAATATTATGCCCTTCTGGTCATTTCTGCTTAATTGTTTTGTTCTATGAAAGAGCACTTCTCCTTGCCTCTGGCATAAGTAATACTAGGACCTTTCAATCAAACAAATAACAGTATAGGAGAAAGAAACGATGGAGTCTCTAAATTGATGATAATCAGGTCCCCCATTTAATTTAAGGTTTGTTAACTAGTTCTAGACAATTCTGTTCAGAGCATTTTGAAGCAACGAGGAAATCTTAACAAGTATTTTAGTTAATTACTGCATCCTTTTAGTGACAAAGCCAATCGAAGAATGAAGTACACGGCAAAGTCGGAGAAACCTAGAAGAGAGAGACTCCTGCTACAAGAAAAGGTAAAGAGAAGGCAAACGAAAAAGAAGTGGACGATATGTTCTCTTACATATAGGAAAAATTCTCATGACTGGTAAAAGATATAGAGAAGGCAAAAAGGGAAGAAGTTGGCCAAAAGGGCTCTTACATAACGAAGAATTCTCTTGCTAGGGAATAAATGAGCATGTATTCATGATTCATCTTTGTATGGTCCCTGTGAAATGTAGGATGAGCTTGTCATCTTTCCCTTGATATGCCATACTGCACTTCATAAAGTTGATCTGATGCTATATTGTTTTTGCATGGTTAGTTACTTCAAAGCAGTTGTGATTATTACTTTACAAATTAGTTGTCCTAATTACTTGTTTATTCTAAGCAGTATGATTTCTTAGTCTCGTTCTCTCTTTTATTAATCCCTTTGATATTTGAATTTATTAAGTGTCGTTTGTCAAATAGATCCAGGGCCTATGGAAGGTTAAAAATCAAAACATCTCAACGTTGTATGAGCAGGCAAAACAACTGAAAGATAGATTTCTTTCTTTCCGGATCATTCATGTCCTTCGGGTAATTCAGTAAATCATCTCTTTTATTTGCTCTTGGCCTGCATAATTTTCATTTTATATTGTTGTCCATCTATATGTCACATGCTTTCTATAATAAATAAAAAACCCCAAACAGCATATTACCTGCCTCATTATTCTTTTGGAATTACCTTGCTGGTTTTGAGGTTTTAACCCATTGCAAACTCTCTTTTCATAGGAGTCAAACTCCGATGCAGATGCTCAGGCGAACATTGCTGTTGAACTTGCTGGTGAGGGTTAAACTTTGTTGTAGAGCTAGACTCATTTCGTGTCGTCATCAATATTTTATCTAACTTCATGTGTTGATGCAGATGGTCAAATCCAGGAGGAGATTGAGAAATGACAAAAGGGCACTTGAAAATGACTTCAAAGTCCATGGCTGAAAAATGTGAAGTTTGGTAATCTCTCAGGGTAAAGTTTTCCTATTTTTGCCAATACCAACAACCTTAAAGGATTATGCCTATGAAGCCAGTGTATACTAATATTGTTTAATGGATTAATGTTATTGCAATTGAGAACTTTTTAATATGTAATTAGGGATGGGATTCATCGTTGGCTTTGAAATCTTTCTGATGAGAGGGTTCTTTTTCACATTTCACATTGGATTCCCCGTTCAAATAATTTTCCTAGCTAGGCTGTATACAACACAAGTTAAAAATTCTTAAGAAACATCGACAAGAAAACATTGTCTAGGTTCTTCATCTTGTTTCAATATACAATATAAATACATAGCTAAGTTGTCATAACATTCAAGCAAAAGCAAGAAATTTACAGATTTGATTATATACAATGGCTCTAAGTTTGTCAACTGCTATGTTTGTTGGCTGTTTGGGAATTTTAATTGCTGCTGTGGTAGCTCAATATGGCGATGATCCCGGCAGCACTACTGACATGCCGTATATGCCTGGCATGGCTGGTCCTTCTCCATCTACTAATTTGGCTTATGTTAACTCTTCTCCATTGGCACTCATCACCATCCTTTCTTTCCTTCTTTTCTTCTTTTTTGTCAACAAGGTTTAAGCCAGTTTTTGATTAACTTGAGATTGCCCCTGTGTAATGCATGCTTTTTTTCTATGGGAGGTGTTGTGTCATTGTAAAATTGTAATTTCATGTACCTTTGATCAAAAGTTGAATAATTTTATGTGCAAATAAAATAGTTATTGGCGAATAACTCTTGCGATTCTGAAAATTTCAAGTCATTATTTTGCGTGCTAACAAATATTTTAAAATATTATTTTGCGTGTCAACTCTCCATTGGGGTATTAAAAAACAATTATTAAGACATTACTTTTCATTTTTACTCTTTTTAATTATTGTCAAATTACTCCTTACAATGACTAAACATTGGTTATGATAACTACTCTCAATACTAATCAAGTAATTAAAGCCTTTTGAACTCATTACATAGCAAATTCAAAGGAAGGGTAAAAATTGAAGAATTTTCTAAAATTATCTTTAAGATGGAACAATTAAATTAATTTGAACTATAAAAAATATCTCAACAATTCACTTATTTTGAAATAGAAAAAGTATTGATCAGGAATATTTTGAGAATATTTTAATTCATACATTAGATGGTTTGAAAATACATAAACGGACGAATATTTTATTTTTTAATAAATGTGCCAGTAGAATGGATCAAGGAAATCAGCTAAATTTGAAACAAATCTTTTTCTATTCCTAAAATATATTTATTTTCAAGTCTCAAATTAATATCAAATATTTAAAAAACAGTCTATATCATCTAATCATACTTTAATAATTGTTCTAAGGTTTACTTGGACTTCTTCCAATCCGTGCAGCTCACTAAATTCTTTTTTTTTCCCTAGATACTATATTTAGCTATATATAATATGTGTCATGACTTCAAACTAATTAACTATACTAATAAAATTAAAATTCCCTTATAACTTGTAGATTATCTACCTTTTGTTAGGTTTTGATTTGTTTTGACTTTCTTACCTTATTTGAATTGACGAAGAGCTTACCATAACTATTTTTTTTTACTTTTTCCTCAAAAGAAAAATATAATTCTTTTATATTTGGGTAACCAATCTCTTGGAGGATTTTTTTTCTTTTGACTTTTACAAATTAAAGAATTTTCTCTCAGACACAATAACATTCATAATATAATCATCAAAGAGTTTTAGTTTGAGGAAAAATCATTCTCTCAATAATTTTTATGTTATCTGTTATATTAGTTTTATCATGTATAAGTTAATTGACTAAACGATGTTAAACATTTAATATATTTTTCGTTTGTTGTCTGAATTATCATCTTCAACGTTGCCCTTATTTGACCTTAGCTCGAACCATGTATTCATTCACATATATTTTTTAAAAATAAATAAATAATTATATGACAGTCATTCAATTTAAAAATATAACATAATAATATCACAATCAGTAGACTTTTTAGATTATGATCAATAATTTGCCTTTGTTAGAAGGGTGAAAGTCAATGGAAGAAATCAAATAAGAATTAATGATAGTACAAAGTACAAAGCTATAATGAATGGTAGTACGATGAAATTGTCCACACCCTTTAAACAATATTTCTATATAAACATGTTGAATGAAGATTGTCATTTGTTCAAATCGGCAATATAATGGCATTCAAGGTCTTCAATTTCATCATTGCTATTATTGTGATCATGATGGTTTCTGTGGCTGCCCATGAAGGCCACAACCATGGACCAATGCCGGCTCCGATGGATCCCGGGAGTGCCATCATCAGTTCTTTCCCATCCGCGATGGCTGGACTCGTTGCTTTGTTTTTTTCGTTTATGGTTATCAGGGAAAGGATTTGAGAATGTATAATGATTAATAATTTGTTTTTATTGTGTTTGATGTACTCATTTTGTTATTTTCCAGCACGGATATGTATGTATCTTTTCTCTTTTGATTTTTGCCTTTGTTGTTATGATATCCAATTCAATTCTATGTGTTTCTTCACCAAATATTATGGTGAAATATATCGATTCTAAATAAAAATGTTTAATTTTCAAGTCATTATTAATTATTCAATTGTTTGTTGTAATGGCTGAATGCAATGATGATGTAGGAATATTATTGTGTGATCGATTTGGTGAGCTAGATTAATTTTATATTCATCGCCTAATTCCTCCGTTTGAATTTGAAAATACCTACATTTGCCCCTCCAAATCAACTCGCGCCATTAATTAAATCGTTACTCGTTACGGAGGTCCACAAAAAATTTCCACAAAAAAATCACCGGGCGCACATACCACACAAAATTCATGGACTATAACATACGAAAAATGAAAAAATCCCTATTTCTTGTTCCGGGACTCATTTGAATTGGAAAAATCCTACGTTTGCCCCTCCGAACCAATGCGCACCATTTAGTATGTTGTCACAGACGCCCACAAAAAATTTCAGCCAAAAAATCGCTGAGCGCAAATATCACACAAAATCCATCACACAAAAATGAAAAAATCCCTATTTTTCGGTCGGGCCTCGTTTAAACTTGAAAATACCTATGTTTGCCCCTCCGAACCAATGCACACCATTTAGTAAGTCGTCACTGACACTAATAAAAAATCGCCGAGCGCACATATCACACAAAATCCATAGACTGTAACACAGGCAAATGGAAAAATACCTATTTTTCGTTTCGGGCCTCGTTTGAACTTGAAAAATCTACATTTTCCCCTCCGAATCAACGCGCTCCATTTGATAGGTCGTCACGAACTCCCACAAAAAATTTTAACTTAAAATCGTCAAGTGCACATATCACACAAAATTCATGGACTATAACACACGAAAAATAAAAAAATCTCTATTTTCACTCCGGACCTCGTTTGAACTTGAAAAGACCTACGTTTGCCCTTTCAAACCAACGCGTGCCATTAAGTAGGTCGTCACGGATGCCCAAAAAAAATTTTGGCAAAAAAATCACCGTCGGAACGCATATATCATACAAAATTCATGGATTATAACACATGAAAAAAATAAAAATCCCTATTTCCTATTCTGAGACTCATTTGAAATGGAAAAAATTTACGTTTGCCCCATCGAACCAACGCACGCCATTAAGTAGGTTGTCAAGGACGCCCACCAAAAAATCAGCGGGCGCACATAACACAAAATCCATGGACTATAACACACGAAAAATGAAAAAATTCCTATTTTCCGTTCCGGGCCTAGTTTGAACTTGAAAAAGCCCATGTTTTCCCCTTCAAACCAATGCTCACCATTTAATATGTCATAACAGACGCTCACGAAATATTTCGGCCAAAAAACAGTCGGGCGCACATATCACACAAAATCAATGGACTATAACACACGAAAATGGAAAATATCCCTATTTCCCATTTTGGGCCTCGTTTGAACTTGAAAAAACCTACATTAACCGCTCTGAACCAACATGCATCATTATATAGGCCGTCACGGAGGCCCACAAGAAATTTCCATCAAAAAATCACTGGGCGCATATACCACATAAAATTCATAGAGTATATAATACACGAAAAATGAAATATTCTCAATTTTTCGATTCGGACCTCGTTTGAACTTGAAAGTACCTACATTTGCAACTCCAGTCAATGTACACCATTAATAAGGTCTTCACGGATGCCCATGAAAAATTGCGGCCAAAAAATTTCATGGAGTAGAATTCAGGGTTTTCACCTTCTCCTATATTAATCTCCACATCCTCTGTTGATATCTTATCCGTCTTGTAATTCGTCTTTTCTTTGTAACTAACTTGAGGCTTATCCTTCAACCTAAAAACATGTTAACATCATTTTATAAAGAACATCTTTCACGATTAGAAAAAATCGAAACCAAGAAGGGTTTTACTAGAATGAAAAACCATCTCTATGAGAGACATTCCATGAAGAAAAAAACATACACAAATTGAGCATACACAAACCAAAATATCTATGACTAAACATTTTCCAGCGTATAGAGAACATTTTATATCCAATAAAGACTGCAATAAGAACCAACCCAACACATTCTTTTCTACTACTTTTTGGAAAATCAAAATCAGGGTCAAGCCACTAAATCAGACAAATTTTTTTTCATCTACTGTTCGATTTTGAGACATCAAGATTTCTTTTAAAGATTAGACTCAATACCTAAAAGAGCAGCGATGTGGGTCGTCAGTTGACAATGCGGGGCGGCTGATTTAGGGAGTCATGAGTTTCTTGGAAGGGACATTTAGCTTCTGGGTGAGTTCGAGAATACCAAGTTTATGTAGTCTCTCCTTGTTCTCTTGGCTCTTTGCTTCTCATAATCCGCTGCTGCTGCTCTCTTATTAGCTGCATCCCTCTTGCTTCCGGCCTTCACCATTGGTTTAACCTTTTTATGTGTGTTACTCAGAAGATTTTGTTTCTTCTCAGTAATGGCTAATGCTGAAATGGAATGCCTGTCTCTGTTGTAGAAAATTAGAAAAATATTTTTTGCTCTGAGTTTCTGATACAAATGTGAAAGAATAACAATGAAACAATGATAAAGGGAAAGAGATAAACATATTGTCATTTCATAAAGAAAAGAGACAGTTACAGAGCACTAAATAGCAAAATTTTGGTCCGGGCCTAGTTTGAATGGCAAAAATGGTCATATTCACGCTCTGGGCCTAGTTTGAACCTGAAAATGTAGACGTTTTTCTCTCGGAACCAACTCACGCCATTGATATGGTCTTAACGGACGCCCGAAAAAACATTTGGCCAAATATTCGTTCGGACCTCGTATCACCAAAGATCCGTGGACTATAGTACATGTAAAACGGCATATATGATCATATTCCTGCTCTGGCCTAGTTTGAACCAGAAAATGTAGATGTTTGCCCCTCGAGACCAACTCACGCCATTAAAAAGGTCTTAACGGACGCCCACCAATTTGTTTTGCCAAAAATCCATCCGGACCTCCTATCAGCAAAAATTTGTGGACTATAGTACACGTAAAACGACAAATATGGTCATATTCCCGCTCTAAGCCTAGTTTGAACCTGAAAAGGCAGACGTTTGCCCCTCGGGACCAACTCACGCCATTAATAAGGTCTTCACGGACGCCCACAAAAAATCTTGGCAAAACATCCATCCGGACCCCGTATCACCAAAAATCAGTGGACTATAGTACACGTAAAATGACAAATATAGTCATATTCCTGCTCTGGGCCTAGTTTGAACCTGAAAATGCAAATGTTTGCCCCTCAGGACCAACCCACGCCATTAATAAGGTCTTAATGGATCTCGATAAAAAATTTTGGCCAAAAATCCATCCGTACCTCGTATCACGAAAAATCTGTGGACTATAGTACACGTAAAACGACAAATATAGTCATATTCCCGCTCTGCACCTAGTTTGAACTTGAAAATGCAGACGTTTGCCCCTTGAGACCAACTCAAGCCATTAGTAAGATCTTAAAGGACGCTCACAAAAAATTTTAGCCAAAAATCCATCAGAATCTCGTATCACAAAAAATCTGCAGATTATAGTACACGTAAAGTGACAAATCTGGTCATATTCCCACTCTGGGCCTAGTTTGAACATGGAAATGTAGACGTTTTCCCCTCGGAACCAACTCACGCCATTAATAACGTCTTAACGGACGCCCATAAATTTGTTTTGCAAAAAATCCATCCGAAACTCGTATCACCAAAAATTCGTGGACTATAGTAAACGTAAAACGGCAAATATGGTCATATTCTCGCTCTGGGCCTAGTTTGAACCTGAAAATGCAAACGTTTTCCCCTCGGGACCAATGCATGCCATTAATAAGGTCTTAACAGACGCCTACAAAATTTTTTTGCCAAAAATCCGTTCGGACCTCGTATCACCAAAAATCCGTGGACTATAGTACACGTAAAACGATAAATATGGTCATATTCCTGCTGTGGGCCTAGTTTGAACCTGAAAATGCAGAAGTTTGCCCTTTGGGGCCAACTCATGCCATTAATAAGGTCTTAATGAACCCCCACAAAACATTTTGGCCAAAAATCCATCCAGACCTTGTATCACCAAAAATTCGTGGATTATAGTACATGTAAAACGTCAAATATGGTCATATTCCCGCTCTGGGCCTCGTTTAAACATAGAAAATGCAGATGTTTGCCCCTCGGAACCAACTCACGCCATTTATAAGGTATTAGCGGATGCCCAAAAAACATTTGGCCAAAAATCCGTCCGGACCTCGTATCACCAAAAATTTGTGGACTATAGTACACGTAAAACGACAAATATGGCTATATTCCCGCTCTGGGCCTATTTTGAACCTCAAAATGCAAATATTTGCCTCTCGGGAAAAACTCACATCATTAATAAGGTCTTAACGGACCCCCCAAATGATTTAGGCGAAAACTCCGTCCGGACCTCGTATCACCAAAAATCCATAGACAATAGGACATGTAAAATGGCAAATATGTCCATATTCCCGCTCTGGGACTATTTTGAACCTCAAAATGCAGACGTTTTCCCCTCGGGACCAATTCACGTCAATAATAAGGTCTTAACGGACCCGCACAAAACATTTCAGCAAAAAATCCATCCGGACATCGTATCACCAAAAATTCGTGGACTATAGTACACGTAAAATGGAAAATATGGACATATTCCCGCTCTGAGCCTATTTTGAACCTCAAAATGTAGACGTTTGGCCCTAGGGATCAACGCACACCATTGATAAGGTCATAACAGACCCCCACAAAAGAATTTGGCCAAAAATCCGTCCGGACCTCGTATCACAAAAAATCTGTGGATTATAGTACACGTAAAACGGCAAATATAGTCATATTCCCTCTCTGGGCCTATTTTGAACCCCAAAATGCAGACGTTTGCCCCTCGGGAGCAACTCACGCCATTAATAAGGTCTTAACGGATCCGCACAAAAAAATTCAGCCAAAAATCCAACCGGACATCGTATTATCAAAAATTCGTGGACTATAGTACACGTAAAATGGAAAATATGGCCATATTCCCGCTCTGAGCCTATTTTGAACCTCAAAATGCAGACGTTTTCCCCTCGGGACCAACTCACACCATTGATAAGGTCATAATAGACCCCCAAAAAATTTTTAGCCAAAAATCCGTTCGGACATCGTATCACAAAAAATCTGTGGATTATAGTACACGTATAATGGCAAATATGGCCATATTCCCTCTCTGGGTCTATTTTAAACCTCAAAATGCAGACGTTTGCCCCTCTGGACCAACTCACACCATTAATAAGTTCTTAACGGACCCCCACAAAAAAGTTCGGCCAAAAATCCGCTCGGACCTCTTATCACCAGAAATCCGTGGATTATAGTACACGTAAAACGACAAATATGGCCATATTTCCGCTCTGGGCCTATTTTGAATCGTAAAATACAGACGTTTTCCCCTCGGGACCAACTTACACCATTAATAAGGTCTTAATGGACCCCCACAAAACACTTCGGCCCAAAATCCATCCGGACCTCGTATCACAGAAAATCCATGGACTATAGTACACGTAAAATGGCAAATATTACCATTTTCCCGATCTGGGCCTTTTTTAAACCTCAAAATGCAGACGTTTTCCCCTCGGGACTAACTCACGCCACTAATAAGGTCTTAACGGACCCCCACGAAAACTTTCGGTCAAAATCTGTCCGGACCTCATATCACAAAAAATCCATGGACTATAGTACACGTAAAACGACAAAAATGGCCATAATCCCGCTCTGGCCTATTTTGAACCTCAAAATGCAGACGTTTGACCCTCGGGACCAACTCACGCTATTAATAAGGACTTAATGGACCCCACAAAAAATTTCAGCTAAAAATCCGTCCGGACCTCCTATCACCAAAAATCTGTGGACTATAAGTACACGTAAAATGGGATATATGGCCATATTCTTTCTCTGAGCCAATTTTGAACCTCAAAATGCAGACGTTTTCCCCTCGGGACCAACTCACGCCATTAATAAGGTCTTAACGAACCCCCAGAAAGGATTTTGGCAAAACTCCATCCGAACATCGTATCACTAGAAATCCGTGGACTACAGTACACGTAAAACGTCAAATATGGCCAAATTCCCGCTCTAGGCCTAATTTGAACCTCAGAATGCAGACGTTTGCCCCTTGGGACCAACTCATGCCATTAATAAGTTCTTAACGGACCCCCACAAAAATAATCTGCCAAAAATCCGTCAGGACCTCGTATCACCAAAAATCTATGGAGTACACGTAAAATGGAAAATATGGCCATTTTCCCGTTCTGGCCTATTTTTAACTTCAAAATGTAGACGTTTGCCCCTCGGGACAACCTCACACCATTAATAAGGTCTTAACGGAACCCCACAAAAAACTTTGGCCAAAAATCCATCCGAACGTCGTATCACCAAAAATCCATGGACTATAGTACACGTAAAACGGCTAATATGGCCATATTCCCGTTCTGGGCCTATTTTGAACCTCTAAATGCAGACATTTGCCCCTCGGGACCAACTCAT
The DNA here is from genome assembly GCA_018342035.1 of Solanum appendiculatum. Lineage (NCBI taxonomy): Eukaryota > Viridiplantae > Streptophyta > Magnoliopsida > Solanales > Solanaceae > Solanum > Solanum appendiculatum. The sequence continues at coordinate 103,072 of JAGDQO010000043.1, read as the reverse complement.
GCAATTAATAAGGTCTAAACGGACCCCCAGAAAAAGTTTCGGCCAAAAATCCGTCCGGACCTCGTATCACCAAAAATCTATGGACTATAGTACATGTAAAATGGAAAATATGACCATATTCTCGCTTTGGGCCTATTTTGAACCTCAAAATGCAGACGTTTGCCCCTTGGAACGATCTCACGCCATTAAAATGGTCTTAATGGACTTTCACAAAAACTTTCTGCCAAAAATCCATACGGACCTCGTATCACCAAAAATCTATGGAATATAGTACACGTAAAATGGAAAATATGGCCATATTCCCACTCTTGGCCTAATTTGAACCTTAAAATGCAGAAGTTTTCCCTCGGGAAAAAACTCACGCCATTAATAAGGTCATAACGGACCCCCACAAAAAATTTTGGTAAAAAATCCGTCCAGACCTTGTATCACCAGGAATCCGTGAACTATAGTACATGTATTTTGGCAAATATGGTCATATTCCCGCTCTGGGCCTATTTTGAACCTCAAAATGTAGACGTTTACCCCTCGGACAACCTAACGCCATTAATAAAGTCTTAATGGACCCCCACAAAACATTTTGGCCAACAATCAGTCTAAACCTTGTATAATAAAAAATCCGTGGACTATAGTACTCGTAAAACGACAAATATGTCCATATTCCCTCTTAAGGCCTATTTTGAACCTCAAAATTCAGACGTTTTCCCCTCGGAACCAACTCACGCCATTAATAAGGTCTTAACGGACCCCTACAAAAAGTTTCAGCCAAAAATCCGTTCAGACCTCGTATCACAAAAAAATTCGTGGACTATAAAACATGTATAACGGCAAATATGACCATATTCTCGCTTTGGGCTAATTTTAAACCTCAAAATGCAGACGTTTGCCCCTCGGGACCATCTCACGCCATTGATAAGGTCTTAACGGACCCCTACATAAAATTTCTGCCAAAAATCTATCCGGACCTCGTATCACCAAAAATCTGTGGACTGTAGTACACGTAAAATGAAAAAATATGGCCATATTCGCGCTCTTCGCATATTTTGAACCTCAAAATGCAGACGTTTTCCCCTCGGGACCAACTCACGTCAATAATAAGGTCTTAACGGACCCGCACAAAACATTTCAGCAAAAAATCCATCCGGACATCGTATCACCAAAAATTCGTGGACTATAGTACACGTAAAATGGAAAATATGGACATATTCCCGCTCTGAGCCTATTTTGAACCTCAAAATGTAGACGTTTGGCCCTAGGGATCAACGCACACCATTGATAAGGTCATAACAGACCCCCACAAAAGAATTTGGCCAAAAATCCGTCCGGACCTCGTATCACAAAAAATCTGTGGATTATAGTACACGTAAAACGGCAAATATAGCCATATTCCCTCTCTGGGCCTATTTTGAACCCCAAAATGCAGACGTTTGCCCCTCGGGAGCAACTCACGCCATTAATAAGGTCTTAACGGACCCGCACAAAAAAATTTAGCCAAAAATCCAACCGGACATCGTATCATCAAAAATTCGTGGACTATAGTACACGTAAAATGGAAAATATGGCCATATTCCCGCTCTGAGCCTATTTTGAACCTCAAAATGCAGACGTTTTCCCCTCGGGACCAACTCACACCATTGATAAGGTCATAACAGACCCCCACAAAAAGTTTCAGCCAAAAATCCGTTCAGACCTCGTATCACAAAAAATTCGTGGATTATAAAACATGTATAACGGCAAATATGACCATATTCTCGCTTTGGGCTAATTTTAAACCTCAAAATGCAGACGTTTGCCCCTCTGGACCAACTCACACCATTAATAAGGTCTTAACGGACCCCCACAAAAAAGTTCGACCAAAAATCCGCCCGGACCTCTTATCACCAGAAATCTGTGGATTGTAGTACACGTAAAACGACAAATATGGCCATATTTCAACTCTGGGCCTATTTTGAACCGCAAAATACAGACGTTTTCCCCTCGGGACCAACTCACGCCATTAATAAGGTCTTAACGGACACCCACAAAACATTTCGACCAAAAATCCATCCGGACCTCGTATCACAGAAAATCCATGGACTATAGTACACGTAAAATGACAAATATTGCCATATTCCCGCTCTGGGCCTTTTTTGAACCTCAAAATGCAGACGTTTTCCCCTCGGGACTAACTCACGCCACTAATAAGTTCTTAACGGACCCCCAGAAAAATTTTTGTCAAAATCTGTCCGGACCTCATATCAAAAAAAATCCATGGACTATAGTACACGTAAAACGACAAATATGGCCATAATCCCGTTCTGGCCTATTTTGAACCTCAAAATGCAGACGTTTGACTCTTCGGACCAACTCACGTTATTAATAAGGACTTAACGGACCCCACAAAAAATTTCAGCCAAAAATCTGTCCAGACCTCTTATCACCAAAAATCTGTGGACTATAAGTACACGTAAAATGGGATATATGGCCATATTCCCGCTCTAGGCCAATTTTGAACCTCAAAATGCAGATGTTTGCCCCTCGGGGCCAACTCACGCCATTAATAAGGTCATAACGAACCCCCAGAAAAGATTTCGGCACAAACTCCATTCGAACATCGTATCACTAGAAATCCGTGGACTATAGTACACGTAAAACGACAAATATGGCCATATTCCCGCTCTGGGCCTATTTTGAACCTCAAAATGCAGACGTTTGCCCCTTGGGACCAACTCACGCCATTAATAAGTTCTTAACAGACCCCCACAAAAAATTTCTGCCAAAAATCCGTCAGGACCTCGTATCACCAAAAATCTGTGGACTACGTACACGTAAAATGGAAAATATGGCCATATTCCCGTTCTGGCCTATTTTTAACCTCAAAATGCAGACGTTTGCCCCTCTGCACAACCTCACACCATTAATAAGGTCTTAAAAGAACCCCACAAAAAAATTTGGCCAAAAATCCGTCCGAACTTCGTATCACCAAAATGCATGGACTATAGTACACGTAAAACGGCTAATATGGCCATATTCCCGCTCTGGGCCTATTTTGAACCTCTAAATGCAGACAGTTGCCCCTCGGGACAACCTCACTCAATTATTAAGGTCTAAACGGACCCCTAGAATAAGTTTCGGCAAAAAATACGTCCTGACCTCGTATCACCAAAAATCTGTGGACTATAGTACATGTAAAATGGAAAATGTGACCATATTCTCGCTCTGGGCCTATTTTGAACCTCAAAATGCAGACGTTTGCCCCTCGGAACGATCTCACGCCATTAATATGGTCTTAATGAACTTTCACAAAAACTTTATACCAAAACTCCATCCGGATCTCGTATCACCAAAAATCCATGGAATATAGTACACGTAAAATGGCAAATATGGCTATATTCCCGCTCTAGGCCTAATTTGAACCTTAAAATGCAGAAGTTTTCCCCTCGAGAAAAAACTCACGCCATTAATAAGGTCATAAAGGACCCCCACAAAAAATTTTAGCAAAAATCCGTCAAGACATTGTATCACCAGGAATCCGTGAACTGTAGTACATGTATTTTGGTAAATATGGCCATATTCCCGCTCTGGGCCTATTTTGAATCTCAAAATGTAGACGTTTGCCCCTCGTGACAACCTCACGCTATTAATAAGGTCTTAACGGAACCCCACAAAATATTTCGGCCAAAAATCCGTCTGAACCTCATATAACCGAAAATCCGTGGACTATAGTACTCGTTATACAACAAATATGTCCATATTCCCGCTTAAGGCCAATTTTGAACCTCAAAATTCAGACGTTTGCCTTCGTGACCAACTCACGCCATTAATAAGGTCTTAACGGACCCCCACAAAATGTTTCAGCCAAAAATCCATCCGGACCTCGTATCAACAAAAATTCGTGGACTATAGTACATGTATAACGGCAAATATGACCATATTCTCGCTTTGGGATAATTTTAAACCTCAAAATGCAGACGTTTGCCCCTCGGGACCATCTCACGCCATTAATAAGGTCTTAACAGACCCCCACATAAAATTTCAGCCATAAATCCATCCGGACCTCGTATCACCAAAAATCGTTGGACTATAGTACACGTAAAATGGAAAAATATAGCCATATTCCCGCTCTGCGCATATTTTGAACCTCAAAATGCAGATGTTTGCCCCTCGGGACCAACTCACGCCATTAATAAGGTCTTAACGGACCCGCACAAAACATTTCAGCAAAAAAACCATCCGGACATCGTATCACAAAAAATTCGTGGACTATAGTACACGTAAAATGGAAAATATGGCCATATTCCTGCTCTGAGCCTATTTTGAACCTCGAAATGCAGACGTTTGCCCCTCGGGACCAACTCACACCATTTATAAGGTCATAACAGATCCCCACAAAATATTTTTGCAAAAAATCCATCCGGACCTCGTATCACAAAAAATCTGTGTATTATATTACACGTAAAACCGCAAATATAGCCATATTCCCTCTCTGGGTCTATTTTAAACCTCAAAATGCAGACGTTTGCCCCTCTTGACCAACTCACGCCATTAATAAGGTCTTAACGGACCCCCACAAAAAAGTTCGGCCAAAAATCCGCCCGGACCTCTTATCACCAGAAATCCGTGGACTATAGTACATGTAAAACGACAAATATGGTCATATTTCCGCTCTGAGCCTATTTTGAACCGCAAAATACAGACGTTTTCCCCTCGGAACCAACTCATGCCATTAATAAGGTCTTAACAGACCCCCACAAAACATTTCGGCCAAAAATCCATCCGGACCTCGTATCACAGAAAATCCATGGACTATAGTACACGTAAAAATGGCAAATATTGCCATATTCTCGCTCTGGGCCTTTTTTGAACGTCAAAATACAGACCTTTTCCCATCGGAACTAACTCACGCCACTAATAAGGTCTTAACGGACCCCCACAAAAAGTTTTGGTCAAAATCTGTCCGGACCTCATATCACAAAAAATCAATGCAATATAGTATACGTAAAACGACAAATATGGCCATAATCCCGTTCTGGCCTATTTTGAACCTCAAAATGCAGACGTTTGACCCTCGGGATGAACTCACGCCATTAATAAGGACTTAACGGACCCCACAAAAAATTTCAGCCAAAAATCCATCCGTACCTCCTATCACCAAAAATCCGTGGAATGTAAGTACACGTAAAATGGAATATATGGCCATATTCCCGCTCTGAGCCAATTTTGAACCTCAAAATCCAGACGTTTGCCCCTCGAGGCCAACACACGCCATTAATAAGGTCTTAACGAACCCCTAGAAAAGATTTCGGCAAAAACTCCATCCGAACATCGTATCACTAGAAATCCGTGGACTATAGTACACGTAATACGACAAATATGGCCATATTCCCTCTCTGGACCTATTTTAAACCTCAAAATGCAGACGTTTTCCCCTTGGGACCAACTCACGCCATTAATAAGTTCTTAACGGACACCCACAAAAAATTTCTGCCAAAAATCCGTCAGGACCTCGTATCACCAAAAATCTGTGGATTATAGAACACGTAAAATGGAAAATATGACCATATTCCCGTTCTGGCCTATTTTTAACCTCAAAATGCAGACGTTTGCCCCTCGGGACAACCTCACACTATTAATAAGGTCTTAACGGAACGCCACAAAAAATTAGGCAAAAAATCCGTCCGAACGTCGTATCACCAAAAATCCATAGACTATAGTACACGTAAAACGATTAATATGGCCATATTCCCGCTCTGGGCCTATTTTGAACCTCTAAATGCGGACATTTGCCACTCGGGACCAACTCACGCAATTAATAAGGTCTAAACGGACCCCCAGAAAAAGTTTCGGCTAAAAATCCATCCGGACCGCGTATCACCAAAAATCTGTGGACTATAATACATGTAAAATGGAAAATATGACCATATTCTCGCTTTGGGCCTATTTTGAATCTCAAAATGCAGACGTTTGCCCCTCGAAACGATCTCACGCCATTAATATGGTCTTAATGGACTTTCACAAAAACTTTCTGCCAAAAATTCATCCAGACCTCGTATCACCAAAAATCAATGGAATATAGTATATGTAAAATGGCAAATATGGCCATATTCCCGCTCTGGGCCTATTTTGAACCTTAAAATGCAGAAGTTTTCCCCTTGGGAAAAAACTCACGCCATTAATAAGGTCATAACGGACCCCCACAAAAAATTTCGGTGAAAAAGCCGTCCAGACCCTGTATCACCATGAATCCATGAACTGTAGTACATGTATTTTTGCAAATATGGTCACATTCCCACTCTGGACCTATTTTGAACCTCAAAATGCAGACGTTTGCCTCTCGTGACAACCTCACGCCATTAATAAGGTCTTAACGGACCCCCACAAAATATTTCGGCCAAAAATCCGTCTGAACCTCGTATAATCGAAAATTCGTGAACTATAGTACTCGTAAAACGACAAATATGTTCATATTCCTGCTTAAGGCCTATTTTGAACCTCAAAATGCAAACGTTATCCCCTCGGGACCAACTCACGCCATTAATAAGGTCTTAACGGACCCCCACAAAAAGTTTCAGCCAAAAATTCGTCCGGACCTCGTATCACCAAAAATTCGTGGACTATAGTACATGTATAACGACAAATATGACCATATTCTCGCTTTGGGCTAATTTTAAACCTCATAATGCAAACGTTTACCCCTCGGGACCATCTCACGCCATTAATAAGGCCTTAACGGACCCCCACATAAAATTTCAGCCAAAAATCCATCCGGACCTCGTATCACCAAAAATCTGTGGACTAAGTACACGTAAAATGGAAAAATATAGCCATATTCCCGCTCTGCGCATATTTTGAACCTCAAAATGCAGACGTTTGCCTCTCGGGACCAACTCATGCCATTAATAAGGTCTTAATGGACTCCAACAAAAAATATCGACCGAAAATTCATCCTGACCTCATATCACCAAAAATCCATGAACTATAATAGTAAACGTTAAACGACAAATATGGCTATATTCCCGCTCTGGGCCAATTTTGAACCTTAAAATGTAGACGTTTGCACCTCGGGACCCATTCACGCCATTAAAAAAGTCTTAACAGACCCCCACAAATTTTTTTTGCTAAAAATCCATGCACTTTAATACACATAAGATCACAAATTTTGCCATATTCCCACTTTGGGCCTTTTTTAAACCTCAAAATGTACACATTTGCCCTCGGGAACAACTCACGCCATTAATAAGGTCTTAACGGACCCCATAAAAAAATTTAGCCTAAAATTCTTCTTGACCTCGTATCACCAAAAATTGGTGGATTATAGTACACGTAAAAAGGCAAATATGTCCATATTCCCGCTCTGGGCCTATTTTGAACCTCAAAATGAAAAAGTTTGCCCCTCGGGACCAACTCACGACATCAATAAGGTCTTAACGGACCCGACAAAAATATTTTGTAAAAAATCAATTCGGACCTCGTATCAAATAAAATTCGTGGACTATAGTACATGTGAAACGACAAATATGGTTATATTCCCGCTCTGCGCCTATTTTGAACTTCAAAATGTAGACGTTTACCCCTCGGAACCAACTTACGCCATTAATAAGGTCTTTATAGACCTCCATAAAAAACTTCGACCAAAACTCCGTCCGAACCTCGTATCACCAAAAATTCGTGGACTATATTACACGTAAAATGGGAAATATGGCCATATTCCCACACTGAGCCTATTTTGAACCTTAAAATGCAGGCGTTTGACCCTCGAGACCAACTCACGCCATTAATAAGGTCTTAGCGGAATCCCACAAAAACTTTCTTCCAAAAATCGGTCCGAATCTCGTATCACCAAAAATCCGTGGACTATAGTACACGTAAAACGATAAATATGGCATATTCCCACTGTGGGCCTATTTTGAACCTCAAAATACAGACGTTTGCCCCTCGGGACCAACTCACGCCATTAATAAGGTATTAACGGACCCCCACAAATTTTTTTGACTAAAACTCGGTTCGGACCTCCTATCACAAAAACTCTGTGGACTATAGTACACGTAAAATGGCATATATATGGTCATATTCCCGCTTTTGATTTATTTTGAGCCTCAAAATGCAGACGTTTACCCCTCGATACCAACTCACACCATTAATAAAGTCTTAACGGACACTCACAAAAAATTTGGGCCATAAATCCATCCGGACCTCCTATCACCAAAAATCTGTGGACTATAGTACACGTAAAATGGCAAATATGGCTATATTCCATCTCTGGGCCTTTTTTGAACCTCAAAATACAGACGTTTTCCCCTCGGGACCAACTCACACCATTAATAAGGTCTCAGTAGATCCCCACAAAAAAGTTCAGCCAAAATTCCATCCGGACCTCCTATGCCCAATGATCTGTGAACTATAGTACACGTAAAACGACAAACATGGCCATATTCACGCTCTGGGCCTACTTTGAACCTCAAAATGCAGACGTTTACACCTCCGAACCAACTAACGCCATTAATAAGGATTTAACGAATCCCCACAAAAAAGTTCGGCCAAAAATCCATCCGAACCTTGTATCACCAAAAATCCGTGAACTATAGTACACGTAAAACGGCAAATATGACCATATTCCCGCTCTGGGACTATTTTGAACAGCAAAATGCAGACGTTTGCCCCTCGGGACCAACTCACACCATTAATTTGGTCTTAACGGACCCCCACAAAAAATTTAGGCCAAAAATCCATCCGGACCTCGTATCACCAAAAATCCATGGACTAATAGTATACGTAAAATGACAACTATGGCCATATTCTCGCTCTGGGTCTATTTTGAACCTCAAAATTAAAACGTTTGCCTCTCAGGACCAACTCACGCCATTAATAAGGTCTTAACGGACCTCCACAAAAAATTTTGGCAAAAAATCCATCGGGACCTCGTATCACAAAAAATCCTTGAATTATTGTACACGTAAAACGATAAATATGGCCATATTCCCGCTCTTGGCCTATTTTGAACCTCAAAATGAAGACGTTTGCCCCTCGGGACCAACTCACACCATTAATAAGGTCTTAACAGACCCCCACAAAAACTTTTGGCAAAACATCCATCTGGTCCTCGTATCACAAAAAATCTGTGGACCATAGTACACTTAAAACGGCAAATATGGCCATATTTTCGTTCTGGGCCTATTTTTAACCTCAAAATGCAAACGTTTTCCCCTTGGGACCAACTCACGCCATTCATTAGGTTTTAACGGACCCTCACAAAAAATTTCAGCCAAAAATCCGTTCGGATCTCAAATCACCAAAAATCTGTGGATTATAGTACACGTAAAATGACAAATATGGTCGTATTCTAGCTCTAGGCCTAATTTGAACCTCAAATTGCAGACGTTTGCCCCTCGGGAACAACTCACTCTATTAATAAGGTCTTAACGGACACCCACAAAACATTTGAGCCAAAATTCCATTCGGACCTCGTATCACCAAAAATTCGTGGACAGTACTACATGTAAAACGGCAAAAATGGCCATATTTCCGCTCTTGGCCTATTTTGAACCTCAAAATGCAGACATTTGCCCCTCAGGACCAAATCACGCCATTAATAAGGTCTTAATGGACCCCCACAAAAAAATTTAGTAAAAAATTTATGGATTATAGTACACGTAAAATGGCAAATATGGTCATATTGCCGATTGAGGTTTATTTTGATCCTCAAAATGCAGACATTTGCCCTCGAGACCAACTCACGCCATTAATATGGTCTTAACGGACCTTCACAAAAAATTTCGGCCAAAAATCCGTACGAACCTCGTATCATCAAATATCTGTGGACTATAGTACACGTAAGACGATTAATATGGCTATATTTCAGCTCTAGGCCTATTTAAAACCTCAAAATGTAGACGTTTGCCCCTCGGGACCAAATCACGCCATTAATAAGGTCTTAACAGACCCTCACAATAAATTTTGGCAAAAAATCCATTTGAACCTCGTATCACCAAAAATCCGTGGACTAAAATACACGTAAAACGGCAAATATGTCCATATTCCCGGTCTGGGCCTATTTTGAACCTCAAAATGAAGACGTTTGCCCCTCGAGACTAACTCACGCCATTAATAATGTCTTAATGGACCCTCACAAAAATTTTCTACCAAAAATCTGTCTGGAACTCGTATTAATAAAAATCCGTGGACTATTGTACACGTACAATAGCAAATATGGCCATGTTCCCGCTATGGGCCTAGTTTGAACCTCAAAATGCAGATGATTGCTCCTCAGGACAACCTCACACCATTAATAAGGTCTTAACGGACCCCTAAAAAAATTTCGGCAAAAATTCCATCCGGACCTCGTATCACCAAAAATCTCTGGATAATAGTACACGTAAAACGGCAAATATGGTCATATACCCGCTTTAGGCCTATTTTAAACCTCAAAATGCAGACGTTTTTCCCTCGAAAAAAACTCACGCCATTAATAAGGGCTTAACGAAACCCCACAAAAAATTTCAGCCAAAAATTCTTCTGAACCTCGTATCATCAAAAATCCGTGGACTATAGCACATGTAAAACGGCAAATATGGCCATATTCCCGATCTGGACCTATTTTGAACCTCAAAGTGCAGACGTTTGCCCCTTAGGACAAACTCACGCCATTAATAAGGTCTTAACGGACCCCCATAAAAACTTTCTGAAAAAATCCGTTCGGACCTTGTATCACAAAAAATCTATGGATTATAGTACACGTAAAACGGCAAATATGGCCATATTCCCGCTCTGGGCCTATTTTCAGCCTCAAAATGCAGACATTTTCCCCTCGGGACAAACTCTCAACATTAATAAGGTTTTAATGGACCCAAATTAAAAATTTTGGCCAAAAATTTATCCGAATCTTGTATCCCAAAAAATTCTTAGACTATAGTACACGTAAAACGAAAAATATGGCCATATTCCCGCTCTAGGCCTATTTTGAACCTCAAAATGCAGTTGGTTGCCCCTCGGAACCAACATACGTCATTAATACGGTCTTAACGGACCAACACAAAAACATTCAGCCAAAAATCTATCCTGACCTCGTATCACCAAAAATCCGTGGACTATAGTACACGTAAAACGACAAATATGGTCATATTCTCGCTCTAGGCCTATTTTGAGCCTCAAAATGCAGACGTTGGCCCAATAGGCCAACTCAAGCCATTAAAAAGGTCTTAACGGACCCCCACAAAAACTTTTGGAAAAAATCCATCCAGACCTCGTATCACCAAAAATTCGGGGACTATAGTACACGTAAAATGTCACATATGATCGTAATCCCGCTCTGGGCCTATTTTGAAACTCAAAATGCAGACGTTTGCCTCTCGGAACCAACTCACCCCATTATTAAGGTCTTAACGGACCCCCATAAAAAGGTTCTGCCAAATATCCGTCCGGACCTCCTATCACAAAAAATCCGTGGACTATAGTACACGGTAAACGGCAAATATGACTATATTCCCGCTCTGGGCCTATTTTGGACCTTAAAATGAACACGTTTGCCCCTCGGGACCAACTCACACCATGAATAAGGTCACAATGGATCCCCATAAAAAGTTTTGGCCAAAACTTCATCAGTACCTCCTATCACCAAAAACTCGTGAACTATAGAGCACTGAAAACGGCAAATATGGCCATAATCCCGCTATGAGACTATTTTGAACCTCAAAATGCAGACGTTTGCCCTCGGGACAACCTGACGCCATTACTAAGGTCTTAAAGGACCACCACAAAAAATTTTGGCCAAAAATCAATCCGGATCTCCTATCACAAAAAATCCGTGGACTATAGTACAAGAAAAATGGCAAATATGGCCATATTCCCGCTCTGGGCCTATTTTGAACCTCAAAATGTAGACGTTTTCCCCTCGGGACCAACTCACGCCATTAATAAGGTCTTAACGGACCACCATAAAAATTTTCGGTAAAAAATCCATCCGGACCTCCTATCACCAAAAATATGTGGACTATAGTACACGAAATACGAAAAATATGGCCATTTTCCAGCTCTGGGACTATTTTGAATCTCAAAATACAGACGTTTTCCCCTCGAGACCAACTCCCGCCATAAATAAAGTCTTAACGGACCCCCACAAAAAATTTGGGCCATAAATCCATCCGGACCTCCTATCACCAAAAATGCGTGGACTATAGTACACGTAAAATGGCAAATATGGCCATATTCCAGCTCTCGGCATATTTCGAACCTCAAAATGCAGACGTTTGCCCCACGGGATAAACTCATGCCACTAATAAGGTATTAGCGAACCCCCATAAAAAAATTTGGTCAAATATCCGTCCGGACCTCCTATCACAAAAAATCTATTGACTATAGTACACGAAAAACAACAAATACGGCCATATTCCCGCTCTGGGCCTATTTTGAACCTCAAAATGCAGACGTTTGCCCCTCGGGACAAACTCACGCCACTAATAAGGTCTTAACGGACCCCCACAAAAAATATCGGCCAAAAATCCGTCATGAAAAATGGCAAATATGGTCATATTCCCGCTCTACTCCTATTTTGAACCTAAAATAGCCAATGTTTGCCCCTCGGGACCAACTCACGCCATTAATAAGGTCTTAATGGACCCCGTCAAAAATATTTTGAAAAAAAATTCATCCGTATCTACTATTTTAAAAAATCCGTGGACTATAGTACACGGAAAATGACAAATATGGCCATATTCCCGCTCTGGCCCTATTTTGAACCCTTAAATGCAGAAGTTTTCCCCTCGGGACCAACTCACGCCGTTAATAAGGTCTTAACGGACCCCCACAAAATTTTTTGGCCAAAACTCCATCTGGACTTCCTATCACCCAAAATCCGTGGACTATAGTACACGAAAAACGGCTAATATGGCCATATTCCCGTTCTGGGCCTATTTTAAACCTCAAAATACAGACGTTTGTCCCTTGGGACCAACTAACGCCATTAATAAGGCCTTAACAGACTCCCACAAAAGTCTTTATCCAAAAATCTGTCCGGACCTCTTATCACAAAAATCCATGGACTATAGTACACGTAAAACGATAAATATGGCCATATTCTCGCTCTGGGCCTATTTTGAACCTCAAAATGCAGACGTTATCACCTCGGGACCAACTCACGCCATTAATAAGGTATTAACGGACCGCTACAAAAACTTTTGGCCAAAAATCCGTTTGAACCTCCTATCACCAAAAATCTGTAGACTATAGTACACGTAAAATGGCACATATATGGTCATATTCCCGCTCTTGATCTATTTTGAACCTCAAAATACAGACGTTTGCGCCTCGAGACCAACTCCCGCCATACATAAAGTCTTAACGGACCCCCACAAAAAATTTGGGCCATAAATCCACCCGGACCTCCTATCACCAAAAATGCGTGGACTATAGTACACGTAAAATGGCAAATATAGCCATATTCAAGCTCTGGGCCTTTTTTGAACCTCAAAATACAGACGTTTTCTCCTCGGGACCAACTCACACCACTAATAAGGTCTTAACGGACCCCCACTAATTATTTCAGCCAAAATTCCATCCGGACCTCCTATCACCAATGATCTGCGAACTATTGTACACGTAAAACGGCAAATATGGCCATATTCCCGCTCTGAGCCTATTTTGAACCTCAAAATGCAGACGTTTCCCCTTCGGGACCAACTCACACCATGAATAAAGTCTTAACGGACCCCTAAAAAAACATTTGGCCAAACATCCGTCAGGACCTCCTATGACAAAAAATATGTGTACTATATAGTACACGGTAAAAGCCAAATATGGCCATATTCCCGCTCTGGTCATATTTTGGACCTCAAGATGAAGACGTTTGCCCCTCGGGACAACCTCACGCCATGAATAAGATCACAACGGATCCCCACAAAAAATTTCAGCCAAAAATCTGTCAGTACCTCCTATCACAAAAAACTCGTGAACTATAGAGCACTGAGAACATCAAATATGTCCATATTCCCGCTCTGAGCCTATTTTGAACCTCAAAATGCAGACATTTGCCCTCGGGACAACCTCACGCCATTAATAAGGTATTAACGGACTACCACAAAAACTTTTGGCCAAAAATCAATCCGGACCTCCTATCACAAAAAATCTGCAGACTATAGTACGCGGAAAATGGCAAATATGGCCATATTCCCGCTTTGGGCCTATTTTGAACCTCAAAATGTTGACGTTTGCCCCTCGGGACCAACTCACGCTATTAATAAGGTCTTAACGGACCTCCAAATTTTTTTTGACAAAACATCCATCTGGACCTCCTATCAACAAAAATCTGTGGACTATAGTACACGGAAAACGGATAATATGGCCATATTCCCGCTCTGGACCGATTTTGAATCTCAAAATGCAGACGTTTTCCCTTCGGGACCAACTCACACCATTAATAAGGTCTTAACTGACCCCACAAAAAATTTCGGCCAAAAATCCATCCGAACCACCAATAATAAAAAATCCGTAGACTATAGTACATGGAAAATAGCAAATACGGCTATATTCCCGCTCTGGGCCTATTTTGAGCCTCAAAATGCAGACGTTTGCCCCTCAGGACCAACTCACGCCATTAAAAAGGTCTTAAGGGACCCTCACAAAAAATTTCAGCCAAAAATCTATCCGGACCTCCTATCACTAAAGATCCGTGGACTATAGTACACCAAAAATGACAAATATGACCATATAACTGCTCTTGGCCTATTTTGACCATCAAATTGCAGACGTTATCCCCTCGGGACCAACTCACGCCATTAATAAGGTCTTAACGGACCACCACAAAAAGTTTTGGCAAAAAATCCGGTCGGACCTCTTATCACCAAAAAGTTGTGGACTATAGTACACGAAAAATGATAAATATGGAAAAATTTCCGCTCTGGGCCTATTTTGAACCTCAAAATGCAGACGTTTGCCCCTCGGGATCAACTCACGCCATTAATAAGGTCATACCGGATCCCCACAAAAATTTTCGGCCAAATATCCGTCTCGACCTCCTATCATAAAAAAACTATAGATATAGTACACGGAAAACGGCAAATATGGCCATATTCCCGCTCTGGGCCTATTTTGAACCTCAAAATGCACACGTTTGGCCCTCGGGACTAACTCACGCCATTAAAAAGGTCTTAACGGACCCCCACAAAACATTTCGGCCAAAAATCCGTTCGGACCTCGTATCACCAAAACTCTGAGGACTATAGTACACGGAAAATGGTAAATATGGCCATATTCCCGCTCTGAGCCTATTTTGAACCTCAAAATGCAGACGTTTTCCCCTCGGGACAAACTCACGCCATTAATAAGGTCTTCACGGATCCCCAAAAAAAAGTTTGGCCAAATATCCGTCTGGACCTCCTATCACAAAAAATATGTGGACTATAGTACACGGAAAACGGCAAATATGGCCATATTCTCGCTCTGGGCCTATTTTGACCCTAAAAATGCAGACGTTTGCCCCTTGGGACCAACTCACGCCATTAATAAGGTCTTAGCGGACCCCCATAAAAACTTTCGGCCAAAAATCTGTCCGGACCTCCTATCACCAAAAATCCGTGGACTATAATAGTACACGAAAAATGGTAAATATGGCCATATTCCCGCTCTGGGCCTTTTTGGAACCTAAAAATGCAGACGTTTGCCCCTCGAGACCACACCATTAATAAGATCTTAACGGATCCACACAAAAAGTTTCGGCCAAAAATCTGGCTGGACCTCCTATCACAAAAAATCTGTGGACTATAGTACACGGAAAACCTCAAATATGGCCATATTCCTGCTCTGGTCCAATTTTGAACCTCAAAAAATGCAGTTTGCCCCTTGGGACAACTCACGCCATTAATAAGGTCTTACTGGACCCCCACAAAAAATTAGGCATAAAATCCGTCTGGACCTCCTATCACCAAAAAATTGTGGACTATAGTACTCGAAAAATGGTAAATATGGATATATTCCAACACTAGGCCTATTTTGAACCTCAAAATGCAGACGTTTACCCCTCGGGACAGACTCACGCCATTAATTAAGTCTTAACGGATTCCCACAAAAATTTTAGGCCAAAAATCCATCCAGCCCTCCTATCACAAAAAATCTGTGAACTACAGTACACGAAAAATGGCAAATATAGCCATATTCCCGCTCTGGGCCTATTTTGAACCACTAAATGCAAACATTTGTCCCTCGGGACCAACTCACGCCATTAATAAGGACTTAACGAACCCCCACAAAAATGTTTGGCAAAAAATCCATCCAGACCAACTATCACAAAAAATCCGCGGACTATAATATTACACGAAAAATGGAAAATATGGCCATATTCCCACTCTAGGCATATTTTGTACCTTAAAATGCAGACGTTTGCCCCTAGAGAACAACTCACACCACTAATAAGGTCTTAACTTACCCCTAAAAAATATTTCGGCAAAAAATCCATCCGGACTTTCTATCACAAAAAATCCGTTGACTATAGTACACAGAAAATGGCAAATATGACAATATTCCCGATCTAGGCCTATTTTGAACCTCGAAATGTAGACGTTTGCCCCTCGGGACCAACTCACGCCATTAATAAGGTCTTATGGGACCCCCACAAAAATGTTCGGCCAAAAATCTGTCCGGACCTTCTATCACCTAAAATCCATAGACTATAGTACACGTAATATGACTAATATGGCCATATTCCGGCTCTGGGCCTATTTTGCACCTCAAAATGCAGACGTTTAACCCTCAGGACAAACTCACGCCATTAATAAGGTCTTAACGGACCCCCACAAAAACTTTTGGCAAAAAATCCATTCGCACCTCTTATCATCAAAAATCCGTGGATTATAGTAGACGAAAAATGGCAAATATGGTCATATTCCCGCTCTAGGCCTATTTTAAATCTCAAAATGCAGACGTTTGTCCCTCGGGACCAACTCACGCCATGAATAAAGTCTTAACGGACACACACAAATTTTTAGCCAAAAATCCATCCGAACCTCCTATCACAAAAAATCCGTGGACTATAATAGTACACGAAAAATGGCAAATATGGCCATATTCCCGCTCTGGGCCTATTTTGACCCTCGAAATGCATACATTTTCCCCTCGGGACAACCCCACGCCATTAATAAGGTCTTAACGGACCCCCACAAAACTTCTTGGCCAAAAATTCGTTAGGACCTCCTATCACCAAAAACCCATGGACTATAGTACATGGCAAAACGGCAAATATGGCCATATTCCATCTCTGGGCCTATTTTGAACCTCAAAATGCAGATGTTTTCCCCTTGGGACCAACTCACATCATTAATAAGTTCTTACCTGACCCCCACAAAAACTTTCGGCCAAAACTCCGTGGACTATAGTACACAGAAAACGGCAAATATGGCCATATTCCCGATGTGGGCCTATTTTGAACCTCAAAATGCAGACGTTTGCTCGTCGGGACCAACTCACGCAATTAATAAGGTCTTAACGGACCTCTACAAAAAATTTTGGCCAAAAATCTGTGGACTATAGTACATGGAAAACGGCAAATATGGCTATATTCCCGCTCTGAGCCTATTTTAAACCTCAAAATGCAGATGTTTGCCCCTCGGGACCAATTCACGCCATTAATAAAGTCTTAAAGGACCTCACAAAAAATTTCGACAAAAAATCCTTGCGGACCTCCTATCGCCAAAAATTTTTGGACTATAGTACACGAAAAATGGCAAATATGTACATATTCCCGCTCTGATCCTATTTTCAAACTCAAAATGCAGACGTTTGCCCCTCGGAACCAACTCACGCCATTCATAAAGTATTAACGGACCCCCACAAATTATTTCGGCAAAAAATCCGTCCGGACCTCCTATCATCAAAAATCCGTGGCCTATAGTACTTGGAATACGACAAATACGGCCATATTTCCGCTCTAGGCCTATTTTGAACCTCAAAATGCAGACTTTTGCCCCACGGGACCAACTCACGCCATTAAGAAGGTCTTAACGGACCCCCACAAAAAATTTTGACCAAAATTCGTCCGGACCTCTTATCACAAAAAATATGTGGACTATAGTACATGGAAAACGGCAAATATGGCCATATTCCCGCTCTGGGTCTAATTTGAACCTCAAAATGCAGATGTTTGCCCCTTGGGACAAACTCACGCCATTAATAAGGTCTTAACGGAACCCCACAAAATATTTGAGCAAAAACTCCGTCCGAACCTCCTGTAACCAAAAATCTGTGGGCTATAGTACACGGAAAACGACAAATATGGCCATATTCCCGCTTTGGGCCTAGTTAGAAGCTCAAAATGTAGACGTTTGCCACTCGAAACACACTCACGCCATTAATATGGTCTTAACAGACCCCCACATAAAATTTTGGCATAAAATCCATGCGGACCTCTTATCACCAAAAATCTGTGGACCTAGGTACACGGAAAACGGCAAATATGGCCATATTCCCACTCTGAGCCTATTTAGAACCTCAAAATGCAGACGTTTTCCCCTCGGGATCAACTCACGCCATTAATAAAGCCTTAACGGACCCCAATAAAAAAGTTTGGCCAAAAATCCGTACGGACCTCCTATCATCAAAAATCCGTGGCGTATAGTACTTGGAAAATGACAAATATGGCCATATATCTGTTCAGGGCATATTTTGAACCTCAAAATGCAGATGTTGTCCCCACAGGACCAACTCACGCCATTAATAAGGTCTTAACGGATCCCCACAAAAAGTTTCGGCCAAAAATCAGTGCGGACATCCTATCACCAAAAATTCGTAGACTATAGAACACGGAAAACGGCAAATATGGCCATATTCCCGCTCTGGGTATATTTTGAACCTCAAAATGCAGACGTTTGCCCCTCGGGACCAACTCACACCATTATTAAGGTCTTAACAACCTCCATAAAAAATTTCTGCAAAAAACCGTCCGGACCTCTTATAAGATATAAACTGTGGACTATAGTACACGGAAAATGGAAAATATGGCCATTTTCCCGCTATGGGACTATTTTAAACCTCAAAATGCAGATGTTTGCCCCACGGGACCTACTCACGCCATTAATATGGTCTTAACGGACCCCCACAAAGAGTTTAGACCTAAAATCCGTCCGGACCTCCTATTACAAAAAATTCGTGGATCGTAACACCATTAATAAGATCTTAACGAATATCCACAAAAAATTTCAGCAAAAAATTCATCCAGACCTCCTATCACAAAAAATTCGTGGACTATAGTACACGGAAAACAGCAAATATGGCCATCTTCTCGTTCTGGGTCTATTTTGAACCTCAAAATGCAGACGTTTGCCCCTCGGGACCAACTCACGCCATTTATTAGGTCTTAACGGACCCCCATAAAAACTTTCGACCAAAAATCCGTCCGGACCTCCTATCACCAAAAATCTGGGGCTATAGTACACGGAAAAGGACAAATATGGCCATATTCCCGCTCTAAGTCTATTTTAAAATTCAAAATGCAGACGTTTCCCCCTCAGGACACACTCACGTCATAAATGGACCAACTCAAGCCATATAAATGGTCTTAACAGGCCCCCACAAAACATTTTGGCCAAAAATCCATCTGGACCTCCTATCATCAAAAATTCGTGGACTATAGTACTTGAAAAATGACAAATATGGCCATATTTCCGCTCTGGGCCAATTTTGAACCTCAAAATGCAGACGTTTGCCCCACGGGACCAACTCACCCATTAATAAGGTCTTAACGGACTCCCACAAAAAATTTTGACCAAAAATCCGTCCGGACCTCCTATCACCAAAAATCCGTGGACTATAGTACACGAAAAACTGCAAATATAGCCATATTCTCGCTCTGGGTCTATTTAGAACCTCAAAATGCAGACATTTGCACCTCGGGACAAACTCATGCCATTAATAAGGTCTTAACGAACCCCCACAAAAAATTTCGATAAAAAATCCGTCCAGACCTCTTATCACAAAAAATTCGTGGACTATAGTACACGGAAAACAGCAAATATGGCCATATTCCCGCTCTGGGTCTATTTTGAACCTCAAAATGCAGACGTTTTCCCCTCGAGACCAACTCACGCCATTAATAAGGTCTTAACGGACCCCCACAAATAATTTCTGCCAAAAAACCGTTCGGACCTCCTATCACAAAAAATATGTGGGCTATAGTACACGGAAAACGGCAAATATGGTCACATTCCCGCTCTGGGCGTATTTAGAACCTCAAATGCAGACGTTTGTCCCTCGGAACACACTAACGCCATTAATATGGTCTTAACAAACCCGCACATAAAATTTTGGCAAAAAATCAATGCGGACTATAGTACTTGGAAAACGACAAATATGGTCATATTTCCGCTCTGGGCCAATTTTGAATCTCAAAATGCGGACGTTTGCCCGAAGGGACCAACTCACGCCATTAATAAGGTATTAACGGACCCAACAAAAAATTTAAGCCAAAAATCCATCCAGACCTGCTATCACTAAAAATTTGTTGACTATAGTACATGGAAAACGGCAAATATGGCCATATTTCAGATCTGGGACTATTTTGAACCTGAAAATGCAGACGTTTTCCCATCGGAACCAATTCATGCCATTAATAAGGTCTTAATGGACCCCCACAAAAAGTTTTGGCGAGAAATCCATCCACACCTCCTATCACACAAAATCCACGGACTATAGTACACGAAAAATGGCAAATATGGCAATATTCCAGCTCTGGCCTATTTTGAACCTCAAAATGCAGACCTTTGCCCCTCGGGACCAAGTCACGCCATTAATAAGGTCTTAACGGACCCCAAAAAAAATTTCTGCCAAAAATACGTCCAGACCTCTTATCACTTAAATTCCGTGGACTATAGTACACGAAAAACGGCAAATATGGTCATATTCCCTCTCTGGGCCTATTTTGAACCTCAAAATGCATACGTTTTCCCCTCGGGACAAACTCACGCCATTAATAAGGTCTTAACGGACCCCCACACAAAATTTTGGCAAAGAATCGGTCCGGACCTATTATCACTAAAAATCCGTAGACTATAGTACACGGAAAATGAAAAATATGCCCATATTCCCGGTCTGGGCCTATTTTGAACCTCAAAATGCAGACGTTTTTGCCCCTCGGGAAAAACTCACGCCATTAATCAGGTCTTAAGGGACCCCCACAAAAGATTTCAACAAAAAATCCGTTCGTACCTCCTATCACTGAAAAATCTGTGCAGTATAGTACACGTAAAACGGCAAATATGGCCATATTCTCGCTCTGGGCCTATTTTAAACCTCAAAATGCAGACGTTTTCCCGTCGGGACAAACTCACGCCATTAATAAGGTCTTAACGGACCCCCCACAAAAGCTTTTGGCCAAAAATCTGTCTAGACTTCCTATCACAAAAAATCCGTGGACTATAGTACACGAAAACCAGAAAATATGGCACTATTCTCGCTCTGGGCCTATTTTGAACCTCAAAATGCAGACCTTTGCCCCTCGAACCAACTCACGCCATTAATAAGGTCTTAACTGACCCCCATAAAAAATTTCACCAAAAAATCCGTACGGACCTCCTATCACTAAAAACCAATGGCCTATAGTACATGGGAAACGGTAAATATGGCGATATTCCCGTTTTGGGCCTAATTTGAACCTCAAAATGCAGACGTTTGCACCTCGGGACCAACTCACGCCATTAATAAGGTCTTAACGGACCCCACAAAATTTTTTTCTCGAAAGTCTTTCCGGACCTCCTATCATAAAAAAATCTGTGGACTATAGTACACGGAAAATGGAAAATATGGCCATATTCCCGGTCTGGATCTATTTTAAAACTCAAAATGGAGACGTTTGACCCTCGGGACCAACTGACGCATTTAATAAGGTCTTAACAGACCCCCACAAAAGATTTCGGCCAAAAATACGTCCGGACCTCCTATCATCAAAATTCTGTGGACTATAGTACACGAAAACGACAATATATGGCCATATTACTGCTTGGGGCCTATTTTGTACCTCAAAATACAGACATTTGCCCCTCGTGACCAACTCACGCCATTAATAAGGTCTTAACTGACCCCCATAAAAAATTTCGCCAAAAAATCCGTACGGACCTCCTATCACTAAAAACCAATGGCCTATAGTACACGGGAAACGGTAAATGTGGCGATATTCCCGTTTTGGGCCTAATTTGAACCTCAAAATGCAGACGTTTGCACCTCGGGACCAACTCACGCCATTAATAAGGTCTTAACGGACCCCACAAAAGTTTTTTCTCGAAAGTCTTTCCGGACCTCCTATCATAAAAAATCTGTGGACTATAGTACACGGAAAATGGAAAATATGGCCATATTCCCGGTCTGGATCTATTTTAAAACTCAAAATGCAGACGTTTGACCCTCGGGACCAACTGACGCATTTAATAAGGTCTTAACAGACCCCCACAAAAGATTTCGGCCAAAAATACGTTCGGACCTCCTATCATCAAAATTCTGTGGACTATAGTACACGAAAACGACAATATATGGCCATATTACTGCTTTGGGCCTATTTTGTACCTCAAAATGCAGACATTTGCCCCTCGTGACCAACTCACGCCATTAATAAGGTCTTAACTGACCCCCATAAAAAATTTCGCCCAAAAATCCGTACGGACCTCCTATCACTAAAAATATGTGGCCTATAGTACACGGGAAACGGTAAATGTGGCGATATTCCCGTTTTGGGCCTAATTTGAACCTCAAAATGCAGACGTTTGCACCTCGGGACCAACTCACGCCATTAATAAGGTCTTAACGGACCCTACAAAAAATTTCACCCGAAAGTCTTTTCGGACCTCCTATCATAAAAAATTTGTGGACTATAGTACATGGAAAATGGAAAATATGGCCATATTCCCGGTTTGGGTCTATTTTAAAACTCAAAATGCAGACTTTTGACCCTCGGGACCAACTGACGCATTTAATAAGGTCTTAACAGACCCCCACAAAAGATTTCGGCCAAAAATACGTCCGGACCTCCTATCATCAAAATTCTGTGGACTATAGTACACGAAAAACGACAATATATGGCCATATTACTGCTTTGGGCCTATTTTGTACCTCAAAATGCAGACATTTGCCCCTCGTGACCAACGAACGCCATTAATAAGTTCTTAACGGAACCCCACAAAAGATTTCGGTCAAAAATCCGTCGGGACCTCCTATCACAAAAAATGCGTGGACTAAGGTACATGGAAAGCGGAAAAATTTGCCATATTCCTGCTCTGGGCCTATTTTGAACCTCAAAATGCAGACTTTTGCCTGTCGTGACCAACTCACGCCATTAATAAGGTCTTAACGGACCCCCACAAAAAATTTCGGCAAAAAATCCATCCGAACCTTCTATCACCATAAATCTGTCGACTATAGTACATGGAAAACGGTAAATATGGCCATTTTCCTGTTCTGGAACTATTTTGAACCTCAAAATGCAGACGTTTGACCCTCGGGACCAACTCACGCCATTAATAAGGTCTTAACGGACCCCCACAAAAAGTTTAGGTCAAAAATCCGTCCGTACCTTCTATCACAAAAAATTCTGTGGACTATAGTACACGGAAAACGGCAAATATGGCCATATTCCCGCTCTGAACCTATTTTGAACCTCAAAATGCAGACGTTTTCCCCTCGGGACCAACTCACGCCATTAATAAGGTCTTAACGGACCCCCACAAAAATGTTTTGCCAAAAATCCATCCGGACCTTCTATCACAAAAAATCAATGGACTATAGTACACGAAAAATGACAAATATGGCAATATTCCCGCTCTTGGCCTATTTTGAACATCAATATGCAGACGTTTTCCTTCTAGACCAACTCACGCCATTAATAAGGTCTTAACGGATCCCCACAAAAAATTATTTCAAAAATCAGTCAAGACCTCCTATCAAAAAAAATCCGTGAACTATAGTACATAGAAAACGACAAATATGGTCATATTCCCGCTCTAGGCCTATTTTGAAACTCAAAATGGGGACGTTTTCCCCTCAGGACTAACTCACGCCATTAATAAGGTCTTAACGGACCTCCACAAAAAGTTTCCGCCAAAAATCCATCCAGACCTCCTATCACAAAAAATTCGTGGACTGTACACGGAAAATGGCAATTTTGGCCATATTCCCGCTCTGGGCCTATTTTGAACCTCAAAATGCAGACGTTTGCTCCTCGGGACCAGCTTACACCATTAATAAGGTCTTAACGGACCCCCACAAAAAATTTTGGCCAAACATTCGTCCGGACCTTCTATCACCAAAAATCCGTTGACTATAGTACACGGAAAACGTCAAATATGGCCATATTCTCGCTCTAGGCCTATTTTGAAACTCAAAATGCAAACATTTGCCCCTCGGGACCAACTCTCGCCATTAATAAGGTCTTAACGAACCACCACAAATAGTTTCAGCCAAAAATCCATCAAAACCTACTATCACCAGAAATCTGTGGACTATAATACACGGAAAATGGCAATTATGGCCATATTCCCGCTCTGGGCCTATTTTGAACCTCAAAATTCTGACGTTTGCACCTCGGAACCAACTCACGCCATTATTAATATTTTAACGGACCCCCACAAAAAATATCAGCCAAAGATTCGTCCGGGCCTCCTATCACAAAAAATCAGTGGACTATAGTACACGGAAAACACCAAATATGGTCATATTGCCGCTCTGGGCCTATTTTGAACCTCAAAATGCAGACGTTTGCCCCTCGGGACCAACTCACGCCATTAATAAAGTCATAACGGACCCCCACAAAAAATTTTGGCAAAAAATCCTTCTGGACTTCCTATCACAAAAAATCTGTGGACTATAGTACACGAAAAACCACAAATATGGTCATATTCCCGCTCTGAGACTATT
This sequence comes from Solanum appendiculatum, assembly GCA_018342035.1. Lineage (NCBI taxonomy): Eukaryota > Viridiplantae > Streptophyta > Magnoliopsida > Solanales > Solanaceae > Solanum > Solanum appendiculatum. The sequence continues at coordinate 78,220 of JAGDQO010000043.1, read as the reverse complement.
TTGAACCTCAAAATGCAGACGTTTGTCCCTCGGGACCAACTCACACCATTAATAAGGTCTTAACGGACACCCACAAAAAACATCGGCAAAAAATCCACCCTGACATCCTATCACCAAAAATCAGTGGACTATAGTACATGGAAAACGGCAAATATGGCCATATTCCCGCTCTGGGCCTATTTTGAACCTCAAAATGCAAACGTTTGTCCCTCGGAAATAACTCACGCCATTAATAAGATTATAACAGACCCCCACCAAAAATATCAGCCAAAGATCCGTCCGGACCTCCTATCACAAAAAATATGTGGACTGTAGTACACTGAAAACGGCAAATATGGACATATTTCCGATCTGGGCCTATTTTGAACCTCAAAATGCAGACGCTTTACCCTCGGAACTAACTCATGCCTTTAATATGGTCTTAATGGACCCCCACAAGAACTTTTTGCCAAAAATTCGTCCGCACCTACTATCACACAAAATCCGTGGACTATACTACACGGAAAACGGCAAATATGGCAATATTCCCGCTCTGAGCCTTTTTTGAACCTCAAAAGGCATACGTTTACCCCTCAGCACCAACTCACGCCATTAATAAGGTCTTAACGGACCCCCACAAAAATTTTGGCAAAAAATCCGTGCGGACCTCCTATCACAAAAAATTTATGGACAATAGTACCCGGAAAAAGGCAAATATTGCCATATCCCGCTCTGGGCCTATTTTGAACCACAAAATGCAGACGTTTGCCCGTCGGGATTAACTCACGCCATTAATAAGGTCTTAACAGACCCCACACAAAATTTTAACAAATATTCGTCCGGACCTCTAATCACAAAAAATCCGTGGACTATATATAGTACACGGAAAACGGCAAATATGGCCGTATTTTCACACTGTGCCTATTTTGAACCTAAAAATGCAGACGTTTGACCCTCGGATCCAACTCACGCCATTAATAAGGTCTTAACGGACCCCCACAAAAAAGTTTTGCCAAAAATCCGTCCGGACCTCCTATCACAAAAAATCAGTGGACTATAGTACACGGAAACCGGCAAATATGGCCATATTCCTGCTCTGGACTATTTTGAACCTCAAAATGCAGATGTTTTCCCCGTGGGACAAACTCACGCCATTAATAAGGTCTTAACAGACCCTCTCAAAAAAATTCGGCCAAAAATCCATCTGAACCTCCTATCACCAAAAATCTGTAGACTATAGTACACGAAAAACGGCGTGTATTGCCATATTCCCGCTCTGGGCCTATTTTGAACCTCAAAATGCAGATATTTGCCTCTCGGGACCAACTCACACCATTAATAAGGTCTTAACAGATTCCCACTAAAAATATTGGCCAAAAATCCATCCAGACCTACTATCACCAAAAATCCGTGAACTATATAGTACATAGAAAATGGCAAATATGGTCATATTCATGCTCTGGCCCTATTTTGAACCTCAAAATATAGATGTTCGCCCCTCGGAACCAACTCACGCCATTAATAGGATCTTAACGGACCCCCATAAAAAATATCAGCTAAAAATCCATCCGGACCTCCTATCAATAAAAATTCGTGGACTATAGTGCACGGAAAACAGCAAATATGGCCTTATTCCCGCTCTGGCCTATCTTGAACCTCAAAATGCAGACGTTTGCCGCTCGGGACCAACTCACGCCATTAATAAGGTCTTAACGGACCTCCACAAATACATTCGGCTAAAAATCAGCCCGGACCTCCTGTCACCAAAAATCAGTGGACTATAGTACACGGAAAATGGCAAATATGGCGATATTTCCTCTCTGGGTCTATTTTGAACCTTAATATGCAGACATTTGCCACTTGGGACCAACTCACGCCATGAATAACGTCTTAACGGACCCCCACAAAAAAGTTTGGCAAAAAATCCTTCTGGACCTCCTATCACAAAAAATCTGTGCATTTTCCTGATCTAGGCCTATTTTGAACCTCAAAATGCAAACGTTATCCCCTTGGAACCAACTCACGCTATTAATAAGGTCTTAATGGACGCCCACAAAAAATTTAGGCAAAATATCCTTCCGGACCTCCAATTACAAAAAATCCGTGGACTATAGTACATGAAAAACGACAAATATGGCTCAACGCCTATTTTGAACCTCAAAATGCAGACGTTTTCCCCTCGGGATCAATTCACGCCATTAATAAGGTCTTAACGGACCCTCACAAAATATTTCGGCCAAATATCCGTCCGGACCTCCTATCACAAAAAATCCGTGGACTATAGTACACGGAAAATTGCAAATATGGCTATATTCTCGCTTTGGGCCTGTATTGAACCATAAAATGCAGATGTTTGTTCCTTGGGACGACCTCACGCCATTTATAAGGTCTAAACGGACCCCCACAAAAGATTTCGGCCAAAAATCCATCCGAACCTCCTGTTACCAAAAATCCATGGACTATAGTACACGAAAAACGGCAAATATGGCCATATTCCTGCTCTGGGCCTATTTTGAAACTCAAAATGACGGCGTTTGCCCGTCGGGACCAACTTACGCAATTAATAAGGTCTTAACGGACCCCCACAAAAGATTTCAGCAAAAAATACGTCCGGACCTCCTATCACCAAAAATCCGTGGACTATAGTACACGGAAAACGGCAAATATGGAAATATTCCCGCTCTGGGCCTATTTTGATCCTCAAAATGCAGACGTTTACCACTCGGGACCAACTCATGCCATTAATAAGGTCTAAACGGACCCCCACAAAAGATTTCGGCAAAAAATCCGTACGGACCTCCTATCACCAAAAATCCGTGGACTATAGTACACAGAAAATTGCAAATATGGCCATATTCCCGCTTTGGGACTATATTGAACCTTAAAATGCAGACGTTTGCTCCTTGGGACCAACTCACGACATTAATAAGGTCTAAACGGACCCCCACAAAAGATTTCGGCAAACAATACGTCCGGACCTCCTATCACCAAAATTCCGTGGACTATAGTACACGAAAAATGGCAAATATGGCCATATTCCCACTCTGAGCCTATTTTGAACCTCAAAATGAAGACGTATGCCCCTCGGGATCAACTCACGCCATTAATAGGATCTTAACGGACCCCCATAAAAATATCAGCTAAAAATCCGTCCGGACCTCCTATCAATAAAAATTCGTGGACTATCAGTACACAAAAATGGCAAATATAGTCATATTCCCGCTCTAGGCCTATTTTGAACCTCAAAATACAGACGTTTTCCCCTCTGGACGAATTCACGCTATTAATAAGGTCTTAACAGACCCTTACAAAAGATTTCGGCCAAAAATTTGTCCGGACCTCCTATCACCAAAAATCTGTGGACTATAGTACAAGGAAAATTTTAAATATGGCTATATTCCCACTTTGGGCCTGTATTAAACCTTAAAATGCAGATGTTTGCTCCTTGGGACAAACTCACGCCATTAATAAGGTCTAAACGGACCCCCACAAAATATTTTGGCAAAAATACATCTGGACCTCCTATCACTAAAAATCCGTGGACTATAGTACACAGAAAATGGCAAATATGGCCATATTCCCGCTCTGAGCCTATTTTGAACCTCAAAATGAAGACGTTTGCTCCTCTGGACTAATTCACGCCATTAATAAGTTCTTAACGGACCCTTACAAAAGATTTCGGCCAAATATCCGTTCGGACCTCCTATCACCAAAAATCCGTGGACAATAGTAAACGGAAAATTGCAAATATGGCTATATTCCCCCTTTGGGGCTGTATTGAACCTTAAAATGCAGATGTTTGCTCCTTGGGACCAACTCACGCCATTTATAAGGTCTAAACATACCCCCACAAAAGATTTTGGCCCTCTTTAGATGACTTTACCTGGTATAAATACAATTTTATGCAGAAGGTAATGATTAGACCAGATTGTCATTTAGACTTTTGGAAAGAAAGATTTGTGAGCGGACTTCCACCGCTCTTTGCTGACAAAGTTAGAACTAAGATTCAAAACAAATATTTGCTAGATGGCAAGCTCTATTATCTAGCTTTGATTTTCAAATTGATTTTATAAAAGGAGAAAATAACTCTTTACCTGATTTTCTAACAAGAGAATTTTTACAGGGAAAAAATGAGGCCTTTCAAGCCTAATACTCCTTCGAAAGAAGGAAAACCTATGGCGAAACCATTCGTCTTACCTCCTTTAACACCGGCAAAAACCCCACAAAGACCGGTATTTGATAATAGATTTACTATGCTTGCGGACTATCCAAAATTGCCCGCTCCACCTCCCAATCCTACCAAATTAATACAATTAAGGCCTTTGTACAGATATTAAGTTGAAACATCAACTTAAAAAAGAAAAATCTTCTTCAAGAAGAGAATTAGGAAGTTTCTGTCAAGACTTCGGGTTTGTTTCTCTAACACCTCCTTCAAGAAAAATCAGGAAGGAGAACAAGGAAAATAAGAAAACTCATCGTAGTAAGTCTAGAAGAACTTCTGAAAAGGATTACAAAAAATCTTCCAAAAGAAGGAAAAAGCATAAAGGATTTAAGAAATCCAAAGAGGATGTATGTTGGACTTTAACCGGGAATTATTCGGTTACCTCACACACTTAGAGAAGAATGAACACCTCACACCAATTATAGAAACAAGATTAAGAACATAATATTAAAAAGCATATCAAAATATTAAAATAGTTTAATCAAAGCTTTAAATAATCAGTTCATAAATTAATATAAATTTTGTCATGCCCCAGACAGTATATGTACTTAGCTGCTCATGCTAGGTACGTATACTGCCAACATGGCTTTGATACCAATAACGGATCGGCGGTAATCCTCCGAAGTTGTATTAGTAAAATACGACAAATTTATACGGAAGAATAACAAAGAGAGTTATAAAAACTTACAAACTTTTATTTATATGAACATATGAAGAGCTACAGACGGAAGCATTAAAAACATTGAAAGCTTAGGGAATGGAGAGGTTTTCAGTATTTGGGGTAAAAATGCTGATCCCTTCTATGGTGAAAGAGTCATTCCTTTTATAGAGTAAGGAATCTCTTTTACAATGATTGATAAGACATTTCTTTTTGACTGTCGGTGGAGGGGGTCCCTTACTTTAAGTAAAGCACATGGGATTCCTTTTAGGAATAGTAAAACGTCTCTTTGAATAAAGCAATTCCGACCTTTTATCAAATTTTTTGTGAAGATTGGATATTTTAGTAACCATCTCCGGGGTTTTTAAAATTTGCTCAATTTTTTTGATTTTAATTTCTTCTTTGAGAAAATTAATATGCTGAGATAAAGAGTTTATTCGGAAAACCGTTTTCTCTCTTATAAAATTACTTTCATCTTGGGAAAGAGTTTTAACAAAAGGAAAATGTAATTCTTTTCCCAGAATGGAAGTAGTAATACCACTTAGATTAGTGACAAAAGGTTTTATCTGAGTGATAAAAGGTATTCCAAGAATAATATCTTCATTAATATCTTCAGTAATAATGAAATCATTTGTTAAACAACTATTATTGTTACAAATATGAGCTTTGGAAAGCTTATAATTAATTTTGAGCAACTCACCAGTAGCAGAATATAATTTTGAAGTACTTTTTTCCAAATACTTAGTAGGAACAATACCTTTAACAATGCAATTTCTATCAGCACCACTATCAAGTAAAGCAATTTTATTAATAACAAAATCTTTATTGACAACAATCTTAATAGGTATATGATGACTCTGAGGTCTAACAGATGTAATAACATCGATACCTGGACAAGAGGTAGTCGCGATATTAGGAGTGGGTGTGGCAGAAAGATCAATATTGAAAGGAGTATAATCTAAGTTATCCTTTTCAGGGATTTCTTCAGTTTCTTCATCGAGATTTTGTTTAGCAATCTCTTTGAGGATTTTATCAGCAATGACATCTGTTTCGACTTTCCCAAGTCTGAATTTAATGTCTTTGATTTCCTCTTTAAGAGTTTTGACTTCATGATGAAGATCAGAAATGGTAGGTTCAGCATTTCTTTCGAACCTATTCATGATTTGTTTCATGCTGAAAGGTTCAACCATAGTGCGAGCTTTGGGCTTATCCTTTTGGTTGAGAATGAGATTCTTAAGCTCTATAAGATATTTTTTTCTAGCTTCTTCATTATCAATATGTTCAATAATGTCGAAGAGAACTTCTTTAGAGTCATTGCTAAGGACTCTAATTTGAGGAATATCTTCACAAACACAGAAAGCCTCTGTGCAGTTACAGTTTTTTCCCGATTGGCTAGAATCTGAATCATAATCGACGTTGATATCTTCTTCGTCGCTATATTCAGCAGAATTATTTGAAGAATCGGATAAGGGTTCTTCAAGAATAGAAAAAAGTTTTTCTTTGGTTGCCTCGTCTATTTCAAGACTGTTGATCTTCTTCTGTTTACCAGACCTGCATTCATTAGCTCTATGGCCAGATTTTCCACAAGTCCAACATTGACAGTATTTAACAAACCAAGTGTGTCTTGGCCTAAGATACATAAAATTGAACCAAGCTGCTTTGTAATCATGCCAGTTGTAAGTTTGTGGCTTGTGTGGCATGGACAAAGATACTGGAGTGTGTAAATGATCAGTATACCATTCAAATGGAGATAAAATCCTCTTGATAGTGAATCGAGAATATCTTATAAAGTCAGGATTTTGTTCGTCCCTGTTATGTTCAATCTCAATGGATTCTGTGTCTACCAAAATAGCTTCGTAAAACTTTCTGGTCTTGTAAGAACAATCTGTATCAATAAAGTTGCCATCTGTGTAGCAAGGTTTAATGAGAGTTCCAACCTCAAGATTTTCATACTCTCTGTCTAGAGCCAATAGAGGTAACATTTGAGTTGTTACAAAGTCAAACTTCTACCAGCACCAGTGGTAAAATACTTTCTACTATCAAGGAAAATATTGTCCAAAAACTCTCCAATGATAGATATCATAACCGAAAAAACTATCATAAAAGACCTTCTTTCCCAGATCTTCAATATGAGGAAAATGCCTTTTTATCCACTTCTTCTCATGAAGGAAGCAGTATTACTGAATGGAATATTGATGGTCTAGCAGAACATCAGATTTATAATAAACTCCACGAGATGGGGATAGCTATCACAGCTTACAAAATAAGAAATTCTTCAGATAAAGAAGCTGCTTCAATGATCGTCGCAGGATTCACTGGAATGTTAAAACATTGGTGGGATAATTACGTCTCAGATGAAACTAAGAAAGTCATTTATGATACTCATGCTTCTGAGATTGTTATTAAAATGGAAGGAACTAATGAAGTTCCTACTGAAGTTATTAGAGAAGATGCTTGTGCTACTCTTCTCTATCATATAGCAAAACAGTTCTACGAATGGTGGAATATTTTTGGAGGAAAGTCCTCGAAGGAGCAGATGGCGAATAAGGAGACTGCTCCTCACCCGCCTTCTTCTTCAAAAACCCCGGAGGATGACGAAGATGAAGAAAAACTTGTTCGTAGAAACAATGACAAGGGAAAAGTCACTGGTGTGGATTTCAGTATAATCTTCGAGATTATCCATGGCTTTTTTAAGCTTTGCTTTGAGCTCTTCTTTTGAAGTCTTTTGTTTAGCAGGATTGACGACTGCTATGTTAATAGAGGGCTTCTTTGTTTCAGGATACCTCCATAACCTAAATCAGAAGCATCAGTTTCAACAATCATGAAATCTTTAGGATTTGGAATACCTAAACAAGGGAGACTTTGAACTAATTTCTTGATTGTTATAACAGCTTGAGTCTGATCAGTTCCCCAAGGGACTGGATTCTTCTTGAGCCTTTTATATAAAGGTTCGCAAACTTGTCTAACTTTAGGAATAAAATCAGCAACATAATTTAAACTTCCTAAAAACCACTGCAATTGGGTTTTATCAATAATTTCATTAGGAAATTTGGAAGAGAACTCAATGGCTCTACAGATAGGTTTATAACTACCTTGATAAAGATCATGGCCTAAGAACCTTATAGAGGTTTGAAAGAGTTTAATCTTTTTGGCACTAACAACTAAACCATTACTTTTAACAATCTTAAAGAAAGTATTAAGATGCTTAAAATGCGAATCAATATCATCAGAAAAGATAAGCACATCATCAATGTATACAATAGACATGTAGCTATAATCATTAAAAATGCTATTCATGATATTTTGAAATTCAGAAGGAGCATTTTTTAGTCCAAAGGGCATAACATTCCATTCATATTGTCCAAATGGGACATTGAAAGCAGTTTTATACTTATCTTTATTGGCGATTTGAATTTGCCAAAAACCTGATTTCATATCAAACTTACTATAAACTTTAGCCTTATAAGTTCTTTTTAATAAATCTCTTTTGTTAGGTATTGGGTACCTGATCCATTTTAAAACAGAATTAAGAGGTTTATAATTAATAACAAGTCTAGGTGCTCCTCTTTCTTTTTCAGCACTGTTGTTAACATAGAAAGCAGAGCAACTCCAAGGAGATTTAGAAAATTTAATAATTTTGTTTTTTAATAAATTATCAATTTCCTTTTTACAATAATCCATCATTTCATGATTCATTTGAATAGGTCTAGCCTTGGTAGTAATAGACTGTTCATTAAATCCCTCAACATAAGGTAATTCAACAATATGTTTTTTCCTTTCCCAAAAGGCATTAGGAAAATCAGAGCAAATTTCATCTGAACCTTTTTCCTCTCATTCTGAGAGATCTCGCATTGAAAGGGTAATTCAATACCCTGATGGTTCTATAGATCTAAAATTCCTTGAGAATTCCTTATCTAGAACTGCCTCGAATGGTGGAATATTTTTGGAGGAAATCTGCAGATATTACCACAACAATTTCACCTCAGATTTACTGAGTTCCAAAGTACTCCTGATATATCTACTCTTCCAGAGTACATCAAATTATGTAAGTTCTTTATTCAGAAAAGAATTTCTTATATTATTTCTTGGAATTTTACCAAGGTAGAAATAGACAAAATACGCTTCTTAGCTAAAGAAGTAATGATCAAAGGGTGGACTCCTAAGCCAACATGAATTAAGCCACACTAAATTTTTAACATCCTTTTGTAAAATTTCTTTAGCTGATTTACAATCAACTCTTAATAAAAATTCTTTGTTAATTAAATCATCTTGAAACTTTGTGATACATAGCACTATAGACAAGATTTCTTTTTTAACAGTTGAATAATTCTTTTGAGCAGAATTCCATATTCCAGAAGTAAAACGAACTAATTGTTCTGCATTTTGAGGTTCAAAATAGGCCCGGAGCGGGAATATGGTCATTCTTGCCGTTTTACGTGTACTATAGTCCAAAGATTTTTTGTGTTAAGAGATCCTCAAAGATTATTGGCCGAAACTTTTTGTGGGGGACCGTTAAGACCTTATCAATGGTGTGAGTCGGTCCCGAGGGCAAACATCTGCATTTTGAGTTTCAAAATAGGCCTAGAGCGAGAATATGGCCATATTTGTCATTTTCCGTGTACTTATAGTCCACAGATTTTAGGTGATAGGAGGTTCGGACTGATTTTTGGCAAAACGTTTTTGTGGGGGTTCGTTAAGAGCTTATCAATGGCTTGAGTTTGTCCCGAGGGGAAACGTCTGCATTTTGAGGTCAAAATAGGACCAGAGCGGGAATATGACCATGTTTGCCATTTTTTATGTACTATAGTCCACGAATTTTTGGTGATAGGAGGTCCAGACGAATTTTTAGCCAAACTTTTTTGTAGGGGTCTGTTAACACCTTATCAATGGTGTGAGTTGGTCCCGAGTGGTAAACGTCTGCATTTTGACGTTCAAAATAGGCCCAGAGCGGGAATATGGTGATATTTGTCATTTTTCGTGTACTATAGAACACAGATTTTTTGTGATAGGAGGTCCGGACGAATTTTTGGCCGAATTTTTTGTGGGTGTCCATTAAGACCTTAAAAATGGCGTGAGTTGGTCCCGAGGGGCAAACGTCTGCATTTTGCGGATCAAAATAGGCCAGACCGGGAATATGGCCATATTTGCCATTTTTTCGTGTACTATAGTCCACAAATTTTTGGTGATAGGAGGTCTGGATGGTTTTTTGGCCTAAATCTTTTGTGGGGGTCCGTTAAGACCTTATTAATGGCGTGAATTGTTCCAGAAGGGCAAACAACTGTATTTTAAGGTTCAAAATAGGCCCAGAGCGTGAATATGGCCATATTTGCCATTTTTTGTGTACTATAGTCCACGAATTTTTAGGTGATAGGAGGCCTGGACGGATTTTTGGCCGAAATCTTTTGTGGGTGTCCATTAAGACCTTATTAATGGTGTGAGTTGGTCACGAAGGGCAAACGTCTTCATTTTGAGGTTCAAAATAGGTTTAGAGCGGGAATATGGCCATATTTGCCGTTTTCCATGTATTATAGTCCATAAATTTTTGGTGATAGGAGGTCCGGACGTATTTTTTACCGAAATCTTTTGTGGAGGTCCGTTTTGACCTTATTAATGGCGTGAGGTAGTCCCAAGGAGCAAACGTCTTCATTTTGAGGTTCAAAATAGGCCCAAAGCTGATTATCAATGACGCTTAAACAAGGGAGCAAAATTCTCCCTTTCGGCCAAAAATCCGTTCGGACCTCTTATGACCAAAAATCCGTGGACTATACTACCCAAAAAACGGCAAATATGGTCATATTCCCGCTCTGGACCTATTTTGAACATCAAAATGCAGACGTTTGCCCCTCGGGACCAACTCACGCCATTGATAAGGTCTTGACGGACCCCCACCAAAAATTTCAGAAAAAAATATGACAAGAACTCTTATCACAAAAAATCCATGGACTATAGTACACAAAAAATGGCAAAAATGGCCATATTCCTGCTCTGGGTTTATTTTGAACCTCAATGCTGATGTTTGCCCTTCGGGACCAACTTACGCCATTAATAAGGTCTTAACGGACCCCCAGAAAAAATTTTGGCCGAAAATCCGACCGGACCTCCCATCACAAAAAATCCATGGATTATAGTACACGGAAAACAGCAAATATGGCCATATTTCCGCTCTGGGCCTATTCTAAACCTCAAAATGCAGACATTTGCCCCTCGAGACCAACTCACATCATTGATAAGGTCTTAACGGACCCCCACAAAAAGTTTTTGCCAAAAATCCGTTCGGACCACCTATCACAAAAAATCTGTGGACTATAGTACACGGAAAACGGAAAATATGGCCATATTCCCGCTCTCGGCCTATTTTGGACATCAAAATACAGACGTTTTCCCCTCGGTACAAACTCACACCATTAATAAGGTCTTAACGGACCCGCACATAAATTTTTGGCTAAAAATCCATGGACAATAGTACACGGAAAATGGCAAATATAGCTATATTCCCGCTCTTTGCCTATTTTGAAACTCAAGACGCAGATGTTTCCCCCTCGGGACCAACTCTCGCCATTAATAAGGTCTTAACGGACTCACACAAAAAAAATTAACAAAAGTCCTTCCAGACCTCTTATCACCAAAAATCCATGGACTATAGTACACGGAAAATGACAAATGTGGCAATATTCACGCTCTAGCCTTATTTTGAACCTCAACATGCATACGTTTGCCCCTCGGGACTAACTCACGCCATTAATAAGGTCTTAACGGACCCTCACAAAACATTTCGGCAAAAAATACGTACGGACCTCTTATCACCAAAAATCCGTGTACTATAGTACATGGAAAATGGCAAATATGGCCATATTCCCGCTCTGGGCCTATTTTGAACCTCAAAATGCAGACCTTTGCCCCTCGGTACACCCTCACGCCATTGATAAGGTCTTAACGGACTCCCAAAAAAAATTTCGACAAAAATCCGTACAGACCTCCTATCACCAAAAATCCGTGGACTATAGTACACGTAAAACGACAAATATGGTCATATTCCCGCTCTAGGCCTATTTTGAACCTCAAAATGCAGATGTTTGCCCCTCGAGACCAACTCACGCCATTTGTAAGGTCTTAACGGACCACCACAAAAAATTTCTTCAAAAAATCCATCCGGACCTCCTATCACCAAAAATCTGTGGACTTATAGTATACGTAAAACGACAAATATGGCTATATTACCGCTCTGGGCCTATTTTGAACCTCAAAATGATGACGTTTTCCCCTAGGGACCAACTCACGCCTTTGATAAGGTCTTAACAGACCGCCAAAAAAATGTTCGGCCAAAAATCCGTGCGAACCTCCTATCACCAAATATCTGTGGACTATAGTACACGGAAAACGGCAAATATGGACATATTCCTGCTCTTGGCCTATTTTGAATCTCAAAATGCAGACGTTTTCCCCTCGAAACCAACTCTATCTATTATTAAGGTCTTATCGGACCCCCAAAAAAAAGTTCGTCCAAAATTCCGTACGGACCTCCTATCATCAAATATCCGTGGACTATAGTACATGGAAAATGGCAAATATGGCCATATTGCCGCTCTGGGCCTATTTTGAACCTCAAAATGCAGACGTTTACCCCTCGGGACCAACTCACGCCATTGATAAGGTCTTAACAGACCCCCACAAAAACTTTTGGCAAAAAATACGTACAGACCTACTATCACCAAAAATCTGTGGACTATAGTACACGAAAATGGCAAATATGTTCATATTCCCGCTCTGGGCCTATTTTTAACCTCAAAATGAAGACGTTTTCCCCTCGGGACCAACTCACGCCATTGATAAGGTCTTAACGGACCCCATAAAAAGGTTCGGCCAAAAATCCGTCTGGACCTCCTATCACCAAAAATCTGTGGACTATAGTACACGGAAAACGGCAAATATGGACATATTCCCATCCTGGGCCAATTTTGAAGCTCAAAATGCAGACGTTTGTCCCTCAGGACCAGCTCACGCCATTTATAAGGTCTTAACGGACCTCCACAAAAACTTTCGGCCAAAAATTCGTTGACTATAGTTTACGGAAAAGGGTAAATATGGCCATATTCCCGCTCTGGGCCTATTTTTAATCTCAAAATGAAGTTGTTTTCCCCTCGAGACCAACTCACGCCATTAGTAAGGTCTTAAAGAACCACCACAAAAAATTTATTCCAAAAATATATCCGGACCTCCTATCACCAAAAATCTATGGACTATAGTACACGAAAAACGGCAAATATGGCCATATTCCCGCTCTGGGCCTATTTTGAACCTCAAAATGACGACGTTTGCCCCTAGGGACCAACTCACGCCTTTGATAAGGTCTTAACGGACCCCCACAAAAAAGTTCAGACAAAAATCCATGCGGACCTCCTATCAACAAATATCTGTGGACTATAGTACACGGAAAATGGAAAATATGGCCATATTTCCGATCTTGGCATATTTTTAACCTCAAAATGCAGACGTTTTCCCCTTGGGACCAACTCATGCTTTGGATTTCCTTTGTGACACCATATTAAATCTTAGAGACCAGTAAATTACCTTGAATGTCCAACTTGTCCAATTCTATCATGTCCATAGCCTTGGCAGATAACTCAGCTTTTCTCCTAAGGAATGAACCAGTCATTTTGTCAGATTTTTTTTTTGGTACGTTCCGAAAGAATGTTATTTTATAATAATTAAAAATAATTTGATTTAAGATTCCTCCGTTTACTGTTACCGGAGATGCAGATGTGGCTGATGAGGAGAGGGATTCAAACACAACCTCCTATCACCAAAAATACGTGGACTATATTATAAGGAAAATGGCAAATGTGGTCATATTCCCGCTCTGGGCCTATTTTGAACCTCAAAATGCGGACGTTTTCCGCTCGGGACCAACTCACGCCATTGATAAGGTCTTAACGGACACTCACGAAAACTTTTGGCCAAAAATCCATTCAGACCTCCTATCACCAAAAATCCATAGACTATAGTACACAAAAAATAGCAAATTTGGCCATATTCCAGCTCAGGGCCTATTTTGAACCTCAAAATGCAGACGTTTGCCCCTCGTGACATACTAACGCCATTAATAAGGTCTTAACGGACCCCCACTAAAACTTTCAGCCAAAAATCCATCCGGAACTCCTATCACAAAAAATATGTGGACTATAGTACACAGAAAAAGGCAAATATGGCCATATTACCGCTCTGGGCCTATTTTGAACCTCAAAATGCAGACGTTTTCCCCTCGGGACCAACTCACGCCATTAATAAGGTCTTAACAGACCCCCACAAAAACGTTCGGCAAAAAATCCATCCAGACCTCCTATCACAAAAAAATCCGTGGACTATAGTCACGGAAAACGGCAAATATGGCCATATTACCGCGCTAGGCTAATTTTGAACCTCAAAATGCAGATGCTTGCCTTTCGGGACCAACTCACGCCATTGATAAGGTCTTAAGGGACCCCCAAAAAAACTTTCAGCCAAAAATCCATCCGGATCTCCTATCACAAAAAATCTGTGGACTATAGTACACAGAAAACGGAAAATATGGTCATATTCCCGCTTTGGGCCTATTTTGAACCTCAAAATGCAGACGTTTGCCCCTCGGGACCAAATTACGCCATTAATAAGGTCTTAACATACCCCAAAAAAAACTTTCAACCAAAAAAGGTCTTATTTATGATTTTCTAAGCATGAGCTTGCATTGAATATCATGATTTAAGTTGAACTTTTATGAACCCATATGAACTCTATGATCCATGAATTATGAGCATGATGAACTACGTAAGGATGAAGCTTATGAACTTATGCATGTCTCATATGAGTTGAATGATAAGTTAAGGGTGCTTTGAGAGTGAAGTACCAAGGTTATGACATGATGATGTTGTGTTGAGTTGTGAAAGGTTTTTCTCACGTAATGCTCACACTATGAGTTAATGAACAAAGAGGCGATTACCCATGTTCATAAGGAGCTATTCTAATGACGTAAGCTTGGACTAGTCCATGGAAGATGAAACGTCTATAAAACATGATTTTAGCTTGGATTGGTAACCCTAGTTGTACCTTTCCATGGATAATGATATGAATATGATAATCAACTATTCCATAGGAAATATGCTTAGCACCGAGAGGATATTGAGATGGAAGCTCCCCCGTAGTAGAGGCCGGTTTTCTAGTAGCAATCTCCTTATCCCTTACATATGTGCCCCCATAGGATGATTGTCTTAGATAGACATTAGCTAGTGGATCCACGTAAGCTACAAGTTAAGTAAAGGGTCCTACCTTGGCAAGTAGGATGGCCCTCTTTCGATGTAGGGTAGACACCGGATTCCATGTTGATAGCTCACATGGTCTTATATGTTGGTTAAGGCTATTCCTCACAACTAATGAACACAAGTGTTGTTATGCTAATCTAAAGTAAAGAAAGATGATTTAGCTTGCTTTGGCCATGGTTTATGCTTCATGCTTTTTATGCTTCATCATGTTTTAGCTTGGCCATTGCATGTCATGATTATGTCTCATTCTAGCATGTTTTATGTGTTTTATGTGCATTGCTATCATACTTGGTACTTGATTGTACTAATGCATACTCTTGCCTACATTAACTTCTTTGATGTAGGATTTGACGATTCACCATCCACTCGTGGCTAGAGCTTTATAGAAGATTTGATAGAAGACTTGGTGAGTCCTCATCCATCCAAGGACATAGCCTAGTTGTTCCTTTTTTCATGTTATTTCATTTCGGATATTGTATTGGGTTACGTCCCAAACTTTGTTTCTCTATGTTAGATTGGCTTGAGACATGAGAAGTGGACTTCCACTGTTTAGTAACGAAATGTCTTAACAGACCCCCAAAAAAAATTTTGGCCAAAAATCCTTCCAGAACTCTTATCACCAAAAATCAGTGGACTATTGTACACGAAAAACGGCTAATATGACCATATTCCCGCTCAGGGCCTATTTTGAACCTCAAAATCAAGACGATTGCCCCCCAGGACCAACTCACGCCATTAATAAGGTCTTAACAGACCCCCACAAAAAGTTTTGACCAAAAATCAGTCCGGACCTCCTATCACCAAAAATATGTGAACTATAGTAAACGGAAAATGACAAATATTTCCATATTCCCGCTCTGGGCCTATTTTGAACCTTAAAATCCAGACGTTTGCCCCTCAGGACCAACTTACGCCATTAATAAGGTCATAACGGACTCCCACTAAAATTTTCGGCAAAAAATCTTTCCGGAACTCCTATCACCAAAAATCTGTGGGCTATATTACACGAAAAAGGCAAATATGGTCATATTCCCATTCTGGGCCTATTTTGAACCTCAAAATCAAGACGTTTGCCCCTCGGGACCATTTCACATAAGTAATAAGGTCTTACTGGACCCCACAAAAATATTTCGGCAAAAAATCCGTCCGGACCTCCTATTACCAAAAATCCGTCGACTATAGCACACGGAAAATGACAAATGTGGCTATATTCCCGCTCTGGGCCTACTTTGAACCTCAAAATGCAGACGTTTGCCACTCGAGGTCAACTCACGCCATTAATAAGGTCTTAACGAACCCCCACAAAACATTTTGGCCAAAAAATAGTCCGAACCTCCTATCACCAAAAATTCGTGGACTATAGTACACGGAAAACGGCAAATATGGCCATATTCCCGCTCTGGTCCTATTTTTAACCTCTAAATGCAAATGTTTCCCCCTGGGGCCAACTCACGCCATTAATAAGGTCTTAACGGATTCCCTTCAAAAAATTTCGGCCAAAAATCCGTCCAG
This sequence comes from Solanum appendiculatum, assembly GCA_018342035.1. Lineage (NCBI taxonomy): Eukaryota > Viridiplantae > Streptophyta > Magnoliopsida > Solanales > Solanaceae > Solanum > Solanum appendiculatum. Next base: position 61,557 of record JAGDQO010000043.1, on the reverse strand, counting down.
ATATCCTATCACCAAAAATCCGTGGACAATAGTACACAGAAAATGACAAATGTTGTCATATTCCCGCTCTGGGCCTATTTTGAACCTCAAAATGCAGACCTTATCCCTTCGAGACCAGTTCACACCATTAATAAGGTCTTAACGGACCTCCACAAAAAATTTCGGCCAAAAATCCTTCCGGACCTCCTATCACAAAAAATCTGTGGACAATACTACACGGAAAACAGAAAATATCGCCATATTCCTGCTTTGGGCCTATTTAGAACCTTAAAATGCAGATGTTTACTCCTCGGGACCAACTTACGCCATTAATAAGGTCTTAACGGACCGCCACAAAAATGTTCGGCCAAAAAAACATTCGGACCTTCTATCACAAAAAATAAATGGACTATAGTACACGAAAACGGCAATTATGGCAATATTCCCGCTCTGGGACTAATTTAAACCTCAAAATGCAGACATTTGCCACTCGGGACCAACTCACGCCAGTAATAAGGTCTTAACGGAACCCCACAAAAATTTCAGCCAAAAACCGTACGGACCTCCAATCACAAAAAAATTGTGGACTATAGCATACAAAAAAAAATGACAAATATGGCCATATTCCCGCTCTAGGCCTATTTTGGACCTCAAAATCGGAACGTTTGTCCCTCTGGATCAACTCACGCCATTAATAAGGTCTTAACGGACCCCCACAAAAAAATTCGACCAAAAATTCGTCCGGACCTCCTATCACCAAAAATCCGTGGACTATAAGTACACGAAAAACGACATATATGGCCATATTCCCGCTCTGGGCCTATTTAGAAACTCAAAATCAAGATGTTTTCCCCTCGGGACCAACTCACGCCATTAATAAGTTCATAACGGACCCCCACAAAAAATTTCGACAAAAATTCCGTACGGACCTCCTATCACCAAAAATCCGTGGACTATAGTACACGGAAAATGGCAAATATGACCATATTCCCGCTTTGGGCCTACTTTGAACCTAAAAATCCAGACGATTGCCCCTCGGTACCAACTCACGACATTAATAAGGTCTTAACGGACCCCTAAAAAAAATTTTGACCAAAAATCCGTCCAAACCTCCTATCACCAAAAATCCGTGGACTATAGTACACGAAAAATCCCTAATATGGCCATATTCCCGCTTGGGCCTATTTTGAACCTCAAAATCTAGACGATTGACCCTCTGGACCAATTCACGCTATTAATAAGGTCTTAACGGACCCCCACAAAGAATTTCTACCAAAAATCAGTACGGACATCCTATCACAAAAAATCTGTGGACAATAGTACACGAAAAATGACAAATACTGCCATATTCTCGCTCTGGGCCTTTATTGAAACTCAAAATCCAGACGTTTGCCCCTCGTGACAAACTCACGCAATTAATAAGGTCATAACGGACCCCCAAAAAAAGGTTTGGCCAAAAATCCATCCGAACCTCCTATCACAAAAAATCCGTTGACTATAGTACACGGAAAACGGAAAATATGGCAATATTGCCGTTCTGGGCCTATTTTGAACCTCAAAATCAAGACGATTGCCCCTCGGGACCAACTCACGCCATTAATAAGGTCTTAACGAACCCCCACAAAAACTTTCAGCCAAAAAACCGTCCAGACCTCCTATCACCAAAAATCCGTGGACTATAGTACACGAAAAACGGTAAATACGGCCATATTCCCGCTCTGGGCCTATTTTTAACTTCAAAATGCAGACGTTACATCCTAGGGCCAACTCACGCCATTAAAAAGGTCTGAACGGACTTCCACAAAAAATTTCGATAAAAAATCCGTCCAGACATCCTATCACCAAAAATCTGTGGACTATAGTACACGGAAAATTACTAATGTTGCCATATTCCCTCTCTGGGCCTATTTTAAACCTCAAAATACATACGTTATCCCCTCGGGACCAACTCATGCCATTAATAAGGTCTTAACGGACCTCCAAAAAAATTTTAGACTAAAATCCGTCCGGACCTCTGGCCACAAAATATCCGTGAACGTTAGTACACGGTAAACGGCAAAATGGCCATATTCCCGCTCTGGGTCTATTTTGAACCTCTAAATGCAGACGTTTGCCCCTCGGGACAAACTCACGCCATTGATGAGGTCTTAACGGACCCCCACAAAAACTTTTAGCAAAAAATTCATCCGGACCTCCTATCGTATAAAATATGTGGTCTATAGTACACGGGAAACGACAAATATGGCCATATTCCTGCTCCAGGCCTTTTTTGAACCTCAAAATGCAGACGTTTGCCCCTCGGGACCAACTCAAGCCATTAATAAGGTCTTAACGGACCCCCACAAAATATTTCGGACAAATAACCGTCCGGACCTCCTATTACAAAAAAATATGTGAACTATTGTACACGGTATACGGCAAATATGGCCATATTACCACGTTGGTGCTATTTTGAACCTCAAAATGCAGTCATTTGCACTGTGGGACCAACTCACGCAATTGATAAGTTCTTAAAGGACCCCCACAAAAACTTTCGGCAAAAAATCCGTCCGGACCTCCTATCACAAAAAATCCATGGACTATAGAACACGAAAAACGGCAAATATGGCCATATTCCTGCTCTAGACTTATTTTGATCCTCAAAATGGAGACGTTTGCCCCTCGGGACCAACTCACGCCATTAATAAGGTCCTAACGGACCCCCACAAAAACTTTCAACCAAAAATCCGTCCGGACCTCCTATCACAAAAAATCTATGGACTATAGTACATGGAAAATGACAAATATAGCCATATTCCCGCTCTGTGCCTATTTAGAACCACAAAATGCGGACGTTTTCCCCTCGAGACCAACTCACACCATTAATAAGGATTTAACGGACTGCCACAAAAAATTTCAGCCAAAAAACCGTCCAGACCTCCTATCACCAAAAATTCGTAGACTATAGTACACTGAAAATGGAAAATATAGTCATATTCCCGCTCTAAGCCTATTTTGAACCTCAAAATGCAGACGTTTGCCCGTCGGGACCAACTCACGCCATTGATAAGGTCTTAACGGACCCCCACAAAAAATTTGGGCCAAAAATCAATCCTGACCTCCTATCACCTAAAATCCGTGGACTATAGTACACGGAAAACGACAAATATGGCCATATTCCCGCTCTGGGCTTATTTTGAACCTCAAAATGCAGACGTTTGCCCCTCGAGACCAACTCACGCCATTGATAAGGTCTTAAGGGACCCCCACAAAAACTTTCGACAAAAAATCCATCCGGACCTCCTATCTACAAAAATCTATGGACTAAAGTACACAGAAAACTGCAAATATGGCCATATTCCTGCTCTAGGCCTATTTTTAATCTTAAAATGTAGACGTTAGCCCCTCGAGACCAACTCACGCCATTGTTAAGGTCTTAATGGACCCTCACAAAAACTTTCGGCCAAAAGTCCTTCCGGCACTACTATCACCGAAAATCCGTGGACTATAGTACACAGAAAACAAAAAATATGGTCATATTTCTGCTCTCGGCATATTTTGAACCTCAAAATGCAGACGTTTGCCCCTCCGGACCAACTCACGCCACTGATAGGGTCATAACGGACCCCCACAAAAAATTTCGGCCATATTCCCGCTCTGGACCTATTTTGAACCTTAAAATGCAGACGTTTGACCTCGGGACCAAGTCACGCCACTGATAACGTCTTAACAGACCCCTAGAAAAACTTCGCCCCAAAATCCATCCGGACCTCCTATCACCAAAAATCAGTGGATTTCGCTCTAGGCCTATTTTGACCATCAAAATGCAGACATTTGCCCCTCGGGACTAAATCACGCCATTGATAAGGTCTTAACGGACCCCCACAAAAACGTTTTGCCAAAAATCTGTCAGGATCTCCTATCACCAAAAATCCATGGACATAGTACATGGAAATTGGAAAATATCGCCATATTCCCGCTCTGGGCATATTTTTAACCTCAAAATACAGACATTTGCCTCTCGGGAACTACTCATGCCATTAATAAGGTCTTAACGGACCCCCACAAAAAAGTTCGACCTAAAATCCGTCTGGACCTCCTATCACAAAAAATTCTTGGACTATAGTACACGGAAAATGGATAATAAGGCCATATTCCCGCTCAGGGCCTATTTTGAACCTCAAAAAGCAGACGTTTGACCCTCGGGACAAACTCACACCACTGATAAGATCTTAACGGACGCCCATAAAATATTTCGGCCAAAAATTCGTCCAGACCTCCTATCACCAAAAATCCATGGACAAAATAGTACATGGAAAATATAGCCATAGTCTCGCTTCGGGTCTATTTTGAACCACAAAATGCAGACGTTTTCCCCTCGGGACCAATTCACGCCATTGATAAGGTCTTAACGGAACCCCACGAAAACTTTCAACAAAAAATCTGTCCGGATCTCCTATCACAAAAAATCTGTGGACTATAGTACACGGAAAATGGAAAATATAGCCATAATCCCGCTCTGGGCCTATTTTGAACCTAAAGATGCAGACGTTTTCCCCTCGAGACCAACTCACGCCATTGATAAGGTCTTAACGGACCCCCACAAAAAATTTCAGCCAAAAATCCATCCGGACCTGCTACCACCAAAAATCCGTGGACAATAGTACACGGAAAACTGCTAATATGGCCATATTCCCGCTCTGGGCCTATTTTGAACCTCAAAATGCAGACGTTTGCCCCTCGGGACCAACTCAAGCCATTGATAAGGTCTTAACGGACCCCCACAAAAAACTTTGCCCAAAAATCCATCCGGACCTCCTATCACAAAAAATCTGTGGACTATAGTACACTAAAAATGGCAAATATGGCCATATTCCTGCTCTGAGCCTATTTAGAACCTCAAAATGCAGACTTTTGCCCCTCGGGCCCAACTTACCCAAGTGATAAGGTCTTAACGGAACCCCACAAAAAGTATAGGCCAAAAATCCATACGGACCTCCTATCACAAAAAATCCGTGGACTATAGTACACGGAAAACGGTAAATATGGCCATATTCCTGCTCCAGCCTATTTTGAACTCAAAATGCAGATGTTTACCCCTCGGGACCAACTCACGCCATTGATAAGGTCTTAACGGACTACCATAAAAACTTTCGGTCAGAATCCCGTCTTGACCTCCAATCACAAAAAATCTGTGGACTACAGTACACGGAAAATGGCAAATATGGCCATATTCCCGCTCTGGGCCTATTTTTAACCTCAAAGTGCAGACGTTTGCCCCTCGGGACCAACTCACGCCATTAATAAGGTCTTAACGGACCCCCACAAAAACTTTCGGCCAAAAATCCGTCCGGACCTCCTATCACCAAAAATTCATGCACTATAGTACACGGAAAACAGAAAATATGGCCATATACCCGCTCTGGACCTATTTTGAACCTTAAAATGCAAGCATTTGCCCCTCGGGAAAAACTCACGTCATTAATAATGTCTTAACGGACCCCCACAAAAACGTTCGGCAAAAACTCCGTCCGGACCTCCTATAATAAAAAATATGTGGACTATAGTACACGGAAAATGGCAAATATGGCCATATTCCCGCTTTGGGCATATTTTAAACCTTAAAATGCAGACATTTGCCACTCCGGAACAACTCAAGCCATTGATAAGGTCTTATTGGACCCCCATAAAAATGTTCAGCCACAAATATGTCCGGACCTCCTATCACAAAAAGTTCGTGGACTATAGTACACGGAAAAAGGCAAATATGGTCATATTCCAGTTCTTGGCCTATTTTGAAATTCAAAATGCAAACGTTTGCCCCTCAAGACCAACTCACGCCATTGATAGGGTCTTAGCGGACACCGAGAATAAATTTCAGCCATAAATCCGTCCGAACCTCCTATCACCAAAAATCTGTGGACCATAGTACACGGAAAACGGCAAATATGGTCATATTCCCGCTTTGAGCCTATTTTTAACCACAAAATGCAGACGTTTGCCCCTCGGCACCAACTCACGCCATTGATAAGGTCTTAACGGACCCTCACAAAAAAGTTCGACCAAAGACCTTCTATCGCAAAAAATATGTGGACTATAGTCCACGGAAAATGGCAAATAAGTCCATATTCCCGCTCTGGGCTTATTTTTAACCTCAAAATGCAGACGTTTTCCCCTCTGGATCAATTCACGCCATTGATAAAGTCTTACGGACCCCCACAAAAAATTTCAGCCAAAAATCCGTCCAGACCTCCTATCACAAAATATCTGTGGACTATATATCCATATTCCCGATCTGGGCCTATTTTGACCCTCAAAATGCAGTCGTTTGCCCCTCAGGAACAACTCACGCCATTAATAACGTCTTAACGAACCCACACAAAATTTCGGCCAAAAATCCATTCGGACCTCCTATCACCATATATCTGTGGACTATAGTTCACAGAAAATGGCAAATATGGCTATATTCCCGCTCTGGGCCTATTTTGAACCTCAAAATGCAGACGTTTGCCCCTCGGGACCAACTCACGCCATTGATAAGGTGTTAACGGACCACCACAAAAACTTTCGGCCAAAAATCCGTCCGGACCCCTAATCACCAAAACTATGTGTACAATAGTACACGGAAAATAATAAATATGGTCATATTCCCGCTCTGGGACTATTTTAGACCTCAAAATGCAGATTTTTGCCCCTCGGGACCAACTCACGCCATTGATAAGGTCTTAACGGAACCTCACAAAAAACATCGGCCAAAAATCCGTCTAAACCTCCTATCACCAAAAATCTATGGACTATAGTACACAGAAAACGAGAAATATGGCCATATTCCCGCCCTGGGCCTATTTTAAACCTCAAAATGCAGACGTTTACCCCTCGAGACTAACTCACGCCATTAATAAGGTCTTAACGGACCCCCAAAACAAATTTAGGCCAAAAATTCATCCGGACCTCCTATCACCAAATATATGTGGACTATAGTACACGAAAAACGGCAAATATGGCCATATTCACGCTGAGGGCATATTTTGAACCTCAAAATGTAGACGTTTGCCCCTAGAGACCAACTCACGCCATTGATACGGTTTTAATGGACCTCCAACCATAAAAAATATGTGGACAATAGTACACGAAAAATAGCAAATATGGCCATATTCCCGCTCTGGCCTATTTTGAATCACAAAATACAGACGTTTGACCCTCGAGACCAACTCACGCCATTGATAAGGTCTTAACGGAACCCCACAAAACATTTCGGCCAAAAATCCGTCCTGACCTCCTATCACAAAAAATTCATTGACTATAGTACACGGAAAATATTGCCATATTCCCGCTCTGGGCCTATTTTGAACCTCAAAATGCAGCCGTTTACCCCTCGGGACCAACTCACGCCATTGATAAGGTCTTAACGGAAACCCTCAAAAAAGTTCGGCCAAAAAATCCATCCGGACCTTCTATCACAAAAATTATGCCGACAATAGTACACGGAAAATAAGAAATATGGCCATATTCCCGCCCTGGGCCTATTTTAAACCTCAAAATGCAGACGTTTGCCCCTCGGGACTAACTCATGCCATTGATAAGGTCTTAATGGACCCCCACAATAAATTTCGACAAAATATCCCTCCGGACCTCCTATCAGAAAAAATCTGTGGACTATAGTACACGAAAAACGACAAATATGGCCATATTCCCGCTTTTGGGCCTATTTTGGATCTCAAAATGCAGACGTTTGCCCCTCATGACCAACTCACGCCATTGATAAAGTCTTAACGGACCCCCATAAAAAATTTCGGCCAAAAATCCGTCCGGACCTCGTATCACATAAAATCTGTGGACTATAGTACACGAAAAACGGTAAATATGGCCATATTCCAGCTCTAGGCCTATTTTTAACCTCAAAATGCAGACGTTTCTTTCTCGATACCAACTCACGCCATTGATAAGGTGTTAACGGACCACCACAAAAACTTTCGGCCAAAAATCCGTCCGGACCTCCAATCACCAAAAATATGTGGACAATAGTACACGGAAAACAGTAAATATGGCCATATTCCCGTTTTGGGACTATTTTAAACCTGAAAATGCAGATGTTTGCCCCTCGGGACTAACTCACGCCATTCATAAGGTCTTAACGGACCCCCACAAAAAATTTTGGCAAAAAATCCATCCGGACCTCCGATCAGTAAAAATCTATGGACTATAATATACGAAAAACGGTAAATATGGCCATATTACCGCTTTGGACCTATTTTGGACCTCAAAATGCTGACGTTTTCCCCTTAGGACCAACTCACGCCATTGATAAGGTCTTAGCGGACCCCCATAAAAAATTTCTGCAAAAAATCCGTCCGGACCTCCTAACACTAAAAATATTTGGACTATAGTACACGTAAAACGGCAAATATGGACATATTCCCGCTCTGGGCCTATTTTGATCTCAAAATGCAGACGTTTGCCCTTCGGGACAAACTCACTCCATTGATAAGGTGTTATCGGACCGCCACAAAAACTTTCGACCAAAAATCCGTCTGGACCTCCAATCACCAAAAATCTGTGGACTATTTTAAACCTCAAAATGCAGACGTTTGCCTCTCGGGACCAACTCACGCCATTGATAAGGTCTTAACTGAACCCCACAAGAAAATTCGGCCAAAAATCCGTACGGACCTCCTATCACAAAAAATAAGTGGACTATACTACACAGAAAACTGCAAATATGGCCATATTCGCGCCCTGGGCCTATTTTAAACCTCAAAATACTGACGTTTGCCCCTCGGGACTAACTCACGCCATTGATAAGGTCTTCGCGGACCCCCACAAAAAATTTGGCTAAAAATCCGTCCGAACCTCCTATCAGAAAAAATTTGTGGACTATAGTACACGAAAAATGGCAAATATGGCCATATTCCCTCTTTGGGCCTATTTTGGACCTCAAAATGCAGACGTTTACCCTCAGGACCAACTCACGCCATTGACAAGGTCTTAACAGACCCCCATAAAAAATTACGGCCAAAAATCCATCCGGACCTCCTATCACCAAAAATCTGTGGACTATAGTACACGGAAAATGGAAAATATTGCCATATTCCCGCTCTGGGATTATTTTAAACCTCAGAATGCAGACATTTGCCCCTCGGAAAAACCTCACGCCATTAATAAGGTCTTAACGGACCCACTCAAAAATGTATGGCTAAAAATCCGTCCGGACCTCCTATCACCAAAAATTTGTGGACGATATTGCACGGAAAACGGCAAATATGGCCATATTCCCGCTCTGGGCCTATTTTGAACCTCAAAATGCAGACGTTTGCCCCTCAGGACAAACTCACGCCATTGATAAGGTCTTAACGGACCCCGATAAAAAGTTTCAGCAAAAAATCCGTCCGGACATCCTATAACAAAAAATCTGTGACTATGGTACACAAAAAAATAGCAAATAAGGCCATATATCCGCTCTAGGCCTATTTTTAACCTCACAATACAGACGTTTGACCCTCGGGACCAAATCACGCCATTGATAAGGTTTTAAAGGACCCCCACAAAAAATTTGGGCAAAAAATCCATTCGGGCCTTCTATCACCAAAAATCCATGATATATAGTACACGGAAAACGACAAATATGGCCATATTCCCGCACAGGGCCAATTTTGAACCTCAAATTGCAGACGTTTGCCCCTCCCCACTAACTCACGCCATTCATAAGGTCTTAACAGACCTCCACAAAAAAGTTAGACCAAAAATCCATCCGGACCTTCTATCACAAAAAATCTGTGGATATAGTACACGGAAAATGGCAAATATGGCCATATTCCAGCTCTGGCCTATTTTAACCACAAAATGTAGACGTTTGCCCCGCGGGACCAACCCACGCCATAGATAAGGTCTTAACGGACCCCCACAAAAAAGTTCGGCCAAAAATCCGTCTGGACCTTCTAACATAAAAAATCTGTGGACTATAGTACACGGAAAATGGCAAATATGGCCATATTCCCGCTCTGGGCCTATTTTGAACCTCAAAATGCCGACGTTTGCCCCTCAAGACCAACTCACGCCATTGATAAGGTCTTAACTGACCCCCACAAAATATTTCGGCCAAAAATCTGTGGACTAAAGTATACGAAAATCGGTAAATATGGCCATATTCCTGTTCTAGGCCTATTTTGAACCTCAAAATGCAAACGTTTACCCCTCGGGAACAACTCATGCCATTAATAACGTCTTAACGAACCCCCACAAAAATGTTTTTTCCAAAAATCCGTCCGGACCTCGTATCACCAAAAATCTGTGGACAATAGTACACGAAAAACGACAAATATGGCCATATTCCTGCTCTGGGCCTATTTTGAACCTCAAAATAGAGACGTTTGCCCCTCGGGACCAACTCACGCCATTGATAAGGTGTTAACGGACCCCCACAAAAACTTTCGGCCAAATATTCGTCCGAACCTCCAATCACCAAAAATCTGTGGACTATAGTACACGAAAAATGGCAAATATGGCCATATTCCCGCTCTGAGCCTATTTTAAACCTCAAAATTAAGACGTTTGCCCCTCGTGACCAACTCACGCCATTGATAAGGTCTTAACGGAACCCTACAAAAACTTTCTGCTAAAAATCCATCCAAACCTCCTATCACAAAAAATACATGGACTATAGTACACGGAAAATGGAAAATATGGCCATATTCTCGCTCAGGGCCTATTTTGAAACTCAAAATGCAAATGTTTGCCCCTCGGGAAAAACTCACACCATTAATAAGATCTAAACGGACCCCCACAAAAAAATTGGGCCAAAAATCCATCCGGACCTCCTATCACAAAAAATCCATGGACTATAGTACACGAAAAACGGCAAATATGGCCATATTCCTGCTCTGGGCCTATATTTAACCTCACAATGCAGACGTTTGACCCTCGGGACCAACTCACGCCATTGATAAGGTCTTAACGGACCCCCATAAAAAATCTGGGCCAAAATTCCATCCGGACCTCCTATCACAAAAAATCCATGGACTTTAGTAAACGAAAAAACGGCAAATATTGCTATATTCCCGCTCTAGGCCTATTTTGAACCTCAAAATGCAGATGTTTGCTCCTCGGTACCAACTCACGCAATTGATAAGGAATTAACCGACCCCCACAAAAAATTTGGACCGAAATTCCATCCGGACCTCCTATCATCAAAAATCCATGGACTATAGTACACGAAAAACGGCAAATATGGCCATATTCCTTATCTGGGCCTATTTTTAACCTCATAATGCATACGTTTGACCCTCGAGACCAACTCACGCCATTGATAAGGTCTTAACGGACCCCCACACAAAATTTTGGCCAAAAGTCCATCCGAACCTCCTATCACCAAAAATACATGGACTATAGTACACGGAAAACGGCAAATATGGCCATATTCCCGATCAGGGCCTATTTTGAACCTCAAAATGTAGACGTTTTCCCCTCGGCACAAACTCGCGCCATTGATAAGGTCTTAACGGACCCCAACAAAAAGGTTTGACAAAAATCCATCCGGACCTTCTATCATATAAAATATGTGGACTATAGTACACGGAAAATGGCAAATATGGCAATATTCCCACTCTGGCCTTTTTTGAACCTCAAAATGCAGACATTTGCCCTTCGGGACCAACTTACGCAATTGATAAGGTCTTAACGGACCCCCACAAAAACGTTCAGCAAAAAATCCAATCGAATCTCCTATCACCAAAAATTCATGGACTATTGTACACGGAAAATGGAAAATATGGCCACATTCCCGCTCTGGGCTTATTTTGAACAACAAAATACAGACATTTGACCCTCGAGACCAACTCACGCCATTGATAGGGTCTTAACGGAACCCCACAAAAAGGTTTGGCAAAAAATAAGTCCAGACCTCCTATCACAAAAAATCCATGCACTATAGTACACGAAAAATAGAAAATATGGCCATATTCCCGCTCTGGGCCTATTTTGAACCTAAAAATGCAGACGTTTACCCCTCGTGACCAACTCACGCCATTGATAAGGTCTTAAAGAACCCCACAACAAAGTTCGGCTAAAAAATCCATCCGGACCTTCTATCACAAAAAATATGTGGACTATAGTACACGGAAAATGATAAATATGGTCATATTCCCGCCCTAGGCCTATTTTAAACCTCAAAATGCAGACGTGTGCCCCTCGGGACTAACTCACGCCATTGATAAGGTCTTAACGGACCTCCACAAAAAATTTTGACCAAAAATTCGTCCGGACCTCCTATCAGAAAAAATCTGTGGAATATAAGTACACGAAAAACAGCAAATATGGCCATATTCCAGCTTTGGGCCTATTTTGGACCTCAAAATGCAGACGTTTTCCCCTAAAGACTATCTCACGCCATTGATAGGGTCTTAACGGACCCCTATAAAAAATTTCGGCTAAAAATAGGCCAAAGAGAGAATATGGCTATATTTGCCGTTTTCCGTGTACTAAGTCCACGGATTTTTGGTGATAGGAGGTCCGGACGTATTTTTGGTTGAAAGTTTTTTTTGGGGTATGTTAAGACCTTATTAATGGCGTGATTTGGTCCCGAGGGGCAAACGTCTGCATTTTGAGGTTCAAAATAGGCCCAAATCGGGAATATGACCATATTTTCCGTTTTCTGTGTACTATAGTCCACAGATTTTTTGTGATAGGAGATCCGGATGGATTTTTGGCTGAAAGTTTTTTTGGGGGTCCCTTAAGACCTTATCAATGGCGTGAGTTGGTCCCGAAAGGCAAGCATCTGTATTTTGAGGTTCAAAATTAGCCTAGCGCGGTAATATGGCCATATTTGCCGTTTTCCGTGACTATAGTCCACGGATTTTTTTGTGATAGGAGTTCTGGATGGATTTTTTGCCGAACGTTTTTGTGGGGGTCTGTTAAGACCTTATTAATGGCGTGAGTTGGTCCCGAGGGGAAAACGTCTGCATATTGAGGTTCAAAATAGGCCCAGAGCGGTAATATGGCCATATTTGCCTTTTTCTATGTACTATAGTCCACAGATTTTTTGTGATAGGAGTTCCGGATGGATTTTTGGCTGAAAGTTTTAGTGGGGGTCCGTTAAGACCTTATTAATGGCGTTAGTATGTCACGAGGGGCAAACGTTTGCATTTTGAGGTTCAAAATAGGCCCTGAGCTGGAATATGGCCAAATTTGCTATTTTTTGTGTACTATAGTCTACGAATTTTTGGTGATAGGAGGTCTGAATGGATTTTTGGCCAAAAGTTTTCGTGAGTGTCCGTTAAGACCTTATCAATGGCGTGAGTTGGTCCCGAGCGGAAAACGTCCGCATTTTGAGGTTCAAAATAGGCCCAGAGCGGGAATATGACCACATTTGCCATTTTCCTTAGAATATAGTCCACGTATTTTTGGTGATAGGAGGTTGTGTTTGAATCCCTCTCCTCATCAGCCACATCTGCATCTCCGGTAACAGTAAACGGAGGAATCTTAAATCAAATTATTTTTAATTATTATAAAATAACATTCTTTCGGAACGTACCAAAAAAAAATCTGACAAAATGACTGGTTCATTCCTTAGGAGAAAAGCTGAGTTATCTGCCAAGGCTATGGACATGATAGAATTGGACAAGTTGGACATGATAGAATTGGACAAGTTGGACATTCAAGGTAATTTACTGGTCTCTAAGATTTAATATGGTGTCACAAAGGAAGTCCAAAGCATGAGTTGGTCCCAAGGGGAAAACGTCTGCATTTTGAGGTTAAAAATATGCCAAGATCGGAAATATGGCCATATTTGCCATTTTCCGTGTATTTTAGTCCACAGATATTTGTTGATAGGAGGTCCGCATGGATTTTTGTCTGAACTTTTTTGTGGGGGTCCGTTAAGACCTTATCAAAGGCGTGAGTTGGTCCCTAGGGGCAAACGTTGTCATTTTGAGGTTCAAAATAGGCCCAGAGCGGGAATATGGCCATATTTGCCGTTTTCCGTGTACTATAGTCCATAGATTTTTGGTGATAGGAGGTCCGGATAGATTTTTGGAATAAATTTTTTGTGGTGGTTCGTTAAGACCTTACTAATGGCGTGAGTTGGTCTCGAGGGGAAAACAACTTCATTTTGAGATTAAAAATTGGCCAGAGCGGGAATATGGCCATATTTACCCTTTTCCGTAAACTATAGTCAACGAATTTTTGGCCGAAAGTTTTTGTGGAGGTCCGTTAAGACCTTATAAATGGCGTGAGCTGGTCCTGAGGGACAAACGTCTGCATTTTGAGCTTCAAAATTGGCCCAGGATGGGAATATGTCCATATTTGCCGTTTTTCGTGTACTATAGTCCACAGATTTTTGGTGATAGGAGGTCCAGACGGATTTTTGGCCGAACCTTTTTATGGGGTCCGTTAAGACCTTATCAATGGCGTGAGTTGGTCCCGAGGGGAAAACGTCTTCATTTTGAGGTTAAAAATAGGCCCAGAGCGGGAATATGAACATATTTGCCATTTTTCGTGTACTATAGTCCACAGATTTTTGGTGCTAGTAGGTCTGCACGTATTTTTTGCCAAAAGTTTTTGTGGGGGTCTGTTAAGACCTTATCAATGGCGTGAGTTGGTCCCGAGGGGTAAACGTCTGCATTTTGAGGTTCAAAATAGGCCCAGAGCGGCAATATGGCCATATTTGCCATTTTCCATGTACTATAGTCCACGGATATTTGATGATAGGAGGTCCGTACGGAATTTTGGCCGAACTTTTTTGTGGGGGTCCGATAAGACCTTAATAATGGATTGAGTTGGTTTCGAGGGGAAAACGTCTGCATTTTGAGATTCAAAATAGGCCAAGAGCGGGAATATGTCCATATTTGCCGTTTTGCGTGTACTATAGTCCACAGATATTTGGTGATAGGAGGTTCGCACGGATTTTTGGCCGAACATTTTTGTGGCGGTTTGTTAAGACCTTATCAAAGGCGTGAGTTGGTCCCTAGGGGAAAACGTCATCATTTTGAGGTTCAAAATAGGCCCAGAGTGGGAATATAGCCATATTTGTCGTTTTACGTGTACTATAAGTCCACAGATTTTTGGTGATAGGAGGTCCGGATGGATTTTTTGAAGAAATTTTTTGTGGTGGTCCGTTAAGACCTTACAAATGGCGTGAGTTGGTCTCGAGGGGCAAACATCTGCATTTTGAGGTTCAAAATAGGCCTAGAGCGGGAATATGACCATATTTGTCGTTTTACGTGTACTATAGTCCACGGATTTTTGGTGATAGGAGGTCTGTACGGATTTTTGTCGAAATTTTTTTTGGGAGTCCGTTAAGACCTTATCAATGGCGTGAGGGTGTACCGAGGGGCAAAGGTCTGCATTTTGAGGTTCAAAATAGGCCCAGAGCGGGAATATGGCCATATTTGCCATTTTCCATGTACTATAGTACACGGATTTTTGGTGATAAGAGGTCCGTACGTATTTTTTGCCGAAATGTTTTGTGAGGGTCCGTTAACACCTAATCAATGGCGTGAGTTTGTTTCGAGGGGAAAACATCTGCATTTTGAGGTTCAAAATAGGCCCAGAGCGGGATTATGGCCATATTTGCCGTTTTCCGTGTACTATAGTCCACGGATTTTTTGTGATAAGAGATCCGGATGGATTTTTTGCTGAATTTTTTCGTGGGGGTCCGTTAAGACCTCAACAATTGCATAAGTTGGTCCCGAGGGGCAAACGTCTGCATTTTGAGGTTCAAAATAGTTCCTGAGCGGGAATATGGCCATATTTGCATTTTTCCATGTACTATAGTCCATGGATTTTTGGTGATAGGAGGTCCGGACGAATTTTTGGCGAAAGTTTTTTTAGGGTCCGTTAAGACCTTATTAATGGTGTGAGTTGGTCTCGAGGGGCAAGCGTCTGCATTTTGAGCTTAAAAATAGGCCCTGAGCGGGAATATGGTCATATTTACCGTTTTTCGTGTACTATAGTTCACAGATTTATGTTGATAGGAGGTCCGGACGGATTTTTGGTTGAAATTTTTTGTGGGGGTCCGTTATGACCTTATTAATTGCGTAAGTTGGTCCCGACGGTTAAACGTCTGCATTTTGAGGTTAAAAATAGGCCCAGAGCGGGAGTATGGCCATATTTTCCATTTTCCGTGTACTATAGTCAACGAATTTTTTGTGATAGGAGGTCCGGACGAATTTTTGGTCGAACTCTTTTGTGGGGGTCAGTTAAGATATTATTAATGGCGTGAGTTGTTCCCGAGGGGCGAATGTCTTCATTTTGAGGCTCAAAATAAGCCTAGA
This sequence comes from Solanum appendiculatum, assembly GCA_018342035.1. Taxonomy (NCBI): domain Eukaryota; kingdom Viridiplantae; phylum Streptophyta; class Magnoliopsida; order Solanales; family Solanaceae; genus Solanum; species Solanum appendiculatum. The sequence continues at coordinate 45,334 of JAGDQO010000043.1, read as the reverse complement.
GTGGGAATATGGCCATATTTGCCATTTTCCGTGTACTATAGTCCACGGATTTTTGGTGATAGTAGGTCTAAACGGATTTTTTGCCGAAACTTTTTGTGGGGGTCCGTTAAGACCTAATTAGTGGCGTGAGTTGGTTTCGAGGGGCAAACGTCTGCATTTTGAGGTCCAAAATAGGCCCAGAGCAGGAATATGACCATATTTGCCGTTTTCCGTTTACTATAGTCCACAGATTTTTGGTGATAGGAGGTCCGTCGGATTTTTGGTCGAACTTTTTGTGGGGGTCAGTTAAGACCTTATTAATGGCGTGAGTTGTTCTCGAGGGGCAAATTTCTGCATTTTGACGCTTAAAATACGCCCAGAGCGGGAATATGGACATATTTGCCATTTTTCATGTACTATAGTCCACAGATTTTTTGTGATAGGAGGTCTGGACGGATTTTTTGCCGAAATTTTTCGTGGGTGTACGTTAAGACCTTATCAATGGCGTGAGTTGGTCCCGAGGGGCAAACATCTGCATTTTGAGTTTTTAAAAATAGGCCCTGTGCAGGAAAATGGCCATATTTTCCATTTTCTGTGTTCTATAGTCGATGGATTTTTTGTGATTGGAGTTCTGGACGGATTTTTGGCTGAAATTTTTTGTGGGGGACCATTATGACCTTATCAATGGCGTGAGTTATTACCGAGGGGCAAATGTCTGCATTTTGAGGTTAAAAATACTCCCAGAGCGGGAATATGGCCATATTTGCCGTTTTTCGTGTACTATTGCCCATAGATTTTTTGTGATAAGAGGTCCGGATGGATTTTTTGCAAAAAAATTTTGTGGTGGTCCGTTTAGACCTTATCAATGGCGTGAGTTGGTCCCGAGGGGCAAACATTTTGTGGTTCAAAGTAGACCCAGAGCGGGAATATGACCATATTTTCCATTTTCTGTGTACTATATAGTCCATGGATTTTTGGTGATAGGAGGTCCGGACGGATATTTGGCCAAAGTTTTTGTGGGGTTTCGTTAAGACCTTATCAATGGCGTGAGTTGATCCCCAGGGGCAAACGTCTGCATTTTGTGGTTCAAAATAGGCTCAGAGCGTGAATATGGCCATATTTTCCGTTTTCTTTGTACTATAGTCCATGGATTTTTGGTGATTGGAGGACCGGATGGATTTTTGGCCAAAATGTTTTGTGGGGGTCCGTTAACACCTTATCAATGGCGTGAGTCGGTCCAGAGGGGCAAACGTCTTCATTTTGAGGTTCAAATAGGCCCTGAGCGGGAATATGGCCATATTTGCCATTTTCCGTGTAATATAGTCCATAGATTTTTTGTGATAGGAGGTCCGGACGAATTTTTTTTGGACTTTTTTGTGGGGGTCCGTTAAGAACTAATTAATGGCTTGAGTTGTTCCCGAGAGGCAAATGTCTGCATTTTGAGGTTCAAAATAGGCCCAGAGCGGGAATATGGCCATATTTGCCATTTTTCGTGAAATATAGTCCACAAATTTTGGTGATAGGAGGTCCGGACGGATTTTTTGTCGAACCTTTTCGTGGGCGTCCCTTAAGACCTTAACAATTGCGTGAGTTGGTCCCGAGGGACAAACATCTGCATTTTGAGGTTCAAAATAGGCCTTGAGCGAGTATATGGCCATATTTACCATTTTTCGTGTACTATAGTCCATAGATTTTTGGTGATAGGAGGTCCGCATGGATTTTTGGTTGAAAGTTTTTTTTGTGGGGGTCCGTTAAGACCTTATTAATAGTGTGAGTTGGTCCCGAGGGGCAAACGTCTGCATTTTGAGGTTAAAAGTAGGCCCAGAGCGGGAATATGTCTATATTTGCCGTTTTCCGTGTACTATAGTCCATGGATTTTTGGTTATAGGAAGTCCGGACGGATTTTTGATCGAAAGTTTTTGTGGGGTTCCGTTAAGACCTTATCAATGGCGTGAGTTGGTCCCGAGGGGCAAACGTCTACATTTTGAGGTTCAAAATAGGCCCAGAGCGGGAATATGGCCATATTTGCCGTTTTTCGTGTACTATAGTCCACATTTAATTTCTGATAGGAGGCCCGGATGGATTTTTGGCCGAAAGATTTTTTGGGGTCCGTTAAGACCTTATCAATGGCATGAGTTGGTCACGAGGGGTAAATGTCTGCATTTTGAGGTTCAAAATAGGCCCAGAGCGGGAATATGGCCATATGTTTGCCGTTTTCCGTGTACTATAGTCCACAGATATTTGGTCATAAGAGGTCCGGATGGATTGTTTTTTGAAATTTTTTGTGGGGGTTCATTAAGACCTTATTAATGGCGTGATTTGTTCCCGAGGGGCAAACGTCTGCATTTTGAGGTTCAAAATAGGCTCAGAGCAGGAATATGGCCATATTTGCCATTTTCCGTGTACTATAGTCCACAGATTTTTGGTGATAGGAGGTCTGGACGGATTTTTTGCTGAATTTTTTTATGGGGTCCGTTAAGACCTTATCAATGGCGTGAGTTGATCCCGAAGGGCAAACGTCTGCATTTTGATGTTCAAAATAGGCCCTGAGCGGGAATATGGCCATATATACCATTTTCTGTGTACTATAGTCCACATATTTTTGGTTATAGGAGGTTCGGACGGATTTTTGGCCAAATTTTTTATGGGGGTCCGTTAAGACCTTATTACAGGCGGGAGTTGTTCCCTATGGGCAAACGTCTGCATTTTGAGGTTCAAAATAGGCCCAGAGCGAGAATATGTCCATATTTGCCATTTTTCGTGTACTGTAGTCCACAGACTTTTTGTGATAGAAGGTCCAGACGGATTTTTGGCCGAAAGTTTTTGTGGTTCTCTGTTAAGATCTTATCAATGGCGTGAGTTTGTCTCGAGGGGAAAACGTCTGCATTTTGAGATTCAAAATAGGTCCAGAGTGGGAATATGGCCATATTTTCGTTTTCCGTGTTAATATCCATGGATTTTTGGTGATAGGAGGTCAAGACGGATTTTTGGTCGAAACATTTTGTGGGGGTCTGTTAAGACCTTATCAATGGCGTGAGTTGGTCCCGAGGGGGAAACGTTTGCATCATTAGGTTCAAAATAGGCCCTGAGTGGAAATATGGCGATATTTGCCATTTTCCGTGTACTATAGTCCATGGATTTTTGGTGATCGGAGGTCTGAATAGATTTTTGGCAGAATATTTTTTTGGGGGTCCGTTAAGACCTTATTAATGGCGTGAGTTGCTTTCGATGGGACAACGTCCGCATTTTGAGGTTCAAAGTAGGCCTAGAGTGGGAATATTGTCATATTTTCCATTTTCCGTGTACTAGAGTCCATAGATTTTTGGTGATAGGAGGTCCGGATGGATTTTTGGCCGAAATTCTCTATGGAGGTTCGTTAAGACCTTATCAATGGTGTGAGTTGGTCCCGATGGACAAACGTCTGAATTTGTGGTTCAAATAGGCCCAGAGCGAGAATATGGCCATATTTGCCATTTTCCGTGTACTATTATACACAGATTTTTGGTGATAGGAGGTCCGAACGGAGTTTTTGTCAAACGTTTTTCTGGGGGTCCGTTAAGACCTTATTAATGGCGTGAGTTGTTCCCGAGAGGCAAATGTCTGCATTTTGATTTTCAAAATAGGCCCAGAGCAGGAATATGGCCATATTTGCCATTTTCTGTGTACTATAGTCCCAGATTTTTTGTGATAGGAGGTCCGGACGGATTTTTGGCCGAACTTTTTAGTGGGGGTCCGTTAAGACCTTAAAAATTACGTGAGTTGGTTCCGAGGGGCAAACGTCTGCATTTTGATGTTCAAAATAGGCCCTGAGCAGGAATATGGCCATATTTGCCATTTTCTGTGTACTATATTCCATAGATTTTTGGTGATAGGAGGTCCGGATGGATTTTTTGCCGAAATTCTTTGTGGAGGTCCGTTAAGACCTTATCAATGGTGTGAGTTAGTCCCGAGGGGCAAACGTTTGAATTTTGTGGTCCAAATAGGCCCAGAGCGGGAATATGGCCATATTAGCCATTTTTCGTGTACTATAGTCCATAGACTTTTGGTGATAGGAGATCTTGACGGATTTTTTGTCGAACTTTTTTGTGGAAGTCCGTTAAGACCTTATTAATGGCGTGAGTTTTTCTCCAGAGGCAAATGTCTCTATTTTGTGGTTCAAAATAGGCCCAGAGCAGGAATATCGCCATATTTGTCATTTTCCGTGTACTATAGTCCACGGATTTTTTGTGATAGGAGGTCCAGACGGATTTTTGGTCGAACGTTTTAGTGGGGGTCCGTTAAGACCTTAACAATTGCGTGAGTTTGTTCCGAGGGGCAAACGTCTGCATTTTGATATTCAAAATAGGCCCTGATCGGGAATATGGCCATATTTGCCATTTTTTGTGTACTATAGTCCACAGATATTTGGTGATAGAAGGTCCGGATGGATTCTTTTCTGAAATTCTTTGTGGAGGTCTGTTAAGACCTTATCAATGGTGTGAATTGGTCCCGAGGGGCAAACGTCTAAATTTTGTGGTCCAAATAGGCCCAGAGCGGGAATATGGCCATATATGCCATATTCCGTGTATTATAGTCCACAGACTTTTGGTGATTGGAGGTCCAGAGGGATTTTTTGTCGAACTTTTTTGTGGGGGTCCGTTAAGACCCTATTAATGGCATGAGTTGTTCCCGAGAGGCAAATGTCTGCATTTTGATGTTCAAAATAGGCCCAGAGCGGGAATATGGCCATATTTGCCATTTTTCGTGTACTATAGACCACAGATTTTTTGTGATAAGAGGTCCGGACGGATTTTTGGCTGAACGTTTTAGTGGGGGTCCGTTAAGACCTTAACAATTGTGTGAGTTGGTCCCGAGGGGCAAACGTCTGCATTATGAGGTTCAAAATAGGCCTAGAGCGGGAATATGGTCATATTTTTTCTATTTTCCGTGTACTATAGTCCACGGATATTTGGTGATAGGAAGTCTGAATGGATTTTTGGCAAAATATTTTTGTGGGAGTTCGTTAAGACCTTATTAAAGGCGTGAGTTGTTCCCGAGGGGCAAACGTCTGCATTTTGAGGTTAAAAATAGTCCCAGAGCGGGAATATGTTCATATTTGCTGTTTTCCGTGTACTATAGTTCACATAATTTTGGTGATAGGAGGTTCGGATGGAGTTTTTACCGAAATTTTTTGTGGGGGTCCGTTATGACCTTATCAATGGCATGAGTTGATCCCAAGGGGCAAACGTCTGCATTTTAAGGTTCAAAATATGTCCTAAGCGGGAATATGGCCATATTTGCTATTTTCTTTGTACTATAGTCCACAGATTTTTTGTTATAGGAGGTTTCGAACGGATTTTTAGCCAAACTTTTTTTTGGGGGTCCGTTTAGACCTTATCAATGGCGTTAGTTAGTCTCGAGGGGCAAACGTCTACATTTTGAGATTCATAATAGGCCCAGAGCGGGAACATGGCCATATTTTCAATTTTACGTGTACTGTAGTCCACAGATTTTTTGTGATAGAAGGTCCAGCTGGATATTTTGGCTGAAAGTTTTTGTGGTGGTCTGTTAAGATCTTATCAATGGCGTGAGTTGGTCCCGAGGGGCAAACGTCTGCATTTTGAGGATTAAAAAAGGCCCAGAGTGGGAATATGGCCATATTTGCCATTTTCCGTGTACTATAGTCCACAGATTTTTGATGATAGGTTATCCGGACGGAGTTTTTGCCGAAATGTTTTGTGAAGGTCCGTTAAGACCTTATCAATGGCGCGAGTTGGTCCCGAGGGGCAAACGTATGCATTTTGAGGTTAAAAATAGGCCCAGAGCGGGAATATGGCCGTATTTGCCATTTTCCGTGTATTATAGTCATGAATTTTTTGTGATAGGAGGTCCGGATGGATTTTTGGCCGAAATTTTTTGCTGGAGTTCGTTAAGACCTTATCAATGGCGTGAGTAGGTCCCGAGGGGAAAAATTCTGTATTTTGAGGTTCAAAATATGCCTAGAGCAGGAATATGGCCATATTTGCCATTTTTCGTGTACTATAGTCTCCGGATTTTATCTGATAGGAGGTCCGGACGGATTTTTGGCCGAATATTTTTTTGGGTTTCCGTTAAGAACTTATCAATGGCATTAGTTGGTCACGAGGGGGGCAAACGTCTGCATTTTTAGGTTCAAAATAGGTCCAGTGCGGGAATATGACCATATTTACCGTTTTATAGGTACTATAGTGCACGGATTTTTGGTGATAGGAAGTCCGGACGGATTTTTGGCCGAATGTTTTTGTGTGAGTCCGTTAAGACCTTATAAATGGCGTGAGTTGATCCCGAGGGGCAAACGTCTGCTTTTTGATGTTCAAAATAGGCCCTGCGCGGGAATATGACCATATTTACCATTTTCCGTGTACTATAGTCCACGAATTTTTTGTGATAGGAGCCGAATTTTTTTGTGGGGTCTGTTAAAACCTTATCAATGGCGTGAGTTGGTCTCGAGAGGAAAACGTCTGCATTTTGAGGTTAAAAATAGGCCCAGAGCGAGAATATGGCCATATTTACCATTTTCTATGTACTATAGACCACGGATTTTTTGTGATAGAAGGTCCGTATGGATTTTTGGTCGAAATTTTTTGTGGGGGTCCGTTAAGACCTTATCAATGGCGTGAGTTAGTCTCAAGGGGAAAATGTCTGCATTTTGAGGTTCAAAATAGGCCTAGAGTAGAAATATGGACATATTTTCCATTTTCCATTTACTATAGTCCACGAATTTTTGGTGATAGGTGGTCCGGATGGATTTTTGGTCGAACTTTTTTGTGGGGGTCTGTTAAAACCTTATCAATGGCGTGAGTTGTCTCCAGGGGAAAACGTCTGCATTTTGAGGTTAAAAATAGGCCCAGAGTGGGAATATGGCCATATTTGCCGTTTTCTATGTACTATAGACCACGGATTTTTGGTGATAAGAGGTCCGGATGGATTTTTGGTCGAACTTTTTTGTGGGGGTCCGTTAAGACCTTATCAATGGCGTGAGTTAGTCTCAAGGGGAAAATGTCTGCATTTTGAGGTTCAAAATAGGCCCAGAGTAGAAATATGGACATATTTTCCATTTTCCGTTTACTATAGTCCACGGATTTTTTGTCATAGGTGGACCGAATGGATTTTTGGCCGAAATATTTATTGGGGTTCCGTTAAGACCTTATCAATGGCGTTAGTTGGTCTCGAGGGGCAAACGTCTGCATTTTAAGATTCAAAATAGGCCCGGAGCGGGAACATGGCCATATTTGCCGTTTTCCGTGTACTATAGTCCAAGGATTTTTGGTGATAGGTGGTCCTGACGGATTTTTGGCCGAAATGTTTTGTGGGGCTCCGTTAAGACCTTATCAATGGCGTGAGTTGGTCCCGAGGGGCAAATGTATGAATTTTGAGGTTAAAAATAGGCCCAGAGCGGGAATATGGCCATACTTTCCATTTTCCGTGTACTATAGTCATGAATTTTTTGTGATAGGAGGTACGGGTAGAATTTTGGCCGAAATTTTTTGTGGGGGTCCGTTAAGACCTTATCAATGGCGTGAATTGGTCCCGAGGGGAAAACGTCTACATTTTGAGGTTCAAAATTGGCCTAGAGCAGGAATATGGGTATATTTGCCATTTTTCGTGTACTATCTATGGATTTTATGTGATAGGAGGTCCGGACGGATATTTGGCCGAATATTTTTTTGGGTGTCCGTTAAGACCTTATCAATGGAATGAGTTGGTCCCGAGGGGCAAACGTCTGCATTTTTAGGTTAAAAATAGGTACAGAGCGGGAAAATTGCCATATTTACCGTTTTTTAGGTACTATAGTCCACGAATTTTAGGTGATAGGAGGTCCGGACGGATTTTTGGCCGAATATTTTTGTGTGGGTCAGTTAAGACCTTATAAATGGCGTGAGTTGGCCCCGAGGGGCAAACGTCTGCTTTGAGGTTCAAAATAGGCCCAGAGCGGAAATATGGCCATATTTACTGTTTTCCGTGTACTGTAGTCCACGGATTTTTTTTGATAGAATGTCCAGACGGATTTTTGGCTGAAATTTTTTGTGGAGTTCCGTTAAAACCTTATCAGTGGCGTGAGTTGATTTTGAGCAGCAAACGTCTGCATTTTGAGGTTAAAAATAGGCCAGAGCGGGAATATGGCCATATTTGCCGTTTTCTATGTACTATAGACCACGTATTTTTGGTGATAGGAGGTCCGGATGGATTTTTGGTCGAACTTTTTTGTGGGGGTCCGTTAAGACCTTATCAATGGCGTGAGTTAGTCTCAAGGGGAAAATGTCTGCATTTTGAGGTTCAAAATAGGCCAGAGTAGAAATATGGACATATTTTCCATTTTTCGTTTACTATAGTCCACGGATTTTTGGTGATAGGTGGTCCGGATGGATTTTTGGCCGAAATTTTTATTGAGGGTCCGTTAAGACCTTATCAATGGCGTTAGTTGGTCTCGAGGGGCAAACGTCTTCAATTTGAGATTCCAAATAGGCCCAGAGTGGGAATATGGCCATATTTGCCGTTTTCCGTGTGCTATAGTCCACTGATTTTTGCTGAAAGGAGGTCCGGATGGATTATTTGCTGAAGTTTTTTGTGGGGGTTCGTTAAGACCTTATTAATGGCGTGAGGTTGTCCTGAGGGTAAACGTCTGCATTTTGATGTTCAAAATAGGCCCTGAGCGAGAATCTAGCCATATTTGCCGTTTTCCGTGTATCATAGTCCGCAAATTTTTGGTGATAGGAGGTCTGTGAAGATTTTTAGCCAAAATTTTTTGTGGGGGTCAGTTTAGACGTTATCAATGGCGTGAGTCTGTCCCGAGGGGAAAATGTCTACATTTTGATGTTCAAAAGAGGCCCAGAGCGGAGTCCACGGATTTTTTGTGATAGGAGGTCCGTATGGATTTTTGGCTGAAGTTTTTTGTCGGGGTCCGTTAAGATGTTATTAATAACGTGAGTTGGTCCCGAGGGGCAAACGTCTGCATTTTAAGGTTCCAAATAGGCCCAGAGTGGGAATATTGCCATATTTACCGTTTTTCTTATACTATAGTCCCCGAATTTTTGGTGATAGGAGGTCTGGATGGATTTTTGGCCGAAAGTTTTTGTGGGGGTGCGTTAAGACCTTATCAATGGCGTGAGTTGGTCCGAAGGGGTAAACGTCTGCATTTTGAGGTTCAAAATAGGCAGAGACTGGGAATATGGCCATATTTACCGTTTTCTGTGTACTATACTCCACCGATTTTCAGTGATAGTAGTGCTGGACAAGTTTTTTGCCAAATTTTTTTGTGGGGGTCCGTTAAGACCTTATCAATGGTGTGAGTTGGTCCCGACGGACAAACATTTGCATTTTGCGGTTAAAAATAGGCCTAGAGCGGGAATATGGCCATATTTGCCATTTTCCGTGTACTGTAGTCCATAGATTTTTTGTGATTGGAGGTCAAGACGGGATTCTGACCGAAAGATTTTATGGTAGTCCGTTAAGACCTTATCAATGGCGTGAGTTGGTCCCGAGGGGTAAACATCTGCATTTTGAGTTCAAAATAGGCTGGAGCAGGAATATGGCCATATTTATCGTTTTCCGTGTACTATAGTCCACGGATTTTTTGTGATAGGAGGTCCGTATGGATTTTTGGCCTATACTTTTTGTGGGGTTCCGTTAAGACCTTATCACTTGGGTAAGTTGGGCCCGAGGGGCAAAAGTCTGCATTTTGAGGTTCTAAATAGGCTCAGAGCAGGAATATGGCCATATTTGCCATTTTTAGTGTACTATAGTCCACAGATTTTTTGTGATAGGAGGTCCGGATGGATTTTTGGGCAAAGTTTTTTGTGGGGGTCCGTTAAGACCTTATCAATGGCTTGAGTTGGTCCCGAGGGGCAAACGTCTGCATTTTGAGGTTCAAAATAGGCCCAGAGCAGGAATATGGCCATATTAGCAGTTTTCCGTGTACTATTGTCCACGGATTTTTGGTGGTAGCAGGTCCGGATGGATTTTTGGCTGAAATTTTTTGTGGGGGTCCGTTAAGACCTTATCAATGGCGTGAGTTGGTCTCGAGGGGAAAACGTCTGCATCTTTAGGTTCAAAATAGGCCCAGAGCGGGATTATGGCTATATTTTCCATTTTCCGTGTACTATAGTCCACAGATTTTTTGTGATAGGAGATCCAGACAGATTTTTTGTTGAAAGTTTTTGTGGGGTTCCGTTAAGACCTTATCAATGGCGTGAATTGGTCCCGAGGGGAAAACGTCTGCATTTTGTGGTTCAAAATAGACCCGAAGCGAGAATATGGCTATATTTTCCATGTACTATTTTGTCCATGGATTTTTGGTGATAGGAGGTCTGGACGAATTTTTGGCCGAAATATTTTATGGGGGTCCGTTAAGATCTTATCAGTGGTGTGAGTTTGTCCCGAGGGTCAAACGTCTGCTTTTTGAGGTTCAAAATAGGCCCTGAGCGGGAATATGGCCTTATTATCCATTTTCCGTGTACTATAGTCCAAGAATTTTTTGTGATAGGAGGTCCAGACGGATTTTAGGTCGAACTTTTTTGTGGGGGTCCGTTAAGACCTTATTAATGGCATGAGTAGTTCCCGAGAGGCAAATGTCTGTATTTTGAGGTTAAAAATATGCCCAGAGCGGGAATATGGCGATATTTTCCAATTTCCATGTACTATGTCCATGGATTTTTGGTGATAGGAGATCCTGACAGATTTTTGGCAAAACGTTTTTGTGGGGGTCCGTTAAGACCTTATCAATGGCGTGAGTTAGTCCCGAGGGGCAAATGTCTGCATTTTGATGGTCAAAATAGGCCCGGAGCGGAATCCACTGATTTTTGGTGATAGGAGGTCCGGATGGATTTTGTGGCGAAGTTTTTCTAGGGGTCTGTTAAGACGTTATCAGTGGCGTGACTTGGTCCCGAGGTCAAACGTCTGCATTTTAAGGTTCAAAATAGGTCCAGAGCGGGAATATGGTCGAAATTTTTTGTGGGGGTCCGTTATGACCCTATCAGTGGCGTGAGTTGGTCTGGAGGGGCAAACGTCTGCATTTTGAGGTTCAAAATATGCCGAGAGCAGAAATATGACCATATTTTCTGTTTTCTGTGTACCATAGTCCACGGATTTTCGGTGATAGTAGTGCCGGAAGGACTTTTGGCCGAAAGTTTTTGTGAGGGTCCATTAAGACCTTAACAATGGCGTGAGTTGGTCTCGAGGGGCTAACGTCTGCATTTTAAGATTAAAAATAGGCCTAGAGCAGGAATATGGCCATATTTGCAGTTTTCTGTGTACTTTAGTCCATAGATTTTTGTTGATAGGAGGTCCGGATGGATTTTTTGTCGAAAGTTTTTGTGGGGGTCCCTTAAGACCTTATCAATGGCGTGAGTTGGTCTCGAGGGGCAAACGTCTGCATTTTGAGGTTCAAAATAAGCCCAGAGCGGGAATATGGCCATATTTGTCGTTTTCCGTGTACTATAGTCCACGGATTTTAGGTGATAGGAGTTCAGGATTGATTTTTGGCCCAAATTTTTTGTGGGGGTCCGTTAAGACCTTATCAATGGCGTGAGTTGGTCCCGACGTGCAAACGTCTGCATTTGAGGTTCAAAATAGGCTTAGAGCGGGAATATGACTATATTTTCCATTTTCAGTGTACTATAGTCTACGAATTTTTGGTGATAGGAGGTCTGGACGGTTTTTTGGCTGAATTTTTTGTGGCAGTCCGTTAAATCCTTATTAATGGTGTGAGTTGGTCTCGAGGGGAAAACGTCCGCATTTTGTGGTTCTAAATAGGCACAGAGCGGGAATATGGCTATATTTGTCATTTTCCATGTACTATAGTCCATAGATTTTTTGTGATAGGAGGTCCGGACGGATTTTTGGTTGAAAGTTTTTGTGGGGGTCCGTTAGGACCTTATTAATGGCGTGAGTTGGTCCCGAGGGGCTAACGTCTCCATTTTGAGGATCAAAATAAGTCCAGAGCAGGAATATGGCCATATTTGCCGTTTTTCGTGTTCTATAGTCCATGAATTTGGTGATAATTTTGTCTATATTCAAAATTTCACCTATGAAGGGTTTAATGATATTTGGGAAGAAAGGGAAGCTTAGTCCCCGTTATGTAGGCCCATATAAGATTTTGAGACGTGTTGGTAAGGTTGCTTATGAGCTTGACTTGCCTAATGATTTGGCATCGGTGCATCCGATTTTCCATGTCTCATTGTTGAAAAGTGTGTTGGTGATCCGATATCTATAGTGCCATGAGAGGATCTTGGCATAAAGGATAGTCTTTCCTATGAAGAAGTTCTAGTTGAGCTTTTAGACCTATTCAAAGGAATATGGCCATATTTGCCTTGACTTAGTACACGGAAAACGGCAAATATAGCCATATTCTCTCTTTGGCCTATTTTCAAAAACTAAATGTGGACGTTTACCCCTTTGGACAAACTCACGCCATTAATAAGGTCTTAACAGACCCCCAAAAAAAATTTTGGCCAAAAATCCTTCCAGAACTCCTATCACCAAAAATCAGTGGACTATAGTACACAAAAAACGGCTAATATGACCATATTTCCACTCAGGGCCTATTTTGAACTTCAAAATCAAGACGATTGCCCCCCAGGACCAACTCACGCCATTAATAAGGTCTTAACAGACCCCCACAAAAAGTTTTGACCAAAAATCAGTCCGGACCTCCTATCACCAAAAATATGTGAACTATAGTAAACGGAAAACGACAAATATTTCCATATTCCCGCTCTGGGCCTATTTTGAACCTTAAAATCCAGACGTTTGCCCCTCAGGACCAACTTACGCCATTAATAAGGTCATAACGGACTCCCACTAAAATTTTCGGCAAAAAATCTTTCCGGAACTCCTATCACCAAAAATCTGTGGGCTATATTACACGAAAAAGGCAAATATGGCCATATTCCCATTCTGGGCCTATTTTGAACCTCAAAATCAAGACGTTTGCCCCTCGGGACCATTTCACATAAGTAATAAGGTCTTACCGGACCCCACAAAAATATTTCGGCAAAAAATCCATCCGGACCTCCTATTACCAAAAATCCGTCGACTATAGCACACAGAAAATGACAAATGTGGCTATATTCCCGCTCTGGGCCTACTTTGAACCTCAAAATGCAGACGTTTGCCACTCGAGGTCAACTCACACCATTAATAAGGTCTTAACGAACCCCCACAAAACATTTCGGCCAAAAAAATAGTCCGAACCTCCTATCACCAAAAATTCGTGGACTATAGTACACGGAAAACGGCAAATATGGCCATATTCCCGCTCTGGTCCTATTTTTAACCTCTAAATGCAAATGTTTCCCCCTGGGGCCAACTCACGCCATTAATAAGGTCTTAACGGATTCCCTTCAAAAAATTTCGGCCAAAAATCCGTCCAGATATCCTATCACCAAAAATCCGTGGACAATAGTACACAGAAAATGACAAATGTTGTCATATTCCCGCTCTGGTCCTATTTTTAACCTCTAAATGCAAATGTTTCCCCCTGGGGCCAACTCACGCCATTAATAAGGTCTTAACGGATTCCCTTCAAAAAATTTCGGCCAAAAATCCGTCCAGATATCCTATCACCAAATATCCGTGGACAATAGTACACAGAAAATGACAAATGTTGTCATATTCCCGCTCTGGGCCTATTTTGAACCTCAAAATGCAGACCTTATCCCTTCGAGACCAGTTCACACCATTAAAGGGGAAGCTTTTATAATAGTTCCTTGAATAGGGATATTTATTCCTTCCAGAGGGGGAGTGATATCTTCAATAACTTTGTTTGAAGTAGTATACCATTTGTTGATGATGACTTTAAGAGAATCCTTCTGATTTTCAATTTTTCCTGTCATCTCAAACCACTTAAAGAAGTCTATTTCGCAACCAATTCTTTTCATATCTATCATCCAAGAATTTGCAAAATTCTCTCTTTCCTTGAGATTGTAAATATTCTTATACCAATCTCTGTTGATTTGGTTATCAGGATGAGTCCAAGATTTTTGCAAAATCTGAGGATCAGGAATAAAATTCTTTTCAGATTTGAGCATTTTTAAATGATCAGGTATAAAATCCTTTGGATTTGGAGGCGGTTCCATTTCACTGGCTGTAGGACTACCAGGGATTTCTTGATAATAAACCTTAGGGACATTTCCCGAAAAATCCACACCAGTAACTTTTCCCTTATCATTGTTTCTACGAACATGTTTTTCTTCATCTTCATCATCCTCCGGGGTTTTTGAAGAAGAAGGCGGGTGAGGAGCAGTCCTCGAAGGAGCAGATGGCGAATAAGGAGCCATCTTTGTTGGGACAGACGAACAAGACGCTCTTCTAGAAGCAGTTCTAGATAAAGAATTCTCAAGGAATTTAAGATCTATTGAACCAGGTCGGAATTGCTTTATTCAAAGAGACGTCTTACTATTCCTAAAAGGAATCCCATGTGCTTTACTTAAAGTAATGGACCCCGGTACCGACAATCACAAAAGAATTGGACCCCTCCTTGTTTAGGTATTCCCAATCCTAAAGATTTTATGATAGTTGAAACCGATGCTTCTGATTTAGGTTATGGAGGTATCCTGAAACAAAGAAGTTCTCTAGAATCTCCCGAACAATTAGTTCGTTTTACTTCAGGAATTTGGAATTCTGCTCAAAAGAATTATTCTACTGTTAAAAAAGAAATCTTATCTATAGTGCTATGTATCACAAAATTTCAAGATGACTTAATAAACAAAGAATTTTTATTAAGAGTTGATTGTAAATCAGCTTTTTTACCCAAAACTGAAAACCTCTCTATTCCCTAAGCTTTCAATGTTTTTATGCTTCCGTCTGTAGCTCTTCATATGTTCATATAAATAAAAATTTGTAAGTTTTTATAACTCTCTTTTGTTAATTCTTCGTATAAATATTGTCATAATTTACTAATACAACTTCGGAGATATTTCTTAGAGAAAAAACGGTTTTACTACCACAACAAATCCACGTTCACCGCACCAAACCGCCTCCAAATCCAAAGGATTTTATACCTGATCATTTAAAAATGCTCAAATCTGAAAAGAATTTTATTCCTGATCCTCAGATTTTGCAAAAATCTTGGACTCATCCTGATAACCAAATCAACAGAGATTGGTATAAGAATATTTACAATCTCAAGGAAAGAGAGAATTTTGCAAATTCTTGGATGATAGATATGAAAAGAATTGGTTGCGAAATAGACTTCTTTAAGTGGTTTGAGATGACAGGAAAAATTGAAAATCAGAAGGATTCTCTTAAAGTCATCATCAACAAATGGTATACTACTTCAAACAAAGTTATTGAAGATATCACTCCCCCTCTGGAAGGAATAAATATCCCTATTCAAGGAACTATTATAAAAGCTTCCCCTTTTAAAATCCTCTCCGCAGAAAAACCTTCTGTCGTTGCTACTAATCTTGATATTAACAAGATTATAGAACAGAATAATTACACTAATCAAATTCTTCATGTCGTTTCTAGACAAATTGAAGATTCCAAAGAAAGAGCCTCTTTTTCAGGAAGGCCTGTCCCTCTATCTTCTACCAACAGCAGTCAGAAAATAGACCCAAACCCTATATTCAAAATCAATGAATTCTCCCGGGAAAATTATCCTAAGCTCAAAAATACCTTTGATATTTCTGACAATATTTTGGATAAAATTAATGAGAAACTAGCCAATTTCTCTATATCTGATAAAAGAGCTGCTTTCAGAACTTCTACCAGCACCAGTGGTAAAATTCTTTCTACTATCAAGGAAAATATTGTCCAAAAACTCTCCAATGATAGATATCATAACCGAAAAAACTATCATAAAAGACCTTCTTTCCCAGACCTTCAATATGAAGAAAACGCTTTTCTCTCCACTTCTTCTCATGAAGGAAGCAGTATAACTGAATGGAACATCGATGGTCTAGCAGAACATCAGATCTATAATAAGCTCCACGAGATGGGGATAGCTATCACAGCTTACAAAATAAGAAATTCTTCTGATAGGGAAGCTGCTTCAATGATCGTTGCAGGATTCACTGGAATGATAAAACATTGGTGGGACAATTATGTTTCAGAAGAAACTAAGAGAACTATTTATGATACTCATGCTACTGAGATTGTTATTAAAATGGGAGGAACTAATGAAGTTCCTACTGAAGTTTTCAAAGAAGATGCTTGTGCTACTCTTCTCTACCATATAGCAAAGCATTTTATAGGAGAACCTAAGTTGTTTCAAGACAGGAGTCTCCAAATCCTCAACAATATCAGTTGTCCCTCTTTAGACGATTTTACCTGGTATAAATATAATTTTATGCAAAAGGTAATGATCAGACCTGATTGTAATCTAGACTTTTGGAAGGAAAGATTTGTTAGTGGACTTCCCCCTCTTTTTGCCGATAAGGTAAGAACCAAAATTCAAGATAGGAATGAAGGAAAAATTCCTTATGATCAAATGACTTATGGAGATCTTATTAGTGTTATAAACACTGTAGGATTAGAACTTTGTACAGATATTAAGTTGAAACATCAACTTAAAAAGGAAAAATCTTCGTCAAGAAGAGAATTAGGAAGTTTTTGTCAAGACTTCGGGTTTGTTTCTCTAACACCTCCTTCAAGAAAAATCAGGAAGGAGAACAAAGAAAATAAGAAGACTCATCGTAGTAAGTCTAGAAGAACTTCTGAAAGGGATTACAAAAAATCTTCCAAAAGAAGGAAAAAGCATAAAGGATTTAAGAAATCCAAAGAGGATGTATGTTGGACTTGTGGAAAATCTGGCCATAGAGCTAGTGAATGCAGGTCTGGTAAACAGAAGAAGATCAACAGTCTTGAAATAGACGAAGCAACCAAAGAAAAACTTTTTTCTATTCTTGAAGAACCTTTATCCGATTCTTCAAATAATTCTGCTGAATATAGCGACGAAGAAAATATCAACGTTGACTATGATTCAGATTCTAGCCAATCGGGAAAAAACTGTAACTGCACAGAGGCTTTCTGTGTTTGTGATGATATTCCTCAAGTCAGAGTCCTTAGCAATGACTCTAAAGAAGCTCTCTTCGACATTATTGAACATATTGATAATGAAGAAGCTAGGAAAAAATATCTTATAGAACTCAAGAATATTATTCTCAACCAAAAGGAAAAGCCCAAAGCTCGTACTATGGTTGAACCTTTCAGCATGAAGCAAATCATGAATAGGTTCGAAAGAAATGCCGAACCTACCATTTCTGATCTTCATCATGAAGTCAAAACTCTTAAAGAGGAAATCAAAGACATTAAATTCAGACTTGGGAAAGTCGAAACTGATGTCATTGCTGATAAAATCCTCAAAGAGATTACCAAACAAAATCTCGATGAAGAAACAGAAGATATCCCTGAAAAGGATAATTTAGATTATCCTCCTTTCAATATTGATCTTTCTGCAACACCTACTCCTAATATCGCGACTACCTCTTGTCCAGGTATCGATGTTATTACTTCTGTTAGACCTCAGAGTCATCATATTCCTATTAAGATTGTTGTCAATAAAAATTTCGTTATTAATAAAATTGCTTTACTTGACAGTGGTGCAGATAGAAATTGCATTGTTAAAGGTATTGTTCCTACTAAGTACTTAGAAAAAAGTACTTCCAAATTATATTCTGCTACTGGTGAGTTACTCAAAATTAATTATAAGCTTTCTAAAGCTCATATTTGTAACAATAATGTTTGTTTAACTAATGATTTCATTATTACTGAAGATATTAATGAAGATATTATTCTTGGAATACCTTTTAGCACTCAGATAAAACCTTTTGTCACAAATCTAAATGGTATTACTACTTCCATTCTTGGAAAAGAATTACATTTTCCTTTTGTCAAAACTCTTTCCCAAGATGAAAGTAATTTTATCAGAGAAAAAACGGTTTTCCGAATAAACTCTTTATCTCAGCATGTTAATTTTCTCAAAGAAGAAATTAAAATTAAAAAAATTGAGCAAATTTTAAAAACCCCGGAGATGGTTACTAAAATATCCAATCTTCACAAAAAATTTGAAGATGAAATTTGCTCTGATTTTCCTAATGCTTTTTGGGAAAGAAAAAAACATATTGTTGATTTACCTTACATTGAAGGTTTTAATGAACAAGCTATTACAACTAAGGCTAGACCTATTCAAATGAATCATGAATTACTTGATTATTGTAAAAAGGAAATTGATAATTTGTTGAAAAATAAAATTATTAATGTTTCTAAATCTCCTTGGAGTTGCTCTGCTTTCTATGTCAACAATAGTGCTGAAAAAGAAAGAGGAGCACCTAGACTTGTTATAAATTATAAACCTTTGAATGCTGTTTTAAAATGGATTAGGTATCCAATACCTAACAAAAGAGATTTGTTAAAACGAACTTATAAGGCTAATATTTACAGTAAGTTTGATATGAAGTCTGGTTTTTGGCAAATTCAAATTGCTAACAAAGATAAATATAAGACAGCTTTCAATGTCCCATTTGGACAATATGAATGGAATGTCATGCCTTTTGGACTCAAGAATGCTCCTTCTGAATTCCAAAATATCATGAATAACATTTTCAATGATTATAGTTACATGTCTATTGTTTATATTGTTGATGTGCTTATCTTTTCTGATGATATTGATTCACACTTTAAGCATCTTAATACTTTTTTTAAGATTGTCAAGAACAATGGTTTTGTAGTTAGTGCCAAAAAGATTAAGCTCTTCCAGACCTCTATAAGGTTTCTTGGTCATGACCTTTATCAAGGTAGCTACAAACCTATATGTAGAGCCATTGAGTTCTCTTCTAAATTTCCTGATGAAATTATTGATAAAATCCAATCACAAAGGTTTTTAGGAAGTTTGAATTACGTTGCTGATTTTATTCCTAAGATCAGACAAAATTGTGAACCTTTATATAAAAGGCTCAAGAAAAAACCTGTTCCTTGGGGACCTGATCAAACTCAGGCTGTAATTATTATTAAAAAACTAGTTCAGAGTCTCCCTTGTTTAGGAATCCCTAATCCTAATGATTTTATGATTGTAGAAACTGATGCTTCTGACTTAGGATATGGAGGTATTCTGAAACAAAGAAGTTCTTTAGAATCTCCCGAACAATTAGTTCGTTTTACTTCAGGAATCTGGAATTCTGCTCAAAAGAATTATTCTACTGTTAAAAAAGAAATCTTGTCTATAGTGCTATGTATCACAAAATTTCAAGATGACTTAATAAACAAAGAATTTTTATTAAGAGTTGATTGTAAATCAGCTAAAGAAATTTTACAAAAAGATGTAAAAAATTTAGTGTCAAAACAAATATTTGCTAGATGGCAAGCTCTACTATCTAGCTTTGATTTTCAAATTGATTTTATAAAAGGAGAAAATAACTCTTTACCTGATTTTCTAACAAGAGAATTTTTACAGGGAAAAAATGAGGCCTTTCAAGCCTAATACTCCTTCGAAAGAAGGAAAACCTATGGCGAAACCATTCGTCTTACCTCCTTTAACACCGGCAAAAACCCCACAAAGACCGGTATTTGATAATAGATTTACTATGCTAGCGGACTATCCAAAATTGCCCGCTCCACCTCCCAATCCTACCAAATTAATACAATTAAGGCCAAATAGACCTTTGACTCCTGGAGCATCAAGTTCTAATGTCCAAACTAAAGACAATTATACAATGAAGACCCCCGAGTCTTTTGCTCAAGCTGTTAAACCTGAATTACCTACTCCAACTACTATCCCGAAGGAAGAAAAATTTGACTTTGTAACAACTCAAATGTTACCCCTATTGGCTCTAGACAGAGAGTATGAAAACCTTGAGGTTGGAACTCTTATTAAACCTTGTTACACAAATGGCAACTTTGTTGATACAGATTGTTCTTACAAGACCAGAAAGTTTTACGAAGCTATTTTGGTAGACACAGAATCCATTGAGATTGAACATAATAGGGATGAACAAAATCCTGACTTTATCAGATATTCTCGATTCACTATCAAGAGGATTTTATCACCATTTGAATGATATATTGATCATTTACACACTCCAGTACCTTTGTCCATGCCGCACAAGCCACAAACTTATAATTGGCATGACTACAAAGCAGCTTGGTTCAATTTTATGTATCTTAGGCCAAGACACACTTGGTTTGTTAAATATTGTCCAAAAATAATTAAGTCGATTATTCCTAAATGGTTCTACGAATGGTGGAACATTTTTGGAGGAAATCTGCAGATACTACCACAACAATTTCACATCAGGTTCACTGAGTTCCAAAGTACTACAGATATATCTACTCTCCCAGAGTATATCAAATTATGTAAGTTCTTTATTCAAAAAAGAATTTCTTATATTATTTCTTGGAATTTCACCAAGGTAGAAATAGACAAAATACGCTTCTTAGCTAAAGAAGTAATGATTAAAGGGTGGACTCCTAAGCCAATCGGAATCAAGCCCACTATCAACCTAGCAGTCAATCCTGCTAAGCAAAAGGCTTCAAAAGAAGAACTCAAAGCAAAGCTTAAAAGAGCTATGGATAATCTTGAAGATTATACTGAAACTCAGATAATGCAGCTTATCAATGATGCAGCGTCATCTGGAAGCAGTAACGGGGACATGTGTGATCTAAAAGGAATCGCACAGTCATATGTGGACCCCGATTATGAATAGGATTATGACTCTTGGAAAAAGCAGAGACCAAAGGTCGGAATTGCTTTATTCAAAGAGAAGTCTTACTATTCCTAAAAGGAATCCCATGTGCTTTACTTAAAGTAATGGACCCCTGTACCGACAATCTTAAAAGAATTGGACCCCTCTATTGACAATCTATAAAGAATTGTCTCTTCAATTATTGTAAAGGAGATTCCTTATTCTATAAAAGGAAGACTCTTTCAACCATAGAGGGCATCAGCATTTTACCCCAAATACTGAAAACCTCTCTATTTTCTAAGCTTTCAATGTTTTTAATGCTTCCGCCTGTAGCTCTTCATATGTTCATATAAAAAAAAGTTTGTAAGTTTTTATAACTCTCTTTGTTAATTCTTCGTATAAATCTTGTCGTATTTTATCAATACAATTTCGGAGGATTACCGCCGATCCACTATTGATCTATATCTTAGTTTCTAAGGAAGGTTAGGATTACCGCCGATCCACTATTGGTATCAGAGCCATGTTGGCAGTATACGTACCTAGCATGAGCAGCTAAGTACATATACTGTCTGGGGCATGACAAAATTTATATTAATTTATGAACTGATTATTTAAAGTTTTGATTAAACTCTTTTAATATTTTAATATGTTAATTGATATTATTTTCTTAATCTTGTTTCTATAACTGGTGTGAGGTGTTCATTCTTCTCTAAGTGTGTGAGGTAACCGAATAATACCCGGTTCATACATTGGCTAGCCGAATTGAATAGGTCGTCAAGCTAGGAGAGCGTTTAGACCTTGTATGGTGATCCCGTAGCCAAGATAACTCTAGAGAAAGAACAGATGTAAAACCAAAAGAACCTTCCTTAGAAACTAAGATATAGATCTTTAATATCTCTTTGCATATTATCATATTATTATTGTTTGATCATTCTTGAATTATCTGTTTATATTTAATATGATTTTGTCTATAAGTCCTTAAGACAGTATCGTTTAAAAATGGAAACCAACCAGCATATTTTAAACAGTGTTAACCTATCTTCTCAAGCAACTAAGATTGCTAAACTTGAAAATGATCTTCAAAACTGGAATATACCAGAAGAACCTTTTAAAGCTATTTATCATTTAGGTAAATTTAATTTATTTGTTAATCACAATATTAAAACTTGTGAATCAACTGTTGCTATTAATAATTCTCTTGAAATTATTCATTTGTTGAATGCTAACGATATTAATCGTTATAAAAATAAATTTAATTATTTGCATATTGGTTTGGTACAAGTTGCTGTTAAGCCCCTGTTCAGGAAAGGCTTAGATATTCCTATTTGTGTCCTCCTTAGAGATGACAGATTTCTTAATTTTGATGATTCGCTGTTAGGTGTTCTTCAAAGTAATCTAGCCGATGGCCCGGTTTACTTTAATTGTTATCCTAACTTTTCAATAGACATTAATGATCCTAATGTCATGGATTCTCTGACACTTAATGTCAAAACAAAAAATCTAAATAGCAAAGCCAATACTCGAGAGATAGCGATTATCTACAGAGTATATTATCGGCTTATGTCTACTACTCTTGCACCAAAGGCTCGAATTGAGAGCCAAAAGGGTGTAACCATGCTCATGGAGGCCAATCATGAGCATAGTTCAATATTCGTTCCTAGATTGATCAATTGGAATGACATTCTGTCTAACGACGAATGGCATTTTGATGCTATCACTCAACCTTTTTCCTCTCACTCAGAGAGATCTCGCATTGAAAGGGTAATTCAATACCCTGATGGTTCAATAGATCTTAAATTCCTTGAGAATTCTTTATCCAGAACTGCCTCTAGAAGAGCGTCTTGTTCGTCTGTCCCAACAAAGATGGCTCCTCATTCGCCATCTGCTCCTTCGAGGACTGCTCCTCACCCACCTTCTTCTTCAAAAACCCCGGAGGATGAAGAAGATGAAGAAAAATTTGTTCGTAGAAACAATGACAAGGGAAAAGTTACTGGTGTGGATTTTTCGGGAAATGTCCCTAAGGTTTATTATCAAGAAATCCCTGGTAGTCCTACAGCCAGTGAAATGGAACCTCCTCCAAATCCAAAGGATTTTATACCTGATCATTTAAAAATGCTCAAATCTGAAAAGAATTTTATTCCTGATCCTCAGATTTTGCAAAAATCTTGGACTCATCCTGATAACCAAATCAACAGAGATTGGTATAAGAATATTTACACTCTCAAGGAAAGAGAGAATTTTGCTAACTCTTGGATGATAGATATGAAAAGAATTGGTTGCGAAATAGACTTCTTTAAGTGGTTTGAGATGACAGGAAAAATTGAAAATCAGAAGGATTCTCTTAAAGTCATCATCAACAAATGGTATACCACTTCAAACAAAGTTATTGAAGATATCACTCCCCCTCTGGAAGGAATAAATATCCCTATTCAAGGAACTATTATAAAAGCTTCCCCTTTTAAAATCCTCTCCGAAGAAAAACCTTCTGTCATTGCTACTAATCTTGATATCAACAAGATTATAGAACAGAATAATTACACTAATCAAATTCTTCATGTTGTTTCTAGACAAATTGAAGATTCCAAAGAAAGAGCCTCTTTTTCAGGAAGGCCTGTCCCTCTATCTTCTACCAACAGCAGTCAGAAAATAGACCCAAACCCTATATTCAAAATCAATGAATTTTCCCGAGAAAATTATCCTAAGCTCAAAAATACCTTTGATATTTCTGACAATATTTTGGATAAAATTAATGAGAAACTTGCTAATTTCTCTATATCTGATAAAAGAGCTGCTTTCAGAACTTCTACCAGCACCAGTGGAAAAATACTTTCTACTATCAAAGATTATCTTGTCCAAAAACTCTCCAATGATAGATATCATAACCGAAAAAACTATCATAAAAGACCTTCTTTCCCAGACCTTCAATATGAAGAAAACGCTTTTCTCTCCACTTCTTCTCATGAAGGAAGCAGTATAACTGAATGGAACATTGATGGTTTAGCAGAACATCAAATCTACAATAAACTCCACGAGATGGGGATAGCTATCACAGCTTACAAAATAAGAAATTCTTCTGATAGGGAAGCTGCTTCAATGATCGTTGCAGGATTCACTGGAATGTTAAAACATTGGTGGGACAATTATGTTTCAGAAGAAACTAAAAGAACTATTTATGATACTCATGCTACTGAGATTGTTATTAAAATGGAAGGAACTAATGAGGTTCCTACTGAAGTTTTCAAAGAAGATGCTTGTGCTACTCTTCTCTACCATATAGCAAAGCATTTTATAGGAGAACCTAAGTTGTTTCAAGACAGGAGTCTCCAAATACTCAACAATATCAGTTGTCCCTCTTTAGACGATTTTAAATGGTATAAATATAATTTTATGCAGAAGGTAATGATCAGACCTGATTGTAATCTAGACTTTTGGAAAGAAAGATTTGTAAGTGGACTTCCACCACTCTTTGCCGACAAAGTTAGAACCAAAATCCAAGATAGGAATGATGGAAAAATTCCTTATGATCAAATGACGTATGGAGATCTTATTAGTGTTATAAACACTGTTGGATTAGAACTTTGTACAGATATTAAGCTGAAGCATCAACTTAAAATGGAAAAGTCTTCATCAAGAAGAGAATTAGGAAGTTTCTGTCAAGACTTCGGTTTTGTTTCTCTAACACCTCCTTCAAGAAAAATCAGAAAGGAGAACAGGGAAAACAAGAAAACTCATCGTAGTAAGTCTAGAAAGACTACTGAAAAAGACTACAAAAAATCTTCCAAAAAGAGAAGAAAGCATAAAGGATTTAGGAAATCCAAAGAGGATGTATGTTGGACATGTGGAAAATCTGGCCATAGAGCTAGTGAATGCAGATCTGGTAAACAGAAGAAGATAATCTTAAAAGAATTGGACCCCTCTATTGACAATCTATAAAGAATTGTCTCTTCAATTATTGTAAAGGAGATTCCTTATTCTATAAAAGGAAGACTCTTTCAACCATAGAGGGCATCAGCATTTTACCCCAAATACTGAAAACCTCTCTATTTTCTAAGCTTTCAATGTTTTTAATGCTTCCGCCTGTAGCTCTTCATATGTTCATATAAATAAATGTTTGTAAGTTTTTATAACTCTCTTTGTTAATTCTTCGTATAAATCTTGTCGTATTTTATCAATACAATTTCGGAGAATTACCGCCGATCCTATAACACTAATAAGATCTCCATACGTCATTTGATCATAAGGAATTTTTCCATCATTCCTATCTTGGATTTTGGTTCTAACTTTGTAGGCAAAGAGTGGTGGAAGTCCACTTAAAAGAGATTTGTTAAAACGAACTTATAAGGCTAATATTTACAGTAAGTTTGATATGAAGTCTGGTTTTTGGCAAATTCAAATTGCTAACAAAGATAAATATAAGACAGCTTTCAATGTCCCATTTGGACAATATGAATGGAATGTCATGCCTTTTGGACTCAAGAATGCTCCTTCTGAATTCCAAAATATCATGAATAACATTTTCAATGATTATAGTTACATGTCTATTGTTTATATTGATGATGTGCTTATCTTTTCTGATGATATTGATTCACACTTTAAGCATCTTAATACTTTTTTTAAGATTGTCAAGAACAATGGTTTAGTAGTTAGTGCCAAAAAGATTAAGCTCTTCCAGACCTCTATAAGGTTTCTTGGTCATGACCTTTATCAAGGTAGCTACAAACCAATATGTAGAGCCATTGAGTTCTCTTCTAAATTTCCTGATGAAATTATTGATAAAACCCAATTACAAAGGTTTTTAGGAAGTTTGAATTACGTTGCTGATTTTATTCCTAAGATCAGACAAACTTGTGAACCTTTATATAAAAGGCTCAAGAAAAAACCTGTTCCTTGGGGACCTGACCAAACTCAGGCTGTAATTAATATTAAAAAACTAGTTCAGAGTCTCCCTTGTTTAGGAATCCCTAATCCTAATGATTTTATGATTGTAGAAACTGATGCTTCTGACTTAGGATATGGAGGTATTCTGAAACAAAGAAGTTCTTTAGAATCTCCCGAACAATTAGTTCGTTTTACTTCAGGAATCTGGAATTCTGCTCAAAAGAATTATTCTACTGTTAAAAAAGAAATCTTGTCTATAGTGCTATGTATCACCAAATTTCAAGATGACTTAATAAACAAAGAATTTTTATTAAGAGTTGATTGTAAATCAGCTAAAGAAATTTTACAAAAAGATGTAAAAAATTTAGTGTCAAAACAAATATTTGCTAGATGGCAAGCTCTACTATCTAGCTTTGATTTTCAAATTGATTTTATAAAAGGAGAAAATAACTCTTTACCTGATTTTCTAACAAGAGAATTTTTACAGGGAAAAAATGAGGCCTTTCAAGCCTAATACTCCTTCGAAAGAAGGAAAAGCTATGGCGAAACCATTCGTCTTACCTCCTTTAACACCGGCAAAAACCCCACAAAGACCGGTATTTGATAATAGATTTACTATGCTAGCGGACTATCCAAAATTGCCCGCTCCACCTCCAAATCCTACCAAATTAATACAATTAAGGCCGACCTTCAATATGAAGAAAACGCTTTTCTCTCCACTTCTTCTCATGAAGGAAGCAGTATAACTGAATGGAACATTGATGGTTTAGCAGAACATCAAATCTACAATAAACTCCACGAGATGGGGATAGCTATCACAGCTTACGAAATAAGAAATTCTTCTGATAGGGAAGCTGCTTCAATGATCGTTGCAGGATTCACTGGAATGTTAAAACATTGGTGGGACAATTATGTTTCAGAAGAAACTAAAAGAACTATTTATGATACTCATGCTACTGAGATTGTTATTAAAATGAAAGGAACTAATGAGGTTCCTACTGAAGTTTTCAAAGAAGATGCTTGTGCTACTCTTCTCTACCATATAGCAAAGCATTTTATAGGAGAACCTAAGTTGTTTCAAGACAGGAGTCTCCAAATACTCAACAATATCAGTTGTCCCTCTTTAGACGATTTTAGCTGGTATAAATATAATTTTATGCAGAAGGTAATGATCAGACCTGATTGTAATCTAGACTTTTGGAAAGAAAGATTTGTAAGTGGACTTCCACCACTCTTTGCCGACAAAGTTAGAACCAAAATCCAAGATAGGAATGATGGAAAAATTCCTTATGATCAAATGACGTATGGAGATCTTATTAGTGTTATAAACACTGTTGGATTAGAACGGTCTTTTATGATAGTTTTTTCGGTTATGATATCTATCATTGGAGAGTTTTTGGACAAGATTATCTTTGATAGTAGAAAGTATTTTTCCACTGGTGCTGGTAGAAGTTCTGAAAGCAGCTCTTTTATCAGATATAGAGAAATTAGCAAGTTTCTCATTAATTTTATCCAAAATATTGTCAGAAATATCAAAGGTATTTTTGAGCTTAGGATAATTTTCTCAGGAAAATTCATTGATTTTGAATATAGGGTTTGGGTCTATTTTCTGACTCTTTGCCGACAAAGTTAGAACCAAAATCCAAGATAGGAATGATGGAAAAATTCCTTATGATCAAATGACGTATTGAGATCTTATTAGTGTTATAAACACTGTTGGATTAGAACTTTGTACAGATATTAAGCTGAAGCATCAACTTAAAAAGGAAAAGTCTTCATGAAGAAGAGAATTAGGAAGTTTTTGTCAAGACTTCGGTTTTGTTTCTCTAACACCTCCTTCAAGAAAAATCAGAAAGGAGAACAGGGAAAACAAGAAAACTCATCGTAGTAAGTCTAGAAAGACTACTGAAAAAGACTACAAAAAATCTTCCAAAAAGAGAAGAAAGCATAAAGGATTTAGGAAATCCAAAGAGGATGTATGTTGGACATGTGGAAAATCTGGCCATAGAGCTAGTGAATGCAGATCTGGTAAACAGAAGAAGATCAACAGTCTAGAAATAGGCGAAGCAACCAAAGAAAAGCTTTTTTCTATTCTTGAAGAACCTTTGTCCGATTCTTCAAATAATTCTGATGAATATAGCGACGAAGAAAATATCAACGTCGATTATGATTCAGATTTTAGCCAATCGGGAAAAAACTGTAACTGCACAGAGGCTTTCTGTGTTTGTGATGATATTCCTCAAGTCAGAGTCCTTAGTAATGACTCTAAAGAAGCTCTCTTTGACATTATTGAACATATTAATAATGAAGAAGCTAGGAAAAAATATCTTATAGAACTCAAAAATATTATTCTCAACCAAAAGGAAAAGCCCAAAGCTCGTACTATGGTTGAACCTTTCAGCATGAAGCAAATCATGAATAGGTTCGAAAGAAATGCCGAACCTACCATTTCTGATCTTCATCATGAAGTCAAAACTCTTAAAGAGGAAATCAAAGACATTAAATTCAGACTTGGGAAAGTCGAAACTGATGTCATTGCTGATAAAATCCTCAAAGAGATTACCAAACAAAATCTCGATGAAGAAACAGAAGATATCCCTGAAAAGGAAAATTTAGATTATCCTCCTTTCAATATTGATCTTTCTGCAACACCTACTCCTAATATCGCGACTACCTCTTGTCCAGGTATCGATGTTATTACTTCTGTTAGACCTCAGAGTCATCATATTCCTATTAAGATTGTTGTCAATAAAAATTTCGTTATTAATAAAATTGCTTTACTTGACAGTGGTGCAGATAGAAATTGCATTGTTAAAGGTATTGTTCCTACTAAGTACTTAGAAAAAAGTACTTCCAAATTATATTCTGCTACTGGTGAGTTACTCAAAATTAATTATAAGCTTTCTAAACTCATATTTGTAACAATAATGTTTGTTTAACTAATGATTTCATTATTACTGAAGATATTAATGAAGATATTATTCTTGGAATACCTTTTATCACTCAGATAAAACCTTTTGTCACAAATCTAAATGGTATTACTACTTCCATTCTGGGAAAAGAATTACATTTTCCTTTTGTCAAAACTCTTTCCCAAGATGAAAGTAATTTTATCAGAGAAAAAACGGTTTTCCGAATAAACTCTTTATCTCAGCATGTTAATTTTCTTAAAGAAGAAATTAAAATTAAAAAAATTGAGCAAATTTTAAAAACCCCGGAGATGGTTACTAAAATATCCAATCTTCACAAAAAATTTGAAGATAAAATTTGCTCTGATTTTCCTAATGCTTTTTGGGAAAGAAAAAAGCATATTGTTGATTTACCTTACATTGAAGGTTTTAATGAAGAAGCTATTACAACTAAGGCTAGACCTATTCAAATGAATCATGAATTACTTGATTATTGTAAAAAGGAAATTGATAATTTGTTGAAAAATAAAATTATTAATGTTTCTAAATCTCCTTGGAGTTGCTCTGCTTTCTATGTCAACAATAGTGCTGATAAAGAAAGAGGAGCACCTAGACTTGTTATAAATTATAAACCTTTGAATGCTGTTTTAAAATGGATTAGGTACCCAATACCTAACAAAAGAGATTTGTTAAAACGAACTTATAAGGCTAATATTTACAGTAAGTTTGATATGAAGTCTGGTTTTTGGCAAATTCAAATTGCTAACAAAGATAAATATAAGACAGCTTTCAATGTCCCATTTGGACAATATGAATGGAATGTCATGCCTTTTGGACTCAAGAATGCTCCTTCTGAATTCCAAAATATCATGAATAACATTTTCAATGATTATAGTTACATGTCTATTGTTTATATTGATGATGTGCTTATCTTTTCTGATGATATTGATTCACACTTTAAGCATCTTAATACTTTTTTTAAGATTGTCAAGAACAATGGTTTAGTAGTTAGTGCCAAAAAGATTAAGCTCTTCCAGACCTCTATAAGGTTTCTTGGTCATGACCTTTATCAAGGTAGCTACAAACCTATATGTAGAGCCATTTGAGTTCTCTTCTAAATTTCCTGATGAAATTATTGATAAAACCCAATTACAAAGGTTTTTAGGAAGTTTGAATTACGTTGCTGATTTTATTCCTAAGATCAGACAAACTTGTGAACCTTTATATAAAAGGCTCAAGAAAAAACCTGTTCCTTGGGGACCTGATCAAACTCAGGCTGTAATTATTATTAAAAAACTAGTTCAGAGTCTCCCTTGTTTAGGAATCCCTAATCCTAATGATTTTATGATTGTAGAAACTGATGCTTCTGACTTAGGATATGGAGGTATTCTGAAACAAAGAAGTTCTTTAGAATCTCCCGAACAATTAGTTCGTTTTACTTCAGGAATCTGGAATTCTGCTCAAAAGAATTATTCTACTGTTAAAAAAGAAATCTTGTCTATAGTGCTATGTATCACCAAATTTCAAGATGACTTAATAAACAAAGAATTTTTATTAAGAGTTGATTGTAAATCAGCTAAAGAAATTTTACAAAAAGATGTAAAAAATTTAGTGTCAAAACAAATATTTGCTAGATGGCAAGCTCTACTATCTAGCTTTGATTTTCAAATTGATTTTATAAAAGGAGAGAATAACTCTTTACCTGATTTTCTAACAAGAGAATTTTTACAGGGAAAAAAATGAGGCCTTTCAAGCCTAATACTCCTTCGAAAGAAGGAAAACCTATGGCGAAACCATTCGTCTTACCTCCTTTAACACCGGCAAAAACCCCACAAAGACCGGTATTTGATAATAGATTTACTATGCTAGCGGACTATCCAAAATTGCCCGCTCCACCTCCAAATCCTACCAAATTAATACAATTAAGGCCAAATAGACCTTTGACTCCTGGAGCATCAAGTTCTAATGTCCAAACTAAAGACAATTATACAATGAAGACCCCCGAGTCTTTTGCTCAAGCTGTTAAACCTGAATTACCTACTCCAACTACTATCCCGAAGGAAGAAAAATTTGACTTTGTAACAACTCAAATGTTACCCCTATTGGCTCTAGACAGAGAGTATGAAAACCTTGAGGTTGGAACTCTTATTAAACCTTGCTACACAAATGGCAACTTTGTTGATACAGATTGTTCTTACAAGACCAGAAAGTTTTACGAAGCTATTTTGGTAGACGCAGAATCCATTGAGATTGAACATAATAGGGATGAACAAAATCCTGACTTTATCAGATATTCTCGATTCACTATCAAGAGGATTTTATCACCATTTGAATGGTATACTGATCATTTACACACTCCAGTACCTTTGTCCATGCCGCACAAGCCACAAACTTATAATTGGCATGACTACAAAGCAGCTTGGTTCAATTTTATGTATCTTAGGCCAAGACACACATGGTTTGTTAAATATTGTCCAAAAATAATTAAGTCGATTATTTCTAAATGGTTCTACGAATGGTGGAACATTTTTGGAGGAAATCTGCAGATACTACCACAACAATTTCACATCAGGTTCACTGAGTTCCAAAGTACTACAGATATATCTACTCTCCCAGAGTATATCAAATTATGTAAGTTCTTTATTCAAAAAAGAATTTCTTATATTATTTCTTGGAATTTCACCAAGGTAGAAATAGACAAAATACGCTTCTTAGCTAAAGAAGTAATGATTAAAGGGTGGACTCCTAAGCCAATCGGAATCAAGCCCACTATCAACCTAGCAGTCAATCCTGCTAAGCAAAAGGCTTCAAAAGAAGAACTCAAAGCAAAGCTTAAAAGAGCTATGGATAATCTTGAAGATTATACTGAAACTCAGATAATGCAGCTAATCAATGATGCAGCGTCATCTGGAAGCAGTAACGGGGACATGTGTGATCTAAAAGGAATCGCACAGTCATATGTGGACCCCGATTATGAATAGGATTATGACTCTTGGAAAAAGCAGAGACCAAAGGTCGGAATTGCTTTATTCAAAGAGACAGTCTTACTATTCCTAAAAGGAATCCCATGTGCTTTACTTAAAGTAATGGACCCCTGTACCGACAATCTTAAAAGAATTTGACCCCTCTATTGACAATCTATAAAGAATTGTCTCTTCAATTATTGTAAAGGAGATTCCTTATTCTATAAAAGGAAGACTCTTTCAACCATAGAAGGCATCAGCATTTTACCCCAAATACTGAAAACCTCTCTATTTTCTAAGCTTTCAATGTTTTTAATGCTTCCGCCTGTAGCTCTTCATATGTTCATATAAATAAAAGTTTGTAAGTATTTATAACTCTCTTTGTTAATTCTTCGTATAAATCTTGTCGTATTTTATCAATACAATTTCAGAGAATTACCGCCGATTGGTATTAGAGCCATGTTGGCAGTATACGTACCTAGCATGAGCAGCTAAGTACATATACTGTCTGGGGCATGACAAAATTTATATTAATTTATGAACTGATTATTTAAAGTTTTGATTAAACTCTTTTAATATTTTAATATGTTAATTGATATTATGTTCTTAATCTTGTTTCTATAACTGGTGTGAGGTGTTCATTCTTCTCTAAGTGTGTGAGGTAACCGAATAATACCCGGTTCATACGTTGGCTAGCCGAATTGAATAGGTCGTCAAGCTAGGAGAGCGTTTAGACCTTGTATGGTGATCCCGTTGCCAAGATAACTCTAGAGAAAGAACAGATGTAAAACCAAAAGAACCTTCCTTAGAATCTAAGATATAGATCTTTAATATCTCTTTGCATATTATCATATTATTATTGTATGATCATTCTTGAATTATCTGTTTATATTTAATATGATTTTGTCTATAAGTCCTTAAGACAGTATCGTTTAAAAATGGAAACCAACCAGCATATTTTAAACAGTGTTAACCTATCTTCTCAAGCAACTAAGATTGCTAAACTTGAAAATGATCTTCAAAACTGGAATATACCAGAAGAACCTTTTAAAGCTATTTATCATTTAGGTAAATTTAATTTATTTGTTAATCACAATATTAAAACTTTTGAATCAACTGTTGCTATTAATAATTCTCTTGAAATTATTCATTTGTTGAATGCTAACGATATTAATAGTTATAAAAATAAATTTAATTATTTGCATATTGGTTTGGTACAAGTTGCTGTTAAGCCCCTGTTCAGGAAAGGCTTAGATATTCCTATTTGTGTCCTCCTTAGAGATGATAGATTTCTTAATTTTGATGATTCGCTGTTAGGAGTTCTTCAAAGTAATATAGCCGATGGCCCGGTTTACTTTAATTGTTATCCTAACTTTTCAATAGACATTAATGATCCTAATGTCATGGATTCACTGACACTTAATGTCAAAACAAAAAATCTAAATAGCAAAGCCAATACTCGAGAGATAGCGATTATCTACAGAGTATATGATCGGCTTATGTCTACTACTCTTGGTTTTAATGAAGAAGCTATTACAACTAAGGCTAGACCTATTCAAATGAATCATGAATTACTTGATTATTGTAAAAAGGAAATTGATAATTTGTTGAAAAATAAAATTATTAATGTTTCTAAATCTCCTTGGAGTTCCTCTGCTTTCTATGTCAACAATAGTGCTGAAAAAGAAAGAGGAGCACCTAGACTTGTTATAAATTATAAACCTTTGAATGCTGTTTTAAAATGGATTAGGTACCCAATACCTAACAAAAGAGATTTGTTAAAACGAACTTATAAGGCTAATATTTACAGTAAGTTTGATATGAAGTCTGGTTTTTGGCAAATTCAAATTGCTAACAAAGATAAATATAAGACAGCTTTCAATGTCCCATTTGGACAATATGAATGGAATGTCATGCCTTTTGGACTCAAGAATGCTCCTTCTGAATTCCAAAATATCATGAATAACATTTTCAATGATTATAGTTACATGTCTATTGTTTATATTGATGATGTGCTTATCTTTTATGATGATATTGATTCACACTTTAAGCATCTTAATACTTTCTTTAAGATTGTCAAGAACAATGGTTTAGTAGTTAGTGCCAAAAAGATTAAGCTCTTCCAGACCTCCATAAGGTTTCTTGGTCATGACCGTTATCAAGGTAGCTACAAACCTATATGTAGAGCCATTGAATTCTCTTCTAAATTTCCTGATGAAATTATTGATAAAACCCAATTACAAAGGTTTTTAGGAAGTTTGAATTACGTTGCTGATTTTATTCCTAAGATCAGACAAACTTGTGAACCTTTATATAAAAGGCTCAAGAAAAAACCTGTTCCTTGGGGACCTGATCAAACTCAGGCTGTAATTGTCATTAAAAAACTAGTCCAGAGTCTCCCTTGTTTAGGAATCCCGAATCCTAATGATTTTATGATTGTAGAAACTGATGCTTCTGATTTAGGATATGGAGGTATTCTGAAACAAAGAAGTTCTTTAGAATCTCCCGAACAGTTAGTTCGTTTTACTTCAGGAATCTGGAATTCTGCTCAAAAGAATTATTCTACTGTTAAAAAGGAAATCTTGTCTATAGTGCTATGTATCACAAAATTTCAAGATGACTTAATAAACAAAGAATTTTTATTAAGAGTCGATTGTAAATCAGCTAAAGAAATTTTACAAAAAGATGTAAAAAATTTAGTGTCAAAACAAATATTTGCTAGATGGCAAGCTCTACTATCTAGCTTTGATTTTCAAATTGATTTTATAAAAGGAGAAAATAACTCTTTACCTGATTTTCTAACAAGAGAATTTTTACAGGGAAAAAATGAGGCCTTTCAAGCCAGGTTTTCATACTCTCTGTCTAGAGCCAATAGGGGTAACATTTGAGTTGTTACAAAGTCAAATTTTTCTTCCTTCGGGATTGATGATTCGCTGTTAGGAGTTCTTCAAAGTAATCTAGCCGATGGCCCGGTTTACTTTAATTGTTATCCTAACTTTTCAATAGACATTAATGATCCTAATGTCATGGATTCTCTGACACTTAATGTCAAAACAAAAACTCTAAATAGCAAAGCCAATACTCGAGAGATAGAGATTATCTACAGAGTATATTATCGGCTCGATTGGATATTTTAGTAACCATCTCCGGGGTTTTTAAAATTTGCTCAATTTTTTTAATTTTAATTTCTTCTTTAAGAAAATTAACATGCTGAGATAAAGAGTTTATTCGGAAAACCATTTTTTCTCTGATAAAATTACTTTCATCTTGGGAAAGAGTTTTGACAAAAGGAAAATGTAATTCTTTTCCCAGAATGGAAGTAGTAATACCATTTAGATTTGTGACAAAAGGTTTTATCTGAGTGATAAAAGGTATTCCAAGAATAATATCTTCATTAATATCTTCAGTAATAATGAAATCATTAGTTAAACAAACATTATTGTTACAAATATGAGTTTAGAAAGCTTATAATTAATTTTGAGTAACTCACCAGTAGCAGAATATAATTTGGAAGTACTTTTTTCTAAGTACTTAGTAGGAACAATACCTTTAACAATGCAATTTCTATCTGCACCACTGTCAAGTGAAGCAATTTTATTAATAACGAATTTTTTATTGACAACAATCTTAATAGGAATATGATGACTCTGAGGTCTAACAGAAGTAATAACATCGATACCTGGACAAGAGGTAGTCGCGATATTAGGAGTAGGTGTTGCAGAAAGATCAATATTGAAAGGAGGATAATCTAAATTATCCTTTTCAGGGATGAAATCTTGTCTATAGTGCTATGTATCACCAAATTTCAAGATGACTTAATAAACAAAGAATTTTTATTAAGAGTTGATTGTAAATCAGCTAAAGAAATTTTACAAAAAGATGTAAAAAATTTAGTGTCAAAACAAATATTTGCTAGATGGCAAGCTCTACTATCTAGCTTTGATTTTCAAATTGATTTTATAAAAGGAGAAAATAACTCTTTACCTGATTTTCTAACAAGAGAATTTTTACAGGGAAAAAAAGAGACCTTTCAAGCCTAATACTCCTTCGAAAGAAGGAAAACCTATGGCGAAACCATTCGTCTTACCTCCTTTAACACCGGCAAAAACCCCAGATACCAATAGTGGATCGGTGGTAATCCTCCGAAATTGTATTGATAAAATACGACAAGATTTATACGAAGAATTAACAAAGAGAGTTATAAAAACTTACAAACTTTTATTTATATGAACATATGAAGAGCTACAGGCGGAAGCATTAAAAACATTGAAAGCTTAGAAAATAGAGAGGTTTTCAGTATTTGGGGTAAAATGCTGATGCCCTCTATGGTTGAAAGAGTCTTCCTTTTATAGAATAAGGAATCTCCTTTACAATAATTGAAGAGACAATTCTTTATAGATTGTCAATAGAGGGGTCCAATTCTTTTAAGATTGTCGGTACAGGGGTCCATTACTTTAAGTAAAGCACATGGGATTCCTTTTAGGAATAGTAAGACTTCTCTTTGAATAAAGCAATTCCGACCTTTGGTCTCTGCTTTTTCCAAGAGTCATAATCCTATTCATAATCGGGGTCCACATATGACTGTGCGATTCCTTTTAGATCACACATGTCCCCGTTACTGCTTCCAGATGACGCTGCATCATTGATTAGCTGCATTATCTGAGTTTCAGTATAATCTTCAAGATTATCCATAGCTCTTTTAAGCTTCGCTTTGAGTTCTTCTTTTGAAGCCTTTTGCTTAGCAGGATTGACTGCTAGGTTGATAGTGGGCTTGATTCCGATTGGCTTAGGAGTCCACCCTTTAATCATTACTTCTTTAGCTAAGAAGCGTATTTTGTCTATTTCTACCTTGGTGAAATTCCAAGAAATAATATAAGAAATTCTTTTTTGAATAAAGAACTTACATAATTTGATATACTCTGGGAGAGTAGATATATCTGTAGTACTTTGGAACTCAGTGAACCTGATGTGAAATTGTTGTGGTAGTATCTGCAGATTTCCTCCAAAAATGTTCCACCATTCGTAGAACCATTTAGGAATAATCGACTTAATTATTTTTGGACAATATTTAACAAACCAAGTGTGTCTTGGCCTAAGATACATAAAATTGAACCAAGCTGCTTTGTAGTCATGCCAATTATAAGTTTGTGGCTTGTGCGGCATGGACAAAGGTACTGGAGTGTGTAAATGATCAGTATACCATTCAAATGGTGATAAAATCCTCTTGATAGTGAATCGAGAATATCTGATAAAGTCAGGATTTTGTTCATCCCTATTATGTTCAATCTCAATGGATTCTGTGTCTACCAAAATAGCTTCGTAAAACTTTCTGATCTTGTAAGAACAATCTGTATCAACAAAGTTGCCATTTGTGTAGCAAGGTTTAATAAGAGTTCCAACCTCAAGGTTTTCATACTCTCTGTCTAGAGCCAATAGGGGTAACATTTGAGTTGTTACAAAGTCAAATTTTTCTTCCTTCGGGATAGTAGTTGGAGTAGGTAATTCAGGTTTAACAGCTTGAGCAAAAGACTCGGGGGTCTTCATTGTATAATTGTCTTTAGTTTGGACATTAGAACTTGATGCTCCAGGAGTCAAAGGTCTATTTGGCCTTAATTGTATTAATTTGGTATGATTTGGAGGTGGAGCGGGCAATTTTGGATAGTCCGCTAGCATAGTAAATCTATTATCAAATACCGGTCTTTGTGGGGTTTTTGCCGGTGTTAAAGGAGGTAAGACTAATGGTTTCGCCATAGGTTTTCCTTCTTTCGAAGGAGTATTAGGCTTGAAAGGCCTCATTTTTTCCCTGTAAAAATTCTCTTGTTAGAAAATCAGGTAAAGAGTTATTTTCTCCTTTTATAAAATCAATTTGAAAATCAAAGCTAGATAGTAGAGCTTGCCATCTAGCAAATATTTGTTTTGACACTAAATTTTTTACATCCTTTTGTAAAATTTCTTTAGCTGATTTACAATCAACTCTTAATAAAAATTCTTTGTTTATTAAGTCATCTTGAAATTTTGTGATACATAGCACTATAGACAAGATTTCTTTTTTAACAGTAGAATAATTCTTTTGAGCAGAATTCCAGATTCCTGAAGTAAAACGAACTAATTGTTCGGGAGATTCTAAAGAACTTCTTTGTTTCAGAATACCTCCATATCCTAAGTCAGAAGCATCAGTTTCTACAATCATAAAATCATTAGGATTAGGGATTCCTAAACAAGGGAGACTCTGAACTAGTTTTTTAATAACAATTATAGCCTGAGTTTGATCAGGCCCCCAAGGAACAGGTTTTTTCTTGAGCCTTTTATATAAAGGTTCACAAGTTTGTCTGATCTTAGGAATAAAATCAGCAACGTAATTCAAACTTCCTAAAAACCTTTGTAATTGGGTTTTATCAATAATTTCATCAGGAAATTTAGAAGAGAACTCAATGGCTCTACATATAGGTTTGTAGCTACCTTGATAAAGGTCATGACCAAGAAACCTTATAGAGGTCTGGAAGAGCTTAATCTTTTTGGCACTAACTACTAAACCATTGTTCTTGACAATCTTAAAGAAAGTATTAAGATGCTTAAAGTGTGAATCAATATCATCAGAAAAGATAAGCACATCATCAATATAAACAATAGACATGTAACTATAATCATTGAAAATGTTATTCATGATATTTTGGAATTCAGAAGGAGCATTCTTGAGTCCAAAAGGCATGACATTCCATTCATATTGTCCAAATGGGACATTGAAAGCTGTCTTATATTTATCTTTGTTAGCAATTTGAATTTGCCAAAAACCAGACTTCATATCAAACTTACTATAAATATTAGCCTTATAAGTTCGTTTTAACAAATCTCTTTTGTTAGGTATTGGGTACCTAATCCATTTTAAAACAGCATTCAAAGGTTTATAATTTATAACAAGTCTAGGTGCTCCTCTTTCTTTTTCAGCACTATTGTTGACATAGAAAGCAGAGCAACTCCAAGGAGATTTAGAAACATTAATAATTTTATTTTTCAACAAATTATCAATTTCCTTTTTACAATAATCAAGTAATTCATGATTCATTTGAATAGGTCTAGCCTTAGTTGTAATAGCTTGTTCATTAAAACCTTCAATGTATGGTAAATCAACAATATGCTTTTTGCTTTCCCAAAAAGCATTAGGAAAATTAGAGCAAATTTCATCTTCAAATTTTTTGTGAAGATTGGATATTTTAGTAACCATCTCCGGGGTTTTTAAAATTTGCTCAATTTTTTTAATTTTAATTTCTTCTTTAAGAAAATTAACATGCTGAGATAAAGAGTTTATTCGGAAAACCGTTTTTTCTCTGATAAAATTACTTTCATCTTGGGAAAGAGTTTTGACAAAAGGAAAATGTAATTCTTTTCCCAGAATGGAAGTAGTAATACCATTTAGATTTGTGACAAAAGGTTTTATCTGAGTGATAAAAGGTATTCCAAGAATAATATCTTCATTAATATCTTCAGTAATAATGAAATCATTAGTTAAACAAACATTATTGTTACAAATATGAGCTTTAGAAAGCTTATAATTAATTTTGAGTAACTCACCAGTAGCAGAATATAATTTGGAAGTACTTTTTTCTAAGTACATAGTAGGAACAATACCTTTAACAATGCAATTTCTATCTGTACAACAGTCAAGTAAAGCAATTTTATTAATAACGAAATTTTTATTGACAACAATCTTAATAGGAATATGATGACTCTGAGGTCTAACAGAAGTAATAACATCGATACCTGGACAAGAGGTAGTCGCGACATTAGGAGTAGGTGTTGCAGAAAGATCAATATTGAAAGGAGGATAATCTAAATTATCCTTTTCAGGGATATCTTCTGTTTCTTCATCGAGATTTTGTTTGGTAATCTCTTTGAGGATTTTATCAGCAATGACATCAGTTTCGACTTTCCCAAGTCTGAATTTAATGTCTTTGATTTCCTCTTTAAGAGTTTTGACTTCATGATGAAGATCAGAAATGGTAGGTTCGGCATTTCTTTCGAACCTATTCATGATTTGCTTCATGCTGAAAGGTTCAACCATAGTACGAGCTTTGGGCTTTTCCTTTTGGTTGAGAATAATATTTTTGAGTTCTATAAGATATTTTTTCCTAGCTTCTTCATTATTAATATGTTCAATAATGTCAAAGAGAGCTTCTTTAGAGTCATTACTAAGGACTCTGACTTGAGGAATATCATCACAAACACAGAAAGTCTCTGTGCAGTTACAGTTTTTTCCCGATTAGCTAGAATCTGAATCATAATCGACGTTGATATTTTCTTCGTCGCTATATTCATCAGAATTATTTGAAGAATCGGACAAAGGTTCTTCAAGAATAGAAAAAAGCTTTTCTTTGGTTGCTTCGTCTATTTCTAGACTGTTGATCTTCTTCTGTTTAGCAGATCTGCATTCACTAGCTCTATGGCCAGATTTTCCACATGTCCAACATACATCCTCTTTGGATTTCCTAAATCCTTTATGCTTTCTTCTCTTTTTGGAAGATTTTTTGTAGTCTTTTTCAGTAGTCTTTCTAGACTTACTACGATGAGTTTTCTTGTTTTCCCTGTTCTCCTTTCTGATTTTTCTTGAAGGAGGTGTTAGAGAAACAAAACCGAAGTCTTGACAGAAACTTCCTAATTCTCTTCTTGATGAAGACTTTTCCATTTTAAGTTGATGCTTCAGCTTAATATCTGTACAAAGTTCTAATCCAACAGTGTTTATAACACTAATAAGATCTCCATACGTCATTTGATCATAAGGAATTTTTCCATCATTCCTATCTTGGATTTTGGTTCTAACTTTGTCGGCAAAGAGTGGTGGAAGTCCACTTACAAATCTTTCTTTCCAAAAGTCTAGATTACAATCAGGTCTGATCATTACCTTCTGCATAAAATTATATTTATACCAGGTAAAATCGTCTAAAGAGGGACAACTGATATTGTTGAGTATTTGGAGACTCCTGTCTTGAAACAACTTAGGTTCTCCTATAAAATGCTTTGCTATATGGTAGAGAAGAGTAGCACAAGCATCTTCTTTGAAAACTTCAGTAGGAACCTCATTAGTTCCTTCCATTTTAATAACAATCTCAGTAGCATGAGTATCATAAATAGTTCTTTTAGTTTCTTCTGAAACATAATTGTCCCACCAATGTTTTAACATTCCAGTGAATCCTGCAACGATCATTGAAGCAGCTTCCCAATCAGAAGAATTTCTTATTTTGTAAGCTGTGATAGCTATCCCCATCTCGTGGAGTTTATTGTAGAATTGATGTTCTGCTAAACCATCAATGTTCCATTCAGTTATACTGTTTCCTTCATGAGAAGAAGTGGAGAGAAAAGCGTTTTCTTCATATTGAAGGTCTGGGAAAGAAGGTCTTTTATGATAGTTTTTTCGGTTATGATATCTATCATTGGAGAGTTTTTGGACAAGATTATCTTTGATAGTAGAAAGTATTTTTCCACTGGTGCTGGTAGAAGTTCTGAAAGCAGCTCTTTTATCAGATATAGAGAAATTAGCAAGTTTCTCATTAATTTTATCCAAAATATTGTCAGAAATATCAAAGGTATTTTTGAGCTTAGGATAATTTTCTCGGGAAAATTCATTGATTTTGAATATAGGGTTTGGGTCTATTTTCTTACTGCTGTCGGTAGAAGATAGAGGGACAGGCCTTCCTGAAAAAGAGGCTCTTTCTTTGGAATCTTCAATTTGTCTAGAAACAACATGAAGAATTTGATTAGTGTAATTATTCTGTTCTATAATCTTGTTGATATCAAGATTAGTAGCAATGACAGAAGGTTTTTCTTCGGAGAGGATTTTAAAAGGGGAAGCTTTTATAATAGTTCCTTGAATAGGGATATTTATTCCTTCCAGAGGGGGAGTGATATCTTCAATAACTTTGTTTGAAGAAGTGGTATACCATTTGTTGATGATGACTTTAAGAGAATCCTTCTGATTTTCAATTTTTCCCGTCATCTCAAACCACTTAAAGAAGTCTATTTCGCAACCAATTCTTTTCATATCTATCATCCAAGAGTTTGCAAAATTCTCTCTTTCCTTGAGAGTATAAATATTCTTATACCAATCTCTGTTGATTTGGTTATCAGGATGAGTCCAAGATTTTTGCAAAATCTGAGGATCAGGAATAAAATTCTTTTCAGATTTGAGCATTTTTAAATGATCAGGTATAACATCCTTTGGATTTGGAGGAGGTTCCATTTCACTGGCTGTAGGACTACCAGGGATTTCTTGATAATAAACCTTAGGTACATTTCCCGAAAAATCCACACCAGTAACTTTTCCCTTGTCGTTGTTTCTACGAACAAGTTTTTTCGTCATCCTCCGGGGTTTTTGAAGAAGAAGGCGGGTGAGGAGCAGTCCTCGAAGGAGCAGATGGCGAATGAGGAGCCATCTTTGATGGGACAGACGAACAAGACGCTCTTCTAGAAGTAGTTCTAGATAAAGGATTCTCAAGGAATTTAAGATCTATTGAACCATCAGGATATTGAATTACCCTTTCAATGCGAGATCTCTCTGAGTGAGAGGAAAAAGGTTGAGTGATAGCATCAAAATGCCATTCGTCGTTAGACAGAATGTCATTCCAATTGATCAATCTAGGAACGAATATTGAACTATGCTCATGATTGGCCTCCATGAGCATTGTTACACCCTTTTGGCTCTCAATTCGAGCCTTTGGTGCAAGAGTAGTAGACATAAGCCGATAATATACTCTGTAAATAATCGCTATTTCTCGAGTGTTGGCTTTGCTATTAAGATTTTTAGTTTTGACATTGAGTGTCAAAGAGTCCATGACATTAGGGATTGATTATTTAAGCTTTGATTAATCTATTTTAATATCTCTTTGCATATTTTTATATTATTATTGATTGATCATGCTTGAATTATCTGTTTCTATTTTAATATATTTTTGTCTATAAGTCCTTAAGACAGTATCGTTTAAAAATGGAAACCAACCAGCATATTTTAAACAGTGTTAATTTATCCTCCCAAGCAACTAAGATTGCTAAGCTTGAAAATGATCTTCAAAACTGGAATATACCAGAAGAACCT
This sequence comes from Solanum appendiculatum, assembly GCA_018342035.1. Lineage (NCBI taxonomy): Eukaryota > Viridiplantae > Streptophyta > Magnoliopsida > Solanales > Solanaceae > Solanum > Solanum appendiculatum. Next base: position 2,886 of record JAGDQO010000043.1, on the reverse strand, counting down.
TTTAAAGCTATTTATCATTTAGGTAAATTTAATTTATGTGTTAATCACAATATTAAAACTTGTGAATCAACTGTTGCTATTAATAATTCTCTTGAAATTATTCGTTTGTTGAATGCTAACGATATTAATCGTTATAAAAATAAATTTAATTATTTGCATATTTTAGTAACCATCTCCGGGGTTTTTAAAATTTTCTCTATTTTTTTAATTTTAATTTCTTCTTTGAGAAAATTAACATGCTGAGATAAAGAGTTTATTCGGAAAACCGTTTTTTCTCTGATAAAATTACTTTCATCTTGGGAAAGAGTTTTAACAAAAGGAAAATGTAATTCTTTTCCCAGAATGGAAGTAGTAATACCATTTAGGCTTGTGACAAAAGGTTTTATCTGAGTGATAAAAGGTATTCCAAGAATAATATCTTCATTAATATCTTCAGTAATAATGAAATCATTTGTTAAGCAAACATTATTGTTACAAATATGAGCTTTCGAAAGCTTATAATTAATTTTGAGTAACTCACCAGTAGCAGAATATAATTTGGAAGTACTTTTTTCTAATTATAAGCTTTTTTCTACAGATACCAGTTATAATTAATTTTGGAAGTACTTCTGATACCAATAGCGGATCGGCGGTAATCCTCCGAAGTTGTATTAGTAAAATACGACAAAATTTATACAGAAGAATAACAAAGAGAGTTATAAAAACTTACAAATTTTTATTTATATGAACATATGAAGGGCTACAGACGGAAGCATTAAAAACATTAAAAGCTTAGAGAATAGAGAGGTTTTCAGTATTGGGAAAATAGCTGATGCCTTCTAATGTTGAAAGAGTCTTCCTTTTATAGAATAAGGAATCTCCTTTACAATAATTGAAGAGACAATTCTTTATGGATTGTCAATCGAGGTTGTCGGTATAGGGGTCCATTACTTTAAGTAAAGCATATGGGATTCCTTTTAGGAATAGTAAGACGTCTCTTTGAATAAAGCAATTCCGACCTTTGGTCTCTGCTTTTTCCAAGAGCCATAATTCTATTCATAATCGGGGTCCACATATGACTGTGCGATTCCTTTGAGATCACACATGTCCCCGTTACTGCTTCCAGATGACGTGGCATCACTGATTAGCTGCATTATCTGAGTTTCAGTATAATCTTCAAGATTATCCATAGCTCTTTTGAGCTTTGCTTTGAGTTCTTCTTTTGAAGCCTTTTGCTTAGCAGGATTAACTGCTGCTAGGTTGATAGTGGGCTTGATTCCGGTTGGCTTAGGAGTCCACCCTTTAATCATTACTTCTTTAGCTAAGAAGCGTATTTTGTCTATTTCTACCTTGGTAAAATTCCAAGAAATAATATAAGAAATTCTTTTTTGAATAAAGAACTTACATAATTTGATATACTCTGGGAGAGTAGATATATCTGTAGTACTTTGGAACTCAGTGAACCTGATGTGAAATTGTTGTGGTAGTATCTGCAGATTTCCTCCAAAAATGTTCCACCATTCGTAGAACCATTTAGGAATAATCGACTTAATTAATTTTGAACAGTATTTAACAAACCAAGTGTGTCTTGGCCTAAGATACAAAAAATTGAACCAAGCTGCTTTGTAGTCATGCCAATTACAAGTTTGTGGCTTGTGCGGCATGGACAAAGATACTGGAGTGTGTAAATGATCAGTATACCATTCAAATGGTGATAAAATCCTCTTGATAGTGAATCGAGAATATCTTATAAAGTCAGGATTTTGTTCATCCCTATTATGTTCAATGTCAATGGATTCTGTGTCTACCAAAATAGCTTCGTAAAACTTTCTGGTCTTGTAAGAACAATCTGTATCAACAAAGTTGCCATTTGTGTAGCAAGGTTTAATAAGATTTCCAACCTCAAGGTTTTCATACTCTCTGTCTAGAGCCAATAGGGGTAACATTTGAGTTGTTACAAAGTCAAATTTTTCTTCCTTTGGGATAGTAGCTGGAGTAGGTAATTCAGGTTTAACAGCTTGAGCAAAAGACTCGGGGGTCTTCATTGTATAATTGTCTTTAGTTTGGACATTAGAACTTGATGCTCCAGGAGTCAAAGGTCTATTTGGCCTTAATTGTATTAATTTGGTATGATTTGGAGGTGGAGCGGGCAATTTTGGATAGTCCGCTAGCATAGTAAATCTATTATCAAATACCGGTCTTTGTGGGGTTTTTGCCGGTGTTAAAGGAGGTAAGACTAATGGTTTCGCCATAGGTTTTCCTTCTTTCGAAGGAGTATTAGGCTTGAAAGGCCTCATTTTTTCCCTGTAAAAATTCTCTTGTTAGAAAATCAGGTAAAGAGTTATTTTCTCCTTTTATAAAATCAATTTGAAAATCAAAGCTAGATAGTAGAGCTTGCCATTTAGCAAATATTTGTTTTGACACTAAATTTTTTACATCCTTTTGTAAAATTTCTTTAGCTGATTTACAATCAACTCTTAATAAAAATTCTTTGTTTATTAAGTCATCTTGAAATTTTGTGATACATAGCACTATAGACAAGATTTCTTTTTTAACAGTAGAATAATTCTTTTGAGCAGAATTCCAGATTCCTGAAGTAAAACGACTAATTGTTCGGGAGATTCTAAAGAACTTCTTTGTTTCAGAATACCTCCATATCCTAAGTCAGAAGCATCGGTTTCTACAATCATAAAATCATTAGGATTAGGGATTCCTAAACAAGGGAGACTCTGAACTAGTTTTTTAATAACAATTACAGCCTGAGTTTGGTCAGGTCCCCAAGGAACAGGGTTTTTCTTGAGCCTTTTATATAAAGGTTCACAAGTTTGTCTGATCTTAGGAATAAAATCAGCAACGTAATTCAAACTTCCTAAAAACCTTTGTAATTGGGTTCTATCAATAATTTCA